>CM038673.1:730325859-731525859 GCA_021605145.1 Aegilops bicornis
TTATAACATATCGCCGCTCCTAAATAGGTGGCGGGGCGTCCGGTGGCCAGCCGGACTGATGATTTTGCCGAACTAAAGCGGCAACTTGACGAGGCGGATGCGGACATCGCGCTGGTCAATAAACGGTTTGACGAGTCACAAGGTATGCGACTTCTCCGCGGACACCTGGTAAGGGAGCTTGACGCCCGTGCCTTACGACTTGTATGCTTAATGCAGGTGGTGCCGCTGCTGTAGAGGAGCTGGGCGGAACTCGCCCGAGCTAAAGAGCAAGCCAGAAATAGTAATGCGCCGCTTTAAGGCGGCGAAGAGCTAAAAGCGAGCAGGCTGCTCACTGCCGAAGCAAAGAGGAAATGGCCGATATGGCCATAAAGTTGAAGAATGCTATCGACCATTGCGGAGTTCTTGAAAAAGAACGCGTCAAAGCGAACAAGAGGACCTGAAAAAGGCCATCGCCGAAGCCAAGGATGCCCGCTCCGCAATGAGAGCTGCAAAGGAGGAGCTGAGTCAGGCTGTGGATGTTGCTGTTGGAAAGCCTTTTCTGCTGCGGAGGAAATATACAGATCCGAAGTATGCTCAGTTGGACAAGTTGTGGAGTTCGGTGGATGCTTATCTGGACTTAGCGGCGAGCGCTGCGGACGCGATTGAGCACTTCCGAGGCCAGAAGGGGCACAGAAGGGTGAAGGAAATATGCCCTAGAGGCAATAATAAAGTTATTATTTATTTCCTTATATCATGATAAATGTTTATTATTCATGCTAGAATTGTATTAACGAAACATAATACATGTGTGAATATATAGACAAGCAGTGTCACTAGTATGCCTCTACTAGACTAGCTTATTAATCAAAGATGGTTATGTTTCCTAACCATAGACAAAGGAGTTGTCATTTGATTAACAAGGTCACATCATTGGTTGAATGATCGATTGACATGACCCATTCCATTAGCTTAGCACCCGATCGTTTAGTATGTTGCTATTGCTTTTATCCATGACTTATGCATGTTCCTATAACTATGAGAATATGCAACTCCCGTTTACGGAGGAACACTTTAGGTACTACCAAGCGTCTAGCGTAATCGGGTGATTATAAAGGAGTACTACAGGTGTCTCCAAAGGCGGATGTTGGGTTGGCGTATTTCGAGATTAGGATTTGTCACTCCGATTGTCGGAGAGGTATCTCTGGCCCTCTCGGTAATACACATCACTAAGCCTTGCAAGCATTACAACTAATGAGTTAGCTGTGAGATGATGTATTACGGAGCGAGTAAAGAGACTTGCGATGTGAGATTGAACTAGGTATTGGATACCGTGATCGAATCTCGGGCAAGTAACATACCGATGTGAGGGAACAACGTATGTTGTTATGCGGTCTGACCGATAAAGATCTTCGTAGAATATGTAGGAGCCAATATGGGCATCCAGGTCCCGCTATTGGTTATTGACCCGGAGGCGTGTCTCGGTCATGTCTACATTGTTCTCGAACCGTAGGGTCCATACGCTTAAGGTTTCGATGGCGGTTATATTATGAGTTTTGTGTATTTTGATGTACCGAAGGAGTTGAGTCCCGGATGAGATTGGGGACATGACGAGGAGTCTCGAAATGGTCGAGACGTAAAGATTCATATATTGGATGATATGTTTAGGCCAAGGGTCAAGCCCATGAGGCTTTAGGTCGGTGCAAAAGGAGTTTTGCGGAGGCGAGGGCCAAACGCCGGAGACCTGGCGTCGGCCTGGGCGACGCCGAGGCCCATGGCGTCTGGGCGACGCCAAGGATTGTGGCGTTTGGTCCTGGAGTCCGAGTGGGACTCTTGCCTTCGGGCAAAACCGACTTTGAGGAGGCTTTTGCTCCAAGTTTCGACCGGGGCTCAACATATAAATAGAGGGGCAGGGCTAGCACCAAAGACACAACAATTGATCTCTTGGATCTCTTAGCCGTGTCTGGTGCCCCCTCCACCATATTCCACCTCGGTCATATCGTGGCGGTGCTTAGGCGAAGCCCTGCGTCGGTAGAACATCAAGATCGTCCTGCCACGTCGTCTTGTGGAACTCTCTCTCCGGAGCTTTCTTTGGATCGAACTGAGGAGCGTCACCGAGCTGAGCGTGTGCCAAGAACTTCGGGCGCCCGAATGCTGGCGCTGGGATCGGTTGGATCGCGAGGAGAGCGTCTGACTACTTCCTCTACGTTGTGATCGCTTCCGCTTGGTCTCTGAGTGCGTAGACAACACTCTCCCCTCTCGTTGCTATGCATCACCATGATCTTGCGTGTGCGTAGGAATTTTTTTGAAATTACTACGTTTCCCAACAGTGGCATCCGAGCCTAGGTTTTTATGGTTTGATGTTTTGCACGAGTAGAACACAAGTGAGTTGTGGGCGATACAAGTCATCTTGCCTACCAGCATGTCATACTTTGGTTCAGCGGTATTGTGAGATGAAGCGGCCGGACCGACATTACGCGTGACGCTTACCCGAGACTGGTTTCACCGTTCGAGCACTCGTGCTTAAAGGTGGCTGGCGGGTGTCTGTCTCTCTCACTTTAGTTGAACCGAGTGTGGCTACGCCCGGTCCTTGAGAAGGTTAAAAGCGGAGTCTATTTGTGAAATATCGTTGTGGTCTTGATGCGTGGGTGAGATTGGTTCTTGCTTAAGCCCGTAGCAGCCACGTAAAATTTGCAACAACAAAGTAGAAGGCGTCTAACTTGTTTTTGCAGGGCATGTTGTGATGTGATATGGTCAAGGCGTGATGCTATATTTTATTGTATGAGATGATCATGTTTTGTAACGAAGTTATCGACAGCTGGCTGGAGCCATATGGTTGTCGCTTTATTGTATGAAATGCAAGCATACATAATTGCTTTACTTTATCACTAAGCGGTAGCGATAGTCGTAGAAGCAATAGATGGCGTAAACGACAACGATGCTACGATGGAGATCAAGGTGTCGCGCCGGTGGCGATGGTGATCACGGCGGTGCTTGGAGATGGAGATCACAAGCACAAGATGATGATGGCCATATCATATCACTTATATTGATTGCATGTGATGTTTATCCTTTATGCATCTTATTTTGCTTTGATTGACGGTAGCATTTTAAGATGATCTCTCACTAAAATTATCAAGTAGTGTTCTCCTGAGTATGCACCGTTGCCAAAGTTCGTTGTGCGAGACACCACGTGATGATCGGGTGTGATAAGCTCTACGTCCATCTACAACGGGTGCAAGCCAGTTTTGCACACGCAGAATACTCGAGTTATACTTGGCGAGCCTAGCATATGCAGATATGGCCTCGGAACACGGAGACCGAAAGGTCGAAAGCGTGAATCATATAGTAGATATGATCAACATAAGATGTTCACCATTGAAAACTACTCCATCTCACGTGATGATCGGTTATGGTTTAGTTGATTTGGATCACGTGATCACTTAGATGACTAGAGAGATGTCTGTCTAAGTGGGAGTTCTTAAGTAATATGATTAATTGAACTTTAATTTATCATGAACTTAGTCCTGGTAGTATTTTGCAAATTATGTTGTAGATCAATAGCTCGCGTTATTTGCTTCCCTGTGTTTTTATCGTGTTCCTAGAGAAAATTGTATTGAAAATGTTAGTAGCAATGATGCGGATTGGATCTGTGATCTGAGGTTTATCCTCATTGCTGCCTGAAGAATTATGTCCTTAATGCACCGCTAAGTGACAGACCTATTGCGAGGAGCAAATGTAGGCGTTATGAGCGTTTGGCTAGCTCAATATGATGACTACTTGATAGTTTAGTGCACCATACTTAACAGCTTAGAATCGGGACTTCAAAGACGTTTTGAACGTCATGGACCATATGAGATCTAGGAATTGAAGTTAATATTTCAAGCAAATACCCGAGTTGAGAGATATGAAGTCTCCAACAAGTTCTATAGCTAAAAGATGGAGGAGAATCGCTCAACTAGTGAGCATGTGCTCAGATTATGCAGGTACTACAATCGCTTGAATCAAGTGGGAGTTAATCTTCTAGATAAAATAGTGATTGACAGAATTCTCTAGTCACCATCACCAAGTTAGTAGAACTTCGTGATGAACTATAGTATGCAAGGGATGACGAAAACGATACCCGAGCTCTTCGTGATGTTGAAATCGACGAAGGTAGAAATCAAGAAAAGACCATCAAGTGTTGATGATTGACAAGACCACTAGTTTCAAAAGAAGGGCAAAGGGAAAGAAAGGGAACTTCAAGTGGAAAGACAAACAAGTTGTCACTCCTGCGAAGAAGCCCAAAGCTGGACCATAGCCTGAAACTGAGTGTTTACACTGCAAAGGAAATGGTCACTGGAAGCGGAAATGCCCTGAATATTTGGTGGATAAGAAGGATGGCAAAGTGAACAAGGGTATATTTGATATACAGGTTATTGATGTGTACCTTACTAGTGTTAATATTAGCCCCAGAGTATTTGATACTTGTTAGGTTGCTAAAAATTAGTGACTCGAAACAGGAGTTACAGAATAAACAGAGACTAGTTGAAGGGGAAGTGACGATGAGTGTTGGAAGTAGTTCCAAAATTGATATGATCATCATCGCACACTCCCTATACTCTTGGGATTAGTGTTGAACCTAAATAAATGTTATTTGGCGTTTGCGTTGAGCATGAATATGATTTGATCATGTTTATTGCAATACGGTTATTCATGTAAGTTAGAGAATAATTATTGTTCTGTTTACATGAATAAAACCTTCTATGGTCATACACCCAATGAAAATGGTTTGTTGGATCTCGATCGTTTGATACACATATTCATAATATTGAAACCAAAAGATGTAAAGTTAATAATGATAGTGCAACTTATTTGTGGCACTGCCGTTTAGGTCATATTGGTGTAAAGCGCATGAAGAAACTCCATAAAGATGGGCTTTTGGAATCACTTGATTATGAATCAGTTGATGCTTGCGAACCGTGCCTTTTGGGCAATATGACTAAAACTCCGTTCTCGGAACAATGGAGCGAGCTCTTGACTTGTTGGAAATAATACATACCGATGTATGCGATCCAATGAGTATTGATGCTCGTGACAAGTATCATTATTTTCTGACCTTCACAGATGATTTGAGCAGATATGCTTATATCTACTTGATGAAACATAAGTCTGAAATAGTTGAAAAGTTCAAAGAATTTCAGAGTGAAGTGGAAAATCATCGTAACAAGAAAATAAAGTTTCTACGATCTGATCGTGGAGATGAATGTTTGAGATTCTGAGTTTGGTCTTCATTTGAAACAATGTGAAATAGTTTAGCAACTCCCGCCATATGGAACACCACAGCATAATGGTGTGTCCGAAAGTCGTGACCGCACTTTATTGGATATGGTGCGATCTATGATGTCTCTTATCGGTTTACCACTATCATTTTGGGGTTATGCATTAGAGACAGCTGCATTCACGGTTAAATAGGGCACCATCTAAATCCGTTGAGACGACACCGTATGAACTATGGTTTGGCAAGAAACCAAAGTTGTCGTTTCTTAAAGTTTGGGTTGCGATGCTTATGTGAAAAAGTTTCCACATGATAAGCTTGAACCCAAATCGGAAAAGTGCGTCTTCATAGGATACCCAAAATGTTGGGTACACCTTCTATCACAGATCCGAAAGGCAAGACATTCGTTGCCAAGAATGGATCCTTTCTAGAGAAGGAGTTTCTCTCGAAAGAAGTGAGTGGGAGGAAAGTAGAACTTGATGAGGTAAATGTACCTGCACCTTATTTGGAAAGTAGTTCATCACAGAAATCTGTTCCTATGACTACTACACCAATTAGTGAGGAAGCTAATGATAATGATCATATAACTTCAGATCAAGTTACTACCGAACCTCGTACGTAAACCAGAGTGAGATCCGCACCAGAGTGGTACGGTAATACTGTTACGGAGGTCATGTTACTTGACCATGACAAACCTACGAACTATGAGGAAGCGATGATGAGCCCAGATTCCATAAAATGGTTTGAGGCCATGAAATCTGAGATATGATCCATGTATGAGAACAAAGTATGGACTTTGATGGATTTGCCCGATGATCGGCAAACCATAGAAAATAAATGGATCTTCAAGAGGAAGGCAGACGCTGATAGTAGTGTTCTTGTCTACAAAGCTAGAATTGTCGCATAAAGGTTTTCGACAAGTTCAAGATGTTGACTACGATGAGAGTTTCTCACTCGTATCTATGCTTAAGTCTGTCCGAATCATGTTAGCAATTGCCGCATTTTATGAAATCTGGCAAATGGATAAACAAAACTGCATTCCTTAATGGATTTATTAAAGAAGAGTTGTATATGATGCAACTAGAAGGTTTTGTAAATCCTAAAGGTGCTAACAAAATATGCAAGCTCCAATTGATCCATCTATGGACTGGTGCAAGCATCTCAGAGTTGGAATACATGCTTTGATAAGTTGATCATAGCATATAGTTTTATCTGAGACTTGCGGTGAAGCCTGTAATTACTAGAAAGTGAGTGGGAGCACTACAACATTTCTGATAAGTATATGTGAATGACATATTGTAGATCGGAAATAATGTAGAATTATTCTGCAAAGCATAAAGGAGTGTTTGAAAGGAGTTTTTCAAAGAAAGACCTCGGTGAAGCTGCTTACATATTGAGCATCAAGATCTATAGAGATAGATCAAGACGCTTGATAAGTTTTTTCAATGAGTACATACCTTGACAAGATTTTGAAGTAGTTCAAAATGGAACAGTCAAAGAAAGAGTTCTTGCCTGTGTTACAAGGTGTGAAATTGAGTAAGACTCAAAAAAAACCCGACCACGGCAGAAGATAGAAAGAGAATGAAAGTCATTCCCTATGCCTTGGCCATAGGTTCTATAAAGTATGCCATGCTGTGTACCAGATCTATTGTATACCCTACACGGAGTTTGGCAAGGGAGTACAATAGTGATCTAGGAGTAGATCACTGGACAGCGGTCAAAATTATCCTTAGTGGAATAAGGATATGTTTCTCGAGGATGGAAGTGACAAAGGTTAGGTAAATGTAAAGGGTTACGTCGATGCAAGTTTTGACACCGATCTGGATGACTCTAAGTCTCGATCTAGATACATATTGAAAGTGGGAGCAATTAGCTAGAGTAGCTCCGTGCGAGCATTGTAGACATAGAAAATTGCAAAATACATAACGGATCTGAATATGAAAGACCCGTTGACTAAGATTCTCTCACAAGCAAAACATGATCACACCTTAGTACTCTTTGGGTGTTAATCACATAGCGATGTGAACTAGATTACTGAATCTAGTAAACCCTTTGGGTGTTGGTCACATGGCGATGTGAACTATGGGTGTTAATCACATGATGATGTGAACTATCGATGTTAATCACATGGTGATGTGATCTAGATTATTGACTCTAGTGCAAGTGGGAGACTGAAGGAAATATGCCCTAGAGGCAATAATAAAGTTATTATTTATTTCCTTATATCATGATAAATGTTTATTATTCATGCTAGAATTGTATTAACAGGAAACATAATACATGTGTGAATATATAGACAAACAGAGTGTCACTAGTATGCCTCTACTAGACTAGCTTATTAATCAAAGATGGTTATGTTTCCTAACCATAGACAAAGGAGTTGTCATTTGATTAACAAGGTCACATCATTGGTTGAATGATCTGATTGACATGACCCATTCCATTAGCTTAGCACCCGATCGTTTAGTATGTTGCTATTGCTTTTATCCATGACTTATGCATGTTCCTATAACTATGAGAATATGCAACTCCGTTTACGGAGGAACACTTTGGGTACTACCAAAGCGTCACAACATAAGCTGGGTGATTATAAAGGAGTACTACAGGTGTCTCCAAAGGCAGATGTTGGGTTGGCGTATTTCGAGATTAGGATTTGTCACTCCGATTGTCGGAGAGGTATCTCTGGGCCCTCTCGGTAATACACATCACTAAGCCTTGCAAGCATTACAACTAATGAGTTAGCTGTGAGATGATGTATTACGGAACGAGTAAAGAGACTTGCCGATGCTTGAGATTGAACTAGGTATTGGATACCGACGATCGAATCTCGGGCAAGTAACATACCGATGACAAAGGGAACAACGTATGTTGTTATGCGGTCTGACCGATAAAGATCTTCGTAGAATATGTAGGAGCCAATATGGGCATCCAGGTCCCGCTTATTGGTTATTGACCGGAGGCGTGTCTCGGTCATGTCTACATTGTTCTCGAACCGTAGGGTCCGCACGCTTAAGGTTTCGATGACGGTTATATTATGAGTTTTGTGTATTTTGATGTACCGAAGGAGTTGAGTCCCGGATGAGATCGGGGACATGACGAGGAGTCTCGAAATGGTCGAGGCGTAAAGATTCATATATTGGATGATATGTTTAGGCCAAGGGTCAAGCCCATGAGGCTTTAGGTCGGTGCAAAAGGAGTTTTATGAGGCCGAGGGGCCAAACGCCGGAGACCTGGCGTCGGCCTGGGCGACGCCGAGGCCCATGGCGTCTGGGCGACGCCAAGGATTGTGGCGTTTGGTCCTGGAGTCCGAGTGGGACTCTTGCCTTTCGGGCAAAACCGACTTTGAGGAGGCTTTTGCTCCAAGTTTCGACCGGGGCTCAACATATAAATAGAGGCAGGGCTAGCACCAAAGACACAACAATTGATCTCTTGGATCTCTTAGCCGTGTCTGGTGCCCCCTCCACCATATTCCACCTCGGTCATATCGTAGCGGTGCTTAGGCGAAGCCCTGCGTCGGTAGAACATCAAGATCGTCACTGCGCCGTCGTCTTGATGGAACTCTCTCTCCCGGAGCTTTCTTTGGATCGGAACTGAGGAGGCGTCACCGAGCTGAGCGTGTGCCAAGAACTCGGGCGCCGGAGTAATGCGCTGGGATCGGTTGGATCGCGAGGAGAACGTATGACTACTTCCTCTACGTTGTGATCGCTTCCGCTTCGGTCTACGAGGGTACGTAGACAACACTCTCCCCTCTCGTTGCTATGCATCACCATGATCTTGCGTGTGCGTAGGAAATTTTTTGAAATTACTACGTTTCCCAACAAAGGGAAGAGCTATATTGGTCACAATTCCATAGTCCGGAGCGTCCTCTTCCGTTGACCGATTGGTTGGCAGAATGGGCCGAGCTGAATCGATTATCCGGACTTGCCATGAAGCATGTCATGACTCATTTGTGGCCAGGCGGACCCCAGCCGAAGAGTTATTTTGGCTTAGTGCAGCAGTTCCTTGGTGTGGTACCGCATATCGATGCAATGAAGCGGTCAGCATGCATAGAGGGAGCGCGGATGGCTCTTGCCCGTTGAGGGAGTTCCGGACTAGGTGGTGTCCGGATAGCCAAACTATCATCATCGGCCGGACTCCAAGGCTATGAAGATACAAGATTGAAGACCTCGTCCCGTGTCCGGATGGGACTTTCCTTGGCGTGGAAGGCAAGCTTGGCGTCTGGATATGTAGATCTCCTACCATTGTAACCAACTCAGGTAACCCTAACCCTATCCGGTGTCTATATAAACCGGAGGGTTTTAGTCCGTGGGGCGAACAACAATCATACCATAGGCTAGCTTCTAGGGTTTAGCCTCCTTGATCTCGTGGTAGATCTACTCTTGTACTACCCATATCATCAATATTAATCAAGCAGGAGTAGGGTATTACCTCCATCGAGAGGGCCCGAACACAGGTAAAAACATCGTGTCCCTCGTCTCCTGTTACCATCCGCCTAGACGCACAGTTCGGGACCCCCTACCCGAGATCCGCCGGTTTTGACACCGACATTGGTGCTTTCATTGAGAGTTCCTCTGCGTCGTCGCCGATAGGCCCGATGGCTCCTTTGATCATCAACAACGACGCGGTCCAGGGTGAGACTTTTCTCCCCGGACAGATCTTCGTGTTCGGCGGCTTTGCACTGCGGGCCAATTCGCCTGGCCATCTGGAGCAGATCGAAAGCTTCGCCCCGACCGTCGGTCAGATTCGAAGATTTAAACTATACGGCCGATATCCGCGGAGACTTGATCTTCGACGGATTCGAGCCACAACCAAGCGCGCCGCCTTTGTCTCGATGGGCATGATCTAGCTCTGCGGCGAGCGGTGCCACGAGGCCGCACTAGAATCTGCTCCAACCCTTAATCCGGGCGGATTTCCCGATCGAGGACGAGTGGTTGGACACCGCCTCGGGGGCTTCAATCTCTATGGCGATCGAGCCGAACTCCATCCCTGTCCTTTGCAAAGACCTTGACTTCAGGAAGCCAGACTCCTTTCCGGACTCCGAACCCTCCGCGCCCTTGCCAATCGAATCCGATTGGGCGCCCGTTATGGAGTTCACGGCCGCGGACATCTTTCAGCACTCGCCCTTTGGCGACATCCTGAATACACTAAAGTCTCTCTCTTTATCCGGAGAGCCCTGGCGGATCATGCGGCGGGGCGGTTGAGATGCGGACGACGAAGAAATTCAAAGCCCACCCACCACCCACTTCATAGCCAATCGCCGAAAGCTTACACGGCGTGCTCGATTTCGACTTCGAAGACATCGACGGTATGGGCGATGATGTAGGAGACAACAATGAACCAGCACATATAGGGGCCTGGACAACCTCATCCCATGACGTATACATGGTGGATACACCTAAAGGAAATGAAGACGAGGAACAACGGGGCCTTCTGAAGGATAAATCCTCGGCAGTCAAAATGGCAACGTAAACGCCCGAACAAAGTCCCGCCTCAACAAAGACCCAGCCATAGAGCGAGGCGAACCGGTGGACAACGAACAAGCTATCGAGCAATCATCCGAACAAGACAACTTGGATAAACAATCTGTCCCGGCGAAGACAACAGTCCGGACGACCTCACGCCCGGACAAACCATTGGAGCAAAATGACCTCCGAGAAAAGGCTGCAAATGCCACGCTGCGCGTAGCACGAAAAAAAATAGAAGGGAAGCTCAAAACAGCGGAAGATGCACTCGAGATTAGATGGAGCAAAGTATTCAGCACCAGAATGAAATGCAGCGACGATCGCCCGAACAAAGAGCTACCCGAAAAGAAAGCTACTGCCCGAATTCGACGAGCAGGCCTTAGAGCCCCCACAATTAAAAAGCAAGAAGGCCACCCGGTCGGATGGACGACCCGACGGCGAAAAAAGAGAGGTGAATGGCGCCGCACGCAAGCCAATATGCGATCCACATAAGGATTCACACCAAGATGATGGCCTAGTTAGGTCCATCTATGGGCCAAGAAAGCAGGCTCGTCAAAGCAATGCAATACGCCAAAATTCCGAAGATCATGGCACACCCAAATATAGGGGCGCCGCACACCCCCTATGTTTCACCGATGAGGTGCTGGATCATGAAACATAGAGGCATACGATGGAACAACAGACCCTGGAGTCTGGATCGAGGATTACATCCTCCACATACACATGGCTAGAGGAGACGATCTCCACGCCATAAAATACTTACCCCTCAAACTCAAAGGGCCAGCTCGGCATTGGCTTAAAAGCCTCCCCGAGAATACCATTGGAAGCTGGGAAGAGCTCGAGGACGCATTCCGGGCAAATTTTCAGGGGACTTATGTCCGCCCTCGGATGCGAACGATCTAAGTCACATAACTCAACAGCACGGAGAGTCAGCCCGAAATTGGAACAGGTTCCTTACTAAAAAGAACCAAATAGTCGACTGTCCGGACGCCGAAGCCTTAGCAGCTTTCAAACACAACGTCCGAGACGAATGGCTCGCCAGACACCTCGGCCAAGAAAAGCGAAGAACAATGGTCGCATTAACAAGCCTCATGACCCGCTTTTGCGCGGGAGAGGACAGCTGGCTGGCTAGATGCGATACCAATGACCGAGTACATCCGAAACCAGGGATGGAAATGGGAAATCACGACGCAGAAAAGATCAGCGCGGAATAAAGAAAATGGCCCAAATAGTACGGTGGTCAACGCGGATTCAAAAGCTCTCGGCGAACAACAAAACACCGCCCTAAAGGATAACAAAGTGACGAGCTATCCAACCTAAACAAGATTCTGGACAGACCGTGTCAAATACATGGTACCTCCGGGAAGCCTGCAAACCATACCCACAGAGATTGTTGGGTCTTCAAGCAGTCCGGCCGACTTAATGCCGAACACAAGGGGCTCGACACACCAAGGGAAAATGATGACGAGCACCACAAGCTGAGCCCCGGAAAACAAAAGAATTTCCCACAAAAGGTTAAAACAGTAAACTCACTTCACGTGATCAAAGGGAAAAAGCGGCGCCCACTAAGAGGCGCGCCGCACATTGGTTGTCAAAACCAATCACCTTCGACCATCGTGACTATTCCGATAATATCCGGAATGCAGGATGGACTGCCTTGAATCTTGGATCCTATAATCGACGGATTCCAATTTAGACATGTCCTCATGGATGGCGGCGATGACATAAACACGATATATCGAGGACACAATCCGCAGGATGGGGATAAACCCAACCAAAATTCGCCGTAGCAACACCTCCTTTAAAGGAGTACCGCACTGCCCGTACACCCTCTGCACGGGCTCCATACTGCTAGAAGTTGTGTTTGGTTCATCCGACAACTTCCGTCGCGAAAGGTTACTCTTCCATGTCGCCCCGTTCAAAGGTTGCCATCAAGCACTATTGGGACGCGAGGCTTTCGCCCGCTTTAACGCAATACCGCATTATGCATCTCTAACACTTAAAATGCCCGGTCCACGCGGCATCATCTCCTTAAAAGGAAGTATTAAGTGTTACTCGAGCACGGAAAAGCAGGGAGACTGCCTTGACATCCCGCAGCTATCCGGCTCTGCTAGGCAAAGAACCTGAATTGGTCATTCAAACCCCGGACACGGCTAGACGAGTCCGCGCCTACTATGCATACCCCCATACGAGGGCCTCATGCATGTATAACAAGAGACTATAAAGCTCCATCTTATTCACTTCTTGAACCGTTTCGTTTATTTAATATTAAGTACATTTTTTTCACGATCTTTTTTTCAAACTAAGTTCCTCTTTTACGGATGAACAACGTGCTACACCCGTCCAGGATACGGCACAACGGAGACACAGGCGCAGACGTGCAGTAGGGACCCGTTGCAAGGATTCTTTTCAGATTAAGACCCTGCGTAAACCTTTTTTCACTGTCTCTTGTTGATATACATCCCCCCAGTTCCTTAAATATAACTGAGGAGGAGGCTGGTGCTTTGGCATTGGCCGCACCAGAATTTTTATGCGATGCACTGGACACAAAGGGCTTAGGGCCTTATTTTGCCCATTTTATAAAGACCGAATACCTTAGGGAGTATTCGGCGTCTCGAGATTAGGCCTTATATGCATCAGCTCCGAATCATGTCTTTGGTCAAATGTTGGGTTGCCCGGCTCACGTGTTTTGCTGCCTTACGTTCCGTTTTCACGGCTAACGAGGCACCAGGAGAACTATCGCGACATTGTGCCCCGATTCGGCCGGGCGAGCACCTCGATGAGAGAGAGCCAAAACTGTCATGATATAGCGAGAGACCGTCAACCACTCGATGACTCACAGGAATGTTTAGAATTCGTCCGCATTAACGAAGGACCGGTTTTCGGTCGAGCACATACGCACCACGAATTCGGAGATCATGCGGTGCCTCCGGGGCTATATAGTAGCCCCACCCTCGAACTCCTATGGCTAAGTGAAAGTGATAAAGCATTATAGTCCGGTTGCCTGGTTTGCTACTCTCGACCTCCTTAACAGGACCAAGGCGTTGGATTAAGTGTGAAAAAGCGCTTTTTTGCAAACACCCCGCACTATGTGCGTGAAATTTGACATAAGGACTGCCATCTTTCAGGTTATATACACATATACATAAGCGGCCGCCTGAGGAGTAGTTTACTACTTGAACGCACAAGTATAAAAAGCACTTATATTACACTGAAACATCGTTTTCACGAATCATACATGTCATTCAAACATAAGATCCTTCGAGCACTGCGTCTCTATTAAACGAGCGCCCGGCAGGACTTCTTCGAAGTAGTGCTCGGCAGGTACTCGGCCTCTGTCCGAATCCTGGGATGCAACGTCAGTGGCCTTCATCTCCGCCCAGTATGTCTTGGCACGGGCAAGTGCCATCCGCGCTCCCTAAATACATGCCGATCGCTTCATCGCGTCGATACGCGGCACCGCTCCAAGAAACTGCTGCACTACACCAAAATAGCTCTTCGGTTGGGGTCCGTCCGGCCACAAGTGAGTCAAGACATGCTTCATGGCCAATCCGGACAATCGATTTAGCTCGGCCCACTCGACCAACCGATCGGTCAGCAGCAGAGGACGCTCCGGCCTATGGAATTGCGACCAGTATAGCTCTTCCCTTTTGTGCCCCTTCTGGCCCCGGAAGTGCTCAACCGCGTCCACAGCGCTCGCCGCCAAGTCCATATAAGCATCCTCTGAACTCCATAATTTATCCAATGGAGCATACTTTGGATCTGTATATTTCCTCCGCAGCAGAAACGGTTTCCCAGCCGCAATTGCCCTGGCCTGACTCAGCTCCTCCTTGGCAGCTCTCAAAGCCGATTGGGCATTCTTGGTTTCGGCGGCGGCCTTCTTTAGGCCCTCCTGTTCCGCTTGATGCTCTTTTTCAAGAACCTCCAGCGATCGGTAGCATTCCTTAACCTTTTTGCCATTTCGGCCATCTCCTCTTCTTGGCAGTGAGCAGCCCGTTCAACTTCTAGCTCTTCGGCCGCCTTTAAAGCAGCCGCATTACTAATTCTGGCTTGCTCTTTCGCTCGGGCGAGTCCTGCCCGCAGCTCTTCCACGGCAGCGGCACCATCTGCATTAAGCATATGATTAGTAAGACATGGGCGTTAAGCTCCCTTACCAGGTGTCCGCGTAGAAGTCGCATACCTTGTGACTCGTCAAACCGTTTATTGACCAGCGCGATGTCCGCATCTGCCTCGTCAAGTTGCCGCTTTAGTTCTGCATATTCATCAGTCCGGCTGGCCTCCGGACGCCCCGCCACCTGTTTAGGAGCGGCGATATGTTAAAACTGAGAATTTGATCCTCGGCACGTCGTCAATTTTTGACAACATACCGAGTCTCGAGGCTACTATCTATACATGGCGCATTTATATGCATAATCGTGCCAGTACATTATATTTTGCGTACCTCAAACCCGTCGGTAAGCTTACGGCGGCCCGTAATCCGCTCTCTGCGGATGCAATTCTTTCAATCACCGTACCCATTAGAGCACGGTGATCTTTTGAGATAACCGCTCGCCCGAGCAAATCCTTCAGCTCCTCCGACCGCACACCACTTGGCGCTGGACCTTCCGCCCCCGCCGGACTTGGGGGAACCCTCTGCGACGACACCTCCGGGTCGTCCGCTTCACATGAGGGTGTAACAGGTGGAGGCGTTTCGCTCTCCATCATCTCCGGAAGAAGATCCCCCGAAGACGAGCTCTGCTGAGAAGGGCTGAGGTCCGAACTACAAGGTACGATTTCGGTTATCTTTATAAATAAATATAGGGATGTTCCTTATTTACAAGACCCCTTCGTTTTACTTACGACTCGCTGGAGGGTTGACCCCTTGGGGAAACAGTGCGGCTGGGTTACTTCCCAGCGCCGGACTCTCCGACGAAGATTCCCTTCCTTTCTTTGAGGCCTTGACCTCCGGATCTTCTGAAGCGGTCCTCTTCTCTCCTCGGAAGGTGGGACTCTTAATCCCTCCTTCCTTGATAGCCTCCTTCGCAGAGGCAGTTGCTCCCCCGCTCCTCCCTTCGCCTTCTTCAAAAGGAGCGACCTTCAACATCTTGGTCAACAGGGGATCCGGCGTGGTCTCTGGGAGGGGAGCCGGACACCTTATCAACTTTGCCTTGGCTATCCACTCGTGTTCAAGAAACGGCTCCTTTAAAGGGCATATATGTATAATAAATGAATGAAGAGCTTGTCCGGTTACAGGACTACTTACTTGAGCATCTGGGCGATTGCAGCTTAGTCCTGCGTCCTCGGTCAAGTCCGGACACTCCTCTCGTGATCCGAAGAACAGTTTATACATCTCCACGGGCGTCGTGCCCATAAAATTTTGGAGAGCTCGTGGTCCCTCCGAATTGAATTCCCACAGGCGGAGGGGGCGACGTTTGCAGGGCTAAAGACACCGGATCACCATAACCTGCGCCACTGCAACCAGATTGATCCCTCTTTCCTCGAGATCTCGAATACGGCCCTGCAGCTAGGGAACGTCCTTGGACAACCCCCAGTCGAGCCCCTTGTTGACCCATGACGCCAGCCGCTGTGGTGGACCTGAGCGGAAGGCAGGGAGCGCCGCCCATTTGGTGCCCCTGGGAGCGGTGATATAGAACCACTCCCGTTGCCATAAACCAAGCTCCTCTTGAAAAGAGCCCTCGGGCCACGGAGCACCAGCGCATTTGCTTATGACCGCCCCTCCGCACTGTTTGCTGCCCCTTGATCGCCTTTGGCTCCACCTTGAAGGTCTTGAGCCACAATCCAAAGTGAGGGGTAATATGGAGGAAGGCCTCACATACAACAATGAATGACGAGATATGGAGGATGGACTCCGGATTCAAGTCATGGAAATCAAGCCCATAATAATACATGAGCCCCCGCACAAAAGGGTCCATCGGGAAGCCCAAACCCCGACGGAAGTGAGACACGAACACCACGTTCTCACTGGGCTCGGGAGTGGGAATGACCTGCCCTGGAGCAGGCAGTCTATGCGAAATCTCGCCGGTTAGATACCTGGCGTCTCGCAGCTTTAGCACATCTTCTCCTGTGACGGAGGAAGACATCCATCGGCCATGCTGGTCGGAGCCGGACATCGTCGAGAGTCCGAAGCGCCTGAATCTGAAGCTTTGGGTGTTGGAACTCGAAGCACGAGGCGAACTCGATAGAGGGTGTAAAAAGGAGAGGGCCTTGGTCTCGTTATAAAGAGGTTGAATACCAAGAGCCCACCTCGTGGTCGACTAGGACTCGCCTTTGATAAAGAAGGCAGGCCAGCGGGCACGGTTGGGTTACCCACGTCCGTATTGATGAGAATCCCGGAATAAGGGGGCACGATCTACGCTTTGATAAGACGTGCCAAGGAAACCACCTCGCTAAACACGCTGAGGTGGAACAATAAAAAACGATTCATATAAAAACCTGGCCATGGTGTGATGTCACGCCGCGGAATACGTCAGCAGATCTGTGCAAAAATTATTCTCTCTACGGTGTTATGTGGAACTTGTTTTGCAGAGCCGGACACTATCCTGGTGTTCACAATCTTCTATAAATTATTCGGGGGAAGAACCCGCCTTGCAATGCCGAATACGATATGCACGCCGGACTCGTCGTCATTGAAGCCTGGTTCAGGGGCTACTGAGGGAGTTCCGGACTAGGAGGTGTCCGGATAGCCGAACTATCTTCATCGGCCGGACTCCAAGACTATGAAGATACAAGATTGAAGACTTCGTCCCGTGTCCGGATGGGACTTTCCTTGGCGTGGAAGGCAAGCTTGGCGTCTGGATATGTAGATCTCCTACCATTGTAACCGACTCAGGTAACCCTAACCCTATCCGGTGTCTATATAAACCGGAGGGTTTTAGTCCGTAGGACGAACAACAATCATACCATAGGCTAGCTTCTAGGGTTTAGCCTCTTTGATCTCGTGGTAGATCCACTCTTGTAACACATATCATCAATATTAATCTAGCAGGGCGTGGGTTTTACCTCCATCGAGAGGGCCCGAACCTGGGTAAAACATCGTGTCCCTTGTCTCGTGTTACCATCCGCCTAGACGCACAGTTCGGGACCCCCTACCCGAGATCCGCCGGTTTTGACACCGACACCCGTGTCAAGACATACTGGGCGAAGATGAAGGCCACCGATGTTGCATCCCAAAATTCGGACAGAAGCCGAGTACCTGCCGAGCACTATTTTGAGGAAGTCCTGCAGGGCGCTCGTTTAATAGAGACGCAGTGCTCGAAGGATATTATGTTTAAAAGACATGTATGATTTGTGAAAACAACATTTTAATATAATATGAGAGCTTTTTATACTTGTGCGTTCAAGTAATAAACTACTCCCTGTGCGGCCGTTGATGTATATGTATATATAACCTGAAAGATGGCAGTCTTGTTTAGCCCCCACGCACATAGTGCGGGGTGTTTGCAAAGAAGGCGCTTTTCACACTTAATCCAACGTCTTGGTCCTGTGAAGGAGGTGATAGCGTAGCAAACTAGGCAACCAGACTATAATGCTTTATCACTTTCACTTAGCCATAGGAGTTCGAGGTGGAGCTACTATATAGCCTCGGGGCACCGCACTCTCCGAATTCGGGTGCGTATGTGCTGACCGAAAACGGTCCTTCGTTAATGCGGAGGAATTCTAAACATTCTGGTTAGTCATCGAGTGGTTGACCAGTCTCTCGCTATATCATGACAACAGTTTTGGCTTTCTCTCTTGAGGTGCTCGCCCGGCGAACCGGCACAATCGCGATAGTTCTCCACAGTGCTGCGTTAGCCGATAGAACGGAACGTAAGGCAGCAAAACACAGGAGCCGGGCAAACCCAACATTTGACCAAAGACATGGTTCGGAGCTGATGCATATAAGGCCTAACTCGAGACGCCGAACACTCCCTAAGGTATTCGATCTTTATAAAAACGGGCAGAATAATGCCCTAAGCCCCTGGTGTCTAAGTACGTGCAAAAATTCTGGTGCGGCCGATGCCAAAACGCCAGCCTCCTCCTCGGTTATAGCTATGAACCAGGGGATGTGTATCAACAAGAGACAGTAAAGAAGGTTTACGCAGGGTCTTAATCTGAAAAGAATCCTTGCAACGGGTCCCTACTTCACGTCTGCGCCCGTGTCTCCATTGTGCGATATCCTGGACGGGTGTAGCACGTTGTTCATCTGTAAAAGAGAGGAACTTAGTTGAAAAGAAAAAAAGATCATGCGAAAAATGTACTTTATATTAAACAAACAGAGTACGGTTTGGAAGGTGAATAAAATTGAGCTTTATTGTCTCTTGTTGTACATGCGTGCAGCCCCTTGTACGGGGGTATGCCGCTAGTAGGCGCCGGACTCGTCTAGCCGTGTCCGGGGTTCGAATGACCTATTCAGGTGCTTTGATTAGCGGAGCCGGATAGGTGTGGGGCTGTCAAGACAGTCTCACGTTCTTCCGTGCTCGAGTAACACTTAATACCCCCTTTTAATGAGATGATGCCACGTGGGCCGGACATTTTAAGTGTAAGAGATGCATAATGCTGTATTGCGGTAAAGGTTAACTTCACGCCCCAGTAGTGCTTGATAGCTACTGTCGAATGGGGCGATGTGGAAGGTTAACTTTTCGCGGCGGAAGTTGTCGGATGAGCCGAACACAACTTCTAGCAGTAGGGAGCCCGTACAATGGGCGTCTGAGCTGGCATTACCCCTTTGAAGGAGGTGTTGCTATGGCTAATCCTGTTTGGGTTTATCCCCATGTTGCGGATTGTGTCCTGATATAGCAGGTTTTAATCACTGCCGCTGTCCATTAGGACTTGCATAAATTGAAGACCGTCGATTATAGGTTCTAGTATCAAGGCAGTCCATCCTGCGTTCCGTATACTTCCGGAGTAGTCCACGATGGTCGAAGGTAATTGGTTTTGACAACCGGTGTTGGGACTCATTTGGGGTAGATTGTGCGGCGCGTAATTTAGTGGGTGCTGCTCTGTTTCCCCCTTTTGTTACTTGAAGTAAGTTTACTGTTTTGACTTCTTGTGGGAAATTCTTTTGTTTTCCGGGGCTCTGCTTGTGGTGCTCGTCATCATCTTCACTTGGTGTGTCGAGCCCCTTGCGTTCGGCGTTGAGTCTGCCGGACTGTTTGAAGACCCAACAAACGCGGTGGGTATGGTTTGCGTGCTTCCGAGAATCTTGTGGATTTGGCATATCTTGTCCAAGATTTTGTTTAAGTTGGATAGCTCATCGCTATTGTCCTTAAGGGCAGTTTTTTATTGTTCTGCCGTGAGCTTTTGAATCCGGCGTTGACTGCCGCGCTCTTTGGACCGTTCCTCTTAATCCGGTGCTGGTCCTTGCTGCGTCGTGGTTTTCCATTTCCATCCCTTACTTCGGATTTACTTGGGTTGCTGATGCGCATCTTGCCAATAACTATCCTCTCCGCATAAAGCGGGTCATGAGGCTTGTTAATGCAGCCATGGTTCTCGGCTTCTCCTGGCCGAGGTGTACAGCGAGCCATTAAATCTCGGGCGTTGTGTTTGAAAGCTGCTAAGGCTTGGCGTCCGGACGGTCGACTATTTGTTTCTTTTGGTGAGGAACCTGTTCGAGAATATCGGGCTGACTCTCCGGGTTGTTGAGTTATATGACTTAAATAAATGCGCATCCGGAGGACGGATATAAGTCCCTTGAAAATTTGCGAAAAGCATCCTCGAGCTCTTCCCAACTTCCAATGGTATTTTCAGGAGGCTTTTGAGCCAATGCCGGGCTGGCCCTTTGAGCTTGAGGTGTAAGTATTTTATGGCGTGGAGATCATCTCCTCTAGCCATGTGTATGTGGAGGATGTAATCCTCAATCTAGACTCAGTGCATTGTTCCGTCGTATGCCTCTATGTTTACGGGTTTGAATCCCGCTGGGAATTCGTGATCCAGCACCTCACCGGTGAAACACATGGGGTGTGCGGCACCCCTATATTTGGGTGTGCCGTGATGTTCGGATATTTAGCGTGTTGCATTGCTTTGAAGAGCTTGCTTTCTCGGCCCATAGATGGAACTAACTGGGCCATCCTTTTGATGTGAATCCTTATGCGGATCGCGTACCGGCTTGTGTGCGGTGCCCTTTGCCGCTCTCTGTTTGCCGTGGGGTCGTCCATCCGACCGGGTGGCCTTCTTGTTTTTTGATTGTGGGGGATCTACGGCCTCCAACAATTTGTCCGGTGTGAGATCGTCCGGACTGTTATCTTCGCCGGGGACGGGTTGTTTATCCAAGTTGTCCTGTTCGGACGGTTGCTCGATAGCATGTTCGTCGTCCACCGGTTCGCCCTGCTCTATGGCTGGGTCTTTGTCGAGGCGGGACTTGGTGCGGCGTTTACGTTGCCGTTTAGACTGCTTTTGAGGGATTTATCCTTCGTAGTGTCCCGTTGCTCCTCGTCGTCAATTCCTTTAGGTGTATCCACCATGTATACATCATGGGATGAGGTGGTTGTCCAAAGATCCTATAGGTGCTGGTTCATGGCTGTCTCCTACATCGTCGTCCATACCGTCGATGTCTTGAATAGAAATCGAGCACGTCGTGTAAGCTTTAAGATGCTGGCTACAAAGTGGGTGGTGGGTGGGCGTTGAATTTCTTCGTCGTCCGCATCCCAACCTTCCGCATCGTAGTCCGGCCAGGGCTCTCCGATAAAGAGAGAGACTTTAGTGATTTCAAGATGTCGCCAAAGGGCGAGTCTTTGAAAAGATGTCATGGCGATGAACTCCATGACCGGCGCCCAATCGGATTCGATTGGCAGGGGCGCAGAGGGTTCGGAGTCCGGAGAGGAGTCCGGCACCTTGGATTCACAGTCTTCGCAAAGGACAAGGATGGAGTCGGCTCCGAGCTAAGGGTCGGGCCAGACTGATCTTGACCTCGGAGACCTTTGTTCGGCGACAGAGCTAGATCGTGCCCATCGAGACAGTGCGGCGCACTTGGCTGTGGCTCGAATCCGTTGAAGATCAAGTCTCCGCGGATGTCGGCCGTATAGTTCAAGCTTCCAAATCTGACCTGATGGCCAGGGGCGTAGCTTTCGATCTGCTCCAGATGGCCAAGTGAATTGGCCCGCAGTGCAAAGCCGCCGAATACGAAGATCTGTCCGGGGAGAAAAGTCTCACCCTGGACCGCGTCCTTGTTCATGATCGAAGGAGCCATCGGGCCTATAGGTGACGACACAGAGGAACTCTCAATAAAAGCACCAATGTCGGTGTCAAAACCGGCGGATCTCGGGTAGGGGGTCCCGAACTGTGCGTCTAGGTGGATGGTAACAGGAGACAAAGGGACACGATGTTTTTACCCAGGTTCGGGCCCTCTCGATGGAGGTAATACCCTACTCCTGCTTGATTAATATTGATGATATGGGTAGTACAAGAGTAGATCTACCATGAGATCAAGGAGGCTAAACCCTAGAAGCTAGCCTATGGTATGATTGTTGTTCGTCCTACGGACTAAAACCCTCCGGTTTATATAGACACCGGATAGGGTTAGGGTTACACAGAGTCGGTTACAATGGTAGGAGATCTACCTATCCGTATCGCCAAGCTTGCCTTCCACGCCAAGGAAAGTCCCATCCGGACACGGGACGAAGTCTTCAATCTTGTATCTTCATAGTCTTGGAGTCCGGCCAAAGATGATAGTTCAGCTATCCGGACACCCCCTAGTCCAGGACTCCCTCAACGGGCTATGGAGATGCCCATCAATAGATATCAATGTGAGTGAGTAGGGATTGCCATGCAACGGATGCACTAGAGCTATAAGTATATGAAAGCTCAACAAAAGAAACTAAGTGGGTGTGCATCCAACTTGCTTGCTCACGAAGACCTAGGGCATTTTGAGGAAGCCCATCATTGGAATATACAAGCCAAGTTCTATAATGAAAATTCCCACTAGTATATGAAAGTGACAACATATGAGACTCTCTATCATGAAGATCATGGTGCTACTTTGAAGCACAAGTGTGGTAAGAGGATAGTAGCATTGTCCCTTCTCTCTTTTTCTCTCATTTTTTTATTATTTTTATTTTTTATTTGGGACTTTTCTATTTTTTATGGCCTCTTTTTCCCCCCTTTTTATTTTTTATTTTTCGTCCGGAGTCTCATCCCGACTTGTGGGGGAATCATAGTCTCCATCATCCTTTCCTCACTGGGACAATGCTCTAAAAAAATGATGATCATCACACTTCTATTTTCTTACAACTCAAAAATTACAACTCGATTCTTAGAACAAAATATGACTCTATATGAATGCCTCCGGCTGTGTACCGGGATGTGCAATGACTCATGAGTGACATGTATGAAAGAATTATGAATGTTGGCTTTGCCACAAATACGATGTCAACTATATGATCATGCAAGGCAATATGACAATGATGAAGCGTGTCATAATAAACGGAACAGTGGAAAGTTGCATGGCAATATACCTCGGAATGGCTATGGAAATGCCATGATAGGTAGGTATGGTGGCTGTTTTGAGGAAGATATATGGTGGGTGTATGATACCGGCGAAAAGTGCGCGGTATTAGAGAGGCTAGCAATAGTGGAAAGGTGAGAGTGCGTATAATCCATGGACTCAACATTAGTCATAAAGAACTCATATACTTATTGCAAAAAATCTACAAGTTATCAAAGCAAAGTATTACGCGCATGCTCCTAGGGGGATAGATTGGTAGGAAAAGACCATCGCTCGTCCCCGACCGCCACTCATAAGGAAGACAATCAATAAATAAATCATGCTCCGACTTCATCACATAACGGTTCACCATACGTGCATGCTACGGGAATCACAAACTTTAACACAAGTATTTCTCAAATTCACAACTACTCAACTAGCATGACTCTAATATCACTACTTCCATATCTCAAAACAATCATCAAGCATCAAACTTCTCTTAGTATTCAACACACTCATAAGAAAGTTTTTACTATTTTTGAATACCTAGCATATTAAGATTATTTAAGAAAATTACCATGCTATTTAAGACTCTCAAAATAATATAAGTGAAGCATAAGAGTTCATCTATTTCTTCAAAATAAAACTACCACCATGCTCTAAAAGATATAAGTGAAATACTAGAGCAAACAACAAACTACTCCGAAAGATATAAATGAAGATCAATGAGCAGTCGAATAATTATGCAACTATGTGAAGACTCTCTAACATTTAAGAATTTAAGATCTTGGTATTGTATTCAAACAGCAAGCAAAACAAAATAAAATGACATTGCAAGGATAGCACAACTCATGTGAAGAAGCAAAAACTTAGGCTCAACCAATACTAACCGATAGTTGTTGAAGAAGAAAGGTGGGATGCCTACCAGGGCATCCCCAAGATTAGATGCTTGAGACTTCTTGAAATATTATATTGGGGTGCCTTGGGCATCCCCAAGCTTGAACTTTTGTGTATCCTTAATTCCTCTCATATCATGGTTTCTCTTTTTATCAAAAGCTTCATTCACAACAAACTTCAACAAGAACTCGTGAGATAGGTTAGTATAAACCAATGCAAAACCTTATCATTTTCTACTGTAACAAATCACTAACATTATTATTCAACATTGAATACTAAATGCCTCTGCATATTTAATACTCCTATCCTTAAATAGAATCATTAAACAAGCAAACATATGCAAACAATGCAAACATAACAGCAATCTGCCAAAACAGTACACTTTGTAAAGAATGCAAGAGTATCAATACTTCCCTGACTCCAAAAATTATGAACTAAAACTCCCACTGTAATAAATTTATCAGAGCTCAATATGCAAAAAGATTCAACATAATACCACTCTCTGACTTTTCTAGGAATTTTGCAACATCGGTAAACTTTCTGTTTTCAAACAGCAACATGTATACTAGCAAAATAAGCATGGCAAAGGCTATCCTTGACATTTTTATTGGAACTAAAGATGCAAAACATTATTCTAAATAAAAGCAAGAAAAAACTAACAAGATAAAATGACGCTCCAAGCAAAACACATATCATGTGGTGAATAAAAATATAGCTCCAAGTAAAGTTACCGATGAACGAAGACGAAAGAGGGGATGCCTTCCGGGGCATCCCGAAGCTTAGGATCTTGGTTTTCCTTGAATATTACCTTGGTGTGCCTTGGGCATCCCCAAGCTTAGGCTCTTTCCACTCCTTATTCCATAGTCCATCGAATCTTTACCCAAAACTTGAAAACTTCACAACACAAAACTTAATAGAAAACTCGTAAGCTCCGTTAGCGAAAGAAAACAAAACACCACTTCAAGGTACTGTAATGAACTCATTATTTATTTATATTGGTGTTAAACCTACTGTATTACAACTTCTATATGGTTTATAAACTATTTCACTAGTCATAGAGTCATCAAAATAAGCAAACAACACACGAAAAACAGAATCTGTCAAAAACAGAACAGTCTGTAGTAATCTGTAACTAACGCAAACTTCTGGAACTCCAAAAATTATAAAATAAATTTATGGACCTGAGGAATTTGTCTAGTAATCATCTGCAAAAATAATCAACAAAATAGCACTCTCCAGTAAAAAGTTGAAGCTAATTTCGTGAGCGCTAAAGTTTTTTTTTTACAGCATGATCATAAAGACTTCACCCAACTCTTCCCAAAGGTTCTACTTGGCACAAACACTAATTAAAACATAAAACCACATCTAAACAGAAGCTAGATGGATTATTTATTCCTAAAAAGAACCAAAAATCAAGAAACTAAAATAAATTTGGGTTGCCTCCCAACAAGCGCTATCGTTTAACGCCCCTAGCTAGACATGATGATTTCAATGATGCTCACATAAAAGATAAGAATTGAAACATAAAGAGAGCATCAAGAAGAATATGAATAGCACATTTAAGTCTAACCCACTCCCTATTCATAGGGATTTTGTGAGCAAACAACTTATGGGAACAATAATCTACAAGAATAGGAAGGCAAAACAAGCATAACTTCAAAAATTTAAGCACATAGAGAGGAAACTTGATATTATTGCAACTTCTACAAGCATATGTTCCTCCATCATAATAATTTTCAGTAGCATCATGAATGAATTTAATAATATAACCAGCACCTAAAACATTCTTTTCATGATCTACTTGCATAGAAAATTTACTACTCTCCACATAAGCAAAATTCTTCTCATGAACAATAGTGGGAGCAAACTCAACAAAATAACTATCATGTGAGGCATAATCCAATTGAAAACTAAAATCATGATGACAAGTTTCATGGTTTTCATTATTCCTAATAGCATACAATTCATCACAATAATCATCATAGATAGCAACTTTGTTCTCATAATCAATTGGAACCTCTTCCGAAATAGTGGAATCATCACTAAATAAAGTTGACACTCTTCCAAACCCACTTTCATTAATATAATCATCATAAATAGGAGGCATGCTATCATCATAATAAATTTGCTCATCAAAACTTGGGGGACAAAAAATATCATATTCATCAAACATAGCTTCCCCAAGCTTGTGGATTTGCATATCATTAGCATCATGGATATTCAAGGAATTCATACTAACAACATTGCAATCATGCTCATCACACAAAGATTTAGTACCAAACATTCTAATGCATTCTTTTTCTAGCACTTGAGCACAATTTTCCTTTCAATCAAACTCACGAAAGATATTAAAAATAAGAAGTGTATGAGACAAACTTAACTCCATTTTTTTGTAATTTTCTTTTATAAACTAAACTAGTGATAAAACAAGAAACAAAAAGATTCGATTGCAAGATCTAAAGATATACCTCCAAGCACTCACCTCCCGACAACGGCGCTTGAAACTGCTTGATGTCTACTACACAACCTTATTCTTGTAGACGTTGTTGGGCTGCAAGTGCACAGGTTTGTAGGACAGTAGCAAATTTCCCTCAAGTGGATGACCTAAGGTTTATCAATCCGTAGGAGGCGTAGGATGAAGATGGTCTCTCTCAAACAACCCTGCAACCAAATGACAAAGAGTCTCTTGTGTCCCCAACACACCCAATACAATGGTAAATTGTATAGGTGCACTAGTTCGCGAAGAGATGGTGATACAAATGCAATATGGATGGTAGATATAGGTTTTTGTAATCTGAAAATATAAAAACAGCAAGGTAACTAATGATAAAAGTGAGCGTAAACGGTATTGCAATGATAGGAAACAAGGCCTAGGGTTCATACTTTCACTAGTGCAAGTTCTCTCAACAATAATAACATAGATAGATCATATAACAATCCCTCAACATGCAACAAAGAGTCACTCCAAAGCCACTAATAGCGGAGAACAAGCGTAGAGATTATGGTAGGGTACGAAACCACCTCAAAGTTATTCTTTCGGATCGATCTATTAAAGAGTTCGTACTAGAATAACACCTTAAGACACAAATCAATCAAAACCCTAATGTCACCTAGATACTCCATTGTCACCTCAAGTATCCGTGGGCATGATTATACGATGTGCATCACACAATCTCAGATTCATCCAACCAACACAAAGTACTTCAAAGAGTGCCCCAAAGTTTCTACCGGAGAGTCAAGAAAACGTGCCAACCCCTATGCATAGGTTCATGGGCGGAACCCGCAAGTTGGTCAGCAAAACATACATCAAGTGGCACGTGATATCCCATTGTCACCACAGATAAGCACGGCAAGACATACATCAAGTGTTCTCAAATCAAAGACTCAATCCAATAAGATAACTTCAAAGGGGAAACTCAATTCATCACAAGAGAGTAGAGGGGGAGAAACATCATAAGATCCAACTATAATAGCGAAGCTCGCGATACATCAAGATCGTGCCATAGAGGGAACACGAGAGAGAACACGCGAGAGAGAGAGATCAAACACATAGCTACTGGTACATACCCTCAGCCCCGAGGGTGAACTACTCCCTCCTCGTCATGGAGAGCGCCAGGATGATGAAGATGGCCACTGGTGATGGATTCCCCCTCCGGCAGGGTGCCGGAACGGGCTCCCGAGAGGTTTTTGGTGGCTACAAAGGCTTGCGTCGGCGGAACTCCCGATCTATCTTCGTATTCGATGTTTTTAGGGTACGTAGGCTTATATAGGCGAAAGAAGTCGGTCGGGAGGTGCTCGAGGGGCCCACGAGACAGGGGGCGCACCCTCCTATCTCGTGGCTGCCTCGAGGATCTTCTGACGTGAACTCCAAGTCTCCAGGATCATATTCTTCCAAAAAATCACGCTGCCGAAGGTTTCATTCCGTTTGGACGCCGTTTGATATTCCTTTTCCTCGAAATACTGAAACAGGTAATAAAACAACAATATGGGCTGGGCCTCCGGTTAATAGGTTAGTCCCAAAAGTAATATAAAAGTGTATAATAAAGCCCGATATTGCCCAAAGCAGTAGATAATATAGCATGGAGCAATCAAAAATTATAGATACGTTGGAGACGGATCACGGCTTTATAACTTTCACTTAGTTATATGAGCTTAAAGTCGGGAGGCCAGCTAATAGCCCCTGGTTAGTGTTCGACGACAGCCGAGGTCAAACCGTAAACACTTCGGCCAATGTTATGAACGGCCCGGCATTTAACACAGTCATCGGATCGCTGACCAGTTTACGCTTATTGTGAAGCCAGTTTTCGGCTTTCTCCACTTATGTGCTTAACCATGCGAGATGGAAGCACAATCGCAGTGCTTCTCCCTTTACACACCTAGCCAAACAAAGCGGAACGTAGGAGGCAAGCACAGGAGCCGGGCAACCCAACTATTGACCAAAGACACAATTCGAAACCGGTGCATATATAGCAATATCCGAGAATGTTTTTGCAGAATCTCTAAAGGTGTCCGGCGTTGTACTACGAGACTTATGCTGGAAACACACCAATAGTTTAAAAGTGCCATAGGCTCGAAAAACCAAAAACTTATGTAAAAGCTTGACGTCCGGACTAAACCGAGATTTTGGTGCCAATCCGGAAATTGGTCTTTAAAAAAATTGTGCTTCTGTCATGCTTTAACATGACACATTCGATCTCAAGACTTCAAGCGGGCCAGCCTACGGCTTCAAGCTCCTTATCCCAAAGGCGGAGTGCTTCTCCGAGGCCAGTTTAGCGAACTAAGCTCAAGCGGCTTTAGAGAGAAGCTAGGCTATCCGGCTATTGACCATACACTCGAGTCGAAAAAGGAGCGGTAGAAAAAGACTTTGCAACGACCAAGAAGAAAACACATTATTATAGAACAGCTCGTGTAAATTTTAAGAGCCCCCAGTTAACATGGGTAAGGGGAGTTTTTTTAACGAACAACATATGTAAGCATGGTCGAACCGAACACAAGTTAAAAATTTAAAACTTTGAGCATGAAAGCGACTTAGCTGGTTAATGTGTTCGGCATTGATAATGTGGTCCGAGCTTGATGCGGGACAAGGTTCCATCCGCCAAGCCGGTCCCGAGGTGGTGGAGCGAAAAGCTCGGCACTTCGAAGTGATGACATAGCATGGCCAATGAAGGCCGGCAGAATGACTCCGAAGTCCCCGGCGTGGGTTAATGAAGTGTTGACGAAGCCCCCCGTTCAGTCGAGGTGACGTGGTATGTCTATACGTCGAGGTGACAACACTGTCCGACCCGAATCATTTACCTGTGCACAAAAATAGTGCAAACTGGAGATAATAGTAATCATAATAAATTAAAAAAATTGTTTCATAATAAATAATTTATGCAAAGTGAGTAATAAAAGAAATATGGCCTGTGTGCCGAACGCTCGATGAGGTAGAGCTCTCTCGGCAATGCCGAACTCCCCGAGGCAACCGAACACGTCGGTATGGCAACACGACCAACAAGGAGATCACGCGAGACGATTTACGCCGATTGGGACGACGACGTCGGCTTGCCGAAGAGACCACGTGACGCAGTCGAAGTCCATTACCTGCACATGTAAAATAGTGCAGGCCTACAATAATAATATAAATATATAAAAACCCTCGAGTAATTAATTTACGCAAGATTATTTATTTAAAAATATGTGGCCTGACACCAAAGTCAATGTCGATGCAGGGCGTCGGCGTGATGCGGTAAAGGTTTGGTAAAGCCTGAATTCACAAGTCGGTCCGAGTTCCGGATGCGGCGTTCGCCTAACTATGCACGGAAACTGACCGAACCACCACGCGACCGTCGTTAATGCGGCCGCCATTTGATAGATATGTATACAAATGATGGAACAAACCAGACTAATAATTACTTGAAAAAAATAAACCCAAACAAGAAAAAATTGCTAGGATTAATAGCACCTGGTTTATTTGTTGTAGCAGTTCGAAGAAAAGTGACTCCCAAAATTGGGACTCGATCTGCACACCCATTGCCTGAAGGGCAGTGAAGCGACGGCATGACGATGCTGGTAAAGGTTGGCTCGCCGAGGCAAAGCCCACGGTCCAGCTAACGTGACGAAGCTGGTCAGCTGACGACGCCGAAGTCTCCGTAGTAGGTTGATGAAGGGATGGCGAAGCCCCCGGTCCAGACGAGGTGACGGAGCTGATCGATAAGGAGACGTTGCAGCTGCCATATCAGCCGAGTGTTGAAGTAGTTCGGCGTGATGGACATCGGCGAAGAAGCAACGGTGCGGCCATGCCGATGCAGGTCATAACTCGTGATGTGGTCAATGCCGGCTTGATGAAGTGACCGTGCAGCGATGTCGATGTGTCTGCTCCGCATAATTCGTGGGGCGGCGAGGTTGGTGATGATTTATCCTTCACGATGCCGAACTCTTGTTCGGCTTGCCGAGATGATGATCCGAAGAAGTTGAGCTCGGCTCAACAAAGCGGCGACGTGTCTAGCGCAGTTCGACAGCCGTGGAGCAACGTTGTCGGGCTGGTTTGACACCGGCGCGAAGGTGAAGATCATATTGAAAAAGACTTTAAAATTAGTGGGATGTGTTTGTGAACAAAACACAATACCCCATACAAAACTTCCTTCAAAAAGGATGTCCGAAATCCCGTTCATAAAAAAGATGAAACTCGGGTCGGATTCGTTCTCGCGCAGAAAACATATCTGAAAAGTGATGCACTAATCGGAAGGTTCCCAGAGTTTGAACGGTCGGATCGAGCTGAAATTTTAAGGGATGGTAGATATAGGAACTCCGCAGCTGATCAACGGTTGGATCTTTCAAAGGACGTCCGAGCCAGGTGCTGGACACCATGCTCCAAACTCGTCCAGATTCCCATCCAGATTCGACGGGGCTCCGGTATATCGGAGACCAGCGGAGATTGCTCCATCGGAACTCAAATAAATTTTGCATGGTTGTTGTAAACTTAATTACGCCCAATTCCACCAAGGGAATCATCAAAGCGATGCTCGAGGAGGTGGTGGTAGCGGATACAAGTTCGCTTTCAGAAAAACAGCACGGTCGCCCGAGGGCAATGTTGACGTTGAGCCCCCGAGCTCCATGGATGATTCCTCCATGATCTTGATAGAGATCGGAGTTGATGTTGATGAAGACTCTCGTCCGAACATGATAATTGGAGGTAGGGCACAGTCCTCGATCAAGCCAAGGTGACCAGTCGAGGCGGCGATGAAGACGCCGATGTCGCAATTGATCTGCAGGCGAGCCATTGATCCTTTTGCCGACCACGCAGCGGAACTCTCAATGAAAGCACCATTGTTGGTGTCAAAACCGGCAGATCTCGAGTAGGGGGTCTCGAACTGTGCGTCTTAGAATCGATGGTAAAATGGACATGGGATTTTACCCAGCTTCGGGCTCTCTCGAATAGATAATACCCTACATCCTGCTTTTGATTGTATTTGATGTGTATGATTACAGAGTTGATCTATCTCAAGATCATATGTTGTGGTCTGAACCCTAGAAGTATGATGAGTAATGTCATGATGCTCTATCGACTAGCCTGGCCTCGGCTTATATAATGTAACAGAGGCCCATGATAACAAGAGTCCCAGTCGAATACGCCGGTGGAGAGAAGTCCTTGTCTTGATCACCACGTCTTGTGGAATCTTCCTCGTGCATACATCGGTTGTCCGAACTGGCCCATGAGCAAACTGCCATGGGGGTCCTCGGTCCAATCCAACTGATCGGGAGATGACGTGGTGAGTACCCCCTATTCCAGGACACTGTCACTAACGAAAGGGGCCTCCCATGCCCTACCGCCAAAAAAAAACACACCTGCGTAGCAGTACGATTTCACTAAAAATTAAGGGCCTACCACCATTGACCTAATGACCTTGACGCTAGGGTCCCATGCCCTACTCCACCCAGAAAACATGCAAGTTCAAGTACCATTTCCTTAAAATCTGAAGGCCTACCGCATGGGACCTAGGCAGTAGGGTCCTATGGCCTACCGCCTCAAAAGAACGCACACAAGTTCCAATACCATTTCACTAAAATTTGAGGGCCTACCGCCACTGACCTTAGCGGTAGGCTCATACTACCTAGCGCTGACCTGTTTGGTGGTAGAATGTTTGAGCAAAAATAAGTTTGTTCACACAAGTAATTGATGACATATGACTCAAATAATTCAAAAGTTCATAGCGCACAATTTTTCAATGCAAAATAGTTCATCACAAGTTAATGAAATAATGCATAAATAGACAAGTTCATAACACAAGTAGTTTTTTTTTGTTAGTGTGTGGGGGCTTGCCCTAGTCCTTGTATAGTAGACCATGATGTAACTTATATTACCTTGTACTGACCCCTTGTGATCAGTACAACATGTGACAGCGGGAGGTTCTCCCAGTGTCTTCAGAGTTCAAAAATAAATAAATAACAAAATGACATAGTTCATAAACATAACACAAAGCACAACTCAAGTTCGCGACATAGTTCACAAGTTCATGACATAGTTCTCAAACAGTAGCACAACTCAAGTTTCGATTGAGTCACACGGGGCCATTTCCCCTTGTCGTGTGCCTCATCCTCCACTAGTGCAAGGCGAGCCCTTGCAAGCTTTTTTGCCCTCTCCACTTCACAAGCCTTCACATTTTCTTTATAAATTTGGGAAAATGTTGACATAAAGTGTATTAAAAAAATGTTAATCATGTATTTTAAAAATGTTGAATGCGTATAAAAAATGTTCCTGGTGTATGAAAAATATTCGACAGCAAAGCATATGTAAAAATGTTAATCATCTAGTTGAAAAGCAATAATCATGTATAAAAAAATGTTTCTTATGCATACAAAAAATGTGCAATCTATATGAAAAGAGCGGACATCAAACATATATTCGAAAGAAAATGTAAATTATGTGTTTAAAAAATTTGAAACATATACAAAAATATTTCTCTAGATGTATACGGAAAATGTACAACGTGTATGGAGAAACAACGGACATAGAGACATACTCCGTACATTCCTAATTTTTTTTTCTGTATATTTCAACAAGTGACTATATACCGAGCAAAATGAGCGAATCTACGCTCTAAAATATGTCTATATACATACATATGTGGTAGTCCATTTGAAAATCTCTAAAAAAAGACAAATATTTTGGAACGGTGGGAGTATATTTTTAAAACAGTTAATCATGTATTTAAAAATATTAAACATGTAGAAAAAAATGTTTCGCATGTGTATACAAGAAATGTATGTTGTGTGTATACGAAAAATTCGAGATATGTTGAAAAAGTCCCCAAAGAAAAACAATAAAAACTGAAAAATAAGAAAATTGAAGAAAAAAGAACCCCCCCCCCCAAATGAAGAGAACCGAAGAAACCGATGCAAAATAGTAGAACACAGTTAAAATTGAAAAAGTCTACTGAAAACAGAAAAAAATAGTCAAGGGGAAAAAGGCAGAGAAAAACAAAAAAAAATGGAAAGAAAAAAAATCAAGCAAGAAAGAATAGAAACCAAGGAAAAAATAAAAAGAAAAGAAAACGGATACTAACCGAAAGCTAAAGCAAAACACTGGAACACAGTGAAAAAAGGTGCTACAATATCGGAGTAGCCCTGTACTATAGCGAGACGATAAAGGTTCAGGGGAGGACAGGCCGCATCTTGCTATTAGCAAGATATAGCCACCCGCAAATAAAATAAAATAAGCAAGATATAGCCATGGCGAAATAGGAGGTAGTGCGAGGCAGTAGCTATCCTCTGCTGAAGTCATCCAATTCGTTGCCTGGCCCAGTAGCGCTGACATCACGACCACATTTTTTTTTACTTTTTTTTCATTTTTTTATTTTCCTTTTAGTTTTTCAAGTGTTCATTACATATTAAAAAAATGTCAGCCATGTGTTAGAGGAAATGTTAATGGTGTAAGTAAAATTGTTGCTGTTTTACACGATTTTTTTTGTAAATGTGTACGAAAATAGTAGTAATCAAAACATGTATTTGAAAAAACGTCAATCATGCATTCAATTTTTTTTAACCTAGTATAAAATATTTGTTAGCGCAGTTTTAATATTTTTTGACAGATTTCAATAAAATATTGATGCAGATATAAAAAATATCCCTATGATATAAAAAATACACACACACACTTTTTGAAAATGTGTGAGCAATGTAAAGAATTATTTGTGTAATGTAAAACAATGTTCATTTCCATTAAAAAATGTCTGTGAATTTTTAAAATATGTTTATGCTATGCAAAAAAGTGTTTGCATTGTTAAAGAAAAAATGTTTATTTACATTATAAATACATACAACGTGCATTTGGAAAAAGATGTTACCATGAATTAAAAAAAATGTTCAAAACATGTATTTATAAAATTATACATTATGTATTTGAAAAATGTCCAACATGTTCTGTTTCATGTGTGCTCTAAAAATGTACATTGTGTACTATAAAAAATTAGACATGCGTTGAAAAACTAAAACTGTTGAAAACAAAAAAATAAATAAAAAAGAAAAAAACTCAAAGAAAAATAATAAGAAAGAAATAAAATAAAACGAAAGTATAACAAAGAATAATTAAAAACCAATGAGAAAACAGAGAAAACCAAAGCAAAAGCAAAAAAATTAGAAAACTAATGAAAAAGAAAAAAAAAGAAAAAAGAAGACAATAGAAACCGGACCTGGACGAACCTACATCTCGCGGCGAACAAATCTGCGTAACTGGGCCGACCCGCTAGACGTTCGTAGGGTTTTCATATTTGTAATCGGTACGGGGGTGATGTAGGCCTTGCGGGTCAGGACGAGCTTGCCGTGGCGGAGAGCGTGATTGTAAAAATTGGGATTCTACAACTAGTTTGACTACCCTAAAAAAATAACTTTGACTTCAAACTGAATTGGATTTTCGGCAGCCTTGTGTAACGTTATACTCTTTGAAATAGTCCCTGTAATATATTGTCTGGCCTCAACAAGGACAGGACATCGAGAGATGTCGATGTATAGGGCTAGATTATTACAAAAGGAAAGTACAAAAGATAGAAATCAACAATACAACATGTCATCGCCGTAGCGGGCAATAACATGCACAAACAAGAATCTTAGGTACACAACTGAAATCAGAAGAATTAAACATGCAAGCAAAATAGATGCATACATTTCCAACCTTGTCTTCGTTCGTGGTTCTTCGGCCCGGCATGAATTTCATATAGCATGATTGGATACATGAGCCTCTCATAGGCAATGGAGCTTCCGGCTATATCTTGAGGCTATCGGCAATGTTTGCCCTTTGAGTCAGTGCCTGAAACTGGCGATGCACATAGTCGTGTTTCTCAATAGAAATGTACCGTGCCACCTCCGCAAGCTCGGGGAGCGGTTTCACTATCCCGGCGATGCATGCATCTTGGAATGTCGCGATGGTGGTTCGGTCTTTCTCGGCGTGGACGAGCACCCTGTGCTCGACACTCTTGTACCTGCCGTTGGTGAGCACCTCGAGGATGTCACCAACGAAGACGGTCAGGGACCCTGGCAATGGCCGTACAGGGAACCACCTGCCGTCATTGCTAACCTGTAAGCCAGGCGTGGCGTCCACCTCCAGCACTATCGTCAAAAAGAGGCCGTCCGTGTGCGGTGGGATGCCGATCACCTTATCGGCGTTGTGCCGGCACGGAGGGTAGTGGTGGAACACGATGTTCTGGATCTTGCCCTGGATGGTTTCGAGGAGCGTCTCTGGTTTGATCCCAAGATCAATGGCCATGGACGCCATGAGAAGGCTTTTCAACTTGGTCATCTCTAGGGAGTACTTCTCAACTGCATCCCTGCTACAGCAAATCTGTTTTTAGGAACAACAAGTACAACGTAGATAGATGCGCACACAAAAACGTATGTGTTATTATTGTGTTTATATATGCACTCGCCTAAATGTTGGCAGGTCAGTAGGCCACACATCCATGTTTTTGTGTCCGGTTGGCTGTGTTCCGAGGAGAAGAGACTCTGCCCAGTCCAGCTTACCCGTCGACGTGTTGAAGTGGTGACCGAACCCTTGGAAGCCATCTGCTGCCTTGACGATCCCCACTGCTTTCTTCTTCTCCAGCGGCAACCTGAAGAACTCTCGGGTGCTGTCCTTCACACGCTCCACAACCGTCTCGTCGACGCCATGGTTTCTTAGCTGCATAATTATCAGGAGTAACAATTTGTCGATGAACTAAACAATTGCAACTAATATATTTTGACGATGTAATGGTCAGTGTCGATCTTGGACGTTGTACTCTTTTTCTTCTTAATGATGAATTACCTGAAGATCTCCAACATGGTTTGCGAAAAAAATGCACAAGAAATTGATGGATTAATTAGTTACTGACCTGGAAGAAACCCCAGTCCCGGCATGCAGCGCCAAGCTTGGCGATCTCCTCTGGCGACCCATCCAGCAGGCTGGACATGTCTAGGACGGGGATAAGCTCGTGGCTCTCGTCGTCGTCGACGACGGTGCTGCCCCGGCCGGCGGTCTCGTCGGGCCAAACGTACCTGTCGGGGATGACGGTGGAGCCAGCGAATGCGGCCGCGGTGGCGTCCGTGATCTCGTCCCTCAGCATCTTCTTGGCGCTAGCCTCCATTGATCGCCTGCGTGTTACTATTATAGTCTCTGTCGAGGGAGGGTAGTGATCCCTGTGGCGGTGAAATGTAAATAGCACTAAGTTAGGCACGGGTTGTTGGGACAAAGGGTTTTGCTTTTGCCATTGGTGGATGTAATAGGAAATATCCATGCAGAGCACATGCTGCATTTAAAAGAGTGGCAGTTGGCTCCATCATCCACTACTCCATGCACAAGATCACGTTTTAAGAACAAAAGTGAGGCATGCAGGTTGGTTAGTTGGCTTAATCCGTTACCGCAGCATGTATAGACAGCACTGATGACAACAAAAGCACTGGGCTGAATAGCTTGGTTTATTTCAGGAGAAAAGGCAAAATACCATCCTGTCCACCCAGTGGCACAATGTTGCTTCGAGATCCGCAAATGCCATGTTGGAGAAAATTTTGAGTATTGATTTTCTATGTTTTTGAAAACTGAAAGGAAAGCGGATGAGACTGCTTATAAAGGCGGCAGAGCTGCCCCAGTCTACAGAGAGCTGGTGAGTGGTGAGAGGCACAATGGCCCTAGAATGGTGTAGATCTCCTGCTCACTCGGCCCCAGTTTTGACCTTCTGCTCCTGGTTCATGTTTTTTAAAACAGGTTAATGTCCTTGGTAACACTGATCCCTGCAGGAAAATTGCTGCCCGGGATGGAGATATTAAGAGCAACTTAAGTAGAGTTGTCGTATTGAGAGGCTCCATGTCGCATTCGGAGCGCGCTTCATATCGGCGGCTAGGGGTATTCTTGAGTGCTTTATGTGAATACCCATGATTTTTACAAAACAGTGACAATTTTCGAAAAACAACAATGATTTTGCCAAAATGAATACACATGAATATCCGGTTGCAAATTCCTGGAGCATAGATTCGCCAAAACGTGGCCTTTATATTATTTTTCTTGCATGCGGGACCTGTTTGATATTGCCTACAAGGGTTTCTTTCCAAAAAGAAATGAAATTCACAATAGAATTTATTTAATTTGACTTGATCTCTAATAATGGGGGGGGGGGGGGGGAATTAGTCACATTACAACTTATATTGTTAGCACATAGAATACTTAATTAGCTAAAATATTAGACTAATTAGCTTTTTGAAAAACACGTGCAACTTTAATCATACTCATAACAATTACAGATATTAGACTAATTAGCTAATAGTTGCGGCCGGGCGGATGGATTCGCTAGCGGGGCCTAGTTGCGGCTATGGCCACCATGTCCACCACCACCGCATCCATGGGTACAACAGCCACGGTCGACAGAGGCGGGGTCAAATGCGAAAAGAAAAGGAAACGAACAAAGCACTCGGCTAGACCAAATAGTGCTTCAATTGGGCTGTCCCATTCCCTATTTTCCGTCCCACCGGGTTATAGAATCTTCACTGAACTAGTTTTTTGTTTTGTTTTTTTCTCTACGTCTTCATCTGTTTTCTGTTTTTTTCGAATTATTTAATATTTTTAAATGTAGAAATATTTTTTCAAAAAGTGGAGCCATTTTTAAAATTTGTTAATACTTCATGAAATTTGAGAAAAATATATTCAAATTTATGAATAGTTTTTTCATTTTTGGGAACATATTTTTAGAATACTTTTTGAACTCCAAAAAATTTCATATTCAAGAACATTCTTTAAAATTAATTTTTTCAATATAATAAAATATTCAAATTCATATACCTTTTTTGAAATCATGGAACATTTTTAAAATTTATAACATTTTTAAAACCTATGATTATTTTTTGAAATACATTAAAATTTTCTCAGACATATTTTCTGAAATTTGGAACTTTTTTGACGTACGGTAACAATTTTCAAAGTCCTAAATATTTTTTTAAATTGGAAAACTTCTTTGAAATGATGAACCTCATTTTGGAAATTTAAAACATTTTTTGATCTCCAAACCTCTTTTGAAGAAGCAAAAAAAGAAAAAAACGGCGCCCCGCCCCGCCACCCTGTGCGGGGGTTCGTCTTGTGACCTTGCAAAGTTGCGAATTGTTCTTTCTAGTAGACCGCGGGACTGGGGTGCCACTTCCCTTTTCTTAGTGGGTCGAAGAGCATGCCTCCCTACTTACAAATGGGCCGAGCTGGTAAACAGAAAGTCCAAAGCCTAGTAGGGCTTCAAGGCTGAAACATGCGCAAAGGACGAGAAGAACTATGAGACTCCCTATTCAGCGCCTTCAGCGCGCGTAGGGCAACCAGTGCCAACACCGAGTAATTGGAAAATTTGAACACAACATGTCTTTTAAAATTATTTTTGTTTTTTCAACGAGTAATATATACATCCTAGAACAAGCGACGTTTACCCGCATGGCCACACGTGACTAAGTCATGCAACTTTAGCAGCATCCCTTACAAACCACAGGCTGCAAATGTGTGGGATGATTAGCTTGCCTTGAACCATAGGGGGTCTACCAGGAGGGGCCCAATAAACTGGTGACAAGATCCGACGCTCCGAAAATCCTAAAATACAAACGGTAAAAGGGTCATTTCTACTATGTGCAAATTTGGTGGAAGTGGTTCCAACGGATTGTGCTCAACGCGTGTAGCGCGTGAGCATTGGAATCACGTCAATCGGAGTCCCGAGTGAAAACATATAAATAAAATACTACCAGGGACATTTCTACAAATAAAATATTTACCTTTAGGTTCCCAACCTATTTTCCGTCGAAAAAGAAAAGAAAACACACTTGGGCGGTAATGGGCCGGCCCAACCGTGCGTCGCCGTGGACGTCGAAAGAATGACAACTTCATCACGTTGCATTGATGCAGAGAAATAAAGACTGGAATGCAGTGGATCGACCTCTTTGGGAAGAGCAACCAAGACTGAGAAGATTTGTTAGATTCGTAGCCAGACCTTTTCCCCTTACTCGACCTCTTAAATCTCGGGACGAGATTTCTTTTACAAGAGGAGAGTTGTAACACCCATGTAATTAAGATACAGTTATCCCCCCGAATTATTACCATGTCATCAAGTTTAGCAATAAGCCAATAATGAATGCCACTTGTCCCAGATCAAACTCAAATTCAAATTCCAAATGCAAGTCAAAATATTGATTTCTTCAAATAGTGAAACAAAAATGTTGGTAATATCTCAAATTATCCCCAAGTATTTGTCAGGAAAAAACCAACCTCATTTGACTTCCCATTTTGCCCCTAGCAAATATTTAAATTGGACCAACAACGCTAAATTATGCCATTTTGAAATAAAGGAACACTTATAAATTTCCAAATGATGTGAGACTTGTTGGGTGGTCTTATTGTATTGCATAGCATTTATGTGCAATGTTTGAGCTAGAGCAAAGTTCATTTGATATTAAAATGTGGCGCCCCGTTTCAGAGAGACCGGAACACCCCGTATTCCAGCCCAGAAATCAAGTCTTCTAGAATACGACACTGCTTGACATAGAACAAATCAGCTCTTTATTACAAATACTCGGATATAAGGGTTCGACTATTACAACGGATCACATTGGCACGGTGACACTATGTCTGCCAAGGTAGCTCTATGCCAGTAGTGGAATAACTCGTGGAAGCAGAATAACTCCTAGCAGAGGAACAACGGCGACGGTGATGGACTCCACTCCGCAGAGACTCTGGCTGAAACGCTTATCCTAGCTCGCATCCTCGACAAACAAGCAAACATGGCATGGCTTGCAAGCTGGCATGACACGCCAGGTGAGTACTTTGAATGTACTCTCTAGCTCACAACAACCAAAGCAATCAAGACAAACAACAACATGGCATTTACAGGTTAAAGATCAATGATGAACATGATATCACTAGAACAATACGAGATGAGCATGGCATGAACATGTTACTCATGATGTGAATAATGATGATACTAGCATGCAACATGTTTACAATGTCATGGAACAACTTGCTCTGTTTGGAGGTTACCTCGTAACCACCATATGTTTCAACTTACCATCATGGACATCACATGATCACAGTAGGATCAACCAAGCTTGGTATTCCCAATACCGTAGTGATCATCACATGATCACAAGAAGCTCGATCTTTACCCGCGGTCATCATATGACATCATAAAGATCCACCAACTACGGTATCAACGTACCAGTGTGATCTTAGAAACATATTCCACAAGCTTCAAGAGTAAATATGACCAGCTCGAAAGTAGAGCATGGTTGGCCAAATCAGAGAATAGGATTTACCAATGGCATTATATATATCAGGAAAAGAACTTCTCGAGGTTTTTGTATATGAAGTACACAGTGGGATGATAATTCAACAAACACTGGTACGTGTCGGTGCTATACAAACGGTTTTTTAACCCCTTTCGGCGACGGCGTTTGGAACTGTCGCCAAGTGAGTGTGGGTGATAGGGGGGGTCCTTCCCACACGACCCAAAAACCGTCGGGAATATGCCCTCCTGGCACACACGCTCGGCAAAATGAGGTCGTGTGCGACCGGCGAGCGCTCAAATACGATAATACGTACAGTAGAGCTAAAAAATACATTATACAGGCGAAATTATTTTCGGTCGCAAGTACATCCCACACAGTCAGTCCCCGCTAAACGTTTCCGTTCGTATGTACATCCCACACAGTCACTCCAAGGAAAACGTTTCCGTTCACAGGTACATCACACACAATTTTTCCCGTTAAATCGTTTGTGATAGCGTTGCCATTGCACACGATATTAACAATTTTATCATTTGCGTTATTGAATGCATCACACACGGTGCGTAGAAGAAACTGTGTGGCAAAGGTTGTCCATCACACACAGTTTTTATGTGGTAAACGTTTGCGCAAGGTGGCCTAACGCAAACAGTTTTCAAGAGGATGTCGTGTGTGCAGTGGAGATTGATCGCACACGTAGTGGATCCTAGAAACGTTTCTGATCTCCACGTCTATCGCAGACGTTTCGCTTTTGCAAACCGTGTGCAGTGTAATCCCTAATTTAAAAATCACATGTTTTGAATTTGAAAGTAGGCAATCACTTATATCATATCAAACCATGTTTATTACAAATATAGGTTCAACCACGAATGCATAATTCGATGCACAGGTATATATACTGAATAACTACGGAAGCACCAAGTAAATAATGATGAACCACAGTTGTAATGAAGACTGTAAAGAGAGAGGCGAAAGACATTCTGGTTGCTGGAGAAGGTGAAGCGGAATGCCCATATTGTGCCCTCCATCATGCGTAATGCGTGCACGACTCTAGGCCTACCCCTTGTGTTGGCTGCCCGTCCATCCTTCACTGTCTTCATTACGATTTCTCGATGCTCATTGTAGTCTGGATGAAATAATTTAACCTTCATTGCGTGTCCACCAATCATGTACTTTGCGAGGTAATCTTGAGTGAACTGCTTCGGGAACCACTGCGAACGACAAAGATTCAGACATTGTTGTCTAACAACTCATTATGGGCGGTAAAAAGAGAAGGCTGCAGAGTTTGTAGTTATCATCCTACAATTCACTGTTGTGTTGGATAGAGCATAAACAAATAATTTGCTTGCCACCATTTGTATCTTTTTGCTAATAATCCTTATTAGTTTCCTCACTTGATGCTTGTTCATGAATATCTCATTGCCCCATATGCAAAAAGGGTCGATGCGTGGATCCTTGCCAAGGGCATATGCACCTACAAGCAACAAGTCAGTATTAGAAGCTAACAAGTGTCCAGGCCTGGATCTATATGCACTACATTATGGAACGACGGGGGGAGTACAAGCCGAGGGATGAAGCTAACCTCGGCGGAAAATGGTGGCCACTCCCGTTGTTGTCCTGCATAAGTAGTGGAAAGGCATGATAAGTACAGCAACCTTAACATCAAACAAATATAGTAAAGGTAAACAACATCATCTCAAAATGATAGCTTGAATGTGTTGGTTTCAGCATGCTGTTCAAGCAGATATAAAATGGAAGGCAATGTTACTGACAGTAGGCTTAACAGCCATCAAATATTGCAATTCAGACTGGTATTGTTGAAAATGAATAGAACGTAGGTAATGCTTAAACATCATATTGGATAAATGTATAAAACTGAAATAAAGGGCATGTGTTAACTACACCAGGAATAACTGGAACCAAATATAGCCGTTCAAACTGGTATTGATGTAGTCGAGCGGCACAGCCTCGACTTGCACATAATGAACAAACACATTGTGAATGACTGAAATAAACAAGGCATAAATGACCAGTATAACAACCAAATATAGCCATTGAAAACTGGCCAGTCTCACTTTGCAACCAACGTAACAAGCAAATACAGATAAACATGGCATATGCTTGAAAACTGGACAAATGCTCACTACAACCAACCTAACAAGCAGATACAGATAAACAAGGCATCTGCTTGATAACTGGACAAATGCTAAAAAAAGCAACATAACAACCAAATACAGATAAACAAGGCATCTGCTTAATATCTGGACAAATGCTCACTGCAACCAAACTAAGAACCAAATACATATAAACAAGGCATCTGCTCGATAACTGGAAAAATGCTCACTCCAACCAATCTAACAACCAAATACAAATAAACAAGGCATCTACTTACTATAAACAACCAAATATAGCCATTCGTGAAACTGAAGTGGACAATTCATACTTAAATATCACATAGCACTATTGAACAATACATTTTTGCATAACTGAAATAATTAAACACGACACAGTTAAAGCACCGCACGACAAATGCTACTACAACAAAGGGTATGGGTTGGCATGCTTGAAAAGGTACGATTTGCTGATAGGATGTTGCCTCACATTTCATGGACGGGATCCTTCCAGTTGGAAGAGCACAGACCCATGGTGCGCTCTCTGATGTCACAGATGGGCTATTTCACCTTGGAAGAACCTTCGTGGGTGCCCTCCTCGTGGTTGTGATCGTGGTCGATGAGATATGACTTGGCAATTGAGGATCCCAAGCCGCCGTTGTAGAACGTGTCCTTCAAAAATGACAAAATGAGCTCGATGGCGTATAAAGATCGCAAATCCTTGACTGCTTGGCAGAGGAGATCAGCGGCAGGGCCGTCGAAGAGATCGACGGCGGTTGAACCAGAGGGGTTGGGGATGGACCACTTAACCTGTGACATGGCCCGCGTGAAGCCGTCGCTGTGGACGAGCTTGATATCGTAGCCAGCTTTCCCGAGATACAGTAATACGCTAGCCCGCTGACATGAAGCCTTCGGCATGGCAACGTAGTCAATGTCTTCGCCGGATTCCACCACGATGTGTTGCTCCGGCGGCCACCTCGCCAACGTCTGCCCGAGAGGCCATGATAAACCTCTTCTTGGCCGAACGCTCGTCGGGCTCCCCGGGATACGTGTTCGAGCTTAGGCTACGACATTATGGAGCAGGGGATGTGGATCTGGCGGGGAGGGACACTGCAGGCCTCATCTTAAAACTCAGGGGAGTGGGGCGACGGTATGGGAATCGCTGGGTAACCTAAACTTTATTATCTAAGCTAGGAGGAACGGGCAGACCGGCAGGGGTTGGCGGCGGCCACGAGCTAGGGTTCGAGGGGGAGGGGGCGGGTGGGGGCTATGGAGGGGGGGGGGGGGGTGTTTGAGGACACGCCGCGGGTACTGAAAATTTTAGTAATGGTGGGTGGAGATGGTGGTGGACGATGGAGGGCGATGGTTCAAATGCCTCGGCTACTGCAATTTTACTATAAGGTCGGTGCTGGAGGAGTGTGGGCGACGGTTGAAATACGACGGCTACTAAAATTTGGGTAAAGGAATTGATGCGGGGCGGGAGTGCCCAAGATCGTGCACGGTCCAATAACAATATGCGTGTATGATAATAAGGAAAAGTGGCGGAACAACCAATTTTTGCAACGCTCAAGGCGGGTAGTTTGTTTTTATGTTTGTAGCTAGCTGGTCTATCGCACACGGTTCGTCCTAATTTCCAAATAAACTTACTCGCCTTTAGCTTGCACAGGTGGTGATATTACAGCGCACTTGCATCGCACACGGTTAAGCCAGTACCTCCACCTTTGCTCGCGCTTGCGCAGGCGTGGTGATTCACATCGCACTTGTATCGCGCACGGTTAAGATATTATACCCGTGTTCGTTGAGCGTCATCAGAGTCTTTGCAGCAAAAGGAACATTAGAGAGGGTCAAAAGACAACCACACCAGCATGTGGCCCAAATATATCTAAGTGAAAAGGATGGTCTTTGATGTTCAAAATTCCAATGCACAACTTTGACCGCGCGGGCCCACGGTTGGGCACGTCGTCGAAGATCGATGAGAGGGGCCAGAAGTCAAGAACCACCCAGAAGTGGCCAAATATATGTAGGAATATTGGGGATGTTTAAAACTTTAAATACACAATGCACAACTTTGGTGGCACCCGCCTCGCAAACCCGAAAGCACCCTTGGATATATCTGTAATGACACAATTTCGTACCTAGCTAGGATGCTTGGCCCACCACCTCCCACTTCGTGTTAGCGGGGCGGATGCACGTAATGATCGATACTTTGGTCATACATGCATGTCTCCATGACCTACCATAAGACGAACCAATGAATCTATCGTTTGGTCAAACGACAACTGTTGTTGTCGGTAAACCGCTTGGGCCAATAGATTGAACCATCATAAAAATCGCACGAGAGGGACCACAAAACTAGCACCTCTTGCATGCGGCCCAAAATGATGTATGTTTGGAAGGGGTGATATGTGTTTTCAATATAGAATAATGTACAATTTAGATATGGTGCCTACCTCTCGATACAGACAACAACCATGAAGGCAAGGTACTTAAGGACGGGATAGGCAGGGTATGATGTAGGTCGAACCCAGCAATCCGAGCATGTGGGAGGGAATCCTGACAACGCATGAGCTCGAGCTTTGGTTGAACGACATGTGACGGTGACCGGCCCTAACACGAACTAGGAGGAATCCATTCATGGCCAACACATACCCCTCATTATCGGTCAAAGGGATGATATATATACACTCGGGGAGCCCACAGATATGTGTGTCGTCACAAAAAACCGCACAAGGGAGACGTGGTCGATCAGAAGACCCCGTATACACTGCATGCGGCCCGAAAATATGTATGGGTACGGTGGTGTGTGATGTGTTTAAACCCCGAATGCACAACTTCGATGGGCCACCAACTACATTACAAACCGAACATCGTACCCGACTCCAGGCCTGGTTCAATACGTACGATGTCGGTTTCCCAACTTTGAGGCGGCAGGGGGGTCGTCCCACGCATGCGTTCAAACTTTATTTGGTCTAGCATGGGACACATCTATATCTATATATACCCCTATATAGTGTGCGAATAACTTTGAAAGTTGGTCGTTGGATGAAGCCAATCCGACAGTACAGAGATGGCAAATCAGAGCACTACTGGCCGTTGGATATCATCTACATTCCACCAGATTCTGCTACATGTACAATCTAGAAGACTCCATGGTTGAACTTAAGCATATATAATGCACAAACCTCAAAATACAAGCACTTCTCCTTTGTTCTAGAATCTTCCATATCTTAATTGCCCAATTTTTTCTAAATGAATTGTCACTTTTGGTTTTTTACTTTATGCTTTACAATGCACAATTCCATGAATCTTAAAATAGTTTTTTTATAAAACTAATTGATTTTGGATGAGATGAACTATAAGAATTAAACGAACATCTACATCATGCATATATGACTCAAAGCTTACATGATATAGTGTGGTATTTATTCATAATTTGGTTACCAAATCTCATGCGTGCAATGCACGTGTACCTTACTAGTATCAATAGGAAACCATCATGGTCAAACCCATCTCGTTGTTGGGTCAAAGGGATAGATTGTGTGGGCCCCCTAATTGTTAGTAAAGAATAGTATATATACCTCGGGGAGCCCACAGATATGTGCCGCGTCTATAAGCCGCACAAGGGAGACATGCTCGAGAAAAACACCCTGCATGCAACCTGAAAAAGGTTTATATAATCGCCATGATAGGTCAGGTCAATCATTCTTTAATATTTTAGAGCAAAAAATAACCCATAAAAACATAGTAGGTTTATATAATCGCCATGACAGGTCAAGTCAATCATTCTTTAACTTTTAGAGCAAAAAACAACCCATAAAAACATAGTCTACAAATTAGCAAAACAAGGATCCCAAGGTTTAAGTAATTGCCATGATAGGTCACTATAGAGATATAATATATCTCTATAATGCCTTGTCATGGCATTTAAATGAAGCTTGAGATATGCAACTTCCCACCGGGTCACCCATCCTTGGACTACTCCAACCCAAGCACGCTTAACTTCTGCGTTCTATTCGACTAGGCTAGCGGATGAGAAGCCGCCCATTGCTGATAACAATTGCCTCCTTGCCATTAAGGCGTTTCACGCTGGTCACCCTATGGGGCCTACTCCCTCCTATCACACACATTTGTGCTTTTAGAAACTGTGTGGGATATTTACATGGCCGGTGTGTCGCCGCTAGCCTTCAATGAGCACTGACACTGGTAGCGGGAAAACGATGGGAGAAGAGGCGGGAAACCGATGAGTGGAGTGGCCAGAAACGGTAGCCTGTTTAGAAAACATAGTAGAGAAGGAAGCGTGAGCTAGCACGACGCATGCGCACAGTGCTTACCCATGTACTGCATGTGCTGTCGAAAGGGCACAGGGTTGCCGTTCGATCTGGGAGCATCCACCGGTGCACACGTATGATCCGTGGGGTTTGGGTTCTGGCTAATCAGAACGCACGACTCAGATTGCACGCACAACAAGGGGGGGGGGGGGGCGGGGGAGGGGGCCAACGGCCACCGTTTGGTAGGCACACGGCTTTCGTGAGTGAACCGTGTACTATTTGAAAACATTTCGTGAGAAGAATCTCGGTTTTTAAATCCCCATAAATCCAAAACTCACCCGAAAATCATGAAACCTGGCATGGTGTCACGACATGGCACATATATGTCGAGGAATTTTTCTTCCATTTTGGCGCAAGTTTTTTCACAAGCCTCTTACAAACCGGAGCTTCTCTCAAAGAAGCCTCGTGGTTCCGATAGGGAAATGTGTCCCCCTTGTGGGCGAAACGTAATCACTGCCTCTTTTCACCTTATATATTCTTCTACGGGCAACATGGAACGACGTGATATCCGTGCTAAAATTTAAACTTATTCAGGGTTCGTTTGGCCTTTTTATACACTAATTGAGTTTCATAGGCATTTAATGTCCATAATTGAAATCTGAACTTCAAATACATGCTCCAGTTCACCAAAATGGCTAGAAAATTTATACATGTGTCCTTGGGTGCATGTTTAGGTCCCATGCAAGGAATGGGAATGAACTACAACCATACCCGCATCATGGCTCGTCCTCAAACATTTGGAATATCGGTTCTCAAATCCCCGTAAATCCTAAACTCACCAGAAAGTCATCAAAGGTGGCATGGTGTCACGTCATGGCACATATATGTCGTGGTAAAACCATTGTCCAATTTGGGCCAAGCTTTATTACAAACCTCTTACAAACCGGAGCTTCTCTCAAAGAAGCCTCGTGGTTCCGATAGGGAAATGTGTTCCCCTTGTGGTCGGAACGTAATCGCTGCCTCTTTTCGCCTTGTATTTTCCTCTACGGCCAACATGGAACGACATGATATCCGTGCTGAAATTTAAATTTATTTAGGGTTCGTTTGACTTTTTTATACACTAATTGAGTTTCCTAGGCCTTTAATGTCCATAATTCAAATCTGAACTGCAAATACATGCTCCAGTTCATCAAAATGGCTAGAAAAATTATACATGTGTCCTTGGGTGCATGTTTAGGTCCCATGCCAGGAATTGGAACGAATTACAACCGTACCAGTGTCCTGGCTCGTCCTCAAACATTTCGAATCTCGGTTTTTAAATCCCCACAAATCCAAAACTCATCAGAAAGTCATCAAAGGTGGCACGGTGTCACGTCATGGCGCATATATGTCGTGGTAAAAACATTGCCAATTTGGGGCAAGCTTTATTACAAACCTCTTACAAACCGGAGCCTGTCGCAAGAACCCTCGTGGTTTCGATAGGGAAACGTGTCCCATTGTGGGCCAAACGATAATCGCTCCCTCTTCTAGCCTCGTATTTTCTTCTACACGCAACACGAAACAACGGGAGATTCGCGCTGAACTTTGAAATTATTCAGGGTTCGTTTGACTTTTTTATTCATTAATTGAGTTTTCTAGGCATTTAATGTCCATAATTCAAATCCGAACTACAAATACATGCTCCAGTGCACCAAAATGGCTAGATAAAATGTACATGTTTCCTTGGGGTGCATGTTTAGGTCCCATGAAACGAATGGGAATGAATTCATCCGTCTCGCCGTCCTGGCTTGGCCACAAACATTGCGAATCTCGGTTTTTATATCTCTATAAATCCAAAACTCACCAGGAAATCATGAAACTTGGCATGGTGTCACTACATGCTACATATAATTTTCCAATTTGGGCGAAGCTATATTACAAGCGTCTTACAAACCGGAGCCTGTCGCAACCCTCGTGGTTCCGGTAGGGAAACATGCCCCTCTTGTGGGCGAAACAATGATCGCTGCCTCTTCTCGCCTTGAACTTTGTTTTCTACAGGCAACATAGAATAACAGGAGTGTTGTGCTGACATTTGAAACTGTTCAGGGTTCGTTTGGCCATTGTATATATTACTAGTTAAGTTTTGTACGCATTTAATGTAGTCCATAATTCAAATTTGAACTACAAGCACATGCTCCAGTGAAGCAAAATGGGTGGGAAATCGTACATGTGTTATTGGGTGCATGTTTAGGTCTCATTTAAGGAATGGGAATGAATTACAAACTTGTCGTCTTCCTGAAACATTGAGAATCTCGGTTTTTAAATCCTAGTAAATCAAAAACTCACCAAAAAAATATGAAACTTGGCATGGTTTCATGACATGGCACATATATGCCGTGGTAAAAAAAGCGTCCAGTTTGAGAAGAGGCGCACACATTAGTAGCCAACGAAGTCCTTTTTGAAACAAAAAGTTGACACGTTAATATCGCAAATGGTTGTATTATATTAACCGTGTCGAAATTTAACCATACTCGGTGGCGTGCGTGCAGCTGTTTGATTAGACGGGACGAGCGCGAGAAGTCCGCCGTGCAGGCTCGACGGGACGCGTGCGAGCAGTCCGCCGCGCAGGCTCGATGGGACGCGTGCATCCTGTCCACCTCTCAGGCTCGACGGGACAGGTGCGTGCAGGAAGGCCGCCCATGCTCACCGGGAAGCGAGCTCTTTGACCTCCATGCACCAGCCGCCGCCCGCCTCGCTCACAACTTCTCCATTAATAGGTTAAGCACCTGGACGGAGGGTGTTTGCTTGTGATCCCATGGCAGCATTTGCTTTGTTCGTGTTTTCAACTCGTATTCCGGCCTAATTTAAATTGCCACATAAGGCAACAGTTAATACGACCACAAATAAAATGGCAACGAATAATACGATGACAAATTTACAATGGCGCAGATAATAATTGTCTTACATATTCCGGATAATTTAAAATGCCACATGCGGCAAAGCCCGGAAGACACGGGGGCAAAAGAAGAAGGAATTTGCAGACAACGATCTGGTTCGCTACTGTCTCTACTCGTCGATGGATCGCCGGGCGACGACATCCTCCAGCTCCTTCTTCAATTCCTCATGACTTTGCTTGAAAGCAGCCACGGATTCCTCCACCTCCTGCTCGTGCTCGATCCGGAGCTTCCTCTTGTCACCCATCAGTTCCTCGAGGACCGCTGTTAGCGTCATCCCCGAGGCACTGCTCTGCTCATGCAGCATCTTCCAGTCAGCGGCCTCCTCCTTCTCGGCGAGCGCCTTGAGGAGCTTCGCATTGTCACCCATGAGTTGCTCGACAAGGCCGGTCGCCTTGTCAACCGAGGCATCGCTGATCTTGAGAAGCTTCTTCAAGCCGTCGACCAGCTCCCGCTGGTTAGTGATGCCAGCGAGAATATCGTCGTCGCCGGCCAAGGACTTCAGGAACGCCAGCTCGTCGCGATGGCCGACGCCGCGAGTGCGCTTGTGAGGTCCCTCGCGTGCCCGTGAGAGCTCGTTTGAGGGCTCCGCGGCGCGCCAGGACATCTTTACTGCGGCTGTGGCTTCGCGACGTGACCTCTCTAGTGCTTCCGCGGCCTTGGTCTTTACTACCTGGTTATATGTCCACCCTAAACTCCTCCTACCGGTCATGGCGGAATGACTTGACAGGAAATACTAGTTTTGTGGGTGATGAGGAGAGGAACTGTGAAGTAATTTTTTAGTCGGTAGTTTTTATAGCCCGGTGCTAAGTGTGAACACATATTAGTTTGATAGGTGTGAACAGATTTGCAATTACTTATTGCGTTGTAATCTGCAATGTGATGAGAAACAAGGTCAAAATTTATTGATGGCAGAAGGTTGACCACGTGGTTGCTCGTCGTTGAGGCGGCCGCGGCACGCTCTGCTTGCGTCAGTCCGAGCGTTTTGCTCACCATTGAGGCGGCTGCGGCGCGCTTCGTTCATCCGAGTTGGTTGTTTGCCATGTATCACACACATCTTGTTAAGTTGAACCATTTCTGTTGTGTTCCCTAATCAAAAACAGTTCATCCGAGTGAACCGTATGCCGTATATCACACACACCTTGATCTGGCTAACCGTTTCTGTTGCACTCCCTAATAGCAAACAGTTCATCAGAGTGAACTGTATGCCATATATCGCACACACATTGATATGGATGCCCATTTCTGTTGTTCTGCCTCATCGCAAACAGTTTGAATGGATTAATTGTGCCCTCATCGCACACGTGACTAAAATCTGAACCGTGTTTGATGGCTCCGCCATCGCAAAAGTTTTGCACCTTTTTTGACGGGTTTTTTACATCCCCGTCTGTGATTAATGCATCACACACATTTTCGTGAAAGGGTCTCTGACCGTAGTGTTGTGCTAGCAGCATCCTGTAGTAGTGAAAGGATCTGACGGTCCATAAGGAGCTGATGTGAGCATCAACACACAAGCAGAGGAAGAGACAATGCAAAGGCATTGGATTATAGAAACAACTGACTAATTCAAAGCTCAAAAGCAAAGGAATTATGATTTCCAAATCAAGGGATCAGAAGCAAACACTCTGATTAAGGATGGATAAGTTGAGTAGGTTTAGGGGTACAATAGATGGCAATTTGATTGGTCGAGATCCAGCTCATGTTTAAAATGACGTCTGAGCCGGAAGGATGAATTCTAGGATCTGATTGAGGTTTGTGAGCATCCGCAACATATTGTATCAACGGACTCAAAATGATAGTGACAAAGGATGCCAATAAGATTACTATACTTATGGGATTAACCATAATGCAAGAAAGCAATAATTTCAAGAGCAATAGGTTGCTGAGAATTTTCGGAAAATCGAATAGTATTTCGAAGAATTTTGTGAAACACATGAACAACTAGGAATGAACAAATCCTCGATAAGTGTGAGGAATTATTCATAGTGGTATTCATGCAACAAAGATCTGTAAGGCAGTGGGACAAGGGATTCTCAAAAAGTCGAGGAATAATTCTATATATCTTGTAATAACAAGAGCAGCTGGGAATAAAATTAAGAACGACAGGGGTATGTATATCCATAGGGATATATCGGTGGTAGGGAATTGCAAAAGCGACAGGCACAAAGTCTCGAGAGAACATCGTAGAGTATCTTCAGAATCTTCTGGTGCAACAGGCGATCATCTGTAATAAGGGGCTTTCCGGGTGGATGTGATCACGGGATCCTAATGTTAGAGTTAGCAAAACCTTTAACCCAAAGAGAAGAGAGATCAGAATCCAAGAGTAAAGACGAGGAATAAAAGATCCTAATACCACCCAATGGTGAGGTGGGCCCGTAAGCCGCACAACCATGTTAGTAAAAAGTTTTGTAGTGACTAGACTCAACTTCGGCCAAGGAGTTTGGAAGGGGGGGGGGGGGGTTCCTACAGGCAGTCGGCTCTGATACCAACTTGTGACGCCCGCGATTTAATCGTACACTAATCGTACACGCAAACATGTACGATCAAGATCAAGAACTCACGGGAAGATATCACAACACAACTCTAAACACAAATTAAAGTCATACAAGCTTCATATTACAAGGCAAGAGCCTCTAGGGCTCGAATACATAAGCTCGATCATAAACGAGTCAGTGGAAGCAACAATATCTGAGTACAGACATAAGTTAAACAAGTTGCCATCAGATGGCTAGCACAAACATGGATACAGATCGAAGAGGCGCAGGCCTCCTGCCTGTGATCCTCCTAAACTACTCATGGTCGTTGTCGGCCTACACATAGTAGTAGGCACCCTCGAGGTAGTAGCGATTAAATGCCGTTGTGGTATGGCGTCTGGCTCCTAGGGTCCACCATCTGGTTGTGACATCCGAGAAGAATGGAAAAGGAGGAAAAGAGGAAGCAAAGCATCAATACTCATCCAAAGTACTCGCAAGCAAGGATCTACACTACATATGTATCGGTATCAATGAAATGGGTAGTATCTGTGGACTGAACTGCAGAATGCCAGAATAAGAGGGGGATAGCTAGTCCTAGCAAATACTACGCTTCTGGAGGCCTCCATCTTGAAGCATATAGAAGAGTAGCAAGTATAGCATCAAGTAACATCGTGTAGCATAATCCTACCTGGCGATCTTCCCCTCATCGCCCTGTGGGAGAGCGACCACCAAGTTGTCTATGGAACTTATCTGAGTGTGTTTATTAAGTATCTGGTTCTAGTTGTCAGAGGTCGGAATACAACTCCAAGTCGTCCTGTTACCGTGGACACGACTATTCGAATAGAACGACTTCCCTGCAGGGGTGCACCACATTACCCGAGACGCTCGATCACTCTGGCCGCACACACTTTCCTAGGTCATCCCCGGCCTCGGAAGATCAACACGTCGCAGCCCTACCTAGGCCCAACAGAGAGGTCAGCACGCTGGTCTAAATCCTAAGCGTGTAGGGGTCTTGGGCCCATCGCCCGTTGCACTCCTGCACATTGCGTACGCGGCCGGTGAGCAGACCTGTCAACCTCCATTACAAACGCAAGTGCTTTACGCGGTCCAAACCGGTGTGTGCCGCTCAGTCGCTGACGTCTAAAAAGCTTCGGCTGATACTATGACGCCGATTGCCCATATCTTGTCCCACGTGGCGGTTAGTGCGTATAAGGCCAACGAGCCAACTGAGATCAAATATCCAAATCTCGTTCAGCGTGTTATTAAGAAATAACCGCGGACACGACTAGGGACCAGTCCGATCTCTCTTCTAGTTGGTCTCAACCTACCCTGTCGCTCCGCCACAAGGTATCACTCAAGGGGGTGTTGGGAACTGTTGGTGCAATATCTGCCTACCTTGTGTTTTGGAGATTGTTGACAAAAACAGGTATGGACTGATTTGTTTGCTAGTCCATGCAGAGAGAAAAAGTCCATACATAACCGAAGAGAATGTTGTCTCCGGTGCTAAGTTGGAGGAACTTCACCGAAGCATATCTGCGCTAAACACAGGAATGAGCCATGTGTGCTAAAGTCATATAGTCGAGAAGATTTATGTGAAGAAATTGACCCCTCGAAAATTTACTACTGAAGCAAAGCATTTTGATTCAGTACTGGCGTCCGATAAATTGACTGCAGCGGGAAGACGAAGACAAAAGTGAAGACATAGTATTCATTTTGTTGTTCTTCTTTCATTCTATTGAGTAATAGGACCTCTGTACTATTAAGAGGGGTATAGGTTCTCGATGCTTAGATCCGATGTGATGCTTAGCCAAAAACCTATGAAAGTTGCGAGAGAAATCTCTTTGTGCTCTGAGCAAATACCTGTCAGCAAGAGACTGTGTTCTTCTTCGTTGCGAGAGATTTGTCTCAGACCAAGGAGTTAGCATTTCTTGCTCCGCAAGCAATGTTACCGTTGTGCTCAAATCCGACCGTTCGACTCGTGTCGTTCGGCCATTGGCTGATCCCGATGTCTAATTTGGTCATTTTCCATCCGGGAAGGCTACGGCTATATAGCCACCTCGCTCCAACGTTGTCTGTTGGCTGCTTCGCTTGAGATTTCTTAGAAGATTGATTTGAGCAACCCCTCTCCGAGTGATTTGAGTTTAAGATCCACCGAGAGAAAAACCAAGAGCCCTAACTTAGATAGTGGTTTAGCATCACAGTAGTTCTGAGTAATAGTTCTTGTACTTATTACTCTTGAGAGCTGCGCACTCTCTAGACGGATAGGTTTCGGCTTCGAGTGCTGAAGAGTTGTTGTCTTCACCGAGCCATATCTTCAGCAACCAAGAGTGATTGTGGTTTTGAAGGTCGACCGAAGGTTTGGAGATCGCCGACAAGGATCTACCACGAGTGAAATCAACCTGAGTCTGATTAGCTCCACGTTGAAGGAGAATAGGGTGAAGAGAGTTTATCTTCCGTGTTAAGTCACAACCCTTCCAACTAGACATAGCCCTTTGGCAGAAGGGTGAACTGGTCTACCAAATCTTTTTGTCTCCATCGAGCACTACTGGTTCTATTCTTTCTCACTGCTATACCTTCTGTAGTCCTTGTGTATGCTCCTTGATGATAAATATCTGATCTGTTACTCTGAGATGCATTTCCTTCAACTTATTTCTCGCAGCAGTAATTGACTTCCGTAGGCTGTATTTATGTTCTTCGCGATTATCATTCATTACTCTGTATCTACTCTTCGCAATGATCCTTGTTCTGTTAGGATGTTGTATCACTATTGTTATCGGTAAACCTGTCGTAGTCTATGCTTGAATTATTATTGCATCTTACCTTGATGGTTTTGTTCCTCAGTAGCGAGCTTGTGTGCACCCTTTTCTACTGTTCTGTAATTCCGTTGCTGTGTTTGAGTTCAGTTCAAAACATTTGCAAGAATTTTTGATTCTCCCATTCACCCCCTCTGGTCGATATACTCTCGGTCCTAACAATTGGATCAGAGCGGGTACTCCTTGTCTCTATTTATTAAAGGTCTAACATCCTTGGAGTCTTGAGTATGTCGTATGCAGGTAGATCCTTGCACTCTGAAGGATTTCCTATCTTTGATGGAAATGATTATCTATACTGGAAGGAACGGATGAGAATCAGAATTCAAGCTATGAACTATGATTTGTGGCAGATTGTAGAAGATGGTTACACCATTCAACACCCTGATGATCCATCCTCTGATGACAAGGCTGTGATGCGTCTGGATGCACAAGTGGGAGATATTATTTGTGCAAGTATTTCAAAGAATGTGTTCATTCGGTTTCGAAACCTTAACACTGCAAAGCAACTTTGGGATGCTACAAAAAATGATCACGAAGAATTCGTCTCCAGAACAAATTCACACACTCAAATGCTTCATCCCATGTTCTCTGGGTTCAGAAGTCTCCGAAAGGAAAGTGTGATGGAACTCGCGGATTGGGATAGACATTGTTGAAAGACTTCATCAATGAGGAGTAACTGATGTCACCGATAAAGATGTGGTAAACAAGCTACTGAGTGCTCTTGATGAAACCTTCGATCCTATTGTAGCTGAAATCAAACAAAGACCAGATTATGAAGAGCTTTATTATGTTGAGGTCATGACATTGCTAGCCATTCATGCAGAAAGGATGGAATTAGTAAATGCAGATCAAGAATCTTCTTCAGAAAGTGAAGGAGAAATCCTCTCTCACTATGGCAGCTCTCAGGAAGAAGAAGACGTCGAGAATCAACACACCATCACAAGAGAATTGAAAATGCTCACACAACGGTTGAGTGATCTCAGAAGACAAAACGTGTATCTCGTGAATGATGATAAAGATGAAGAGCCTGAATTATCAAGACAGTTACCTACGAAAGAAATGAAGTGCTTCAAATGCAAACAATTCGGTCATGTCATAGCAGATTTTCCTTGCTGGGATGAAGCACCTAGTAACCGATGGAAGCATATTCACTGCAATGGTTTTGCTTGAATGGATCGTCTTACTAAGCTCTCGAAGAAGAAGGAACATGTTTCATCCTCTTTGACAAGACCAGTCACTGACATAAATGCCAGAGCAATCATTGATTCCAACCTAAAGAAAATATCTTAGCTGAATAAAGCCTATACTAACCTGACTCTGGACTCTGAATAAGAGACAACAGACACTAATTTAGATGATGAAGGATTCTACAAAAGGATAGGGAGGAGCAATGCATATGTTGCTATTGAATCATCGAAGGACTTTAGCAAATCAGATACTGATGATGATACTTCAAGTAATGATGATGAAATAGTCGCCTTCTGTCTTATGGCAAAATCATCAAATGATCAGGTATCTTCGAAACACCAAAGACCCATGAACGAATATTCACCTGAATACATTTCATATGCCAAGTTGGTGAAAATTGCTAAATCCCAACATGATGAACTTGAAATGCTTGAGAGAAATCTCAGGAAAACCGAAGGTTTACTGGTCGAAGAGATGGAGAAGAATCAAAACTTGATTGAAGAGCAAGATCCTTTTTTATCAACTATTGATGATCTTACCAATCGATGTGATTCACTTACAGTTGACTATGAGAGTTTATCAGATGAACTCCTTAACAGGAATCAAGAACTCGTGTCACTGAAAGAATCTCATAATGAGCTGGTGTTAGAAAAGGCTTCTATTTTCGCCGAGCAATTTGTTCGACTTCCTGATGATTTTGTACCTCCATGCTTAGAATGCCTAGAACGTAGCAATGATGATTCTCATGCTGAGACTTCTAATGATGTTACTGAGAAAATTGTTACTACTGAAATTGGTACCACTAACCCCTCCTTCGAGGATTTTGCTGCTATTACTGAAGAAAATTGCAGGTTAAAGTGCTTACTTGAGACTGGAATGCTAAGAAGCCTAAAAGGGCATCAGACCCTATGTGATGTGCTCAAGAAGTACATTCTACACAAAAATCCTCAGAAGGAAGGAGTAGGTTTCGAAAAGAAACTCAACGTGGATGGATCCTATTGGACTCCCGAGCAATATCCTCGAACAACTTGGGTTCGTGCAAAGAGTAAAACTCTCGAACCTGAAACTTTAACTGGTTATCTATCGCCCATTCTTGTGACTTAGATTATAAAATCTTCAAACAATAGGATGGCAAGGTTTTCGCTCGATATATTGGAACTAACTATAGGTCAGGCGCATCCAAGAAGCAAATCTGGGTAAAGAAGTATACCATTGAAAATTTATCAGTTAATGCTAACTCGACCGTCTGTGATAATTCTCGACGAGGAAATGGTTATCATTCCAAATCTACTCGAGTATCATTCTCGAATGATTATCATCCTAACCTACGTCAGAAGGAATATGAGCATGCATCATCAAATCATTACATTCATGTATTTGGAAACAACTTCAATGCCTATTCATATGATTATCATCAAAATGCACAAGTGTTTCGCAGGTCTCACCAAAGAAATATCCCCAATCAGCTCAAGCGAATGAGGTCCTCACCTCCCACGCAAGGGTGGGTTGTGAAGAAGAACCAATCATCTCATGCAGGAATTTCTCTCAGGGATATCTCATGTTTATCATTTGCCTTGTGATCAATTATTGTTGGTGCTTATCTTTTTGTGTTTTCCTTCATAGTGTTTGTGCCTTTGTTTTTTTTTCGTTTGGTTTTGGGTGTTGAGTCAGTCTTTTCTTTGTGTGTAATCAGTTTATTTATTTTCATAAACATGCACCTTGATATGAAGACGATTTCAATTCGACGTCCTTGGTCACGATTGAAATCCACTTCAAAACTTATTCTGATTTGGCACTTGCGCTTCCTCAAACCTTTCGGCATTCAGTTCAGTTACCAAGATTTTCGTAGGAAACGGGTGACATCTGCCCATGATCTCTCGATTGTGATCTCGTCCGTCGAATGTGGAGCGTCCTGTGTTTATAGGCCGTGGATTTCAGAGTGGGAGGTTTCTCCCTCAGGCTATATAAACCCTCTGTCTCCAGGTTTCTTCTTTCTTGGTTCATTCTCTGTTCGCCTCAAACTCTCCTCTCGCTCTCCTCCCGAGCCCGAGCTCGAGGCAGCATCGACGACAAGCCTCGCCGTGCAACTCTAGCGAAGCCCCGTCATCGTTGGTCGTGCCAGTACGGTAACTCTTCTCTCCCGTGCTGCCGTAGTCGGTCTGTATTGCCAAGTTAGGGTGTACAGATCCAGAGCTTGCCCTACCTTTCTGCTCTAGGGCAGTTCATCCCGACGCCATTTATCTTGAGTTATTTTTTGCGGCAGATCCTTTGGATTCACTAAGTCATGGCTTGTACGGTCTTTAGTAGTTCCTCGTACCAGTCTTTGGAATCTAGGGTTCTCTTGTATACATCGAAAGATTAGAGGAGTTTTTATTCTGTCTTAGGGCATTTTGCAATTCTCTCGGCGATATGTTGCAAAGTGTATACCTTGGATTTCATGCTTCTTCTGGAAAATTATCTGTTTTGAATCAAAATGCTTCTGTGCATGTTTGTGACTTCTTCCTGTTTTCCTTTGATTCCTTGTTTTCTCTCAGGAGTGGTCATGGCGAACAGTTTGGAAGAGCATTCCGGGTCCGAGGAAGATATTCCATAACAGTTGCGTGTGGCTGATAAAGCTAAAGTGACTGAAAGAATATCAGCCATGCCACCGAAAGCTCCGAAGAAAAATGAGCCTGAATCAGAATCTGCTGAAGAAGACGATGATATTCCCTCAGCTCTCAATCAGCCAGAGGATGAGCTAGTCACTGATTCCAAGAATTTGTTCTCTGATGGAAATCCTAAGAAGAGTGGTCACGGTAGAGAGAGAAACACCACAACTGAAATGTCTGACCCTGAAACTTACAGAACTCCACCTGGAGTTGAAACTCCAAATTAAAGAAATAACCGACTGCAGAAAATTCACCGGCATTGGGCGAAGAAATGGTTCAACTAAACGTCCGAAGAAAATATCAGATCTTATTTGCTTTCACTCTTCCCTGGAACGATTGCATTGCAGAAGGCTGCCTAGGTTTGAATGATGAAAAAGTAAGGCCAGCTCCTCCTCCCAATGCTCATGCTGAATCCTTGAAGACAATTGCTGATTTCCCCGAGGAATTGGAAAAGAGAGCAAAAGCAAAGGCCAAGTGTGACGAAAAAGAAGCAAAGAAAAATCAGTTGGAACAAAGAAATGTTGAGTTAACTCAACAGGATGTGCAGGAGAAGAAGGAAAGGGCCTCTGCCCGTAAGGAAAAGAAGAAGAGAAGGTCTGTTTCTCCCCAAGCTTTGAAGAAATAGTCTGTTACGAGAAAGTCAAGAAAGGAAACAACTGCCTCATTTGATGATTACTCTAATGATAATGTTGGTGATGAAATTCCTATATATGATCAAAGAGCTCTGCTTGATAAGCCATACAAACTCCCTCTCCAGCAAAGGTTTCGTCTCCATTGAGATCGTCACCAACGCTTGCTACTGTGGCATCAGATAAACCTTCGGGTTCTAGTGCTCCTATGGCGAAGAGAAAACTGATCCCCGATGAAAAAGCTGTTGCTGCTTCCAAGAAGGCCAAGACTATTATTCCTGCTTCCACAGAGTAATATAACTTTGAACTTATATTTGACATCATTGAAGGTTCTTCCTATGATGTAAATCTTGATGAATTGAGCAGTTTGGGTCTGCCTAAAGATGTTACCAAGATGGTGGCAAATCATTTGTCTGAGCTAAGAGAAATCACCAAAGAACTCAATAAAGCTATCGAGGACAAGAAGCTCCTTGAGAAACTGAGGAGGGAAGCCAAATCTGAGTCTGAAACAAAAGACGTGAACAAGGGAATTCTTGATATCACCAAAGCCCTCACTGTTATGAGGAATAACAAGATTGAATGGCACTCCAAGATGAAGATGGATGTTTCTCAGCTGTGTGATCATAGAAATGAAGAGATCAGACGTCAAGCAGATCTTGCTCGACGAAGAGAAAAAGAAGAAAAGCGTCAGAGAGCTCAGGCAAGAGCCAACAAGCCAAAGGCTGTCGAAGATCGCCGTATCCAATCTGTAGCAACCGATGCACCTATTGACTCAAGTGTTCCACTACAACAGGTTCCTCCATCCCCTCGTTCCGAGGAAGAAACCGAGCATCATGTTGTGCCTGTGGTAGTCATGTTGAGCCCTCTGGTTCCACCAAGGAGGGTGAGAAGGTTGAGGGGGAGCAAGTTGCTTCCCAAGGAAATACCCCTCCGGTCTTCTCATCTGGTGCCCCTACCCAGATGGAGGTTGACCCTGCTCCTGGTTCTTTGGCTTTACAGCCAGAACAGGAAGAGAAGAAATTTGAAGAGCCTATGGCTCCCAAGGAGAAAGATCAATCAGTTGTACCACCTGTGCTGCCCCACCTGATCACAGGAGAAATGGGAAATACCTCAACCTAGACGCTTGAATGGATGACTGGCAGAGACAGAATCAAATGCTCAGCAGATCATTTTCTGGCCCTGATAAATTTTCCTCGATGTGAATTTGAGAACGACAGAGAGCACATACTGCATTTCTTGGAAGTGTCTGAAGCACAACTCCATGTCCTGATAGATCCCACCATGGTGGGCGACGAATGCATTGATGTTGATCCGAAGAAGTTGACTTATGACAACAAAGTACTATTCCATGTTCTGTGCAATACCATCGCGCCAACAAACAGGCCAATCTCCCTCAAAGGCATCGTGGGAAATGCACTTGTGGCCATGTCTTAAGGAATCAAGTTTGACATTTCAGATCTTTTCATTCGAAACCTTGCACTGTGTAGCAGATAGCCCGCAATAATTGAAGCCTTATGCTCCATGGATAATGTTCGCAATCGAGCAGCTCACAGATGATAAATTCTTCTGGGCCTACGAGCCAAAAGTATTCATGCCACCTGTCCGTGACACTCCACGCATTGTGAAGGATAATAGCAAAGGGAAGGCACCTGTTGATAATGCTGCAACTGCGTCTGCGACTGAAAATGCTCTGAAGGTCAAATAAGTCAGGGTTGAAATCCTTCGTGAGGAAAATCCATCTCTTTATGAGATTTGTATTCGCATGCAGCAGACTCTGGAAAGACACGTCAAGATGGATCGACAAGAAATGGTGGAATTAATGACCAAGCTGAATTTGCTTCATAATCAAACTTGCCAGATTCTTCTTCATGAGAAGGAAGCAAAGAAGCGGTCATGGACCTTTTTAAGGAAGCATTATTCTCGGAAGGATTTAGCAAAAAGGGCATTCTGAAGGATTATAACTATGTGGACTTGCTTGTTGTTGCTCGCATTCGAAGACAAACTCCAGTGCTCCCACATCGTTCTGCTTCAACGGATCTGTTGTTCGCCAATCATGATGATGAAATTGCAGATACAGCCGGTACTCGTGTCTACGAGCGAGATGTTCATCGCACTAAGTCTTCCAAAACCCAGGCGGCTACTCCTTCTTCTGCCTCGACCATTCCGCATTCTTCCGACACGGATTCATCGAGTGCTTTTAATTCGAAATCGGAAGACACTCCCACGGAGTACTTCCTCATATGTCTTCTCTTACCTTTTTTACACTTGTGGACAAAAGGGGGGAGAATTACATCGAGTGATAGTTTACCGGGGTTTGCAGGGTGTTTTCGTTCATTTTTTGTTTTCCCTTGAACTTTTTGCTTCATGAACTTATCGCACCGCATGTGGTGCTGAAACACTCGGACGCCATGTAACATTAATAACCCCCGCCTGCAAAATCATTTGCTCTGCACTATTTGTCTGCAGGTACCATCAAATGTTTTCTCTGTGATTGGTTATCATCGACAACTATTTATCTTACAGGGAAACATATCTGCTTACCGAAGAAGAGCATAAAATCATCATGTGATGATTCTAATTCGAAGAAGTACCTCGAGTAATGAACAAACTATATATGTTGTGTTTGGATATGCTTTATGTGCTATCTTTCTTTACCTAACCTTGCAGGATGGGAAAGTCAGTCTATGCATAAATGCCTTACAAGAAGGCTATCTCTATGACTGACAAAGTGTTTTTCCTCACAGATATCCTTTGTATCATCCAATTTGCAGGAAACCCACCTCCGAAGCATATCCACTCCGAGCAACAAATTCCTATTTTATCCTTCTCTGATCATATCGAATACCTAACATGCAGGAAAACTACATCTCGTGTGGATTCAAATTGTGTTATGAGAAAACCTTCATGATTTATCCTTGTCACAAATCTCTCAACGTTTATCTTACATCTAACCTTCTTCTAAGATTTTGTGACAGGAATCACCTCAAACACCAATGAGTGCATTGAAAGAACTCGTATTTAAGATCTGATCAATGACACTCATACGAAGAGCTATATCACTCCCCCCTAATCCTTCACGATCTGAAGCATATCTCAATGGGGAGAATATTTTATCTTCGTAATTATCTCTCACCTTTCATTATTCTTTGTACTACATTCCACAATTTATCTATCATTCGATGTGATCTGTTTGGTCAACGATCGTCCAAAAAGGGGGAGATTGTTGGTGCAATATCTGCCTACCTTGTGTTTTGGAGATTGTTGACAGAAACAGGTATGGACTGATTTGTTTGCTAGTGCATACAGAGAGAAAAAGTCCATACACAACCAAAGAGAATGCTGTCTCTGGTGCTAAGTTGGAGGAACTTCACCGAAGCATATCTGCACTAAACAAAGGAATGCGCCATGTGTGCTGAAGTCATATAGTCGAGAAGATTGATGTGAAGAAATTGACCCCTCGAAAATTTACTGCTGAAGCGAAGCATTTTGTTTCGGTACTGGCGTCCGAAGAAATTGACTGCAGCGATGGAAGACGAAGACATAGTGAAGACGTAGTATTCATTTTGTTGTTCTTCTTTCATTCTTTTGAGTAATAGGACCTCTGTACTATTAATAGAGGTATAGGTTCTCGATGCTTAGATCCGTTGTGATGCTTAGCCAAAAACCAATGAAAGTTGCAAGAGAAATCTCTTTGTGCTCTGAGAAAATACTTGTCAGCAAGAGACTGTGTTCTTCTTCACTGTGAGAGATTTGTCTCAGACCGAGGAGCTAGCATTTCTTGGCCCGCAAGCAATGTTACCGTTGTGCTCAAATCCGACCGTTGGACTCATGTCGTTCGGCCATTGGCTGATCTCGATGTCTAATTTGGTCATTTCCCATCTGGGAAGGCTGCGTTTATAAATAGCAACCCCGCTCCAATGTTATCCGTTGGCTGCTTCACTTGAGATTTCTGAGAAGATTGATTTGAGCAACCCCTCTCCGAGTGATTCGAGTTTAAGATCCACCAAGAGAAAAACCAAGAGCCCTAACTTAGATAGTGGTTTAGCATCACAGTAGTTTTGAGTAAGTGTTCTTGTACCTATTACTCTTGAGAGTTGCGCACTCTCTAGACAGATAGGTTTCAGCTTCGAGTGTTGAAGAGTTGTTGTCTTCACCGAGCTAGATCTTCAGCAACCAAGAGTGATTGTGGTTCGCGAAGGTCGATCGAAGGTTTGGAGATCGCCGACAAGGATTTACCACGAGCGAAATGAACCTGAGTCTGATCAGCTCTGCATTGAAGGAGAATAGGGTGAAGAGAGTTTATCTTCCGTGTTAAGTTACAACCCTTCCAACCAGACATGGCCCTTTGGCAGAAGGGTGAACTGGTCTACCAAATATTTTTGTCGCCATCGAGCACCATTGGTTCTATTCTTTCTCACTACTATACCTTCTGTAGTCCTTGTGTATGCTCCTTGATGATAAATATCTGATCTGTTACTCTGAGTTGCATTTCCTTCAACTTATTTCTTGCAGCTGTAATTGACTTTCGTAGGTTGTATCATTGTTCCTTGCGATTATCATTCATTACTCTGTATCTACTCTTCGTAATGATCCTTGTTCTGTTAGCATGTTGTATCACTATTGTCATCGTTAAACCTGTCGTAATCTATGCTCGAATTATTATTGCATCTTACCTTGACAGTTTTGTTCCTCAGTAGCAAGCTTGTGTGCACCCTTTTCTACTGTTCTTTAATTCCGCTGCTGTGTTTGGGTTCAGTTCAAAACATTCACAAGAATTTTGAATCTCCCATTCACCCCCCTCTGGTCGATATACTCTCGGTCCCATTCACCCACCACTAACTGGATGGAACCATTTGTCCCTTCAGCCCCCACATTCGTGAATCACTCGATGGTACTCTACGAGCCAATGCGACTTTAGTCACAACATGTATCAAGTATGATATGTATGTATGTATATACCCATGATCAATACCCGACGTCATCACGGCCTGATAGTATACATGGCAGACATGCAAGAATATAGGTCAACTGATGGAATACTAGCATCCTATACTAAGCATTTAGGAATACAAGTAAAGATAACAACAATAGTAACAAGGACAGGCTATGCAGCAGAATAGGATCATTCGAAAAGCAGTAACAACTACACTACTCTAATGTAAGCAGTAGAGGGGAGTAGGTGGTATTGGGATGATCAAGGAGGTTTTGCTTGTCTGGAAGCTCTGTAGAGAAGGAGAGGTCGTCGACACCGTAGTCGAACGGGGCAGCAACGGCATTAGTCTCGAAGTCTACCGGAGAGAAGAGGGGGAGAAACAATAAATATAAAGCAAACAAGTGCAACACTATGCATGACATGACGATATGCAGTGTCAGAGGCGACCTAACGTAGTACTAGGTGATACTGGCAAAGGCGGAAAACATCCAGGAAAGTATTATCGGTGTTAGGCATTTTCAGACGGATGAAACGAAGGGGGTTGGTTCCATGTTCGCTATACTAGGGATGTGTGGCGATTTAACGGAGTGCGTATTCAGAATCATTGCGTTTTTCTGAGCAACTTTCATGTATAAATTATTTTGATCCGAGTTACGGTTTATTTTATATGATTTTATAAAGTTGTAATGATTTTCTAGAATTACTTTAATTTGGAAATATACTGGAAATACTATTTATACACAGCAGTAGCCAGTCCCTGTGTATGACAGGTGGGTCCAGTGGGCTAAGTCGTATTGGTAGGCAACCTTATCCACTAGAATAGTGGAGGGGACCCCACCTGTCATGGACTTAACCAATTGACAGAGTTAGATTTAACCTGGGGTTTAATTAGAGGGGAGGTCCGACATGTCAGTGACTCATTAGGTTAGTTTAGTTAGTCTTTTAATTAAACTCGTGGCTAATTAAAACATCGGACCCAAATGTCAGTGCCTAGGGGGTATTTAGGCCGGTCTGTTAGTGGCTAATGATGTGCCACGCCATCTGCTTGACGGCGGCGAGGCCGAGCTACTGCGACGACCGGCGCTTCGCCTCCGTGACGGTTGGCCATGCGGTTGGGGGCGTTAGAGAGAAGGCGCCACGCCGCATCTCCCGGTGGTCGGGGTTTGCTTGAGTGGTCTGGAGGTAGAAGCGGCGACGGCCAGCTATGCGGCGGCTTCGAGGCATGTGGCAGGGCGGCGACGCCGCTTAGGGCAAGCGATGAGCAGGCGCAACGGAGCCGAAGCGGCGGTGATTGTTAGCAGCAGGCAGCAGTGTGGGGAGGGAGAGCTGGCTAGGGGAGCGGGCGGCGCGGTGGCACGGGCAGCCGCGCAGGCCGGTGGATGCGGGTGCGACGAGGTGCGGCGAGGCGAGGCAGAGAGAGGCAGCGCAGTGAGCATGGCGGGATCCGTTAAATCCACGGGCGCAAACAATTGTGGGCGCGACCCTTGGCGCAGCCACGTGGTGGAACGGAGCAGGAGAGAGGGGGAAGCGGGCGGCGGAGCTCACAGTGGTGCGGGGAAGAGGGGACAACGAGGCTCGGTGGAGCTGTTGGGGAGGAGCCAGGGTTGCGGGCGACGGCGATGGTGGCACACGGCGGTGTCGGGGCGTCCTCGGTGAACGGGCGACGAGCCGCAGAGGGGCGAGATGGGGCGGGTCGAGGGGGAGGGAGGAGAGGTAGGGTTAGGGTTCCAGCTGGGGGAAGGGGTCATATAGGCGGGGGAGGGACCGTGGATGGCCCACCACCTCGCGGGGCGCCATGGATGCCCTCCATGCTCCCCCTCTACTTCCTGTAGGAGGAGGAAGGGGAAAACAGGGTTTTTTTTAGCAATAACAGGTGGGTTGTTGGGCTGGGCTGCATTGTTGCGCGGCTGGGCCAAGTGCACAGTGCAGACTGGCCTTTTCTTTTTAGTTTATGTTTTTCTTTTAGTTTCATCAATCCATCCTGTTTTGCAAATTGTTAGGCCACAAAAATATTTTTGTAAAATATGGAATGGTGCCACATAATTACTTTGCATTATTTAGCATTGCCATAAAGTGGTTTGGTATTTAATACAAATGCTTGGTAATTTTTATAATTCAAAAGGCATTTAAATTATTGCTTTAGCCATCGCTTATTTTTATAGGGCAATTAATATTTTATAAGAATGTGGTTTCTTCACCAATGTTTTCTATGGATTATTTGAAACATTCAGAACATTTTAGTCTTAACATTTGAAAACTTTTATTGATTGAATTTATTTTAAATTTGAATTCGAACTGGTTTTGAATCAAAGTGAGATTAGCAACAGTAATGATGGTGACATGGCATCATTAGCATGGGATTACTATAGTTTAATTATCCGGGCGTCACACAACAAGCCGGCAGGCGAAGACCCGGCAAGCTCCGTAGCCCGCAGACCCCCGCCAAACACTAGCGCTCCACCTCTCTGGCCAGCTGGTCGCTGGTCGGTGAGATGTCGAGCTTGCAGGAGGTTAGGTGGAGATCGCCAGTATGTGGCAGCATGTTGGAGCGAAGTTACCTTTATCGACACCGTCCAAGTAGTGTCTCAAGATAATAGGAGTTAGCTATGGTAAGCGGTGCAATATCCTTGTCGGGGTTTCTCCCCCTTGCAACACCTAGCGTGCATTAAATGCCTTTTGTCCTAACTAGCAGAGTTAGGTATGATAGCACTGTTTGCTATCTAAACACTAGTAATGACGACTTTGCTACTGTGGTATCCCCTTGCACTATAAAAGGAGGACCAGTGAAACCATTAGAGGGGTCCAAACCCATACAAACTCACACACACATTTTCTCATGTAGCTTCCTTCCCCACACCTTGCCGGGGAAGTGTGCTCCTTGTACTAGTGTTCCTACATTCCAAATACAACCAAGCAGGAGTAGGGTATTACACCACAAAGGTGGCCCAAACCTGGGTAAAATGATCGTGACACCCTCTGCTTGCCCTGCTCTTTGCGTTTTGTGCTCTCCCCTCGCCGAACCACAAAGGAGCCAATTGACCCCATAGATCATTGGCCCACGCCCCGACAAGGCCCAATGTTTGGGTAGTGTAACCTTAGACATAGTCTTCGGCACACTTGCGAACTTTCTAAGTGAATAGTTAATCTTCAATATCGTACCATTTCGAAGTGGTTATCATGCACTACTTGGGCGAACTGCTTTCACTCGCTTTCACGTTGTCCCCCAGACTATGCTTATCTAAAGCTTAAGATGTCGGGGCTAAAAGGTATGATTACAGTCAATGGGAATACGAAACACTCCCTCCATACAGAGGAGCAGACCGTGGCTCTCGCAGCCGAGGTATAGGCCGCCGAGGATGCATTAAGGGCTCGAGCTGCGTCAAGCTGACAGGTCCAAATGGGGAAAGGGGTGAAGAGGAAGTCCTAGGCCTCAGATCGAGTGGGAGATGAAAGCCACCCGCTCCCCTTTCCAGGGAGAAGGGATGGCGGAAGCTGAGCGGACTTCACCCGTACGCATCGGGGATCAGCATTTGGCCATGATGGGAAGGTACCCATCGGCTTGGAGCTCGGTGATGGTACCAACGGTGATGTTGGAACGCTGCCACTGCTCCCTCATACTAGCGGCCTCAGACGCCGAAGCAGTGGGCCCCTTTCCCTTGCCGGCCCTCTCTCGTGATGGAGAAGAACGTGGGGAGAAACTTGAACTAGAAACAGATCTTGAAGCGCTTGAGCTTATGGGAGTTCTAGGCGATGGAGCAGGGAATGAGAGCGTACATAAAATATAATTACCGTTCCCCTTTTATAGGTCAGTAAAAGGCCAAGGGCCTCCACGCCGCGCAGTAAAAATCACCAGTTCCCAACATATCATGCAGTATATGCATGCAAGGATTAAGGGATTTTATTGATGATATTGCTAGAAATCCGAGGCTTGATCTTTTTATTGATGGGATGTGCCAATAGAAATGGCCTCGGGGCACGACATACCCAATAATAAATATTGACAAGACAATTCAGCTTTGTGATGACTGGTGATGGTTCGGTTCTCAGCCGATTCCACCACTACATTTGACCACCACAAATGCCCAAAGATTTGGACCATACCCTGGAAATTTTGAGACTAAAATGTATGGGTGGAAAATATACTTCCTTCACAAAGTGGTTTGGTGGACAATTTTTTTTGGGAATTTGTGGAGGGAGTTGCAGGAGTTCGGTGAGGCTCAAATTTTCTTGATAGGCTTTATGGCTAGGTTTGGATCCATGCAAAATTTCTGCTTCATAGGACTAAGACACAATGTACTTGCTTCACGGGTCACAGATCTGTCAGAAACTCTGAATGGATGGTCTGGCCAACATTTGGTTTATAGGTCTTGGTTTGAGGGTGGAAGTGGTTCAAGATATTTGTAGGATAATCTCTACAAATAATTTGGGGGTTTGTGGTGCAAGGGAAAAGGTAGCTCCTTCACAAAGCTTCAACTAGAAAAGGAAATTGGAACATTTGTGGGTCGACAATATTGCATAAGACATGTCAATCTTTTTGTGCATGTGTAGCTGGTAGGTATTGGTTAGTTTCTAAAAAATTGGTGAGGCCAAAATGTCAAAGGAAAAAAGGATGCCTAGTGCAAAGATGGTCTCTAGGATTTAATTCAAAAGAAATTGAAATTGGGGTTTTAGAGATAAAATGTTGGGAAAAAGTAACAAGGCAAGTTCATCATTAATATATACACACCAAGTTTAAGAAAATCCAAGAACACCATAAGAAAAAGGAAGAAGCCAAAACTTAAAACTTGCAAAAATAGTTTTCAAGGAGTGAAAATCCAGGGTTTGAAAAATATGATGAAGGTGAAATATGTGGGTATCCACGTAGTTAAGTTAAGATCATTTTGTTTTTCCTCGATAGGAAGGGAAAAATAATAGCTCTTATCTCATTCGAGAGGCAACATCACAATTTTTGAAATACTTTCTAATTTTCTAAGACTAAACTTGTCCCTCCCATGAAAACGATGCAACTTCGTTCAGCTGGTACATGTTTCCTTCAGGTAGAGTGTGAACTGCTCGCAATAGCATGGGACAGGATGAAGTCATCGGAAACTGTTCCAGTCATGGAAGGACTGGTTAACCTTTCAAACCGTCTATATTGATTTAAATTGCATATCCAAGAATATGCTCCATATGCATGCAAGCGGTGCATTAATGGGACCACGATTTTCAGAAGCTAAGAAAATGATAGGCTATTTGACATAAAACCATGAACAGTGAATGTGGAGAGATCATCATCGACAATGAAAGGTAAATAATTATCAGAAGCCATACGCTAACCATGTAGGTAATCCCATTGGTTTTATCACCAAATCCTAGATTAGACATTAAAACAAATCTGGCACTACTCAAACCGAGAAAAATAATTCCTTTTTTGAACTAATCAGAACTCATGACTCATGGTCAAGTCAAATGGCCAGGAAAGTTGGTTGCACATCTCAGTTGAAGAACTTGCGGGAAATGAGTCTTAATATCAAAGTCCAAATCACTAAAATCGCTGAGATTCAGACCCTATTTGTTTTAGCTTCGATTTCTATGAAATCAACCATCGATTTGCTTAACTAGCAATCAGCTTTGCCACTGAATTACACCGGGACATCCTTCAGGAAAATACACTGAAAATGGCCTGAATTGGATTCGGGCTTCACTATGAAGTTGATTCAAAATAGTTGTTTGCTTCAAATTCCAAAGATGAACCTGGTCCCAAAAGTTGAAACAAAAAGGGCCTCAGACTCTCGCTCTAGCCAAGTTTGCTAGGAAGCCTAAAATTTGGAACCGTGGAGTCACTAAAGATACTGAATGCAAACAAAGATCTCTTTGGATAAGAATTGGAGTACAAAGAGTCACCAACCGTTGGATACTCTGCTAAAGATTTTGTTAGCAAGATGATTCTGTAGCAACCAAGAATAAAAAGCCAAGAAGACAAGGATACCAAGATTTCATAAAGAGAGTTACTATGGAAGTCAGATATGAGTATTGCTCCCATCGCTGAACTAACTTAAGTTTTTCTTTTTTTTCTCAACAAGCATATTAAATAACTAGTCCTTTGATACAACGCTAGAGGCAAAGGTATTAAAAAATTGAAAGGGGAGTACAAGCCAGAATTGGTAAAGTAAGCCCCACATAAATTCGCGAATCACTATCGCAAACATAAGGATCCATGTTGAATAAGGTATATCGATCATAAAGATCACAATATTCTCATATCACACCGAATAATATGTCCTCTCATCTTCAGAATCAAGAGCATGGTCATTGTCGGAGCTCTCATAATATTACTAGTCACGACACTCGTCATCCCACTTGAGCGTCGTGATCTTGATCCTGGTGAATTTCGCCCGCAAGGCATGCTCATCATTGGAGCCAATCAAGAAACAATACCGCAAGCCAAGAACTTCCAGGACAGGGCAGCTCTCAAGGACAGCGGTCAGTTTTCTCACAGTGAGGTTAATGTTTTCAAGTTCAAGGGAATGCAGCTCTAACAGAGGTGACTCTTTTATAACATTGGCGAGTTGTTTGCTAAAGACCCCGAAGCATGATACAAGCCGAAGGGTAGTCAGTGAGGGTGACCTGCAAACATTAGGGCAATCTTTTCATATGACTGAATGTGGGGATGATGGTGTGAAGTGGAATTTATGGTCCTGCTATATTAGTAATATTTAGACCCCCCCTCTTTTTATTCACTTTATTACTTCTATTCTAAGCCCTGTCTGGTTTATTCTTATGAAATACCATATAAAATAGAAGGTATAATAAATGGATATAAGGAAATTCCTGACTCAATCTTATGACCTAATTATTTGATTAATGGATCAGTAACCAAACCACCCATTTAATGAAAAGGAAGGATTGTAGTCTTATTCAAATTCAAGGTCCTTCATAGTAAGCGTTATAGCATTTTTTTCAATTCTCAGCGGCTTGGTCAAACCAAGCTTCCCCAATTTTTGAATCAACTTGTAGAATGGTATATTCTCCTCGGTCGGAATAGGTAGTTCCTTCCCTTATAACCATACTTAGTGTCACCTACCTCATACAATTCTAAAAAATTTATCTTAGTTTCCCCTATCTTAATTGAATTTGATTAATGAACTTCTAGAGATCCTGGTGAATGAATCATAGCATGATGGACATCTGAATTTGCCTATTGATAATTAGCATACTATGAGATATCCTAGTATCCAATATGTAGATTGATACACTTATTATCATGCCTGCAGAACAAGAGCAACTATCACATCTAATGAATGTTCTAAAGATTTTCCAGAATTTACTGGTTTGAAAGTCAACTACAACAAGTCCTCATTGGTCCCAATTAATATATCTGATGAAAGAGTTATGTTTGTGGCTAAGATTCTTGGTTGTAAAAAAGAAGTTATGCCTTTCATCTATCATCAACTCCCTATGGGCTCTACTAGGCCTAAAGTGGATGATCTTATGTGTATCGTGTCTAGACTTGAGAAAATACTATCCGGGATTGCTTCAAAGATATCATACTCGGGTACGTTTGTACATCTAAAAGTAGTGATTTCTTCCCTACCCATCTTTGTCATGTGTTGCATTAGAGTACCTTTAACAATCCTATGTACCGCTTTGAAAAAGTTGGCAGAAGTTTTATTTCGTATGGAAAAGGAATTAATAAGCATGGAAATTTTCTGGTAAAATGGGAAAGTGTATGTTCTCCCAAAAAGGTTGGTGGCCTGTGTGTTCTTGATCTCAGAACACAAAATGTAGCTCTGCTCACCAAATTCTTATACAAGTTTTTCAACCAGCATGGTATACCTTGGGTTGAGTTTGATTTGGAATACATATTATAATGATGGTGAGGTGCCTAGCCATCCCACTAGAGTTGGATCTTTTTGGTGTAGAGACTCTAGTTCTATATTAGAGGATTTCAAGAACACAAGCATCTGTAGACCTGCTTCTAGAAACACAGTCAAACTCTGGCTTGATAAGTGGAATGATGAGACTCTTCAGGAAAGATTCCCACAGTTGTTCTCATATGCCAAAGACTTAAACATCCATGTGCCATTGCATACAACTATGTTGTTGATGACTTTTATGATATGTTTCACCTACCAATGTCATCCATTGTTGTCCAACAGAACACAATAATGTGGAATCTTTTAAATGGAATGATTAGCAACAATAGCAAAGATACTTGGCAGTTCTATTGGAATAGCAATAAATATTCCAACAATATAATATATCTGGAACTTATTGGTAATCTACCTGATGCTCCAAAGCCTTTCCAATGGATATGGAAATCATGCAGTCTTCCTAAATGGGATTTCTTCTTTTGGCTACTATCACAGGACAGGTTAAATACCAGAGGTCTTCTGATAAGAAATAACTTCCACATTGAAACCAATAATTGTGTTTTGTGTGATGATGAGCCTAATGAGCACCTTATCTCTTCTTCAATTGTGATTTCAGCCAATGTTTTTGGCTTGCTCTAGGTTTTGAATGGAACACTAACTATGATATTGTAGAGACACTCATGGAAGGCAAAGGGAGATACTCAATTCACTGTTTCAAAGAATGCCTCATTGTTGGCTATTGGAGTATTGGAAGCACATAAATAGTATTTATTTTGACAACAAGATTAAAATATTGAAAAAATACATATGATGCTTCAAATCCCACTTTGATACAATCATCAAGAAGGCCAAGCTAGCTTAAAGGGAAGGATGCAATGTCCAAGAAGACTATTTGTGAGCCATTTGTAACATTCTATACCTAATGTATAGCCATTTGTACATGTCCAACAAAATTAATGAAAGAGATTTACCGTAGGGACTCCCTACTGTTCTTGCTAAAAAAACTAAATCTGGTTTATCAAAAACCAATCGAATTTGTTGTTGGGTTAAGCAGAAGATATTAGTTACCTAAGTGAATTTTTTTGCTGACACATCTTTAATAAGTTAACAAAATTTTGAGCATAATAAATCAAGTAGTAATGGAAGAAAAATACCTTTCCACGATATACTTGATGAGCTCATCAGTGACAAACAGCCTCCCGGCGAACTCCCTGAGCTGTTCGTTGGAACGGTTGACGGCTGCCTTCGCCATCTGACGCAGGACAGCATCGCCCTTTAGAAGCACAACCTCGTGTTTGTCCATGTCGACAGATCGCCACACCTCCGGCAACTTCGCCGCCACGAGCCAGGAGTGACACACGAGGTCGGCGCCCATGAGGACGTCGACGGCGCCGAGCCTGACGAAGATCAAGGATAGCGCATCGAGGGGCAGCAACGACCAGTCCATGGCCGGCGGCGCCACATTGTCCATCGACCATAGATCTGGGAGTGGGGAGTTGGAAACTGAAAACAGTAATTGTTAGAGCGTCCAGTGAATTGACAGGCCAATAATAGAGGTGGGTTAGGGGATACATGCCATCGACCTTTTTAATTGTTGACTGATGAGGAAGACAATCAAGGGGCCTACTTTTTCTTTCTGTTGAGAAAACCAAGGGCGGTCTCTCGTGTTCTCGGCCTAACCACGTGCCAACCTCGGGACGGAATAAAGTACACACCTTCCTCTTTCGTGCTTAAGGTAGAAGGCAACTCATATAATTCTTTTTCCCATCGGTTTTGGAACCTTTTAGAAGAGTCCTATGATTTTGGCCGGTTTCTCTCTGGGGTTTTTTGGGGGAAGTTTTTGTTCCGGTTCTTTCTTTTTATTTTTATTTCTCTTTTCTTTTTGTTTTCCATTTTTCTTTAGTCGTTTTTTTCTTTTCCATTTTTGTTTCCTTTTTTCTTTTGTGTACATGGACATTTTCAAATTCAGGATCATTTTTTAAATGTATAATCTTTTTAAAATTTTGGGAATCTTCTTTCAAACCCACAAACATTTTTCAAATCCACACAACGCGTGAACTTTTTAAAATTCAGGAACCTTTTTCAAAGCTATGATCATTTCCAAATCTTTGAACATTTTTTTAAATCCATGAACCCTTTTCAAATCCATGTTTTTTTCAAAACATTATGCTTTTTCAAATTCATGGAATTTTTTCATCATTGCAAACTTTTTCTCAAATGCAGGAATTTTGTTTCAAATGTCCTGACATTTTTCAAAGTCATGAACTTTTTCCAAAATTCATAAAAAAATATTTTCTAACTTTTATGTTAAATATGTGAAATCTAAACCAGGGGGAACAGAAAAATCTAGAATAAAATGCTGGAGTGACCGACCTACCTGCGGGCAAATGACCTGCGTGAAAGAACTTGACAAGGTTGACCTTGTAATGCTCTCTAACGGAAATAATCACTATGAGAAGCTAGAAGGCCAGTTAGATTTGATATTTCTCATTGTCTACATGCTATATTTCTTCAACTACAATCCTTTTGCATTTTAGATAAAATATTAGTTCTTTTTTGTGGGGTAAATGTTTGTTCTTTTTGAAGTAACATGTAATTTGTTCCTTGTTTGATAATTAATGTTGGGACCTAGCTACTGATAATTCAACTCGGAGCCCGGGCTCGGATGAGCCTGGTGAACAGTATCACGGTTTTAAAAGGAATTTTTTTTTAGAAAATCCAATTTTTTTGTAGTCCAAGATGCTCCTGTGCATGAACTCCGTGCAAAATCTTGTGAAGTTTGGACATTCGAGGAGCACATGACAAAAAAGACAAAATCAGACGTGAACAGTGTGATTTTCGAAAGTTTCTCAGATATCCAAATTTTGTCTTTTTTGCCACGAGCTCCTCGAACGTCCAAACTTCACAAAATTTTGCGCGGAGTTCATGCACAGGTGCATCTTGCACCACAAAAAAGTTGAAATTTTTGAAATTTTTTTCCTCTCAAATCATGGTACTGTTCATGTCCGGGCACCAAATCGCCGCTCTCCCTAGCTACTTTTTTTTAGAACGGTGTCTATCGGTGTCAAAACCGGCGGATCTCGGGTAGGGGGTCCCGATCTGTGCGTCTTAGGGTGATGGTAACAGAAAGCAAGGGGCACAATGTTTACCCAGGTTCGGGCCCTCTCGATGGAGGTAAAACCCTACTTCCTGCTTGATTAATATTGATGATATGAGTAGTACAAGAGTAGATCTACCACGAGATCGTAGAGGCTAAACCCTAGAAGCTAGCCTATGATGATTATGGTTGTGATCGTGATCGGCCTTCTAAGGACCATCCTCTCCGGTTTATATAGACACCGAAGAGGGCTAGGGTTTACATGGAGTCGGTTACAAGGAAGGAAATATATTATCCGGATCGCCAAGCTTGTCTTCCACGCAAAGGAGAGTCCCATCCGGACACGGGACGGAGTCTTGAGTCTTGTATCTTCACGCTCCAATAGTCCGGACAAAGCATATAGTCCGCTGTCCGGATACCCCTTAATCCAGGACTCCCTCAGTAGCCCCTGAACCAGGCTTCAATGACGATGAGTCCGAGGCGCAGTCTTGTCTTCGGCATTGCAAGGCGGGTTCCATCTCCGAATACTCCAAGGTAATTATCGAACACTTGAATCGTGTCCGGATCTGCAAAAATAATCTTCACATACCATTGTAGAGAGAATGATATTTCACAAATGCAATCTGCTGACAATTTTTTAGATAACGCGACAGGTCGTTACGGTCGGGTCATTACTCGAACCGTTTTCCCACAACCAGCCACAGCGCATATTGCGAGGCAGTTTCCTTGACACATCTTGTCAAAGCAGAGGTCGTGTCCCCTTATCACAGGATTCTCATCAATACGGGTATGGGTAACCCAACCGCGCCATCAATCGAGGCGCTTGGGGAATAAGTGATTCTCAACAGGCAAGTGGGGAGGCGCACCGCTTTCGTCGCCTCTATAAAGGGATAAGGGTTCCCCATTTTCACCCACGCCTTCTTCCTCCTTTACTCACCCTTGCCTCCTCGAGCTCCAGCGCCCTAGCCCAAGTCTTCTCTGCACAGCTAAACATGTCCGGAGCAGGAGGCAAGTTGGTGGCTTCCACCGTGAAGGAGAAGCATATCGTGAATCTTCGGGCGGCCGGATACTTGGCCGCAGACATCGCGCACCGGCTACCGGACGCCGGGCAGGTCATTCCAACTCCAAAACCTCATGAGAGGGTCGTGTTTGTCGCCCACTTCGTCCGTGGACTGGGATTCCACTTCATCCCTTTGTCTGCGGGCTCATGTTCTACTATGAGCTAGATTTCCATGATCTAGCCCCAAATTTCATCCTCAACATCTCGGCGTTTATCGTCGTGCGCGAGGCCTTCCTCCGCATCAGGCCTCACTTTGGCTTGTGGCTACAAATCTTCTGCGTGAAGCCGAAGACCGTGAGCGGCCAGCAAGCAGAGTGCGGAGGGGCCATGGTGGGCAAGATGCCTAACGTCACCTAGCTTGACGGCTCCTTCGCGGAGACCGTGAAAGGGTGGCAATCGGGGTTGTTATACATCACCGAGCCGCGCGGCGCCAACCGGGCGGCGGCCCCCGAATTCCGATCCGGAACCCTACGCGGCTCACCTCCTGGGAAAGGGAGGGCCTGACCTGGGGCGAACCTGCAGAGCTGACCGAACTCCAAGACTGCATCAAAAATATGAAGGACAAGAACATCAAGCTTGTCAACGTGGTCCAAGTCATGCTCGTCCGCCGGATTCTCCCGTGCCAAAGACGGGTATTCAATCTGTGGGAGTACGTCCCGGCCGAACACCAGACGCTTCGAAAGCTCTACGACATGACACACAAAGGCGCATGGAAGGTGCTGTTCAAGGCCTCCGAAGTACCTCCCCGCACATCCGAGGACCGCGGACTTCATGCCGTGAGTTTTATGAGTACCACCGGATTCAGTTCTTCCTAATATATTCATGGGGGGTCTTAAGTCATTGTGTGTATTTGATCGAGATTATGTGGAGACAATGAGCGGATTATTTGTCCGGCTCCGCTCTGGAACGTCCAGCCGATGCTCTCCTGACGGAGATGCTAGTCCCGGCGCCCTACAAGGCACCGGAAAAGAAGGCCCCGGGGGCCAGGAAGGGTCCCCGGCGTAAGGTCGTACCGGACGCCTCGTCCGAGGATGACGAGGCACAATCCTCCCCCGAGGGGGAGGAAGAAGAAGAGGCCGCCCCATCCGGAGAGGATGGGGGACCTAAGAAGGCGGACCAGGGGGCCGGAAAAGGCCCCCGACGCAAGGCCATCATACCCACGTCGTCTGAAGACAACGTGGCAGATTCCTCCCGCGGAGGCGGGGGAAAACACGAAGAAGTTCTACCTCCCCGCATTGGGAGGGAGAAGAAGAGGAAAGCCACCCCAGAGGGGGAGGCCAGGGCCAGGGCGTCCAAGAAGGGAAAGGCGTCCCCTCCGAACTACTCCACCACGGCCGCTCACAGTGATGAAGAGTGGTTGCCCAGGGGGGAAGCCCCTAGCGAGATCGTGAGTCTCCGCACTCTATTGTACTTTAGTGTGACTTTGTTTCATAGTCTTGTTATAACGCCGAATCATATATGCAGTCCGGCCAGGGACCATCCCGAGGTATCGTCTTCAGATGGGTCCTTGAGTGCTTCAGCGCTGAACTCACTCCCGACGGCCACTACTCCACAGCCTGCGGATGACACGGAGGTGTTGTCCCAAAGGTTCCCAGAGTGGGGGGAGGTGACTCTGGAGGCGCCCCAAGGCGGAATTCCAGACGTCGGACACGCGGGGTTCAAGATCCCCGCGGATCATGTTGATGAGAGCCGCAGTAAGCCGAGCTCTCAGCCGAATACTATTCCGGAACCTCGAATGGTTCCGGACTTAGGTGGGCAGCCCCTCGTTAGGGAGGGCGAGCCGTCCATGCCGAAGACTTCCGTTAAGCCCGAGGCGTCGGATTGTCTGCTGGAAGCGCTTCGCGGCGCTTCCATGGATGAAGAGCACCGTACTCTTATGAGTGCGGTGATTCAGAAGGTTCTGTCCGCAAAAAGCGGGCTAACCGAAGCCTGCACCAGCCTCCTAACAGGCTTTGAGGTAAGTAATAAAATGTGTGAGATTACCACCCGATAGGTAGTAACCTCGATACTGCTTGGTGTTCGGAAAGAAAAGCCAAACGGAGGGTCAATTATAATCCCGCAGGAGCCTAATAGTAAGTCTTTATGAATAAGCAGGTTGTGCGCTTGCCGCTGTCATCCGCCAGCCGAGGTCGCCGGACTAAAAGCGGGACTGGAGCAGGCTCGAGGAGAGCTCGACCTCACGAAGAGGCAGCTCGAAGAGAACAAAGGTGAGTAATTCCCCACTCTCATATAATGAAGAATAGGCAAGATTGGTTATTCTAACGACAAAGCATCGTGACTTTGTAACAGGGGCCACCATCAAAGTGGCGTATCTAAAGAGAGCGTTGTCCAAGGCCGAGGACAAGGCGGCTCTGGAGCCCAAGGAGCGCGAGAAGCAAGATGCTAGAGTGGGCGAGGTACAGCAAGAGCTCCGGGAGCTCGGCAAAAAGTTTGAGTCCTTGGAGCATGATCTTGAGATGAAAGAGACTGAGCTTGCGAAGGCCCTTGTCAGTGTGAAAGACGCCAAGGCCGAAGCCGAACAGGCACAACACGAAATCCAGGCGGCCACGAAGATAGCGGCGGGTAAGACATTCTTTATGCAAAGCAAACATGTGGAGGAGGCGTTTCTTTTACTTACCCGAATTTGGAGCTCTCCAGGGGCATTCGCAGATCTGCCACACAGTGTATCAGATGCCGCGGAGTTCTACCGTGCCAAGGAGGGGAGCTCCACGGAGAAGCTGTTCTGGTCCCAGTATGCTGGGGCCGAACACCCAATGCCTCTGAGTGACCAACTGAAGCAGTTGGTTGAACTCCACAGGGCGGCCGAAGTGGCTATGAAAGATTTCATAGTCCGGATGTGGCCCGGTGAGCCTTTGCCCACTAGTTACTTCGGCCTGATAAAGCGGATGATGGATGCTTGTCCGCGGCTTGAAGTTAACAAGCGATCCGTTTGCATTGAGGGTGCCCGTCGGGCCTTTGCCCGCGCGAAGGTGCATTGGGGCAAGCTGGATGCGGAGAAGCTGGTGAAGGACGGGCCGCCGGAGGGCAAGGCGCATCGCTATCCCGAGAAGTATTACGATGGCATTATGAAGGGCGCTCGTCTGGTGGCCGATGAATGTACCAAGGACACAATCCTTGAGTAAATGTACCTCTGTCGTTGTTGTAATATAAAGACGAAGTTACTTGCGCTATGTAGCGTTGTTTGATTTAAAATATTACCTTCTGTGCGGCTGTTTATAGGATTCTGAAAGTAGGCCAGTCATCGGCTTCCGCCCCCACGTAACTAGTATCGGGGTGTTCCTGGAAAAACCCGGATACTCTTTATACAAATTTTTGGTCCCTTAAGGAGGTATCCGGCGCAGGGAACAAGGCAATCGGACTATGCAACTTTATAACTTTCATTTAGCCATAGAAGTCTGCAATTTTAAATTTCGGCGAAGCCCCTAGAATTCGGAGGGCCGAACTGGGGCGCTATATACGCGTAAATCGGACGAGGCCGATTCCTCGCCTAAAGCGGAAAAAATCTTTAAGGATTTTAAGACCTCTCGAACACCGACCAGCTCTCGCCGCATCATGCCGGTTAGTTTTCGGCTTTCTCTACTGAGGTGCTCGTCCGGAAGAACCGGGACACAATCGCAGTAGTTCTCCCTGTGCTACCTTAGCCGATATAACGGAACGTAAGGTACCAAAACAAGGGAGCCGGGAAAACCCAACTATTGACCCAAGACGTGATTCAGAGCTGATGCATATAGTGATATAAGTTCGGGGTGCCGCACTGTTGAAAGTGTTCGGACTTGTTTGGCCGCATTATGGGGCACCATAAAAAGCCCCTGGCCAATTGAGGTGTACGGATGCGATATTAAATAAACATTTGTGAGAAAAATGCGTAAATAGGAAGAATAAGCTGACGCTATATATTGTCTCCCATTGATGAATAATACGTTTAAGCGTATGTTTACAATGGTTGCGTTTAAGAAGAGGCAAATAGGAGTATTTAACATGTCCTATCCAAGGGTAGGCTGCATGTAGGTATATAAAACAGGTATAACGATCGTGAACAGATTCCACCTGGGTATTTCCTTTTGTGTGCAAAGCCTGTTGCCTCCTTGGTTTTCTCTCCTGTGTGAGTCCAGCAATCCGGCTCTCCTGAAGAGTCTGCCCTAAAGCAATGTCCTGAAAGATAAAAAGGGGGTTATGAAGGTATGTTGCGGTTATACCGCACTATTGACTGAATCACTGTTGTGCCTCCGCCTATGGCCATGGTATTTTGAGTGCGTAATTGTATACGCGTGGCACGAATGCTGCTTTGCTGGGGCTTGAGCGGAGGCCGGACTGCTAGTCGCGCTCTTTGCGTGCCTGGTGATCCTGCTGCGGAGTGCTCCGGACTCTTTTTATGGTGCTCGAGGTTGTCGTCGCCGGATTTGTGGTTTGTCGGAGGAGGCTGCATTGTACTTCCGCCGCGAGGGCTGCAGTATGCTCTTCTGTATGGAGAGAGCGGTCCATGTTTCCATTGACTGTTATGACCTCGCGCAGTCCTGGCATCTTGAGCTTGAGGTATGCATAGTGTGGTACCACATTGAATCTAGTGAATGCGGTCCGTCCAAGAAGTGTGTGATAACCACTACGAAAAGGGACGATATCGAAGATTAACTCTTCGCTTCAAAAGTTATCTGGAGATCCGAAGATCACTTCCAATGTTATAGAGCCTGTGCAGCGGGCCTCTACTCCAGGAATTACACCTTTAAAGGTGGTTTCTGTGGGCTTGATACTTGAAGGGTCAATGCCCATTTTGCGCACTGTGTCCTGATAAAGCAGGTTCAGGCTGCTGCCGCCGTCCATGAGGACTCGCGTGAGGTGGAATCCGTCGATGATTGGGTCTAGGACCAATGCGGCTGAGCCGCCGTGACGGATGCTAGTAGGGTGATCCTTACGATCAAAGGTGATCGGACAAGCTGACCATGCATGGGTTGAATTTGGGGGCGACTGGCTCCATCACATAAACGTCCCGTAGTGCTCGCTTCCGTTCCCGCTTGGGAATGTGGGTGGAGTAGATCATGTTGACCGTTTTTACCTGGGGAGGACATTTCTTCTGTCCCTCCGTGTTTGGACGCCTGGGCGCTTCGTCGTCGTCGTTGTGCAGCCCCTTGTCCTTGTTTTCGGCGTTTATTTTACCGGCTTGTTTGAACACCCAACAGTCTCTATTAGTGTGGTTGGCTGGCTTGTCCGGGGTGCCATGAATTTGGCACGAGCGTTCCAGTATGCGGTCCAGACTAGACGGTCCCTGATTGTTTCTTTTAAACGGCTTCTTCCGCTGACCGGACTTGGAACAGCTGAATCCGGCGTTAACTGCCGTGTCTTCAGTGTTGTCGTCGTTATTCCGTCGCTTATGTCTGTTGCGCCGTGGCTTGCCGTTATTGTCAGGGACATCCGAAGTGCCAGAATGTGGCGTACTGCTGCTGCGAGCCAACCAGCTGTCCTCGCCCGTGCAAAAGCGGGTCATTAGTGTCGTGAGGGCTGCCATGGACTTGGGTTTTTCCTGGCCGAGGTGTCGGGCGAGCCACTCGTCACGGATATTATGCTTAAAGGCCGCCAGGCTTGACATCCGGACAGTTGACTATTTGGTTCTTTTTAGTTAGGAACCGAGTCCGAAATTTCTGGCTGACTCTCCGGGCTGTTGAGTAATGTGGCTCAAGTCATCGGCGTCCGGTGGTCGCACATATGTTCCCTGAAAGTTGTCGAGGAACGCGTCTTCTAGGTTTTCCCAACTGCCAATGGAATTTGCGGGCAGGCTGTTTAGCCAGTGCCGGGCGGGTCCTTTGAGCTTAAGGGGAAGATACTTGATGGCGTGTAGATCGTCTCCGTGGGCCATGTGAAGGTGGAGAAGGACATCTTTGATCCATACTGCGGGTCTGTTGTGCCATCGTATGATTCGATGTTTACGGGTTTGAACCCTTCGGGAATTCATGATCCATCACTTCGTCGATGAAGCGAGAGGGGTGTCTGGCGCCTCTGTCTTTGGGCGATGTGGCTACGCAGTTCGAATTGCTCTGGGTGGCTGTATTCGGCTCGGCCGGACTTGTTGATAGTGTATCCGGCGTGACGGTCATCGTCGCGTGTTGGGGCGCGCCCCCGCGATCCGTAGATCGATCTTGGTTGTCCTGCTTTGTTTCCCAGTATATCGTGCAGGTCTTGCCTATTGCCCCGGGCCGTAGTGTATTGGCGTGGGGGTGCGGGCTGGTGTTCGGGCTGATACGCCATTTTATCTCGGCCACGCGGTGGCCGGTCAGCCGTGTGGCGCTCGAATCCATATTCCTCGGCTGCCAGGACTTCAGTCCATCTATCTGTGAGCAGGTCTTGATCAGTTTGGAGTTGTTGTTGCTTCTTTTTCAGGCTCCTCGCAGTGGCCATAAGCTGACGCTTGAAGCGCTCCTGCTCGACGGGATCCTCCGGCACGCCGAACTCGTCGTCGCCGAGGCTGATCTCATCTTCGGAGGGGAGCATGTAACTGTCCTCCTCCGGATATCCGTCCGTTGCCTGTTCGTCTGGGCTGAACTGCCTGTCTTCCTGCTCGGCCTGTTCAAAGGCAGGCTGATCAGGGTTGTATTCCTCTTCGGCACCATCCGGATTGTTTTCGTCTCCTGGGCCGGTATTGTTGTGGCGGGGCTTGGAGCGGCGCCGACGGCGCCCATGCTTTGCTTTTTTTCCCTGAGGAGTTATCCTCCGTTGCCTCGTCGCCGTTGGTTTCCTTCGGAGTGTCCACCATATATATATCGTATGAGGATGTAGCTGTCCACCACCCCGTGCGCGGTGGTTCCTGTTCTTCTCCTGCATCGTCGTCCATACCGTCGATGTCTTCAGAGTCGAAATCAAGCACGTCGGTTAAATCGTCGACTGTGGCAATGAAGTGGGTGGTGGGTGGGCCACGAATTCCTTCGTCGCCTGCTTCCCACTCGAGCCGGACATAGTTCGCCCGAGAGTCTCCTGACAAAGAGAGAGACTTTAACGAGTTCAGCACGTCGCCAAAGGGCGAAAGTCTTGGAAGATATCCGCGGCGGTGAAGTCCATTACAGGGGCCCAACCAGGTTCGGCGGGCTCAGGAGAGCGCGGAGTGGAACCTACAGCCGGATACGAGTCCGGGGGTCCGGTGTCACAGGCTTCTTTGGGGGCGAGGCCTGTGTTTGGCTCTACCGCCAATGAGTGTGCGGCCTGCGGGACGGGGTCCATCCCTCCGTCCTTAGGCAACGCGGTCTGCTCCGGATTTAGGTCTAGATCTGCCGCAGGGATGACATCCCGAGCATTGTCCGACAGCAGGTCTAAGCCATGCTCATCTTGACCGTCTGGCGCTCCTGGCACAGGCCTGGATTCGTTCAAGATCAAGTCTCCGCGGATATCAGCCGTGTAGTTCAGGTTTCCGAACCTGATCTGGTGACCCGGGCGTATTTGTCGATTCGCTCGGATGGCTGCGAATTGGCCCGAAGCGCGGTTACGAACACGAAGATCTGTCCGGGGAGAAAAGTCTCACCCTGGACCGTGTTGTTGACGATGATTGAAGGAGCCATCGAGCCTTGCAACGGCGACACAGAGGAACTCTCAATGAAAGCACCAATGTCGGTGTCAAAACTGGCGGATCTCGGGTAGGGGGTCCCGATCTGTGCGTCTTAGGCTGATGGTAACAGAAATCAAGGGACACAATGTTTACCCAGGTTCGGGCCCTCTCGATGGAGGTAAAACCCTACTTCCTGCTTGATTAATATTGATGATATGAGTAGTACAAGAGTAGATCTACCATGAGATCGTAGAGGCTAAACACTAGAAGCTAGCCTATGATGATTATGGTTGTGATCGTGATCGGCCTTCTAAGGACCATCCTCTCCGGTTTATATAGACACCGGAGAGGGCTAGGGTTTACATGGAGTCGGTTACAAGGAAGGAAATATATTATCCGGATCGCCAAGCTTGTCTTCCACGCAAAGGAGAGTCCCATCCGGACACGGGACGGAGTCTTGAGTCTTGTATCTTCACGCTCCAATAGTCCGGACAAAGCATATAGTCCGGCTGTCCGGATACCCCTTAATCCAGGACTCCCTCAGTGTCGTACTGATTTCTGGTTGTTGTTGCAACACTTGGTTGCTTCATGTTTGATCGTCTCAAACCCTGTTTCATATTTGATCTTAAAATACGATAGGAGTTCCCATCAGAGTTATATGTTATTAAGACATATAACTCAGTTTGTAGTTACATTTATTTAGCATGGGATAGGAGTAGGTAATTTACACATACTCATTGTTCTCCGGTGTTCATCGCCTAATCAAATTTCATATAAGGAGAATAATTGAATATCTTTTTTTACAACAAAGTGATACAATATTAGATGAACCTAGGTGAAATATATGTGCTACTTCATCATGATGCAACTCAAACCTCACAGTGGGTACATGTTGTATGTTTTAGGGTTACATTGTAGCATGACCATGTTTTCTTGCCTCCCAGTAAAAAGGTTCTATTATCAAGTGGCATCATTCAGTGTGAATTAATGTATTTTTCTTTGTCAGACAATTTGCTTGAGTGGAAGTTGTCTTAAGAAAAGAAAAAAGTATGATTGGTTGAAACATAGAAAGTTAACTTCTAAATGTTGCCTGGATGCAGTTTGCACAATATGGTACTTCTTATTTGAAAGATCCAGCAAATTGTTGGCTTGATTCAAATTTAGCAAGAAGCAACGAAAGAATAACATGGTGAGGACCTGAAGATCAAATAAAAATGAAAAGGAAACGCCGGCCCTAATTGTTGCGGTACAACACTACACTCTCTGGTGGATCACCATCCACTCACAACAAGACGTCACAGCTCTGACTCTAATAAAGAACTACGAAGGAGAACTAGGCAAGTTGACGTCGTAGGAGATCACCGAACAAACCACTTGTCGCCTGTCATCATACTCCACTGGAGTCCCCACCACTGGAACTTCCACATCACAACAACAAACAGCCGAGGCAACCCCACAGACACGCCGAAGAAGAGTCGACTATCCAAACCAATGCCACATCTCTCACATCGCTCACCCCGCCATCGTTGCCACAGAAGCCTAGCCGCCCACATCGACAGACAACCGAACCCAATGCCGTGCATGTCCAATCCATAAAGAAGTACCAAAGGGACCAAGATATTCAAGACGGTGCTCCAAAAAGGGGAAACGACACTGAAAGCACCGCCGCCGCCCGACACTATAGTAGGATCTAGGATTTCGCCCGAAGATCTCGATCTGAGAGTTGAGAATGTACATATCTCCCCACGGTGCCTCTAAGGAGGATAACAGTGCCCACAAGCGTCATCGCTGCCAGCCAGCAAGCACTGGCCAAGGCATTCACCCGGAGCAGCACAACCACCACTCTCACGCAGCCGGCCGAGCCGACTAGGGCCTCCACTAGACCACGCATCCCCAACGCAGTGAGCATGCCAATGCTGCGCAGGGTTTGGCTGGTCTGCCCGCCCCACTGCACGCACCCTCCTCCAGAACGAGCCGAACCCAGATTTGGCTTCCGCATGCCTATGGCAGGTATATAGCTTTGTCCAAACGCCTTATCATTTGATCTTGCTTGTTTGTCGCGACCTACGGATCTACCTAGATAACTTCAAAGGATCCAATAAATGCCCGATAAGTGGTGACACAATGCTTTTACAATTTGTGTGAAGCAAGGAGCCTAGAAGCGACAAGGTTGCAAACTTCTCAAGAGACAAAGTGAACCTTGAATGGGAACATTTAAAATTCTGCAACCCAAATGAGCATATCTACAAGCATGACACGAGAAACACAACATTACTAGAAATGTCTTTTGAGTTCCGATGGAGGTAATATCAAAGACGCAGTAGTAAGCAAGGTCAAAAAGGCATGTTTGTTTCGGCTTTAGTTGGCTTCAAATCACTTGCAGATTCACTTCATTGAGGTACACATGAACGCGCTTCAAGCAATTGCACTGAAAATGGCCTGAATCTAGATTAAGATTCACTTGCAAAGCTGATTCCAAATAGTCATTTGTTTTAGCTTCTGATTTTTTTTCTACCGGAATCTGCTGCCTAAAGCTGAAACAAACAGGGCCTAAAGTGTGGTACCAAATCTCAAATTTAACATTAGATAGCAGACCTTAAAAATGAATTCACCATAAAAAAAATTGCGGAAAAACTTCTAATCTATTCATCTTCAATCATGGCAGTACAACGAACACCAGAAATAAAAATTACATCCAGATCCGTAGACCACCTAGCGACGACTACAAGCACCGAAGCGAGCCGAAGGCGCGCCGCCGTCATCGCCCCTTCATCGCCAGAACTGGGCACAACTTGTTGTAGTAGACAGTCGGGAAGTCGTCGTGCTAAGGCCCCATAAAGCCAGCACCCCAGAACAGCAACCGTCACCGATAAAAAATAACGTAGATCGGAAGGATCCAAACCGAAGACACACGAACGTAGACGAACAACGACGAGATCTGAGCAAATCCAACAAAGATAGATCTGCCAGAGACACACCTCCACAGGCCCACCAACGATGCTAGACGCACCACCGAAATGAGATCCGAGCAAATTCACCACAAATAAACAACCTGATCTTGGGGTGACAAAATAAAAAGGAAAACAGTATGCAACAAAACATGTCTGAATAACAATCTGAGATCGACTAATGTTAGACACGCTTCAAAGATAATAACTTACACGTAAGAGCATCTCCAATAGACGGTCTATATGTAAAAATACCTAACTTTTGGACCGTCGAGAACAGAAAACGATGCTCCAACAGATGGTCCATATGTAAAAAATATTGGACCACCGCCTCCCGTAGATGTAAAATTGAAAATTTGTGGTGCAAATTTACATCACAAGATACAACTGATGTAAAACCGCGGACGCCCGCCAAACGCCCAACCACCACTTAATTCCCCTTCCGCCTCGCGATCGAGCACCAGCATACAAAAGTCGCCGCCGGCACCGGCCAAGTCGCCGTCGCCGCCACGGCCCCACATCGCTGCCATCGCCCTCCCCCGCCCTAGCCCTCGCCGCCTTCCCCGCCGGAGGGCGTCTCGCAGCCGCCCTGTCGCCGCCGTTTCGGGAAGCAGCCGCGGCTGGATTCGCCGACTCCTGCGGTCCGCCGTGCTCCCTTCTCCTCTGCGCCGCCATCCGCAACAGTTCTCCTTTGCACCGTTGTCCGCAGCAGAACCGCCGGCCATCTTCTTCCACCTCGCGCTCAAGGTGTTCGACGGAATTCCCCAAGGTAAAAAAAATGACGAACCTTGATGATTTTAATTGGGATTGGATAGTATGTTTGACGGTGCTTGTCTGCATTGTAGATGAGCTCGGTTGACTCCTCATTCGTGGACGATTCATGGCTAGAAAAACTATGTTGTATTGTGCAAAACTATGTTGTATTTGTGTTGCATTTGATCTCGTGGATTTGAACAACTATGTAATAATTTGATATTGTGGACATGTAAAAAAATTATATTGTTTTTAGATGTTTTTGCAATATGAGCGGCTATACAGTGGCTGAACAGTAGCCGCGCGGCCGCCGGCCGGTTTTGCATCTTCGTTTTGGACCATCTGTTGGAGTTGCTCTTTTTTTTACATCTCCCTTTTGGACCATCTGTTGGAGTTGAGCCTTATTCGGAGATGTAAAAAGTATTTTTTGATGCTCCAAATTTGGACCATCACCGGTTTGGACCGCCCAAATATACATCATCTATTGGAGATGCTCTAACACTACATGTATTCTTATATACATGAAAAATAAGGACCATCTACAGACCAGACTCCCTTGTCACTCCCCCGCAGAGCGCCCTGGGAGCAAACCTAGCTAGTCGCCGTACTAGTTACCACCCTACCATTGGCCTCCCTTGTCGCCGCCAGCATGTTGGCTTTTGATCGCTAGATCAATTTCCTAGAGAGCAGCAGCACTCGTACGTTCAAAGTTAGCAAGCTAGCTAGCAGTCATCTTGATTGATGAACAGTGCCCAGCACATGCACATCTAGCCGCAGGCTCCTCGTACGTGACCTTCGAGCTAGCGATCCATTCACTTCGACACCGTCGGCGGAACTCGTGCGTAACGTGGCAATGAGAAAACAGACGGGAAACACAAATTCGGTATGATGGCCAAAGGCTCGTATCGAGCTTTGTATTACTTCTCTCTTTTCTGACTGAAAGATTACAAGGAGGTACCCACGTATATATATTAAGCTAGCTACCCTATAGCTAACCTAGTCGGTTTCATGTTGAAGCACTAATCAGACCAGTATACGAGTACTACTCGGACACCAGCACACACACGGCGTGTTTAGCTCTAACATTCACCGCCCTAAACATGACGTGGTGGTCACTACCAACCCGGATCCCAAATGCGACTACTACTACCCATAGGTATTGCCTTCGCCGTTCCTTGTAGAATCCCAGTCACCGACTTTGCCATTGTCGGCTCATCTGTAGCTTGACGCCAACGCTCCTTCTTGGTCGCGTCTTCAACTTTCACCTGTTCTTCGGTGCTTAGTATCGTGTCTATCGGATCTTCGAGGGAACATCTTTTGAACTTAAGTGAGACCAAACTTCGGTCTAACTTTGAATTCCAAGCTCTTGGCGCTTGCTTCAGCCCGTAAAGTGCCTTCTTGAGCTTGTAAACGTTCCCTTCTTCTCCTTTCTTCTCGTAACCGATGGGTTGTTCCACGTACACTTCTTCTTTGAGGTCGCCGTTGAGGGAAGCGGATTTCACATCCATATGATGAACCTTCCAATCCTCTTGTGCTGCCAAAGCTAGGAGCACTCTCACCGTCTCGATTCGAGCAACCGGTGCAAACACCTCCTCATAGTCAACTCCTTGACGTTGTACATAGCCCTTTGCGACGAGTCTTGCCTTGTGCTTCACAATGGCACCCTTCGTGTCCTTCTTCAACTTGTAAACCCATTTCAAACCTATGGCCTTTTGGTTCGAAGGTCGGGTTACCAAAGTCCACGTGCCATTGCTCTCGATTGCCTTCATCTCCTCATCCATGGCGTGCATCCAACTTGAAATTTTGCTCGCCTCTACGAAGTTCGCCGGCTCCTCAACTCCGAGTAAACACAAATCGGAGTACTCGAGTGTAACTGGCTTTGCGTACTTGTAGACTTTCTTGAGGGGCTTGTAGCGACGAGGCCCGGAAGAATTCGTCGTGGCTTGCGAAGGAGACGACACAAATTGTGTTGGAGTCGATGCACTTGAGGAAGACGGTTGAGTCTCGAGCATGGTAGATGTCGGGTCGTTGGCATCCGCATCGTTGGCATAGTCGTCGTGATCGTGACCATCATCTTGATTGTCATCATCACTATGCGCCTTATTGTCGAGATCTCCGCCTGTGTCGTGCGCGTCATTGTCGCTATCACCTTGCGACCCATGCGCGTCGTCATCGGTGTCGGCACCATGGTGATCACTGCCTTTGCGGTCACCTTGGTTGTGCGTCTTGCCAACCACCTGGATGTCTTCCCCTGCATCATCATCAGCTGGAAATTCAACTGTAAATATATTACCGTTTGGAGCATCGTCGGCTGCTACGTTCCAATTCCACGCTTGGTTTTCCTCAAACACGACGTCGCGTGAAATCCGTAGACGCTTGGTTCGTGGATCGTAGAAGCGGTATGCCTTGGTGCCGGAACTCCTCTCGTATCCGATGAACACCATCTTGGTGCTACGATCGGCAAGCTTTGAGAGATGCCGCTCCGCCCGTCTTCACATGCGCCACGCACCAACGTCCGTAGATGAGACACATTCGCTTACGTCCGTAAATTGCTTCATACCGAGTCTTGCCGATCACCGCCTTCGTTGGAGCCCGATTGAGAAGATAGACCGCCCGTCGAGACAGCTTCTCCCAAAAGTCCACAGCAAGTTCTTGCTCTTGAGTAAACTTCTCGCCATGTCAACGACGGTTCGATTATGCCTTTCAACAACCCCGTTCTGCTGCGGAGTATAACGTGTCGTGAGGAACCTCTTTATGCCAATCTTCTCGCAGTAGTCGTTGAACTCGTTTGACGTAAACTCTCCGCCGCGATCTGTCGGTAGAGCGCGAACCTTCAACTTGTGTTCCATCTCCGTTGCAGCCTTCAGCTTCTTGAACGCTTCAAATGCCTCATCTTTAGATCGTAGGAGAACGACCCACATGTATCTCGAGTAGTCATCTACCACAAGGAAGAAGTACTTCTTTCCTCCGTGAGTTGCTGGGGTGATAGGGCCACATAGATCACCATGGAGCAGCTCGAGTGCATCACTTGCACGATAGGTAGACTGAGCAGGGAACAGCCTGCGGTGCTGTTTTCCAACCAAGCACCCGTCACATACTCGATCAACATGGTCGATAAATGGCATCCCGGATACCATCTCCATCTTCGACATCTTCTTCAAGGCGTAGAAGTTAACGTGTCCAAATCTAGCATGCCATAACCACGAATCATCATCACTCTTGGCGAGCCAACACTCCGGTTGAGATTGATCAAGGTTGAGGATATAGAGCCTGTTCCGTGTGCGATTCACACGCGCTAGCACGTTTCGGAGGTTTTCGAAGATCGTCATCACTCCGTTCTCAATATCCACCTTGCATCCATTCTCGTCAAGCTTCCCGGCGGAGATGATGTTGTTGCGGCCGTGGGATGTAGTACACTCCGGTGAGTATGCGATGTTCTCCTGTGAGACCCTCGAAGAGGACAGAACCTTGCCCGCGAATCTCCACATTTGAACCATCACCGAACTTGACCGAGCCTTGAACATCATATTCTAGCTCGAGGAACTTCTCCTTGCACCCCGTCATGTGGTTACTGGCACCCGTGTCTAGATACCACGACACGTTCTGGCTTCCGGATAACTTTGGTGTTACTTTTTTCTCGTGAAGTAGCACCTTCCGGTTTGGTTTCACAACCGTTGTTTGGACGAGATCACAAACTTCGGCCATCAGAAGACCTGGATGCTCATCTTCCTGCTTTGCCAAATTTGCCTTGATCCCTCGCTTGTTAGGCTCCGGACAATCCTTCACAAAGTGACCCATCTCGTTGCAGTTATAGCACTTGATCTCGGACATATCCAAGTTCCGTGACTTCCACTCTTTAGATCGGTCCGCCTTACAACGAACTTGTGGCTTGCCTTTTCCTTTGACTTCTTCGGTTTGTCCGCCGCGCTTCGCGTTGCTTGAGCCTTCGCCAACGTTGCGCCTTCCTTTGCTACTTGGGGACTCCCAATCTGCGCGCGAGTACATGAGTTGGTCACTGTTGGGGAACGTAGTAATTTCAAAAAATTTCCTACGCACACGCAAGATCATGGTGATGCATAGCAACGAGATGGGAGAGTGTATGTCCACGCACTCGTGAGACCGTGGCGGAAGCGTTATAACAACGCTGTTGATGTAGTCGTGACGTCTTCACGATCCGACCGATCCAAGTACCGAACGACGGCACCTCCGGAAGTTCTGCACACGCTCAGCTCGATGACGATCCCGGACTCGATCCAGCAAAGTGTCGGGATGAGTTCCACAAGACGACGGCGCGTGGACGATGATGATGCTCCATCGACGCAGGGCTTCGCCTAAGCTCCATGACGATATGACTTCTCCGGCGCAGGCTTCGCCTAAGCTCCGACGATATGACCAAGTGGAATATGGTGGAGGGGGCACCGCACACGGCTAAGGAACGATCCGTAGATCAACTTGTGTGTACATGGGGTGCCCCTGCCCCGTGATATAAAGGAGTGGAGGAGGGAGGGCGGCCCTCTGCTATGGCGCGCCTAGGGGAGTCCTACTCCCACCGGGAGTAGGAATCCCTTTCCTAGTCCAACTAGGAAACCTTCCATGTAGTAGGAGTAGGAGAGAAGGAAAGGGAAGGGAAAAGGAGAAGGAAGGAAGAGGCGCCCCTTCCCTAGTCCACCCGGACCAGACCAAGGGAAGGTGCGGCCACCCTTGAGGCCCTTTTCCTTCTTTCCCGTATGGCCCAATAAGGCCCAATACGTATTCCCGTAACTCTCCGGTGCTCAAAAATACCCGAATCACTCGGAACCTTTCCGAACTCCGAATATAGTCGTCCAATATATCGATCTTTACGTCTCGACCATTTCGAGACTCCTCGTCATGTCCCCGATCTCATCCGGGACTCCGAACTCCTTCGGTACATCAAAACTCATAAACTCATAATATAACCGCATCGAAACCTTAAGCGTGCGGACCCTACGGGTTCGAGAACTATGTAGACATGACCTAGAACTATTCTCGGTCAATAACCAATAGCGGGACCTGGATGCCCATATTGGCTCCTACATATTCTACGAAGATCTTTATCGGTCAAACCGCATAACAACATACGTTGTTCCCTTTGTCATCGGTATGTTACTTGCCCGAGATTCGATCGTCGGTATCCAATACCTAGTTCAATCTCGTTACTGGCAAGTCTCTTTACTCGTTCCGTAATGCATCATTCCGTAACTAACTCATTAGCTACATTGCTTGCAAGGCTTATAGTGATGTGCATTACCGAGAGGGCCCAGAGATACCTCTCCGACAATCGGAGTGACAAAACCTAATCTCGAAATACGCCAACCCAACATGTACCTTTGGAGACACCTGTAGTACTCCTTTATAATCACCCGATTACGTTGTGACGTTTGGTAGCACCAAAGTGTTCCTCCGTAAACGGGAGTTGCATAATCTCATAGTTACAGGAACATGTATAAGTCATGAAGAAAGCAATAGCAACATACTAAACGATCAAGTGCTAGGCTAACGGAATGGGTCATGTCAATCAGATCATTCTCCTAATGATGTGATCCCGTTAATCAAATGACAACTCATGTCTATGGTTAGGAAACATAACCATCTTCGATTAACAATGCTCCGCAAGGAGCTATTCTAGCTAATTGCTCCCACTTTCAATATGTATCTAGATCGAGACTTAGAGTCATCCAGATCGGTGTCAAAACTTGCATCGACGTAACCCTTTACGACGAACCTTTTGTCACTTCCATAATCGAGAAATATATCCTTATTCCACTAAGGATAATTTTGACCGCTGTCCAGTGATCTACTCCTAGATCACTATTGTACTCCCTTGCCAAACTCGATTGTAGGGTATACAATAGATCTGGTACACAGCATGGCATACTTTATAGAACCTATGGCCAAGGCATAGGGAATGACTTTCATTCTCTTTCTATCTTCTGTCGTGGTCGGGTTTTGAGTCTTACTCAATTTGACACCTTGTAACACAGGCAAGAACTCTTTCTTTGACTGTTCCATTTTGAACTACTTCAAAATCTTGTCAAGGTATGTACTCATTGAAAAACTTATCAAGCGTCTTGATCTATCTCTACAGATCTTGATGCTCAATATGTAAGCAGCTACACCGAGGTCTTTGTTTGAAAAACTCCTTTCAAACACTCCTTTATGCTTTGCGAATAATTCTACATTATTTCCGATCTACAATATGTCATTCACATATACTTATCGAAATGTTGTAGTGCTCCCACTCACTTTCTAGTAAATACGCTTCACTTTGTAAGTCTGTATAAACTATATGCTTTGATCAACTTATCAAAGCGTATATACCAACTCCGAGATTCTTGCACAAGTCCATAGATGGATCGCTGGAGCTTGCACACTTTGTAAGCTCCCTTTGGATCGATAAAACCTTCTCGATGCATCATATACAACTCTTCCTCCAGAAACCCATTCAGGAATGCAGTTTTTACATCCATTTGCCAAATTTCATAAATTGTGGCAATTGCTAACATGATTCGGATAGACTTAAGCATCGCTACAGTTGAGAAAATCTCATTGTAGTTAACACCTTGAACTTGTCAAAAACCTTTTTGCGACATAAGTCGAGCTTTGTAGATAGTAACACTACTATCAACGTCCGTCTTCCTCTTGAAGATCCATTTATTTTCTATTGCTTGCCGACCCTAGCAAGTCAACCAAAGTCCACACTTTGTTTTCATACATGGATCCCATCTCAGATTTCATGGCTTCTAGCCATTTAGCGGAATCTGGGCTCACCATCGCTTCTTCATAGTTTGTAGGTTCGCCATGATCTAGTAGCATGACTTCCGAGAACAGGATTGCCGTACCACTTTGGTGCGGATCTCACTCTGGTTTACCTACGGGATTCGGTAGTGACTTGATCTGAAGTTACATGATCATCATCATTAGCTTCCTCACTAATTGGTGTAGGAATCACTGGAACTGATTTCCGTGATGAAATACTTTCCAATTCGGGAGAAGGTACAAATTACCTTATCAAGCTCCACTTTCCTCCCACTCACTTCTTTCGAGAGAAACTCCTTCTCTAGAAAGGATCCATTTATAAGCAACGAATGTTTTTCTTTCGGATCTGTGATAGAAGGTATACCCAACAATTTCCTGTGGGTATTCTATGAAGACGCACTTCTCCGATTTGGGTTTGAGCTTATCAGGATGAAACTTTTTCACATAAGCATCACAACTTCCAAACTTTAAGAAACGACAGCTTAGGTTTACTGTTAAACCATAGTTCATACGGTGTCGCCTCAACGGATTAGACGGTGCCCTATTAAACGTGAATGCAGCTGTCTCTAATGCATAACCCCAAAACGATAGTGGTAAATTGATAAGAGACATCATAGATCGCACCATATCCAATAAAGTGCGGTTACGACTTTCGGACACACCATTATGTTGTGGTGTTCCATATGGCGTGAGTTGCAAACTATTTCACATTGTTTCAAATGAAGACCAAACTCAGAACTCAAATATTTATCTCCACGATCAGATCGCGAAACTTTATTTTCTTGTTACGATGATTTTCCACTTCACTCTGAAATTCTTTGAACTTTTCAATTATTTCAGACTTATGTTTCATCAAGTAGATATACCCATATCTGCTCAAATCATTTTGTGAAGGTCAGAAAATAACGATACTTGCCACGAGCATCAACACTCATTGAATCGCATACATCGGTATGTATTATTTCCAATAAGTCAAGAGCTTGTTCCATTGTTCCGAGAACGGAGTTTTAGTCATCTTGCCCAAAAGGCACGGTTCGCAAGCATCAAATGATTCATAGTCAAGTGATTCCAAAAGTCCATCAAGATGGAGTTTTCTTCAAGCGCTTTACACCAATATGACCTAAACGGCATTACCACAAATAAGTTGCACTATCATTATTAACTTTGCATCTTTTGGTTTCAATATTATGAATATGTGTATCACTATGATCGAGATCCAATGAACCATTTTCATTGGGTGTGTAACCATATAAGGTTTTATTCATGTAAATGTAACAACAATTTATTCTCTTACTTAAATGAATAACAGATTGCAATAAACATGATCAAATCATATTTATGCTCAACACCAAATAACACTTATTTAGGTTCCACACTAATCCCGAAAGTATAGGGAGTGTGCGATGATGATCATATCAATCTTGGAACTACTTCCAACACTCATCGTCACTTCCCCTTCAACTAGTTTCTATTCATTCTGTAACTCCCGTTTCAAGTTACTACTCTTAGCAACTATACCAGTATCAAATACCGAGGGGTTGCTATGAACACTAGTAAAATACACATCAATAATCTGTATATCAAATATACCTTTGTTCACTTTGCCATCCTTCTTATCCACCAAATATTCAGGGTAGTTCCGCTTCCAAAGTGACCAGTTCCATTGCAGCAAAAGTACTTAGTCTCGTGCTTAGGTCCAGACTTGGGCTTCTTCACTCGAGCAGCAACTTGCTTGCCGTTCCTTTTGAAGTTCCCCTTCTTCCCTTTGCCCTTTTCCTTGAGACTAGTGGTCTTGTCAATCATCAACACTTGATGCTCTTTCTTGATTTCTACCTTCGTTGATTTCAACATTACGAAGAGCTCGGGAATCGCTTTTCGTCATCCCCTGCATACTATAGTTCATCACGAAGTTCTAGTAACTTAGTGATGGTGACTAGAGAATTCTGTCAATCACTATCTTATCTGGAAGATTAACTCCCACTTGATTCAAGCGATTGAAGTATTCGCACAATCTGAGCACATGCTCACTAGTTGAGCGATTCTCCTCCATCTTTTAGCTATAGAACTTGTTGGAGACTTCATATCTCTCAACTCGGGTATTTGCTTGAAATATTAACTTCAATTCCTGGAACATCTCATATGGTCCATGACGTTCAAAACGCCTTTGAAGTCCCGATTCTAAGCCGTTAAGTATGGTGCACTAAACTATCAAGTAGTCATCATATTGAGCTAGCCAAACGCTCATAACGCCCGCATCTGCTCCTGCAATAGGTCTGTCACCTAGCGGTGCATTAAGGACATAATTCTTCCATGCAGCATTGAGGATAAACCTCGGATCGCGGATCCAATCCGCATCATTGCTACTAACATTTTTCAACACAATTTTCTCTAGGAACATATGAAAATAAACATATGAAAGCAACAACGCGAGCTATTGATCTACAACATAATTTGCAAAATACTACCGGGACTAAGTTCATGATAAATTTAAGTTCAATTAATCATATTACTTAAGAACTCCCACTTAGACAGACATCTCTCTAGTCATCTAAGTGATCACGTGATCCAAATCAACTAAACCATAACCGATCATCACGTGAGATGGAGTAGTTTTCAATGGTGAACATCACTATGTTGATCATATCTACTATATGATTCATGCTCGACCTTTCGGTCTCCGTGCTCCGAGGCCATATCTGCACATGCTAGGCTCGTCAAGTTTAACCTGAGTATTCCGCGTGTGCAAAACTGGCTTGCACCCGTTGTAGATGGACGTAGAGCTTATCACACCCGATCATCACGTGGTGTCTGGGCACGACGAACTTTGGCAATGGTGCATACTCAGGAAGAACACTTCTTGATAATTAGTGAGAGATCATCTTAAAATGCTACCGTCAATCAAAGCAAGAATAAGATGTATAATAGATAAACATCACATGCAATCAAAATATGTGACATGATATGGCCATGATCATCTTGCGCCTTTGATCTCCATCTCCAAAGTACTGTCATGATCTCTATCGTCACCTGCACGACACCATGATCTTCATCATCTTGATCTATATCAATGTGTCATCGCATGGTTGTCTCGCCAACTATTGCTCTTGCAACTATTGCTATCGCATAAGCGTTAAAGTAAAGCAATTATTTGGCACTTGCATCTTATGCAACAAAGTGACAACCATAGGGCTTCGCCAGTTGCCGATAACTTCAACAAAACATGATCATCTTATACAACAACTTATATCTCATCACGCCTTGACCATATCACATCACAACATGCCCTGCAAAAACAAGTTAGACGCCCTCTACTTTGTTGTTGCAAATTTTACGTGGCTGCTACGGGCTTAGCAAGAACCGTTCTTACCTACGCATCAAAACCACAACGATAGTTTGTCAAATAGACTCCGTTTTAACCTTCGCAAGGACGGGCGTAGTCACACTCGGTTCAACTAAAGTGAGAGAGACAGACACCCGCCAGCCACCTTTAAGCACGAGTGCTCATAACGGTGAAACCAGTCTCGCGTAAGCGTCTGGCGTAATGTCGGTCCGGGCGCTTCATCTCACAATACCGCTGAACCAAAGTATGACATGCTGGTAGGCAGTATGACTTGTATCGCCCACAACTCCCTTGTGTTCTACTCGTGCAAAACATCAAACCATAAAAACCTAGGCTCGGATGCCACTGTTGGGGAACGTAGTAATTTCAAAAAATTTCCTACGCACACGCAAGATCATGGTGATGCATAGCAACGAGAGGATAGAGTGTATGTCCACGTACCCTCGTAGACCGTGGCGAAGCGTTATAACAACGCTGTTGATGTAGTCGTACGTCTTCACGATCCGACCGATCCAAGTACCGAACGTCTGGCACCTCCGAGTTACGCACACGCTCAGCTCGATGACGATCCCGGACTCGATCCAAAGCAAAGTGTCGGGGATGAGTTCCACAAGACGACGGGCAGGACGGCGATGATGATGCTCCATCGATGCAGGGCTTCGCCTAAGCTCCATGACGATATGACTTCTCCGGCGCAGGCTTCGCCTAAGCTCCGCGACGATATGACCAAGTGGAATATGGTGGAGGGGGCACCGCACTGCGGCTAAGGAACGATCCGTAGATCAACTTGTGTGTACATGGGGTGCCCCTGCCCCTGTATATAAAGGAGTGGAGGAGGGAGGGCGGCCCTCTGCTATGGCGCGCCTAGGGAGTCCTACTCCCACCGAGTAGGAGTCCCCCGTTCCTAGTCCAACTAGGAAACCTTCCATGTAGTAGGAGTAGGAGAGAAGGAAAGGGAAGGGAAAAGGAGAAGGAAGGAAGGGGGCACCCCCTTCCCTAGTCCAATTCGGACCAGACCAAGGGAAGGGGTGCGGCCACCCTTGAGGCCCTTTTCCTTCTTTCCCGTATGGCCCAATAAGGCCCAATACGTATTCCCGTAACTCTCCGGTGCTCCGAAAAATACCCGAATCACTCGGAACCTTTCCGAACTCCGAATATAGTCGTCCAATATATCGATCTTTACGTCTCGACCATTTCGAGACTCCTCGTCATGTCCCCGATCTCATCCGGGACTCCGAACTCCTTCGGTACATCAAAACTCATAAACTCATAATATAAGCATCGCCGAAACCTTGCGTGCGGACCCTACGGGTTCGAGAACTATGTAGACATGACCTAGAACTATTCTCGGTCAATACCCAATAGCGGGACCTGGATGCCCATATTGGCTCCTACATATTCTACGAAGATCTTTATCGGTCAAACCGCATAACAACATACGTTGTTCCCTGTGTCATCGGTATGTTACTTGCCCGAGATTCGATCGTCGGTATCCAATACCTAGTTCAATCTCGTTACTGGCAAGTCTCTTTACTCGTTCCGTAATGCATCATTCCGTAACTAACTCATTAGCTACATTGCTTGCAAGGCTTATAGTGATGTGCATTACCGAGAGGGCCCAGAGATACCTCTCCGACAATCGGAGTGACAAAACCTAATCTCGAAATACGCCAACCCAACATGTACCTTTGGAGACACCTGTAGTACTCCTTTATAATCATCCAGTTACGTTGTGGACGTTTGGTAGCACCAAAGTGTTCCTCCGTAAACGGAGTTGCATAATCTCATAGTTACAGGAACATGTATAAGTCATGAAGAAAGCAATAGCAACATACTAAACGATCAAGTGCTAGGCTAACGGAATGGGTCATGTCAATCAGATCATTCTCCTAATGATGTGATCCCGTTAATCAAATGACAACTCATGTCTATGGTTAGGAAACATAACCATCTTCGATTAACGAGCTAGTCAAGTAGAGGCATACTAGTGACACTCTGCTTGTCTATATATTCACACATGTATTATGTTTCCGGTTAATACAATTCTAGCATGAATAATAAACATTTATCATGATGTAAGGAAATAAATAATAACTTTATTATTGCCTCTAGGGCATATTTCCTTGATCTCCCACTTGCACTAGAGTCAATAATCTAGTTCACATCGCCATGTGATTTAACAGCAATAGTTCACATCACCATGTGATTAACACCCATAGTTCACATCGATATGTGATCAACACCCAAAGGGTACTAAGGTGTGATCATGTTTTGCTTGTGAGATATTTTTAGTCAACGGGTCTGTCACATTCAGATCCGTAAGTATTTTGCGAATTTCTATGTCAACAATGCTCCGCAAGGAGCTATTCTAGCTAATTGCTCCCACTTTCAATATGTATCTATATCGAGACTTAGAGTCATCCAGATCGGTGTCAAAACTTGCATCGACGTAACCCTTTACGACGAACCTTTTGTCACTTCCATAATCGAGAAACATATCCTTATAACACTAAGGATAATTTTGACCGTTGTCCAGTGATCTACTCCTAGATCACTATTGTACTCCCTTGCCAAACTCAGTGTAGGGTATACAATAGATCTGGTACACAGCATGGCATACTTTATAGAACCTAGGGCCAAGGCATAGGGAATGACTTTCATTCTCTTTCTATCTTCTGCCGTGGTCGGGTTTTGAGTCTTACTCAATTTGACACCTTGTAACACGTGCAAGAACTCTTTCTTTTGACTGTTCCATTTTGAACTACTTCAAAATCTTGTCAAGGTATGTACTCATTGAAAAAACTTATCAAGCGTCTTGATCTATCTCTATAGATCTTGATGCTCAATATGTAAGCAGCTTCACCGAGGTCTTTGTTTGAAAAACTCCTTTCAAACACTCCTTTATGCTTTGCGAATAATTCTACATTATTTCCGATCTACAATATGTCATTCACATATACTTATCGTAAATGTTGTAGTGCTCCCACTCACTTTCTAGTAAATACAGCTTCAATCGTAAGTCTGATAAACTATATGCTTTGATCAACTTATCAAAGCGTATATTCCAACTCCGAGATGCTTGCACCAGTCCATAGATGGATCACTGGAGCTTGCACACTTTGTTAGCTCCCTTTGGATCGATAAAACCTTCTGGTTGCATCATATACAACTCTTCCTCCGTAAACCCATTCAGAATGCAGTTTTTACATCCATTTGCCAAATTTCATAAATTGTGGCAATTGCTAACATGATTCGGATAGACTTAAGCATCGCTACAGCTTGAGAAAATCTCATTGTAGTTAACACCTTGAACTTGTCAAAAACCTTTTTGCGACAAGTCGAGCTTTGTAGATAGTAACACTACTATCAACGTCCGTCTTCCTCTTGAAGATCCATTTATTTTCTATTGCTTGCCGACCCTCGGGCAAGTCAACCAAAGTCCACACTTTGTTTTCATACATGGATCCCATCTCAGATTTCATGGCTTCTAGCCATTTAGCGGAATCTGGGCTCACCATCGCTTCTTCATAGTTTGTAGGTTCGTCATGATCTAGTAGCATGACTTCCGTAACAGGATTGCCGTACCACTTTGGTGCGGATCTCACTCTGGTTTACCTACGGGATTCGGTAGTGACTTGATCTGAAGTTACATGATCATCATCATTAGCTTCCTCACTAATTGGTGTAGGAATCACCGAACTGATTTCCGTGATGAAATACTTTCCAATTCGGGAGAAGGTACAAATTACCTTATCAAGCTACACTTTCCTCCCACTCACTTCTTTCGAGAGAAACTCCTTCTCGAGAAAGGATCCATTTATAAGCAACGAAGGTTATTTCCTAAGGATCTGTGATCGAAGGTAAACCCAACAATTTCCTTTGGGTATTCTATGAAGACGCACTTCTCCGATTTGGGTTTGAGCTTATCAGATGAAACTTTTTCACATAAGCATCACAACTTCCAAACTTTAAGAAACGACAGCTTAGGTTTACCGTTAAACCATAGTTCATACGGTGTCGCCTCAACGGATTAGGCGGTGCCCTATTAAACGTGAATGCAGCTGTCTCTAATGCATAACCCCAAAAGCGATAGTGGTAAATTGATAAGAGACATCATAGATCGCACCATATCCAATAAAGTGCGGTTACGACTTTCGGACACACCATTATGTTGTGGTGTTCCATATGGCGTGAGTTGCGAAACTATTTCACATTGTTTCAAATGAAGACCAAACTCGTAACTCAAATATTTATCTCCACGATCAGATCGCAGAAACTTTATTTTCTTGTTACGATGATTTTCCACTTCACTCTGAAATTCTTTGAACTTTTCAATTATTTCAGACTTATGTTTCATCAAGTAGATATACCCATATCTGCTCAAATCATTTTGTGAAGGTCAGAAAATAACGATACTTGCCACGAGCATCAACACTCATTGAATCGCATACATCGGTATGTATTATTTCCAATAAGTCAAGAGCTTGTTCCATTGTTCCGAGAACGGAGTTTTAGTCATCTTGCCCAAAAGGCACGGTTCGCAAGCATCAAATGATTCATAGTCAAGTGATTCCAAAAGTCCATCAGCATGGAGTTTTCTTCAAGCGCTTACACCAATATGACCTAAGCGGCGATTACCACAAATAAGTTGCACTATCATTATTAACTTTGCATCTTTTGGTTTCAATATTATGAATATGTGTATCACTATGATCGAGATCCAATGAACCATTTTCATTGGGTGTGTAACCATATAAGGTTTTATTCATGTAAACAGAACAACAATTTATTCTCTTACTTAAATGAATAACCGTATTGCAATAAACATGATCAAATCATATTTATGCTCAACACCAAATAACACTTATTTAGGTTCCACACTAATCCCGAAAGTATAGGGAGTGTGCGATGATGATCATATCAATCTTGGAACTACTTCCAACACTCATCGTCACTTCCCCTTCAACTAGTTTCTGTTCATTCTGTAACTCCGTTTCAAGTTACTACTCTTAGCAACTATACCGGATCAAATACCGAGGGGTTGCTATGAACACTAGTAAAATACACATCAATAATCTGTATATCAAATATACCTTTGTTCACTTTGCCATCCTTCTTATCCACCAAATATTCAGGGGTAGTTCCGCTTCCAAAGGACCAGTTCCATTGCAGCAAAAGTACTTAGTCTCGTGCTTAGGTCCGGACTTGGGCTTCTTCACTCGAGCAGCAACTTGCTTGCCGTTCCTTTTGAAGTTCCCCTTCTTCCCTTTGCCCTTTTCCTTGAGACTAGTGGTCTTGTCAATCATCAACACTTGATGCTCTTTCTTGATTTCTACCTTCGTTGATTTCAACATTACGAAGAGCTCGGGAATCGTTTTCGTCATCCCCTGCATACTATAGTTCATCACGAAGTTCTAGTAACTTAGTGATGGTGACTAGAGAATTCTGTCAATCACTATCTTATCTGGAAGATTAACTCCCACTTGATTCAAGCGATTGAAGTATTCGCACAATCTGAGCACATGCTCACTAGTTGAGCGATTCTCCTCCATCTTTTAGCTATAGAACTTGTTGGAGACTTCATATCTCTCAACTCGGTATTTGCTTGAAATATTAACTTCAATTCCTGGAACATCTCATATGGTCCATGACGTTCAAAACGTCTTTGAAGTCCCGATTCTAAGCCGTTAAGTATGGTGCACTAAACTATCAAGTAGTCATCATATTGAGCTAGCCAAACGCTCATAACGCCTCGTGATTCCGCTTCCTGCAATAGGTCCGCTACCTAGCGGTGCATTAAGGACATAATTCTTACATGCAGCATTGAGGATAAACCTCGGATCGCGGATCCAATCCGCATCATTGCTACTAACATTTTTCAACACAATTTTCTCTAGGAACATATGAAAATAAACATATGAAAGCAACAACGCGAGCTATTGATCTACAACATAATTTGCAAAATACTACCAGGACTAAGTTCATGATAAATTTAAGTTCAATTAATCATATTACTTAAGAACTCCCACTTAGACAGACATCTCTCTAGTCATCTAAGTGATCACGTGATCCAAATCAACTAAACCATAACCGATCATCACGTGAGATGGAGTAGTTTTCAATGGTGAACATCACTATGTTGATCATATCTACTATATGATTCACGCTCGACCTTTCGGTCTCCGTGCTCGAGGCCATATCTGCACATGCTAGGCTCGTCAAGTTTAACTTTGAGTATTCCGGCGTGTGCAAAACTGGCTTGCACCCGTTGTAGATGGACGTGAGCTTATCACACCCGATCATCACGTGGTGTCCGGGCACGACGAACTTTGGCAATGGTGCATACTCAGGAGAACACTTCTTGATAATTAGTGAGAGATCATCTTAAAATGCTACCGTCAATCAAAGCAAGAATAAGATGTATAATAGATAAACATCACATGCAATCAAAATATGTGACATGATATGGCCATGATCATCTTGCGCCTTTGATCTCCATCTCCAAAGTATCGTCATGATCTCTATCGTCACCGGCACGACACCATGATCTTCATCATCTTGATCTATATCAATGTGTCATCGCATGGTTGTCTCGCCAACTATTGCTCTTGCAACTATTGCTATCGCATAGCGTTAAAGTAAAGCAATTATTTGGCACTTGCATCTTATGCAACAAAGTGACAACCATAGGGCTTCTGCCAGATTGCCGATAACTTCAACAAAACATGATCATCTTATACAACAACTTATATCTCATCACGTCTTGACCATATCACATCACAACATGCCCTGCAAAAACAAGTTAGACGCCTCTACTTTGTTGTTGCAAATTTTACGTGGCTGCTACGGGCTTAGCAAGAACCGTTCTTACCTACGCATCAAAACCACAACGATAGTTTGTCAAATAGACTCCGTTTTAACCTTCGCAAGGACCGGGCGTAGTCACACTCGGTTCAACTAAAGTGAGAGAGACAGACACCCGCCAGCCACCTTTAAGCACGAGTGCTCATAACGGTGAAACCAGTCTCGCGTAAGCGTACGCGTAATGTCGGTCCGGGCCGCTTCATCTCACAATACCGCTGAACCAAAGTATGACATGCTGGTAGGCAGTATGACTTGTATCGCCCACAACTCCCTTGTGTTCTACTCGTGCAAAACATCAAACCATAAAAACCTAGGCTCGGATGCCACTGTTGGGGAACGTAGTAAAAAATTTCCTACGCACACGCAAGATCATGGTGATGCATAGCAACGAGAGGGGAGAGTGTATGTCCACGTACCCTCGTAAACCGTAAGCGGAAGCGTTATAACAACGCGGTTGATGTAGTCGTACGTCTTCACGATCCGACCGATCCAAGTACCGAACGTCACGGCACCTCCGAGTTCTGCACACGTTCAGCTCGATGGCGATCCCGGACTCCGATCCAGCAAAGTGTCGGGATGAGTTCCGTCGACGCGGCAGGCGTGGTGGCGATGATGATGCTCCATCGATGCAGGGCTTCGCCTAAGCTCCATGACGATATGACTTCTCCGGCGCAGGGCTTCGCCTAAGCTCCGCGACGATATGACCGAAGTGGAATATGGTGGAGGGGGGCACCGCACACGGCTAAGGAACGATCCGTAGATCAACTTGTGTGTACATGGGGTGCCCCCTGCCCCCGTATATAAAGGAGTGGAGGAGGGGAGGGCCGGCCCTCTGCTATGGCGCGCCCTAGGGGAGTCCTACTCCCACCGGGAGTAGGAATCCCCCTTTCCTAGTCCAACTAGGAAACCTTCCATGTAGTAGGAGTAGGAGAGAAGGAAAGGGAAGGGAAAAGGAGAAGGAAGGAAGAGGCGCCCCTTCCCTAGTCCAATTCGGACCAGACCAAGGGAAGGGTGCGGCCACCCTTGAGGCCCTTTTCCTTCTTTCCCGTATGGCCCAATAAGGCCCAATACGTATTCCCGTAACTCTCCGGTGCTCCGAAAAATACCGAATCACTCGGAACCTTTCCGAACTCGAATATAGTCGTCCAATATATCGATCTTTACGTCTCGACCATTTCGAGACTCCTCGTCATGTCCCCGATCTCATCCGGGACTCGAACTCCTTCGGTACATCAAAACTCATAAACTCATAATATAACTGTCATCGCCGAAACCTTAAGCGTGCGGACCCTACGGGTTCGAGAACTATGTAGACATGACCTAGAACAATTCACGGTCAATAACCAATAGCGGGACCTGGATGCCCATATTGGCTCCTACATATTCTACGAAGATCTTTATCGGTCAAACCGCATAACAACATCGTTGTTCCCTTTGTCATCGGTATGTTACTTGCCCGAGATTCGATCGTCGGTATCCAATACCTAGTTCAATCTCGTTCTTGGCAAGTCTCTTTACTCGTTCCGTAATGCATCATTCCGTAACTAACTCATTAGCTACATTGCTTGCAAGGCTTATAGTGATGTGCATTACCGAGAGGGCCCAGAGATACCTCTCCGAGCAATCGGAGTGACAAAACCTAATCTCGAAATACGCCAACCCAACATGTACCTTTGGAGACACCTGTAGTACTCCTTTATAATCATCCAGATTCGTTGTGACGTTTGGTAGCACCAAAGTGTTCCTCCGTAAACGGAGTTGCATAATCTCATAGTTACAGAACATGTATAAGTCATGAAGAAAGCAATAGCAACATACTAAGCGATCAAGTGCTAGGCTAACGGAATGGGTCATGTCAATCAGATCATTCTCCTAATGATGTGATCCCGTTAATCAAATGACAACTCATGTCTATGGTTAGGAAACATAACCATCTTCGATTAACGAGCTAGTCAAGTAGAGGCATACTAGTGACACTCTGTTTGTCTATATATTCACACATGTATTATGTTTCCGGTTAATACAATTCTAGCATGAATAATAAACATTTATCATGATGTAAGGAAATAAATAATAACTTTATTATTGCCTCTAGGGCATATTTCCTTCAGTCTCCCACTTGCACTAGAGTCAATAATCTAGTTCACATCGCCATGTGATTTAACAAAGAATAGTTCACATCACCATGTGATTAACACCCATAGTTCACATCGATATGTGATCAACACCCAAAGGGTACTAAGGTGTGATCATGTTTTGCTTGTGAGATATTTTTAGTCAACGGGTCTGTCACATTCAGATCCGTAAGTATTTCTTAATTTCTATGTCAACAATGCTCGCATGAGAGCTATTCTAGCTAATTGCTCCCACTTTCAATATGTATCTATATCGAGACTTAGAGTCATCCAGATCGGTGTCAAAACTTGCATCGGCGTAACCCTTTCTGACGAACCTTTTGTCACTTCCATAATCGAGAAACATATCCTTATAACACTAAGGATAATTTTGACCGTTGTCCGTTGATCTACTCCTAGATCACTATTGTACTCCTTGCCAAACTCGATTGTAGGGTATACAATAGATCTGGTACACAGCATGGCATACTTTATAGAACCTAGGGCCAAGGCATAGGGAATGACTTTCATTCTCTTTCTATCTTCTGCCGTGGTCGGGTTTTGAGTCTTACTCAATTTGACACCTTGTAACACAGGCAAGAACTCTTTCTTTGACTGTTCCATTTTGAACTACTTCAAAATCTTGTCAAGGTATGTACTCATTGAAAAAACTTATCAAGCGTCTTGATCTATCTCTATAGATCTTGATGCTCAATATGTAAGCAGCTTCACCGAGGTCTTTGTTTGAAAAACTCCTTTCAAACACTCCTTTATGCTTTGCGTAATAATTCTACATTATTTCCGATCTACAATATGTCATTCACATATACTTATCGAAATGTTGTAGTGCTCCCACTCACTTTCAAGTAAATACAGGCTTCACCGTAAGTCAGTATAAAACTATATGCTATGATCAACTTATCAAAGCGTATATTACAACTCTGAGATGCTAGCACCAGTCCATAGATGGATCGCTGGAGCTTGCACACTTTGTTAGCTCCCTTTGGATCGATAAAACCTTCTCGTTGCATCATATACAACTCTTCCTCCGTAAACCCATTCAGAATGCAGTTTTACATCCATTTGCCAAATTTCATAAATTGTGGCAATTGCTAACATGATTCGGATAGACTTAAGCATCGCTACAGTTGAGAAAATCTCATTGTAGTTAACACCTTGAACTTGTCAAAATCCTTTTTGCGACAAGTCGAGCTTTGTAGATAGTAACACTACTATCAACGTCCGTCTTCCTCTTGAAGATCCATTTATTTTCTATTGCTTGTCGACCCTCGGGCAAGTCAACCAAAGTCCACACTTTGTTTTCATACATGGATCCCATCTCAGATTTCATGGCTTCTAGCCATTTAGCGGAATCTGGGCTCACCATCGCTTCTTCATAGTTTGTAGGTTCGTCATGATCTAGTAGCATGACTTCCGAACAGGATTGCCGTACCACTTTGGTGCGGATCTCACTCTGGTTTACCTACGGGATTCGGTAGTGACTTGATCTGAAGTTACATGATCATCATCATTAGCTTCCTCACTAATTGGTGTAGGAATCATCGAACTGATTTCCGTGATGAAATACTTTCCAATTCGGGAGAAGGTACAAATTACCTTATCAAGCTCCACTTTCCTCCCACTCACTTCTTTCGAGAGAAACTCCTTCTCTAGAAAGGATCCATTTATAAGCAACGAATGTTTTTTCCTTCGGATCTGTGATAGAAGGTATACCCAACAATTTCCTTTGGGTATTCTATGAAGACGCACTTCTCCGATTTGGGTTTGAGCTTATCAGGATGAAACTTTTTCACATAAGCATCACAACTTCCAAACTTTAAGAAACGACAGCTTAGGTTTCTTTGTTAAACCATAGTTCATACGGTGTCGCCTCAACGGATTAGACGGTGCCCTATTAAACGTGAATGCAGCTGTCTCTAATGCATAACCCCAAAACGATAGTGGTAAATTGATAAGAGACATCATAGATCGCACCATATCCAATAAAGTGCGGTTAATACTTTCGGACACACCATTATGTTGTGGTGTTCCATATGGCGTGAGTTGCGAAACTATTTCACATTGTTTCAAATGAAGACCAAACTCGTAACTCAAATATTTATCTCCACGATCAGATCGCAGAAACTTTATTTTCTTGTTACGATGATTTTCCACTTCACTCTGAAATTCTTTGAACTTTTCAATTATTTCAGACTTATGTTTCATCAAGTAGATATACCCATATCTGCTCAAATCATTTTGTGAAGGTCGGAAAATAACGATACTTGCCACGAGCATCAACACTCATTGAATCGCATACATCGGTATGTATTATTTCCAATAAGTCAAGAGCTTGTTCCATTGTTCCGAGAACGGAGTTTTAGTCATCTTGCCCAAAAGGCACGGTTCGCAAGCATCAAATGATTCATAGTCAAGTGATTCCAAAAGTCCATCAAGATGGAGTTTTCTTCAAGCGCTTTACACCAATATGACCTAAACGGCAAGTGCCACAAATAAGTTGCACTATCATTATTAACTTTGCATCTTTTGGTTTCAATATTATGAATATGTGTATCACTATGATCGAGATCCAATGAACCATTTTCATTGGGTGTGTAACCATATAAGGTTTTATTCATGTAAAGCGAACAACAATTTATTCTCTTACTTAAATGAATAACCGTATTGCAATAAACATGATCAAATCATATTTATGCTCAACACCAAATAACACTTATTTAGGTTCCACACTAATCCCGAAAGTATAGGGAGTGTGCGATGATGATCATATCAATCTTGGAACTACTTCCAACACTCATCGTCACTTCCCCTTCAACTAGTTTCTGTTCATTCAGAACTCCTGCTTCAAGTTACTACTCTTAGCAACTATACCGAGATCAAATACCGAGGGGTTGCTATGAACACTAGTAAAATACACATCAATAATCTGTATATCAAATATACCTTTGTTCACTTTGCCATCCTTCTTATCCACCAAATATTCAGGGGTAGTTCCGCTTCTAGTGACCAGTTCCATTGCAGCAAAAGTACTTAGTCTCGTGCTTAGGTCCAGACTTGGGCTTCTTCACTCGAGCAGCAACTTGCTTGCCGTTCCTTTTGAAGTTCCCCTTCTTCCCTTTGCCCTTTTCCTTGAGACTAGTGGTCTTGTCAATCATCAACACTTGATGCTCTTTCTTGATTTCTACCTTCGTTGATTTCAACATTACGTAAGAGCTCGGGAATCGCTTTCGTCATCCCCTGCATACTATAGTTCATCACGAAGTTCTAGTAACTTAGTGATGGTGACTAGAGAATTCATCAATCACTATCTTATCTGGAAGATTAACTCCCACTTGATTCAAGCGATTGAAGTATTCGGACAATCTGAGCACATGCTCACTAGTTGAGCGATTCTCCTCCATCTTTTAGCTATAGAACTTGTTGGAGACTTCATATCTCTCAACTCGGGTATTTGCTTGAAATATTAACTTCAATTCCTGGAACATCTCATATGGTCCATGACGTTCAAAACGTCTTTGAAGTCCCGATTCTAAGCCGTTAAGTATGGTGCACTAAACTATCAAGTAGTCATCATATTGAGCTAGCCAAACGCTCATAACGTCTGCATCTGCTTCCTGCAATAGGTCTGTCACCTAGCGGTGCATTAAGGACATAATTCTTCCAGGCAGCATTGAGGATAAACCTCGGATCATGGATCCAATCCGCATCATTGCTACTAACATTTTTCAACACAATTTTCTAGGAACATATGAAAATAAACATATGAAAGCAACAACGAGCTATTGATCTACAACATAATTTGCAAAATACTACCAGGACTAAGTTCATGATAAATTTAAGTTCAATTAATCATATTACTTAAGAACTCCCACTTAGACAGACATCTCTCTAGTCATCTAAGTGATCACGTGATCCAAATCAACTAAACCATAACCGATCATCACGTGAGATGGAGTAGTTTTCAATGGTGAACATCACTATGTTGATCATATCTACTATATGATTCATGCTCGACCTTTCGGTCTCCGTGCTCCGAGGCCATATCTGCATATGCTAGGCTCGTCAAGTTTAACCTGAGTATTCCGCGTGTGCAAAACTGGCTTGCACCCGTTGTAGATGGACGTAGAGCTTATCACACCCGATCATCACGTGGTGTCTGGGCACGACGAACTTTGGCAATGGTGCATACTCGGGAGAACACTTCTTGATAATTAGTGAGAGATCATCTTAAAATGCTACCGTCAATCAAAGCAAGAATAAGATGTATAATAGATAAACATCACATGCAATCAAAATATGTGACATGATATGGCCATGATCATCTTGCGCCTTTGATCTCCATCTCCAAAGTACTGTCATGATCTCTATCGCCACCGCACGACACCATGATCTTCATCATCTTGATCTATATCAATGTGTCATCGCATGGTTGTCTCGCCAACTATTGCTCTTGCAACTATTGCTATCGCATAGCGTTAAAGTAAAGCAATTATTTGGCACTTGCATCTTATGCAACAAAGTGACAACCATAGGGCTTCTGCCAGTTGCCGATAACTTCAACAAAACATGATCATCTTATACAACAACTTATATCTCATCACGTCTTGACCATATCACATCACAACATGCCCTGCAAAAATAAGTTAGACGCCCTCTACTTTGTTGTTGCAAATTTTACGTGGCTGCTACGGGCTTAGCAAGAACCGTTCTTACCTACGCATCAAAACCACAACGATAGTTTGTCAAATAGACTCCGTTTTAACCTTCGCAAGGACCGGGCGTAGTCACACTCGGTTCAACTAAAGTGAGAGAGACAGACACCCGCCAGCCACCTTTAAGCACGAGTGCTCAGAACGGTGAAACCAGTCTCGCGTAAGCGTCTGGCGTAATGTCGGTCCGGCCGCTTCATCTCACAATACCGCTGAACCAAAGTATGACATGCCGGTAGGCAGTATGACTTGTATCGCCCACAACTCACTTGTGTTCTACTCGTGCAAAACATCAAACCATAAAAACCTAGGCTCGGATGCCACCGTTGGGGAACGTAGTAATTTCAAAAATTTCCCACGCACACGCAAGATCATGGTGATGCATAGCAACGAGAGGGGAGAGTGTATGTCCACGTACCCTCGTGAGACCGTAAGCGGAAGCATTATAACAACGCGGTTGATGTAGTAAATGCGTCTTCACGATCCGACCGATCCAAGTACCGAACGACGGCACCTCCGAAGTTCTCGCACACGTTCAGCTCGATGACGATCCCCGGACTCCGATCCAGCAAAGTGTCGGATGAGTTCCACAAGACGACGGCGTGGTGACGATGATGATGCTCCATCGACGCAGGGCTTCGCCTAAGCTCATGACGATATGACTTCTCCGGCGCAGGGCTTCGCCTAAGCTCCGCGACGATATGACCGAAGTGGAATATGGTGGAGGGGGCACCGCACACGGCTAAGGAACGATCCGTAGATCAACTTGTGTGTACATGGGGTGCCTCCTGCCCCCGTATATAAAGGAGTGGAGGAGGGGAGGGCCGGCCCTCTGCTATGGCGCGCCCTAGGGGAGTCCTACTCCCACCGAGTAGGAATCCTTTCCTAGTCCAACTAGGAAACCTTCCATGTAGTAGGAGTAGGAGAGAAGGAAAGGGAAGGGAAAAGGAGAAGGAAGGAAGGGGGCGCCCCCCTTCCCTAGTCCAATTCGGACCAGACCAAGGGAAGGGTTGCGGCCACCCTTGAGGCCCTTTTCCTTCTTTCCCGTATGGCCCAATAAGGCCCAATACGTATTCCAGTAACTCTCCGGTACTCGAAAAATACCCGAATCACTCGGAACCTTTCCGAACTCCGAATATAGTCGTCCAATATATCGATCTTTACGTCTCGACCATTTCGAGACTCCTCGTCATGTCCCCGATCTCATCCGGGACTCCGAACTCCTTCGGTACATCAAAACTCATAAACTCATAATATAACCGCCATCGAAACCTTAAGCGTGCGGACCCTACGGGTTCGAGAACTATGTAGACATGACCTAGAACTATTCTCGGTCAATAACCAATAGCGGGACCTGGATGCCCATATTGGCTCCTACATATTCTACGAAGATCTTTATCGGTCAAACCGCATAACAACATACGTTGTTCCCTTTGTCATCGGTATGTTACTTGCCCGAGATTCGATCGTCGGTATCCAATACCTAGTTCAATCTCGTTACTGGCAAGTCTCTTTACTCGTTCCGTAATGCATCATTCCGTAACTAACTCATTAGCTACATTGCTTGCAAGGCTTATAGTGATGTGCATTACCGAGAGGGCCCAGAGATACCTCTCCGACAATCGGAGTGACAAAACATAATCTCGAAATACGCCAACCCAACATGTACCTTTGGAGACACCTGTAGTACTCCTTTATAATCACCCAGATACGTTGTGACGTTTGGTAGCACCCAAAGTGTTCCTCCGTAAACGGAGTTGCATAATCTCATAGTTACAGGAACATGTATAAGTCATGAAGAAAGCAATAGCAACATACTAAACGATCAAGTGCTAGGCTAACGGAATGGGTCATGTCAATCAGATCATTCTCCTAATGATGTGATCCCGTTAATCAAATGACAACTCATGTCTATGGTTAGGAAACATAACCATCTTCGATTAACGAGCTAGTCAAGTAGAGGCATACTAGTGACACTCTGTTTGTCTATATATTCACACATGTATTATGTTTCCGGTTAATACAATTCTAGCATGAATAATAAACATTTATCATGATGTAAGGAAATAAATAATAACTTTATTATTGCCTCTAGGGCATATTTTCTTCAGTCACCACCTCCTCCTTTGCCTTTCCGACAACCACGGGCATTCTCTTCCCATGTCCGCAAGCGTCCGATCGCCTCCGTTATGGTCATGTCGTCGATGTCGTAAAGCCGCTCGAGCGTGCCGATGATGTACGTGAATTTATCAGTCACCGAACTGAAAAACTTCTCCACAATCTCGGTTTCGTCGAGCTTTGCACCAAGCGCGCGGATCTCTCCCACCAAAGTAGTCAGACGCATGGCATAGTCGTTCACGGATTCAGTTTCCTCCATCTGCAACTTGTGAAATTGGCGCTTCAGCACTTGTGCCCAAGCCTTCGTGACGCGATCTTCTCTGATCCTCATCTCTTTGAGTGCGTTCCACGCCTCTCTTGCTGTCTCGAACTCCGCCAATGTCATCAGCACGGAATCTGACACACACTGGGCTATGGCGGCCATGGCACCTTCGTCGCACTCCTCGTCGACATCGTCGTCCGTAATGTCCTCCCACACTCGAAGAGTTCGGAGAAGTTGATCTTCATCTTCACTGCCCACACGCCGTAGTTGGCGTCAGTGAGCATTGGGTACTGGATAGGGATATTGCGATGCACCTGCACGTTGGCGCCGCCCGTTCCGCCATCACTAGTCGCTGACTTGCCGCCCTTCTTCACCTTGTCGCCGTTCTTGTTCGCCTTGGAACCGCCGTTGCCGGACTTGACGGACTCAGCGGCGCTATCCGTCATCGTAGATCGTTGAGGCTCTAAATACCAATTGTTGGCTTTTGATCGCTAGATCAATTCCCTAGAGAGCAGCAGCACTCGTACGTGCAAAGCTAGCAAGCTAGCTAGCAGTCACCTTGATTGATGAACAGTGCCCAGCACATGCACATCTAGCCGCAGGCTCCTCATAGGTGACCTTCGAGCTAGCGATCGATTCACTTCGACGCCGTCGGCGGAACTCGTGCGTAACGTGGCGATGGGAAAACATACAGGAAACACAAATTCGGTATGATGGCCAAAGGCTCGTATCGATCCTTGTATTACTTCTCTCTTTTCTGGCTGGAAGATTACAAAGAGGTACCCATCGTATATATACTAAGCTAGCTACCCTATAGCTAACCTAGTCGGTTTCATGTTGGAGCACTAATCGGACCAGTATACGAGTACTACTCGGACACCAGCACACACACGGCGTGTTTAGCTCTAACACAGCAGGCACCGTCGGGCAAAGCCCGCACGGCGCAGGCAGCGGCGGGGCGCTCCTTTCTACCTCCGATGGGTTTGAGCGGCGCGGGGCGGCTCGGCCGGTGGAGGCGCGCGGGTGGCATGGTGCCTGTGTCTGGGCGACGCTATAGGTGGGCACTGCACAGGCAGCGCATTCGGCACAGACCTGCTGGGTGTGGGCCCTTGAAAGCTACTATGGTTGGGTATGTGTCGGTGGCGCACCAGCCGGATCAGGAGAGAAGATGAGGTGTGGGAGCCTCCAGAGTGCGTGTGGTGGGGGTTGGCCTTGATCTGGGTTTTAATGAGGGCGCGGGTGGTGCAATGGCCGGTGTTGTAGGCTAACGGCTTGATGCGCGGCTGCCGGCCAGTGGAGGAGGTTCCAGTTCCACCAGCTCTGCAGCATAGCGGCCGCATTCCCCCGATGTCATGGGGATGGGCACCTTGCTGGCGCGTGGAGTTGCCAGCACCGGTGGCTGACCACGGATCTGGGTTGTTGCACAGCAGGTTTGATCTGGACCATTGGGGTGTCTCCGGTAGAGCATCTGGTGTTGTGTCGGCAGGCCTCAGCGGTTGCTTGGGGCCATGGTGATGTTGTTAGTTGCGGTGGGGGCTAGGTGTGGAGATGTTGGCCGTTTCTGACCGTGGTGTGGTGGGGCGCGGCAAGGCGGCTTCTTCTGCGAGGTGTTGTGGTGGCGGCGGAATGAACAAACATGGATGGTGTGCCTCATTCCCGTGGGCAGTGATGCACGTGCCCAATGTTTCAGATGAAAGTCATGCCCATCTTTGATCGGTGCCAACGACGACCTTGGGCGTTGTTTCCCCTTCTTGAAGGCGTCGCTGTGGTGAGTCGGTACCTTACTCTCTCTCATTTGTCTAGTTGTCCCCGAGCAAAAACCTAGGTTTGGAACCGAACCGGCGATGGCGACATCCTTGACATTGTACCTCTGTTGGGAGCATTGTTTTGGAGACATGTCTAGGAGGTTCTTTTTTGTGTTTCTTCGATGTTCGCTGCGGTTCTGGATTGTTCAACAAATACGTTATGTATGTCTTCAGGACCGTCTCCAGGAATTCAAGACCCAATGTGAAATGCAAATGAGAACCTAAAATTTGAAATAAATAAATAGGTACATGTTATTTTTATAATATTTAAAAATATAGCCAATATACCAACTATCTTCCCGTAAACAATTCAAAAAATGAGGAATGGAGCATATAGCAATTTTATTTAATTAACTGGAGAACTGACGAACATGTCCGGCAAATATTGGATAAGAAAAGCACACCTGATGGCCATGAGGAGTGGTCGGTGATGCACTAAATTAAATCCCCGAAGTGGCCTTAGCTTTGGTACTAAGCCCCTGGCTGTCTTGTTCTTTGCTTGGCGGCGTTGGCCCCTGCTAAGCCCTGATTCGCGCTGATTTCTGCTTTATTTGTGAAATGAATTCTACAGTTATCGCTAGACGCCTTGATTTGCGACCGCGCCAACGCCAAGTAGATTCGATCAAGTCCGCCAGTCGGGGGAATCGGGAAAGATTAGAAAGGAAGCGAAGAAGACACGACTGATTGGGAGCAACAAGGCTGATCGGAATGGTGTTTGGGAGAGGGCTTTTTTTTGGAGGGTGATTGGCTGTTTGGGAGAGGTTCGTCAACATTGTGGAAACAAAGGAATGATCTAGGCCCAACAAAATCTGGGGCCCCTGAAATTTTGGGGCCCTTTGCGGTCGCACAGCCCCGCACGGGCCCTTGGACGGCTATGTATGTCGTCGCGGGTGAGTCCAAGGTGATAACTTTCTTGAGGTTGTTTGAGTCCCGCCAATCACCAGTACACTTTTTTCGACAATCAATGATGGTTGGTGTGTCGGCAAGGAGATATCGTTTGGAGTTGTTGCTTTCTGGAGGTGACCAGCGTTGGTCGAGACGCGGCTTTGTTGATCAGTTTAGGATAGGTTGTTTAATAATGAAGTTGTTTTGCGTGCGCTTGAGTTGGATTGGTGTTCGCTACTCACCAACCTATGGTAGGAGCTTGATTGTGTTCTTCTATTTAACCCTCTGTCTTCTTAAAATTAAGGCATGCAATTTGAGTGATCTTAAAAAAAGAAATAGTGTATGCAAAAATTCTAGAATGGGACGGATGCTGAAGTGACCATCATGTGCGTTACAATTAAACGCATGTTTCATTAGAAGTGAATCCCCCCTTGTTAATTGTCATGTGGTGATTCTCAAAAAAAAAATCATGTGTTAATTCCCCCTTCCCTTTCGCTAACAACCGGCACTCTCGAGATGTCTTGTAGCAAATCCAATCAATGAGAACAACTATTCTACTACTTGGCAGTTGCCCCTTGCAATTAATATATGGATATGGCAAACATATTATATCTTTATCTGCCGGATTGTACTACACATATTACAAAATTCGCAGGACATGTTGCGTATAAGATGTTCTTCAAAATGTATTTTACACGACAAACTTGACATACTCGCCTTGGTCATCCAGATATTGGGTTGAAACCGAAACTATCAGCAATTCTATTGATTATGACTAAATGATGCTAAATTCTAACAATGTTTGGATTTTATGTGTACTACATGTGACACAGGGAAGCTGATTTTTAAGACTCACGCATCTCAGAGTCTATGCTGAACCGCTCAGACTCCTTGAATGCATCAAGTCGAGGTAAATGACTCTTCCCAACCATTGACTAAACTAATCCCATCGGCGTTTCCTAATAAGAATCGGTACATCGCAGCATCAATCCACGTCGAGCATTATTGGGCTGGGCCATTATGGGTAACAGCGGGTGTGATTTTGGGGCCCTGTTTTTGTACTGTGTTGGTTTCTATCAGTATTTTGGGGGTTTACCGATTTTTTTTTTGTCTTCACCATTTTCTAGGTTTTCTCTTTTTCTTTGTTTTTTCACCGGTTTTCTTTGTCTCTTTCATTGTTTTTGTTAGTTTTTTCTTCTCTTTTTTACTTTGTTTTCCTTAGTTTCTTTTTGGGTTTTACTATTTTTTTCTTTCTTTCCTCGGTTTCCTTGTTTTTTCTTTGTTTCTTCTCGGGTTTCACTGTTTCCATTCTTTTGCATTTGGTTTGTTTGGTTTTCATTTTTTTGGTTTTCTTTGTTTTCTATTTTATGTTATATTGTTTTTATGTTTTATTTGTTTCATTGTTGATATTTATCAGTTTATTTTTGTTCTACACATGTAAACTTTTTTCTGGTACACATTACATATTTATTGTATATATAAGGAACATATATTGTACACATGGTTAATTTTCAGATATATGATTAACTTTTAAAAAAAGTCTATTTTTTCCATACAGATTGTACATTTTGTAAGACACATTTGATAATTTTCAAATACATGATTAACTTTTTTTGAATACCTGGTCAAAAAAATTCAAATACATAGTGTACATTTTCCTAATTGTAACACGTATATTTTGACACAGTGTACATTGTCCTATACATCTGGAACATTTTGTATACATGTGTAACAATTTTCAAATACCTAATAATTTTTTTGAAAATATACGTTTTGGTGTCTACTTTTATTTAATGTATGTTGTACCTTTTTTATAGACACGAGGAACATTTTAATATATATTTAACATTTTTTCAATGCATCAACAATATTTTTTATACAAATTTCTTTTACATGACAAACATTTTTTCTATACACATTTAAAATTTACCAAATACTTGATTAACATTTTTAAATGTGTGATCAAGTTTTTTCATACACATTGTATTTTTTGTATACATTTTATGTATAAATAAGAAACAATTTTTCTATACACATTTAACATTATTAAAATGCTTGATTAAATTTTTTTTTTTCAAATGTTTTATGTAAAGTTCTTTTGTCTTTTTTTTGAATATTTGGAAGCATAAACAAAAGTACAAAAACAAAAAGTGGAAAACAAGGGGAAACGAGGATGTGACATGTGGCGTCCTTCATGTTGGGCGACCAATTTAGGAAGGCGCATGAGACGAGCGCATGGTAAGTCTGGCTATAAGCGAGACATAAGCCTGCCCTCGGTACAAGAAAGGCATAGTCCATGCGCGACCCGAGTTCCTTCTTTGCTCGTCCTCTGCCTTACCCACTGAAGATGTATTTTTACGGGCGGTCAAAGCCCTCCCCCACGAACCAAATCACTTTTCCAGTCCAACAGGTAACAACCCAACCACTATTGTCGACTGGTCACAGAGCACTAAATGGGTTAGGGTTGTCGGACGCGTGTGCGGCAGTTTCTGGATGCCCGCAAAGCCCCCGCCCCTCGGTTTGTAGGAAAAACAACGTCCGGACCGGCCAGCGAACTGATATAAGACCACGTTGGATGGCAAAACACGTCTACACCACGTGGTACACACAGATGGGGGCGGTTTGAGGGGTCGTGTTGAAGACGACCTAACCCTTAACTGGTGATTTCGGCTTTCCTAGCGTTAGGGCTATACGTCGCCCTCACTCGTACCAATAATAGAATCGCCTACAGGCGCCGCCTAGCAAGCCAGCCGGTTGGCGTGGTTGCTTCGTTGCCGCTCATATCGCACGTAGGTTCATTCTATGCTCCATTTTTTGTTTTTTATTTTGTGAAATTTTTTATTTGTTTTTGTGTATTTTCACCAGTTTTCTTTTTCTTCATTTACTTTATTTTCCTATTGGGTTTTTTTCTATCTTCTTTATACGCTGTTTTTGTTTGTTCTTTCTTGTTGTTGTTTTTTCGTTTTATTTATTTTTTCCTTTTGTTTCTTGGTCGGTTATCAGCTTTCTTTCTTTCAACACATATTTACATTTTCCTCGGTACGCAATGTACATTTTAAGAGCACACGTGATATTATTGTCTGATACACGGATATGTTTCAAATGCATGATGTACATTTTCTGAAAATACATATTTTGAACACTTCTTTGAAAATTTGATGATTTTTTTGGAAACACGTGAATATAACAAAATTTCATGATAGATTTTAATGGATTTTAACCTGCGCGTCCTATTTTTTCATTTCTATATAACAAATATTAAAATATCATAAACATTGTTTTGAAATGCGGGAATATTTCCATCAAATGTGACACTTTTTTAATGGAACAAAACTTTTTTTTACATTATGCAAACATTTGTTTTACATTGCACACATATTGTTTTATAAATATAGCATATGTTTTTTACAAATATAGCATAAATATAGGGAAAAGAGAAAAAAAGTCGGGTGACCCACGTCCTACTGGGCCGAGCCACCACTGACGCTCTGTAGGCGAGGCGGCTATGCGCCTCGCAGTTGGGGGCACATAGCTGCACCCGTTTTCCCAGTTTAACATTTTTTATTTTTAACACTTAAAAACTATTTTTTATTTACCCCTCAAAAAAGCTTTTTATTTATTAAGAATCTCCTAGTTCAATATTTTTTTTGAGAAAGACCTGTAATTTTATTCACACTCATAACAATTACACGTGCAGCGATTTGGATCAAAGATCCAAGAAAATACAAAGTAACTTCTATAACTAAGAATTACAACAAAATCTCTTGGAAACACCTTCTTCACAGTATTCATCTCTGCTAGAAGAAATTCTCCAAAGATTTTGGTAAAGGGGCTGCAATTGGACTGGAGCAACGATGTTGTCCCTCTTTCACCTGCACGAACATTACCAATAATTATTTTTGAAAACGCCTTGAGTCGCCCGTACAAAAAGATGGAAAGCCTTGATCGATGAACATACTTGTGCCAGGGATGATCCCCTAGAAATGCAGGTCGTCGAATCATGATATTTTCACCATGGTGTCGATGAAGGATTTCAGCCCCACAAAGAATCAAAGCAAAAAAAAAACTTAATACACTAACATAAACTCATTAGATCCGAATAATTGAATTTGTGAGGACAAAAAACTCTCTAACCTCATGACACCGCTAAAAGAATGAGAGTACTTTTATTTCGCAAAATATGAAGATCACTAGACGCTGAGGAAGATCACGAACCCTAAAAGGTTGGAATAGCTTTTCTGCATTCTTGTGAGGCCACGTGAACGGGCCTAGTTCAATAATTTAGTGTTGAGATTGTGTCAGCATCCCTGGGCCGAAGAGCGTGAGAGTGCAGAGAACGCAAAAAATGAATCAGATTCTGGCCCATTTCAAGCTTGCCACTGCTCAATTATTCTCTCTTTTTTATAGGTAGCAGTACCAAATCCTTGTGCGAGTAATATCCATGAGTGAGTGTATCATTCCCCGACGAAAACCGTTCCATGCTCACGGTCATTTCAATTCTATTAGGTTGAACAAGAGATATTTCTTTTGAAGGCAGAAGCCAGGCTACAGCAGTAGTCTGAAAGCAAAGGCCGACGGAGCTAAGCTAACAAGCAACAGAGTCAAAGGCCAACCACCAGTAGTACGCTACGATGGAAACGATGCTCCTCGCCGACGGAGCAAGGCGCCAGGAATTCAGGATCACGCCCAAGACATGGGGCCATAAATACATCCCAATTCATCCGCAGCGACTGTGGCGATTCCACAACCATAACATCTTCCACACAGAGGATTAGAGATGATGATATAATATATTGCTACCACTATTTTGCTTCATGGTTCCAGACCAACAATCTCTTCAGAGTTCCGATGAACAGACAATTAGACGAAAGGATCATGGAGATTGAACAGGGGATGACGATGAATAAGGAGAAGGGGAACGGGCACTAAATTAGCTGCTTGCCGAGCATTGCCTAGTTAGAAGAACCGCCATTGCTACCTAGGTGCGGCTTCTCTGCCTCGAGCACAAGTCAAAAAATGAATCCATCCTGCTTCTGCCTCTACTCCGAATCGCTCTCCATGCACAGCGCCTTCAGTCCCCTCGCCCTCTGCTGATTGATTTTGCAAGATATCAGTAACACACAAAAAAAACGTAGATTGAACTAACAGCTCCAGTGTATGCTACTTGCAATCGAATGGAAACGAGTCCAAGATCTGGGGTACCTTTTTGGAGCTCTTCTTCTCTCTAACTTCATACCTCTCGTGCGACAAATCTGACAGCCATGCTCCTGGGCACACCGTCTATGGCCATACACAACAACGGCCAACAGAACATTAGGGTTAGGAAATGAGCATCAACACATCTTTGAAAGAAAAGAACTTGACAGGTTATTTTCTGAGATGAAACAGAACATTACAAGCAAGCACTTCTGCATCAGCTTGGGCCTCTTCTTCGGCCTCTGGGGGAGCTTGCAGCCCTTCATTGCCAAGAAGTCCTCCTCTTTCTCCTTGTTCGACAGTGAGATGAAGAACCTCGGCAGAGCAGCGGTGCCCTTCTCTTCCACCCCACCGCTGAAATCGAACCCATTCCCCTCAAAGGGAAATGGGGAACCCCTGGTGGAGTAGTACCGGTCCTTCTCTGGTGAGAGGGATATGGACTGCCTGGCCTCACTCGCCTGTGCCTCGGATTTCCTGCTCGCAAGCAAATACCAGGGTCAGACATTTCTTGACATTTTGCACGGCCAAGGGTCAAAGGGAAATGGGTCTACGGATGCAATACTGAAATTACCTCCGGTGAAGAGTGCTTGGGCGGCGTGGTGAACGAAACTGCGAGACATCGCCTCCCAGAAGGGGGCGATTCACCCGGGGTATGGTGCGCCTGAGCGCATCCGACCGGGCCGGCGACGGAGAGCCGTCTTCGCGTGACTTGACGCATCGGAGCCGCTTCCGGCTGCCCCATTGCAGGAACAGGTTTGGCTCGCCGGAGGGCTTTGACTCCTTGACCTCCTGGTCCATCTATATCCTAATAAACTGCAGATCGGGATCAACTTTGTCAAACAGAGTTAGCAGTAGAGGAGATAAGCAAGCTGCAGATCCAACTACTTCGGATAAACCGCTAAATCTTCTTCCGTTGCGAAGTAGCAAGTGCTTCAAGGATTGTTGAGCATATCCGTCAGATCCAGCCCAACAGATGCACCAGATCGGACATGGGTTCGTGAAGAACAGAGAAGGGGCTCAGGGAGAAGAGGGAGACGGGGGGAAGAGGTGGGCTTCTGGCGGTTCACCTTCTCGCTGCCTGCTGGAGACGGCGGTGGAGCTCAGGAGCCGGGCTCCTGGCGGCTGAGGAAGCAGAGGGTTGGTGAAGTTCGGCGGGGAGGCGGCGTGCAGGTTGGAGCTCCTGGCGGCGGTTGAGGTAGCAGATAAGGTTCCCGGCGGCGAGGACGAGGAGGAAGTTCCCGACGCAGGCGGCGAGGAGGTTGGAGCAGGAGATGGGGCGGCGCGGCGCTGGACGACGGACGGCGTGGTGGCGCTGGACGGTGTACGGCAGGCGGACGGAGGAAGAGTCACGGCAGATCTCGACGGTCGACGAGGCGCTACGGCGAGAAGGGGCGTCGGCGGAGGTGAGGAGGGGCCCGGCGGAGGGCGGAGCGGCGGCAAGAATGGAGGCGGGCGGTGGCGGCGGAGGCGAGGGAGGTTGGGCGCTGGGGTGGATTTTTTGGGGAGAGGCGGCTGGGAAGTTGGGGGGAGAATGGGAGTGGGGGTCAGCGTGAAGATGGAGGCGCTGCGCTGCGGCCTGCGGAGCGCGGGGTAGCCGGGCGGGGTGGGAAACCCCAAAGATATCATCCACTCCTACCACTGCTGCCACGACTTTGGTGGGTTACAGAAGTTGCGAGATTTTTTTCAAACTAAAATCATAAGGTTTGCCTGGGTTTTAAATTTTGTAACCAAATTTATTCTTTTTTTTTTGCGGCTACCAAATTTATTCACACCATGAAATAATATTCTCAACCGATAGTTTTTCGTTCCCCGTCATTCCCCGTCCGCCTCCTCCTGCTTGCGACGCGTGTCCCTATGGGTCCATCTCATTCCTCACATCCACGATCGCGTCTCCCATCTCCAATCCCCCACGCCACACACATTATCTTTTCCCTTGAAAATCAGCACCGCTTCACCTTTCATATGCGTGCAGGCTCCCTACGGTGGTGTTGTCCCTCCCGCCTCCTTGGGCATGAAGCCCTGTGTGCGCGCAGTCGCGTCGCTCAGTCTGGGCCGGAGTAGCGCTAGTGCTTCAACGGCTGCCATTCAAAGTTGTTAGCAAGCCACCGCGGCCGCGCTGGTGTTGCACGAAGCTCCCACTGGTGAGCCACCACGGACGCCGGCTACTGCAGGTGAACCACCGCGAGACGTGCCAGTACTGGAAGGGACATCGCTGGGTTGCATGGCGACACGCACGACCGTGAGCCATAGATGTTTCTGCAATGAGGGTTCTCAACATGGGCCTTGTTACAATGATGACGGACATGCCTGCGAGCCGAAGATGCTTTGCAACAAAGGTCCTGGTGCAATGAAGGTTTGTGGGTCTTGTTGCAATAGCAACAAACACGACCGCTAACCAAAGGTGCCTTTCACAAAAGGAGTCGTGTTGCAACGAAGGTTTGCAGCATAGATCATGCTACAATGAGGTGAGCATATAAGAGGAACAATCAGACAGTGAGCATCATACCATTGGATGGCTTGCTAGCCAGCTGATCCTTGACGAATATCATCCGGATAACGCATATCGCGTCCCATTTTACTATTACTTTTAGCAAGGAAGCACAAATCCCTAAGAAATCGGTTGGGAGAATTAGTATACTATCGGTACTGATGTAAACAAATAAACGAAAACAAAGAAAGAAGAAAAAACAATGAAAACCAATAAAGAAACAAAAAAAACCTATAAAAAACAAAGAAAAAATAAATACCGTGGAAACCTAGAGAAATACTAGTGCAAGAAACAGAGCAAGAAACAAAGTAAGAAACAGAAAAGGCAAAGTATAATGAAGAAAAATGAAAAAACAAGGAAAAGCGGAAAAGAAATTTAAAATAGATGAAAAAACCAAAGAAAATGAAAAAGAAAAAGAAAGAAAAACGAAACAACCAATGTTAACAAACGAACGAACCAGAACACACTTTATACTGAGCCGGCCCAGTCACACGACGCTCTCGAAAACTTTAGGTGAGGGTAAGACTGCAAAAAAAGCTCGAGGCTCGTGAGCCACTCGAGATCGACTTGTCTTTTGGCTCGACTCAAGACCGACTCAAAATGAAGCGAGTTTAGTACGAACACTTTATATAGCTCGATTGAGAAACGAGTCGATCTTGAGCTAATACTGGCTCGCTTGATTTTAGTTCGATAGCTCAAGATAATATAACTATGATAAATGATCATGATATATATTAAACGAAAATAAAATAATTTATTACCATATGTGTTGTTTACGATTATTCTCCACTTTATCTACCTTTAAATTGTGATCAGCTGTGCATAAATATATATCATGTGTTTTTGGCAAAAGTTTCCAAGCATATGCACCTTCGATTTCCTGTCTTTCGTCCACAATGAGCTCTCCCTAGCATGACGAGACGTCCGTACCATCGATTAAACAAAGTGTTTTTTCTCAATTTCACATCATCTAGTTGATACTATAGTTTATAAGTAAATGAATGATATCTAAATACATATGTTGTTCCTTTTCTAGATCTGAGTTATAGTTAGACCGTTCGCGTGTAAAATACTCTTGGACTGGGTGCAAGTTGTATCTACGAAATTATTTGTTAGTTTTAATCTAAATATTTTTTTGGTTTAGCGATTAACATAGATCAAGGTGAGCTCCTTTCAACACAATTTTTAAGCCATAATGTCATATTTGGGATGATAAACCTATGTCAACAGTTTAGTGCATCCTCTGCAAGTGATTCAGATTACTAAGAAGATTTTTTCATTGATTTTTGGTCTTACATGTGTCACATTGAAAACGTTTTCTTGTAGATTTAGAATAGTATTTTCACAAACAACATCATCACTAATACTTTTCATCTTAATAATCTCGGATCCTTTGTTCAAATTTATATTATCATTGTCTTGATTGAAATAATATTTTTCTAGTGCTTTCCTATCTCGTGTTGTGCCTTATCTAGTTGAAATAATCCCCTTAGATTATTATTTTTTACCGTCTTGTTTAGCTCGAAACTAACTCGACATTGACTCGAAATCGTTACAAGCTGACCAGGAGCTATGTTTTACAGCTCTACCTTGAGCTTCTGTAAGTTTGCGGTCGCTCGAATTTTAATATGAATTGAGTTGAGCCAAGTTTAACTCGCTTGCAGCCCTAGGTGAGGGGAGCTATCATCTCACTCATAACGAGATATAGCCCCTGTGCCGACCTAGAGAGGACGTAAGGAAGCCTCGCTGAAGGCGAGAGCGACTTGGATCAGGCGCGCGGAGGCGGAAACGTCGGATTTTGTTTCTTCAAAAAAAATTGCTTTCTTTTTTTTTCTAATTTTCTACCAAATATTATAAATAAATATATTAAAAAACACTTTAAATAAAACATTGAAGAAAACTTTTGACCAATCATTTTAAAACTATTAAACATGTATAGATAAATTGTTTCTCATGTATACGAGAAAATATACAATGTGTGTGAAAAAAAGTTGATAATTTATTTAAAAAATGTTAATCACGCATTTCATAAAAATTTTAAACAAGTATTTTAAAATGTTAATTAATCATTTAAAATGATATTTATAAAAAACATGTTGACCTTGTATTAAAAAAATGTAAATTTTGTATTAAAAAATGTTAACTAAGCACTTAGAAAATATTAAACGTGTATAGAAAAATGTTGACCGTGTATTAAAAAATGTTAATGTTGTACTTGCAAGATGTTTAACATGTATTAGATATATACCAAAGATGTACAATGTGCATAAGAAACATTGACATACAAACAAGTTTTCAAAAAAATGTTAATCATATATTTGGAAACTGTTAAATGTTTATATAAAGTACGTTTCTGATGTATAAGTAAAATGTTGAATGTGTACTGAAAAAGTTAAGACCTGTTGAACAAAAAAGTAACCAATGAAAGTCATTAAAAAGCTAAAGAAAAGAAAGAAAACCAAAAAAAAGAAAAGCAAGGAAACAAACACAAAAGAATGAAAAACGATGAAAACCAAGAAAAAAGAAAGAGAGAAAAGCAAAAAACCAATTAAAAAGGAAAAGAAACAGATAAAAATGAAGAAAACATGAAAACCGGTGCAATCTGAGAAAGAATCGAAGAAAACCAATGAAAAAGAAAAGAAAACGAAAAAAAGAAAACTGTATATGAAACAAAGAAAAAAATTAAAAATAAAAAATTCAGAGAAAAAGGGGAAGAAACAAAAACCGATAAAAAGGATTTAAAGTAGCGAAGCGATCGCTCGGGAGCGACCGTCGCGTGTCAGCGAGCGAAAATAAGAAGGCAAACGGGCTGGCCCAGTTCTCTGCAAGATGAAGCTTTTCTTCGGCGGAGAAGCTATAGTCTCGTTGTAAGCGGGACATAGCTCTTGCGCAAAAAAGGAGCCCATGTAAGCGACATATAGCTCCAGTGGGAGATATTGTCATATCCCATTTACGTGTTTGGTTTTTTTCCTTTCGTTCTTTCAATTTAAGTTTTTGTGGTCTTACTATTGGTACTTTCCATTCATTTCTCTATTTAATTTCTTTTCGTTTTCCATATTATTTTCTTTTTTCGTTTCTATTTTTATTTTTACGTTCTTCTATTTTTTCAATTTGATTTGGAAAAAGGCATTTTTTTAGTAAAATTGAATTTACATGAATTCTAATATCCATGAACATTATTATTAAAATATATGAACTTTATTTTAAAATACATGAAAATTTATTTCAGATACCTGAACATCTATTAATGTGAGATGAACATTTTCTTTTATGCATACACACATTTATATTTAGGTATATGGTCATAATATCCTATTGCAATGTATACATTTAAAATTTATATTTCAAAATTTTATTATAAATAAATGTATATTAAGGGACGACCCATATCAAAGTACCTTAGGCGGAGCCGGCCCCCCTATTGCACATTAAGAGTGGTAGAGCTCCCGATCGATGTAGCTCCTAAGTCGTGTCTAGGAAGCATCGTCGACTTCCCTTCATCTTGGCTGATGGCAACCATAGCGGAAGATATTTTAAATTGTAGTAGTAGCAGCAACAACAACAGCAACACCACCGCCAATAGTAATATATTAAAGAGATAAAAGTAGGTTAGCATCCATAGTTTCTGGTGGCCACAAACTTCATGCGTATTTGGGGGGTATTTAAAAAAAGCATGGATCATGTTATATGTTTTTTTTTGTTTGCTGAAAAGACTCCATTTGATAGAAAGTACAGAGCATGCATGTAATATAATCGTTGAACTGATAAAAGAGCGATGCTAACTACTAGAGGGCAAACCACTCATAGATCTACCACACACTCTACCTTATATTTCACCTAAGTTACATATTTTCTCGCTAGCAACACTTACATGTTTTTTCTAGACATGTTTTATACCACCCTATGGACAAATATTAAAGCTGACAAAAATAATAATATTAAAGCGGACAAGGGCACATATAAATATAATAGTACATCGTAACACAATTAACATGTGTAGAAGCTTTTGTTTTGTATTATTTTTATTACACCAAATGTTTTTAAAGTTAGTGTCACAAATCTAAATTAAGAAAGAATAATAACATAAACTCGACCTCAATAGTTCACTCTTTTTAATCTTCATCACCGTCATCAATAGACGACTAAAGGCACAGAACAACCAACATTCCTAGCTATGGTTAGCTGATTAGAAGCATCAATATGCTTATGCTAAATTTGAATCATATTATTAAGAAGAAAAAACATTGTAGGGGTTTTCCTTACCGCTTCCCTTAAAAAAATAAACCAACTGTGTGCTTACCAAAAGACGTGAAGGTTTGGCCATTATGGATACGAGAACAATGTCTGAGAGTTTAGTATGCAAGTGATCAGGGAAATTAGAAACTACATATGGAATACAAAAACAACTATAGGTGTTACAGACATAATAGTTGTAGTCGTGGCTAGTTTATTTTGTCAAATTTTTACTTTTGCTTTTAGTTGTTGTAGAGAACCATGCCGTCGTGGTTTTGTCACGGCAGATGTCCTCGTGAAAGGACTTAGTCGTGGAGCCATCGCTACGGGTTAGCTTAAAAGGGTTAAAGCGAACAAGGGACGCAAGAGAGTTTTATACTAGTTCGGCCCCTTACGATGAAGGTAAAAGCCTACGTCTAGTTGTGATGGAATTGCTGGGGTTTCGATGACCAGGGAGCGAATACGCTTTGCCTGAGTCTCGAGTTGTTGTTTGTTGTCCTTGAACCGCCGCCGGGTCGTCCCCTTATACACATGGGTTGACGCCCGTCGGTTTATAGAGTACCGAGGCCGGCTCATAAACGTGTCCGGCTCGGTCTCTGCTCTTTCTATCTTACAACACAAGTTTACATACTAATACCGGTTTATGTCTCTTAAACCGGCTCCGGGCCCTGGGCCTTCATAAAGCGTCACCGTCTGTCTTCATGGGCTTCAGATATGACGAACCACTGATGGGGTTAACCCGGCCTCTCCTGGCTGGTTTACACCCAGTGGTAATATCCCCAATATTAGGCCCCAGATTGATTTGAACTGGTTCATGTCAATCCTCAATACTTAGGAAAATTTCGTCTTCAACATCTTCTCATAATCTTGTAAACCGTCGTGACGTCACTTTCCAGAACCATGGTAAACCTCCATGACATCATCTGTTATTTAAAATTGCATATAACCCATCCTCATTAATGAGCCTCCGACAATCGAGGCGACAGCTCCGCCTCATATCCAAATTTCGGACTCCTCGATTTTCGCGCCTGACACTTATCTTTTGCCCTTATAAATAGGGCCCGGGGTCTTTCCACCCCCCCCCCCCCCGCTACCTCTTCATCTCATCTTCTTCCTTGCGCTGCCGACCTTTGGAGCTCCGCCGCCACCGTCGACCGTCGCTTTTGCCTCAACGCCGGCCGCTGCATCACCCTGAACGTACCAGAAAGTCGTGGCGCTTCTCCGCTCTTCCATCAGTATCGGTAAGCTCTCTGTTCTTCCGCCATAGATCTGTTTCTAGGGTTTCAGTGTTCATCGGTGTTCGTCATTGTGTAATAGCTTTTTGATTCAAACCTTGATGTTCATCCTGTACGGCGATAACCGTAGCCCTTCTTTTCCATCCATGTATCTCGTTTAAGTAGAAGATCCCATCTGAACCTTCATCAACTGGTTCGGTACCAATATTTAGGTCTGAATATATTTTCATTTTCTGACATGCGGTAGATCCAAAATTATAATGCCAACTTGTGAAACCTGTTTTTCCTTCACTTATGCATCTTTGGACTTGTATCTTAAATACCAAGTTAGGCGGTTTAACTCCTTAGAAAAATGACGACCCAGTAGATACCATTAGTCCCCTGTTGAACCGCCAATTGTACTTCACCATTATACTGTCTCCATCAGTAAACTCCGGTTTACGAATAACCAACGCCCGGTTTAATAATATGCTTGCACCTTTATGTCACTGTATAGTTGTCCACTTTGTGAATCTTAAACCGGCAACAATAGTGTTTCAGATCTTCATTGCCATGGCCAAGCAAGTTTATGAATGCAATTGGGCCCCTTCTTGAGTGACTGAAGAACGGTTAAACAACTGCGTTAAAATGGGCGTTTTAGCGAAGAAAGATGTCATCCACTGGAGGGTCCCTGGACCAAAAAATCCTCCTACACCCAAGGATGGAGAGGTAGTTGTGTTTGCTGATCACCTAGGCCGGGGTTTCAGCCCTCCCGGTTCAAAAAATTTCCGGGATGTACTGGCCAACTTTCAACTGCGCCCTCAAGACATCGGCCCAAATTCTGTGACCAATATCTGCCACTTCCAAGTTTTTTGTGAGGTTTACCTACAAGAGGAACCTACTGAGAACTGTTTAGGGATTTCTTTCACTTAAACCGTCATTGAATTCACAGATGGACCCAAAGACTGAATTGGGCAGAATGGCGGTTCAGAAAAGAAAGGAAGTTACTTTTCCTCACCCCAAGCTTCACAGTCACCCCAAGGAGTGGAACCAGACCTGGTTTTACTGATGAAAACCCTCTGTCGGGTTACCGTCCTGAACGCCTGAGCAACACACATCCTTTTCCTCCAAGGTTGACTGCAAAAGAAAGGGCCAAGTATGCCCCTCAGCTATCAAAGCTTAGAGCCTTCATGGCGAACGGTTTGACAGGAGTGGATTTTGCTCGCTGTTGGATAAGCTGGAGTATTCTGCCCTTAAGCCGGCGTTCCGTTTGATGTGCAAATGCACAGGGTGTCTAAAGGATGCTCAGCGACACATTGACATTCAGCTTACAGATGCGGAAGTTCTTGAGGTCAGTAAAAGATGTCGAATCGAACCGGAGGTCATCTGCATACCAAACTGGACTACTCCCTTTCTGCACTTTCAACAAACCGCCCGCTGTAATAATCAGATGATCTTTTCATCTTAACTTGCTTTTCTCCAAGTATTGTCTGAAAGTTTGATTATTTTCTTTGCAGGGTGACGATCCATTTTGGAATAAGAAACCTCAAGAAAAACCGGCCAAGCCACAACGCCCAAAGACCAAGGTTGTTAAGAAACCTGCCAAGAAAAGAACCACTGCATCCTCCGAGCTACCAGCTGACGATGATGTGGGCAATCCGGAATTAGAGGTAGAACTTGACTCTCTTGGTTCATTTTTCGTACACCTCATTGACAATGATTATTATCAGGACGACGCTGAAGGCAGTCATGCTGATGATGTAGAGGTAATCATTCTTTCCTCCGATTCAGATCCTCTGCCAACATCAAAATTCCGTCGAGCAAACCGGAAAGTAAAATTTTCTCACCCCCTTGCTTACTTGGATCCAAACTTTCTTTTGAAGACACAACAACATGAAGCTCGCCGCACAACCTGGCACAACGGTCAGGTAGTTACCTCCGCCGGTTTACCGAACACTCCGGTACAGAAACGCCGATCAGAGGTCTCTCATCCCCTTGACACTTCATGCCCCATAGCGGGTTGTTTCCGTCAGCCTCTTAACCCGTCTGATTCCAATTATCAGGGTACTTCTCACTCATCTTCTGGCGAGTCGTCGGCCACAAAACTTCCACCCCTCAAAACAGTTCTTGGGTGAGCCATACACTTATCTTTGTCCTTGATCTGTTATTTTGATATACTGTACTGACCCTCATGTTTAATTTTCTCAGCGCCAAGCCTGCACTCCAAGAAAGCTCGGTTGAATAAACCGGTGATGAGAACGTGGTCATGAACCGAGAAAACTCCAGATCCTGAAGAGACCAACATTGATGCCATATTGAATGACCCACCGCCTCAAGATCATGGCTTCGTTGCTGAGCAGATAGAAGTTGACACCACAAGCCATGCTGACCAGCCAACTAGCCCTGTCCGAACTGACGACAAACCGGCAAGTCCGGTTAAAAATACTGACAAACCGCCAACCCCAGTAACGGCTGCTGATAACAAAGATGATGATGCTATGATTACTGGCACTGGCCATACCACTCCTGGCAATCCTGTCGCTTTGTCAAAGCATACTGCCAAGGATGAACTCTCTGCAATTGGCAAAGGCAAATGGAACGCCGATTTGTCAAATTATGCCCATCTGAATGCTCAAGACCTTCACTCCGGCTTCTTGAACCGTCTGTACACCAGCCGTGACTATGAAGCCGGTTTGGTAAATCTGATGAAAGAGCGATATGAGGTAATTAATAATCAACTCTGCTTAACTGTCTTTCTTTGTAAACTCCAAAGATCAACTCCAGTAGCCCCCAAGTGACGGTTTAAGATATCAATCTAAACCGGGACTTAGTAACAATTTCATGTTTGTAACACTGCATCTTAACTTCACCGATGTAGCCCCCAAGGGCAGGTTTAACTTTATAAAGATGAACCGGGATTTTGTAGAAGAATTCCCATAGCAGCAATTTATGAGCAAATACACATTAGCCCCCAAGTGCCAAGCTTAATACTTGTATTGTGCTTGGGACTTATAAAAATTTCTGATAAAGAGCAAATATGCATTAGCCCCCAAGTACCAAGGGCATAACTTGTTATGTGCTTGGTACTTCAAATATGTACTGTCAACTCATTATATAACCGTCTCTTTATAGGCTGAACTGAGCAAGAAGGAAAGCCAAACTGCTGATCTGCAAGAGAACCTTAAATCTCAGTAAGCCGAAACCTCCAAAGCCAAGGAAGAGTTAACTAGTGCTCTAGGCGCTACGGAGAAATTGAAAGAGGTCTTCAACAAGGAGCGGGCGGATTGGGAGACTGAAAAATCCGCTTTGATAAAAAGGGCTGAAAACGCAGAAGCGGCTCTTAAACCGGTGGTTGATGAACTGACCGGCATTAAGCGGCAAATTCATGCCATGACTGCTGCTGTGTTTGGTAAACATCTTTTCCTTAATACTTCCAACGTATCTTCCCATATGTTGTCGGTTTACTGACGTGTATAATGATGCAGGAACTCGTATTAACCATCTGGGCTCTGACGTAAAGAAGAAGTTGAAAGCGGCCAATACTCTGATAGATCAGTTGTATACCGATGCGCAACAGATCATCTATACTGCTTCACACAATAATAATCCTCCCACCTTGGTCAAAGATACCTTAGAAAGGTTATCTATGCTTCCTGCCCGGGTAGACGAGCTAAAAAAGTCTGTCGCTAGAACGGGCGCTTTGGCCGCACTGACACGGGCAAAAGCATGGGTACCTGACTTTGATCCAGTGGAAGCGGCCCAAGTTTATCCTAGTTTGAAGGAAGACGGAACAAAATTTGGCAATGATGATCTCCGAATCATAAACCGGGAAGTACGCCCATTGGCTTGTCAACTGGTTGAAGAGGCGGACCTTTCATACTATCAGGCAAGTTATGATGACAAGAACAAACGGGTTGTCGCACCAATTCCGTAAGCTCAAAATCTTATCCCACCAATCCGTAAGCACACTTATGCCCCTGATATTGAACCGTCCACGCTTATAAGCGACGAAGCTGTATTCCAAGCCCTAACTGGGATCGACTGGGCAACTGTTGACTTCCAGCCACTGGGTAGAGAGGAGGGAGTTGAACCAGCGCGAGATGATCCGCAACCGTCAGGCCAAGCTTGTGACCAATCATGAACCGGAGGCCGGTTTAGTCTTCAACATGCTGTAACATGTATTTGAGAAAACAATTATCTTTTTGGGCACTGAAACGCCTTGTAATAGGCTAGCAAAAATACTTGTGCATTTTTATCTGCGACTGATGCTTGCTTAATCCGACATGCTGAATATATGATATTCATAATCCATAGCTATTTATTCAATCTGTTCCTGCAGATAAAAAGCTTAGCGCCCTGGCGGTTTACCCCCGGGCGGGTCATGATACCCAAATATATATACATAACCAAGGTTGTAAAAGATAACCAAATATGAAAATATATAATACCTGTGACCTTTAGGCATAATGTTGGTTGACCAACGTTGTAATGAGGGTCATAACCCTACTTTGGAGGGTAAATAACTCATGTTATATGATGCCAGTTTACAATAAAACCGTTCCGGGTTATAATAAACACCGGTTTATTCCATACTGGTGACTTTGAGCCAAAACCATACCGGGCTGATAGTCTTCGGATTTCATCGTGTACTGACAACTTGTAGTTGACCGGGTTGATAATCACCGGTTTAAAAACAACACAAATCTTATAAAAACAAAGAAAACTTAGCAAAAGGCAAATAAAAACCATTGTAGTCGAGGCTTTTCACGGGCTGCCAGGCCCCAAATTCGAGGCTTTTCATGGGCTGCCAGGCCACTGAGTTAAACCATTTTTGCAAAGCCTTTTAAGATGGTCCTCAATCCTTAACCAATCATCGTTTTAATTTGACAAGTTCAGGGTCATTTTTTGGAGTAATTTGTCAAAGTTCGAAGGGTCATACCAGGTTTACCTGGGCGGAGTGACTTACTTAAATAGGCAGGTTAACCCGGGGTTTTAGGTGTATACACCAGGCTTCCAAGCCATGGCTTGATAGCCCATTACAAGTGTAGATTCTAAGTTCATTTCGAGAGCAAAGAATCCCCAAGTAACGCTTTTGAGTCAGTGCTCGATGGGTGCCTATGTTTGAGTTGTTGTTTTACAACACTCTCTTTGGCCCCGGATTGATTTGGCTTTGAGCCGATCAAAAGGTGTGACTATGGTTCGGATACGACCAAGCCCCCAAGTGATGCTGCGGCATTGCGCCGATCAAGAGGTGTAGCTATGGTTCGAATACGACCAAGCCCCCAAGTGATGTAATATAAAGCTTTGAGAAGCTAAATCAAGGGGTAAACCAGACGCCGTTTTATAAACAGAAGCTCCATGTAACCACACATGATGTAAGAAAACAACAGATACCCTGTTTTAGCTGAGGTTCCGGTTTATTATATTGATCATAATATATACATAGTCATAATATGTACATAAGCCGAGCCTATGGCTCAAGTATAGTAGGGCCGAAAATGAGCAATATTCCACGGCCGGTTGGTCTCCTCCTTCGATTTACATGAGTCTTTGCGCTCTCGAACATCAATCAGGTAGTATGACCCGTTGTGCAAATTCTTGCTGACCACAAAGGGTCCTTCCCAAGGGGGGATAGATTGTGCATATTCGTCTGATCCTGGATGAGTCGAAGCACCAAATCGCCTTCTTAAAAGGTTCTGGTTCTAACCCGGCGGCTATGATAACGACGCAGATCTGGTTGATAAATCGCCGAACGGGCTGCCGCCATGTCACGTTCCTCATCTAACAGGTCAAGAGCTTATTGCCGTGCCTTCTCATTGTCAGCTTCAACATATGCCGCTACACGAGGTGAGTCATGATGGATGTCACTAGGAAGAACCGCTTCTGCTCCATAAACCATGAAGAACGGTGTGTATCCTGTCGATCTGTTGGGTGTGGTATTGATGCTCCATAACACAGAAGGTAGCTCCTCAACCCAACAACCCGGCGTCCGTTGCAAAGAAACCATAAGCCGGGGTTTGATGCCTCTCAAGATCTCTTGATTGTCCCTGTCCGCTTGACCGTTGGACTGGGGGTGAGCCACTGATGACACGTCAAGCCGGATGTGCTCACGTTGACAGAACTCCTTCATGGCACCCTTTGATAGATTGGTACCATTGTCTGTTATAATGCTGTGTGGAAAGCCAAACCGGAAGATCACCTTTTTGATGAATTGAACCGCCATGGCTGCATCACACTTACTAACTGGCTCTGCCTCCACCCACTTCGTGAACTTATCAACCGCCACCAAAAGGTGGGTCTTCTTGTCCTTGGACCTCTTGAAAGGCCCAACCATATCCAGCCCCCAAGTCGCAAACAGCTAGGTGATTGGAATCATCCTCAATTCTTGAGCCGGTACATGAGCACGCCTTGAGAATTTCTGACAGCCATCACATCTCTTAACCAAGTCCTCGGCATCAGCATGAGCTGTCAACCAGTAGAAACCGTGACGAAACGCCTTGGCCACCAAAGACTTTGAACTAGCGTGGTGATCACAATCTCCTTCGTGGATCTCACACAAAATTTCATGGCCTTCTTTAGGAGACACACAGTGTTGAAACACCCCTGTCACACTGCAATGATGTAACTCTCCATTTATAATAGTCATGGACTTGGACCGTCGGATTATCTGCCTGGCCAAACTTTCATCCTCTGGTAACTCTCCCCGGTTCATATACGCCAGATACGGAACCGTCCAATCTGGGATAACATGAAGAGCCGCCACCAACCGAGCTTCCGGATCAGGAATAGCCAAATCCTCTTCACCAGGGAGCTTAATGGATGGATTATGCAACACATCCAGGAAGACATTAGGTGGAACTAGTTTACGTTGGGAACCTAAACGGCTTAAAGCATCCGCCGCTTTGTTCTTCCACCGGTCCACATGATCCACCTGATAACCTTTGAAGTGACCTGCAACAATATCCACCTCACGACGATATGCCGCCATGAGTGGGTCCTTAGAATCCCAAGTGCCGGACACTTGTTGAGCCACCAGGTCCGAGTCACCGAAGCACTTAACGCGGCTTAGGTTCATCTCCTTAGCCATCCGAAGACCATGGAGTTGTTAGTACAAGGGAACATTAAACAGAGAACATAACAAAACTTATCACCTCGTGGGGAAGTTAATACGACTCCAGCCCCTGAGCCCTCCAATTGCCTGGATCCATCAAAATGAATAGTCCAATAAGTATGATCCGGCTTCTCTTAAGCGCTTGTAGTTCCGTCAATCATTGATGAAATCCACAAGTGCACGAGATTTGATCGCCGTTCGGGTATGTATTTCAACCCGTGAGGCCCGAGCTCGATAGCCCACTTAGCAATCCGGCCATTGCTTCCCTGCGGATTATATCCCCCAAAGGAGCAGAGCTGACCACCGTGATGGGATGACCTTGGAAATATTGTTTAAGCTTCTGGCTTGCCATGAAAACTCCATATACCAACTTTTGCCAATGCGGGTACCTCTGCTTGGACTCATTAAGTACCTCACTGATATAGTAAACCGGACGTTGAACCGGATACTCCTTTCCGGCCTCCTTACGCTCCACCACAATATCCACACTAACAGCCCGGGCGTTAGCTGCCACATATAACAACAATGGCTCCTTGTCAACCGGAGCAGCGAGAACCGGCAGATTGGCCAACTGCCGCTTTAAGTCCTCAAATGCTTCATTAGCGGCGTCACTCCAGACGAAGTTATCCGTTTTCTTTAGCATCTGATACAAAGGGATGGCCTTCTCGCCAAGGCGGCTGATAAACCGGCTCAACGCGGCGATCCGGCCTGCCAGGCGTTGAACATCATTGATACATTTCGGTTTGGCCAAGGAATTAATGGCTTTGATCTTTTTCGGATTAGCTTCAATCCCCCTATTAGACACCAAAAAGCCCAAGAGCTTGCCTGCCAGTACACCAAAAATGCACTTTGCCGGATTAAGCATCATTTTATAAACCCGCAGGTTATCAAAGGTTTCCTTCAAGTCATCGATCAATGTCTCATTCTTCCTTGATTTCACCACAATATCATTCACATAAGCATGAACATTGCGGCCGATCTACTTATGAAGACAATTCTGCACACACGGTTGATAAGTCGCCTGAGCACTCTTGAGCCCAAAGGGCATGGACACATAGCAGAAGGCTCCAAAAGGAGTTATGAAGGCTGTCTTCTCCTGGTCCTTAACTGCCATTTTGATCTGATGATAACCAGAATATGCATCCAAAAAGCTTAAACGCTCGCAACCCGTCGTAGCATCAATAATTTGATCAATACGGGGAAGGACAAAAGGATCTGCTGGACAAGCTTTGTTGAGATCTATGTAATCCACACACATACGCCAAGTGCCGTTCTTCTTAAGGACCAGCACCGGATTAGCCAACCACTCAGGATGAAATACTTCAACAATGAATCCAGCCGCTAAGAGCCTAGCTACTTCTTCTCCAATGGCCTTGCGTCTTTCTTCATTGAACTGGCGGAGAAACTGTTTGAACGGTTTATACTTGGGATCAACATTGAGAGTGTGCTCAGCGAGTTCCCTCGGTACACCTAGCATGTCAAAAGGATCCCACGCAAAGATGTCCCGATTCTCACGGATGAACTCGATGAGCGTGCTTTCCTATTTCGGATCCAAATTAGCGCTGATGCTAAACTGCTTGGACGAATCGCCAGGCACGAAGTCAACAAGTTTAGTCTCATCAGCCGATATGAACTTCAGGGCCGGATCATGCTCTGTAGTTGGTTTCTTCAATGAAGTCATATCTGCCGGATCAACATTGTCTTTGTAAAACTTCAACTCTTCTGTTGCACAAACCGACTCAGCATAAGCCACATCACCTTCTTCACACTCCAGAGCGATCTTGCGGCTCCCATGCATAGTTATAGTTCCCTTGTGACCCGACATCTTGAGCTGCAGATAGACATAACAAGGCCGTGCCATAAACTTAGCATAAGCTGGCCGTCCAAACAGGGCATGATACGGGCTTTTGATTTTCACCACTTCAAAGGTCAAAGTTTCTGATCTTGAATCATACTCATCTCCAAAAGCCACCTCCAAGGCTATCTTACCAACAGGATATGCCGATTTACCAGGGACCACACCATGGAACACCGTATTGGACGGTTTAAGATTTTTATCTGTTAACCCCATGCGACGGAAAGTTTCATAATACAGGATATTGATGCTACTCCCTCCGTCCATGAGTACCTTAGTGAACTTATAACCTCCCACCTGAGGTGCCACCACCAGTGCCAGATGACCCGGATTGTCAACCCGGGGCGGATGATCTTCTCTACTCCACACAATCGGCTGCTCGGACCAGCGCAAATAACGGGGCACCGCCGGTTCAACGGCATTCACCGCCCTTTTATGAAGCTTCTGATCGCGCTTGTCCAGGCTAGTGATGAAGACATGATACTGTCCGCTATTCAACTGCTTCGGGTTGCTCTGGTAACCCGACTGCTGCTGCTGCTGATTGCCCTGATGATTATAGCCCCCTTGGTTGCCCTGATTACCTTGATTGTTATGTCCACCCATATTACCGTGGAATCCTGAACCGGAATTTCCTCCGCCATAACCCGGCCCATGAGATCCGGGGCCTGAATCGCCACCCGGTCCATGATCATACCGAAAAAGATCAGAATTTTTGAACTCCTGCATGATATAACAATCTTTCCAGAGGTGCGTGGATGGTACTTCCTTCGTCCCATGCTTTGGGCAAGGCTGGTTCAACAGATAAGACAGGCGGTCCGGATTAGGACTCGGTCCTCCAGCGCGCTGGGGCGGTTTACCCTTACGCCGCTGGCCCTTGTCATGTGTGTTGGTATTAGCCACAAAGTCTAAACTGTGATATGCCTTACGTTTGCCGCCGTTTCCATGACCCGCCGGGTTGTGGTGCTACTCCTTGGCGTTGCCGCTCCTTTTTCCCTTCCCTGTCTTATCATCATCAGACTCGGGATCCTTGGTACTATCAGAGTCGACATACTTCACCAGAGCTGCCATGAGAGTTCCCATGTCATTAGAATGACGTTTGAGCCATCCCAACTTCAACTTCAGGGGTTCAAACCGGCAATTGCCTTCCAATGTTAAAACTGCGGTATCAGCGTTGATACGGTCCGATGAATGCAAAATCTCTGAAACCCGGCGCACCCAACGGGTTGTTGACTCTCCTTCTTCCTGTACACAGGCAGCTAAGTCCACAGTCGAGATGGGCTGCTTGCATGTATCCTTGAAATTCTGGATAAATCGGGCCCTCGACTCGGCCCATGACCTGATAGAATTAGCTGGTAAGCTCTTTAGCCAAGTGCGGGCTGTCCCTTCTAGCATCATGGTGAAGTATTTCGCGCATGCCGCATCATCCACATCCAGCATGTCCATGGCCATCTCATAGCTTTCGACCCAAGTCTCAGGGACAAATCGGCGGTGTAATTCGGCACCTTGCGCGGACCTTTGAAATCCTTGGGCAAAGCGACGCTATGCAACTGGGACAAGACACGGTACTCCCAAAGAACTAGAAGTAACTCCTAGTTCCACCGATGTGGTTGGAAGAACCGGAGTAAGCTGACGGGCTTCATACTGCGCCGCTACCTCGGCCTCTCTACGTGCCCGAGCCCGGTCCACCACCTCCTGAGCATCACCAGCACCACCCGCCGGGTTATTACCACCGGGCAGATCACAGTTCCGCGCGTTACTTGATACTGTCGGTTCATCCATACGCCTGCTGTAACTCCGACTTGGGCGGGGAGTGGTATGAATCCGATCGCGGCTATATGAATAAGCCTCTTGTTGAACCAAGGCTGTCTGAAGAAGCTCCCTAACCCGATGCGTCTCGACCGCCGCCGGAGAATCGCCTTCGATCGGGATGGCCGCCAGCCGTGAAGCGGCAGCGACAATGTTGTCCATCGGGTTAGAGTAATGACCTGGCGGCGTTGGGACATGTGGTGTTACAATGTTGTCCTGACGAGGTGGATCCATCAAACGTGGCTGAACCGGCGCCCCTGCTCCAGGTACCTCCGCCCGGTTTACCACCGCCGGATTACTGGTCCCTGCTCCCGGGGTGTTAAAGAGGTTCTTAGCTTTGTAAACCGGCGGCAGGCGAGATCGGTACCTCCTCTTCAGGACATCATTCGACACGCTCTGATCCAGCATAAGCCGGTAAGCTTGTGCATCCAATGCGGCCCGCTCCGCAGCCATCCTGGAATCCTCAGCTGCCAAGTCGGCTTTGGCCTGAGTGATCTGATCTTTCACCTTTGCAATTTCCGCATTGTGGGCATCCTGATCCGCCGGGTTAACTTCCGCCATCAGCGTTGCCAAAGCGTCAAACAAGTCAGATAGGACTGGCCGTGATGCACAGGCCTCCTGCCCCGGCCGCTGTTGCTGCTGCTAATCCGGAAATCATCGCCGCTGCAGTCGAAGAGGAGTGCTGGTTGTGTACCGGCCATGAAGATCGCAACTCGGTTTGGCAGATCCGAGGGGTCCGGAATACTGTCGCCATCGAAACAACCCTCAATCCGGCCATCTTGCAGCTGATACAGCGACTCGGTCTCTCCGGTCGATGACTCGTCGCCGGAATAAACGACGGTTTCACCACCAGATTCTGATCTATCCTCAGATTCTCCTCCATGGATAACTCCCACGAAGGCACGCTTCATGTCAGGCTTGATCCGGGCAGATCTCGCACGCTGAGCCGTTTCGGCGGTCGAGGTCGCGGATGTCCTCGAGGCCCGGTTCGCCGATCTTGCCAATGAAAACGTGTATGCCACCAAAGGGGGCCCGGTACCCGTACTCAATCGAGCCGGCCTCGGGGCCCCAGCCTGCGTCGTTGATGTAGAGCTTGCCGCGACGACTCTTGGTCATCCGGCCCACAGCGTAACCCTTGAGTCCTTCGAAGCTGCCCTCCAAGAACTTGAAACCATCGTGCGATAGCCCCACGGTGGGCGCCAACTATCGTGGTTTTGTCATGGCAGATGTCCTCGTGAAAGGACTTAGTCGTGGAGCCATCGCTACGGGTTAGCTTAAAGGGGTTAAAGCGGACAAGGGACGCAAGAGAGTTTTATACTAGTTCTGCCCCTTGCGATGAAGGTAAAAGCCTACGTCTAGTTGTGATGGAATTGCTGGAGTTTCGATGACTAGGGAGCGAATACGCTTTGCCTGAGTCTCGAGTTGTTGTTTGTTGTCCTTGAACCGCCGCCGGGTCGTCCCCTTATATACATGGGTTGACGCCCGTCGGTTTACAGAGTACCGATGCCGGCTCATAAACGTGTCCGGCTCGGTCTCTGCTCTTTCTATCTTACAACACAAGTTCACATACTAATACCGGTTCATGTCTACAGGCCTTAAACCGGCTCCGGGCCCTGGGCCTTCATAAAGCGTCACCGTCTGTCTTCATGGGCTTCAGATATGACGAACCACTGATGGGGTTAACCCGGCCCCTCCTGGCCGGTTTACATCCAGTGGTAATATCCCCAACACATGCTGTGGTTTCTTTGATAGAAATTGTTAAGAGGCTCACTGTTTCAATTTCCTTAAAGAAAGTCGATGGGATACCCAATGCTTTTTTTAGAAAAAACAGTGGCACCTTTATAGTTAGAGAAGTCACATCGAAGGTGTATTTTTCCGGATCCTGATGTGCCACTAGCTTAAACGAAGTGAACGTTCCAGGTATGGACAGACGATGAACCGTGGTGAGTGATCCGAATATCGTTGTGTGGCCGTTGCACACCACCGTCTAGTTATCCAAATAAGAACTACTATGTTTTTCCCTCTTTGATGATAAGAGACTCATTGTTGAGAGCACCGATTCCAAGCGCAGGATCACCTACACCCATTCATGGACAGTAAATTCAAAGAAAATAGTAAAAATATTTGAAAAAATCTGAAAATTTTAGGCGTTCAATATGCTCAGGTGAGCTAGCTGAGTGCAAATTTTGTGGTCAAATAACATTCGTAGAGCTCGTGGCAAAAAAATTGATTGCCAAAGAAACTTAAAGAAACACGGTGTATATTCGATTTTTTCTTCCATGAGCTTCTCGAAGTCATTTTACCCCAAAAATTTGCATGCTGAACCTGAAATCAACTCTAGATTACCTCACATTATTTTCAGTTCCTTTATGCCTCCTTTGTTCATAGGACAGAAATATCACAAGAATAGAAAAATCATAGGAAGTGAGATGACATGTATCTCAGTTCCTATAGGGAAGATATATCGTTTGATGCATGGGATATGAATTTTCCACTGAGTCTAGGCTAATGTTTTTTTCCTTTTAAATGTGAAGGATTGGTTCCTCTCCTACATATGAATAAGGATTCATTCCTACAAACAAAAGGGCTCCAAAGGATTTTTTTCTTACAAAATTCCTATCCTTCAAAATTCCTATAAAATTCCTATGAACCAAAGGAGGCTCCTTCTTTGGTTCATAGGGTAGAAAAATCATAGGAATAGGAAAATCATAGGAAATGAGATTGCTTGTATTTCAAATCCTATTAGTAGGGATAGAAAAAGATATGCCCTTTGGTTCACATCATTTGATTTTTTTCTTCATTAAGCCTAGGCTAATGTTTATTTTCCCATGAAATGTAGACGATAGGTAAAATTCTTCCATACAAATAGGATTCTATTATACAAACCAAAAGACTCTAAAGGAATTTTTCCTATAGAATTCCTATACAATACCTCCAAACCAAAGGAGGCCTTAATGTATATATCAACGAGAGACCTATTGTGACACTGTTATATTCAGAAATGTGACATGTTATATTCAGAAACTTGCCTATCTCAGATGGTTAGTTTCTTTATGGTGGAACCATCCCACCAGGGTTCAAGTCCTAGACTTGACATTGGTGCTCGCATTCTTCTGGATTTATTCCAGACTTTCCTACGATACTCGTTCAATGAGAGGATACGTTTCCGTGGACTACGGAGGCGCCTATTTGATTTCGTCACTCTCAAGATGATGTGCCTACTCAGTCTCTACGAGGTGCTCATAGGGGTAGGATGTGCGTACATGCGTTCATATGAATGAGTGTATGTACGTACGTATGAACATTTGCGTCTGTACTATGTTAAAAAAGGACTCCAATAACGCCCACACGTTATTTTTTTGACCATAACAAATCAAACATTTTTTATAGCAATTTTAATAACGTGAGGATGACAGGTTTTTTTTTGAGGATGACAAGTTTAGTTGGCAAGCCACCACCAGGACTCAAGTCCTAGACTTGACATTGATGCTCGCATTTTTTTGGATTTATTCCAGACTTTCCGACGATACTCGTTCAGTGAGAGGATACATTTCCGTGGACTACGGAGGCGCCTATCTGATTTCATCACTCTCAAGATGATGTGCCTACCCAGTCTCTACGAGGTGCTCATAGGGGTAGGATGTGCGTACGTGCGTTCATATGAGTGAGTGTATGTACGTATGTATGAATATTTGCGTCTGTACTATGTTAAAAAAGGACCCCGATAACGCCGACACGTTATTTTTTTGACTATGACAAATCAAACATTTTTATGGCAATTTTAATAACGTGAGGATGATAAGTTTAGTTGGCAAGCATAACAAATTCATGCTTAGTGTATTTTTGCCAGAAAATTATGGTGCATGTCGACTAAACTTGCCATCTTCACATCATTAAAATTGTTATTGTAAACGTTTGATTTGCCATGATCAAATACCGCGGGTGTATTTTTCTTGCTTCGCCCGTCGCCCCATGAACGTAAATGGAACATACCCTTGAACTCGTGGAGAGTGATCCGAACATCGATCGTCGCGTGGCCGCTGCATGCCATGTCATTGGCATCCGGGACCCGGCCGTGCGCATACCTGCACATGTGTGTGGTGGCGGTGCGGAGAGCCCGGCCGTATCAAAATCGGCACTCCCCATTGGCCGGCCTCATATCGCCATATCACCTTATCCACTCCCCCACCCCCTCCACCCCAAGCCCCCGTACCTCTTAGCTGAGCCACCTCTCCTACTCATCACCACCAGACACCACTCCATCTCCCGCGCGCGCGTGTGGCCTCGGCTCCTCTCCCCATCTCCTCTCTCGCCAAGAACCACCGAGCTTGGAGCGCCACCGCCATGGCCATGGCCACGCAAGCCTCGGCGGCGACGCGCCACCTGATCACCGCGGCCTGGTCGCCCTCCGCCAAGCCCCGCCCCGCCACCCTGGCCATGCCATCCTCAGCCCGCGGCCCGGCTCCGCTCTGCGCCGCGGCGTCCGACACCCCCGCCCCCGCCGCGCCGCCGGCGGAGCCCGCCCCCGCGGGCTTCGTGCCGCCGCAGCTCGACCCGTCCACCCCGTCCCCGATCTTCGGCGGCAGCACGGGAGGCCTCCTCCGCAAGGCCCAGGTCGAGGAGTTCTACGTCATCACCTGGACCTCCCCCAAGGAGCAGGTGTTCGAGATGCCCACCGGCGGCGCCGCCATCATGCGCGAGGGCCCCAACCTCCTCAAGCTCGCCCGCAAGGAGCAGTGCCTCGCCCTCGGCAACCGCCTCCGCTCCAAGTACAAGATCGCCTACCAGTTCTACCGCGTCTTCCCCAACGGCGAGGTGCAGTACCTCCACCCCAAGGACGGCGTCTACCCGGAGAAGGTCAACGCCGGCAGGCAGGGCGTGGGGCAGAACTTCCGCAGCATCGGCAAGAACGTCAGCCCCATCGAGGTCAAGTTCACCGGCAAGAACTCCTTCGACATCTAATCTCGTACGTCGTATATGCGTACGTGCTAGTTCATCGACCGGTAGTTATTGGCGGGTGGCGATGATGATGGACGTCCTGTAATTTTAATTGTGGAGTTTGAATGATGGATTCGGTCGGTGATAATGATGCATCAGGTTATTATATGTACATGGCAATTTGATGATGATACTTCTGTATGTTAACGTTGTTCATATGCATGATCGGCCTCTTTTTATGTTGATGATGAGTAGTAATTTGTTTGTTACACGCGTACACTATTTTTTTTGTCCTTTTGGCCAGAGATGAAACATAGGATATGTTTAAACGATTCAACCTAGCACATATAAACGAGCAATGCTAGACGTACGGGGATATTACAAGGGGTTTACGGGGCTGATGGGGTGTGATTGGCAGCAATTTAATTATGAGGGCGGGCCCACTAGTGAAATTCAGGTGGGGGGGGGGGGGGCAATTAGATGAGGCCACGTTCCCTCCTTGTAACTCTTTGTATGAATCATCCTGTACGTGTAGTATTATTGCATATAAATACGGACACGGTAACCCGCAGCATGTGTGGGCAACGCCTTCTCTACGTATTGTTTCTGTGAATGTGGTTTGTTCTACTGGCTGGTTTTCTGACAACCAAAAATAAAAGCTCATAGAAATGAAGAGGCAAACACACCATCACAACCAACTGATTTTTTTATAGGAGTAGAGATCAGAATTGACTAAGGGGGTGTTTGTTTCCAGGGACTTTTTGGTGTAGGGACTAGAAAAAGTCCCTCTTAGAGACTTTTAACCAAACAGGAGGGACTATTAGGGACTAAAAATTGCTTTTTGGGACTAAATGAAGAAGACTCTCAAGGAGAGTCTTTTTTGGGACTTTTCCAACAATGCCCCTCCCTGCACCCATCGCCTCACCGCCTCATGGTGTTGTTTGGTTGTTATTTTTCTGTATACTAGGGGTAACATGGTCTTTTACATGTCATTTAATAACCTCTAGGGAGGGAGTAGGGACTTTTTAGTCTCCGGAAACAAACAGGGAGGGACTTTTTAGGGACTAGGGACTTTTTAGTTGGGACTAGAAAAAGCCCTAGGACTAATGAACCAAACAGGGCCTAAGCATCTGATGTCGCCACATGATAACATCATCAAAATTGCTAGAAAAAAGTAAACTCACGAGTGAATGAAAGGAAAACTTGGGTCCATAAATAAGAAAGAACAAAGGTAGACCATAAATACATGGGTTCATACAACAATTCCTCTCTCGAGACCTCATCGGCAAACAACACAAATATCAGTAACTTGCAACAATCTTACTCAGCACATGATGGTTGCTCATTAATACAACTACAAAAATATAAGTCATGCCAAATCATTTCAATAAGCTATTCTTGCAGAAGGGTATCTAATACCACGGTATCAGACCAATTAACTTACAGTCTCCAAGTCCTTGGCTGAGCCTACCAACTGCTGCTACTCCCTTGCTGTCATTCATCTCTGATCAGTGGAAGCTGCAAGCACCCAATCACACAACATTTAAGCAGATCAAGCACAAACCAAGGTAGAGAAAACACATAGAAGTGAAAAGGCTACTTGTTGGCCCAAAGAAAGTGCCAATTATGTCCAGTCTCTTTTATGCGAGTTGATCAATCCTAGGCTTTTGGAATAATGTGTTGAGTAGATGTAAAGGTCACACTATAGGCATGTTTAAATGTTGCCAACTTCGCGGTGCTGCTGCACTAGTCCCGACTCCTCTTCTTTGTTGTGCAGGCCATCTTCGCGGTGTTGTGGTGAGACAGCGTGGGAAGCTTCGTGTCCGTGTTGGCGCTGGGTGGTGGTCGGTTTGGTGGCGAACTCTGAAGTGCCTGAGGTAGAGGATGGGATCGGGAGAAATCCCTGTTGGTTTGGCCAACACCGACGCGGTGGCGCTTGAGGGTGCCGCCAGACCTTCCTGAAGGGCGTCAGGGCTACCCTTCCTCTCTCCTCGCCGCGTACCGGGGGAAACCCTTGGCAGCAACGTCATCATCGTCGCGTTCCTTCTTGGAGGTGTTGATTGGTACCGGCGCTTCGGAGTCTCGGAGTTTGGTGGGCGATCTCCAGTGGATGCAGCGGTCGCGAGGCTTCTTCGTTTTTGTCGATCCGCCGTTATCGGCATTTGTTTCTTTTCCTTTTCTTTTTCTTTTCTTTTGGGCATGCTTGTGCTGCTTCCGCCTCAGCACCAATCGTTGGATGTATTGGATGGTTGCTTTGGAATACAAAGCGGGGGGAAACCCTTTTTCTCAAATGTTGCCAACTGAAGGTTAATTATCTATCGTTGGGTTTAGCAGTACTTCGGTTGGCAATCTCAGGACATGATGGCTCTAACATGATAAGAAAATTGATACAATTGATCGAACCGACAAACCAAAGGAGCATTTAGCATTAGGAATAGATGTTCTACTACTCTATGATTTTTTTCGGGTATTAGGTAAGGGTGTACTTGATCAACTTATGTAGCAATAGAGTATTCTGGGTTTAGCACCAGGAAGAAATGGTCATATGACCTCTAATTTTTCCTGCAGGATGTAGTTCAATAACTTAATCAGTAATGGAGCTCAACTGATTCCGATCCTCTGGGTTTAGTACTTTAGAAGCTTCTATAAATTTTTATGTCTAAATTATTCAATACATAATACAATAAGCGTGTGGTATTTCTAAGAAAAAATTGCAATCAACAATGCAATAAGCCTGTAATGGCTTCATAAAAATCGCATTCACACTCATATAGAAGAACTATTTTTTGCATTGATCATATTATTTCTATGAATACTTCAAAATTAAAGTAGAAAAGATAGTACTTGATATTCACACATCTATTATCCGTTAACGATTATCCTGCTATGACATTGGATTTTTACATTCCATCGAAGGTATTAGCTGTTTTATGAATAACTACTTTAGGAATACAAACCATACTTCCAGATGAAGCATTCTTTGGCAAAGGCTCTCCGTGAACAATACTTTATGTTGGACCAAAAATACCTTATGCTCCATTTGGATGTATTTGTTAAATAGAACCCTTGGACATATGTATTTTACATCCATTTGCTTTTCTGTGGCAGTTAAATGGAATCCTTTGACGTGTGTCCTTTTCACCTATTTGTTGTTCCATGGCAACGCAATGGGCACTCTACTAGCTAAGTATGGAATTTCACAACATTCCCCAAGAGACTATCATAACAAGATAACCTAACAATAAGGGTCACAACTTGCAGCTTGTAGTGGGAAAATCAAATACATTGAAAAGATGCATATTACGTTAAGCAGAGCCGTCTATTAAGATCATTAGTAAATTTTGGGATAGAAAAAATAGACATCTTTTAACACAAAATTAGAGCATGCACTCCTGTTCATATTTTTCATGCAACACTTGTAATTCATTTATTAATCAAGGCCTGCATTAAGTCACATTTGCCTACAGAGATGAAGCAAGAGTTGATGAGATATATATGAGCTTTTACAACATACCTTGTTCCTCGACAAAGCAGATCAGAAGGCGACAGACAGTGAATCCCACCTCCTTACACTCTGTTTGATCTAAAATGTGCGAGTATGTTGGCTTCTTGGGATGTGGTTCGACCAGAGTGAGTCTCATCTACTTGCCCACTCTATTACTTGGCTGCAGGACATGTTTCTAGATAGTCCCACCTTGGTGCGAGGATGGGCAAGATGAGGTTCGGTAAGCAAAGGCAGTAGCTGAGCAGAGCACGTGTCCATGTTCATCACACCAGGACATGCCGTAGAGTGCGTTGGCGGGGACGGGGTAGTAGTAGGTGGCGGCGTACTTCTGGAGGTCGGTATCGAAGGTTACGGGGAGCGGGCGGAGGAGATGGCGATGAGGAGGAGGGTGAGGTGGTGTCGGTGGGTGGTGGGGCTCCTGCAGCAAGAAAGGGAGGAACTAAGAGAGGGTCCGGGGCACGGACGATGGTAGTGGCGTACTTGTGGGAGTAGAATCGTAGGAGATGGTAGAATGGCAGGGATGACGCAAAAGAGGGCGGCATGGTGGAGATGCTCGGTGGTTGTGCCACGGCATAACATGAGGACGCGTCAGCGGAGGGACGACATCGGCGGCGTACGTGCTTGCCGAGGTCGGCACCAGAGGAGACATGCAAAAGGTGGCAGAGGTGATGGCGAGGAGGAGGGGCTTGTGGTGGTGGTGGGCGTTGGGGCTGATGTGAGCAGGCGTGAGAGGCATGGGGGTGGACGACATTGGCACCGGCCGTTGCGCGAGATCGATTCCAGTGCCGCCGAGCGGGGGGTTCTTCCAGCGCCTTCTGGATGGATTTGGATGAGTTGGGGAGAGATGGGACTTGGAGGGGCTATCTGCAAATGTATGAGGAAAATCGGGCGTCTTTCTATAAAATTGCAAAGATTGCTTTGTGTTGTGCGTTAGATGCAGATTCGTCGATCCTAGACGCAAGATGGCAGGCACACCACGATCACCAACTCAATTTTTTATAGTAGTAGATATTAAAATCAGCAACAACAGAGTATATAACATAGGTAACTACAACATAATCATTGCAATATATGAATTTAGCAGGTGCAACTGAGTCGACTTCTTCCACAACAACACCTTCAAGGAGTAAAAGCCCTCGCTATGTCCAGCCAAAATGGCCAAGACCAGGATTTTCATCCTATTTACCAAGATCAACCACTCAAGGCCAACACATCACTAAGGAGATGCCGCCTCCGACAAAATAACAACACAAATTTCTTGCCGATGAGTCCATCAATCAAGGCCAGAACAAGAGCCTTAACCCTGGACATGAAATGGTGTTCTAATCACTATCTGGATGATGAATCATCCGGTTGTCATGTCATCCATTACTCCCCGCTAGACCGAGATGGTGCTAGCGGAAGGGTGAGACATTTTCCCACCAAAGATCATTGCCCCAACTATGGTGGTGGTGGTGGTGTGTGTGTGTGTGTGGGGAGGGGGGGCGGGGGGAGGGGGTCCACCTCAATCCCGAGGCCACTACCCCATCGTCCTTTGTGTCGGGAATTGGCGTACACTTAACATTGATCTAAAATACTGCACAAATCAGGCCAGGTTTGGTCAGGCCGACCTCTACCAGACCCATCCCCTAGAACACTGTGGGTCCTTCCTACACCCACGACCCTAGCCATAGGTCTAGACATAGACCCACACCCGAACCCAATGGTTAACCCGACACTATTGGGAAACCAGCGGGCCTGACAAGGTTTAATTATTATTTATATATTTATTTAGCTGTGGCACAATTTATATTTTGACGGTCGTGAGGGCTGGACCCAGTACCAAGTGAGAGCATCTATAGTCGGACGCCCCAAACCTGCCTCAAATGCCCGGGTGGACGGCCCGGTCACTGACCGCTCGCGAAAATACGACCTAGATGGGCGCCTCAAACGCCCGGGCTGACCGACACCCCTCATATCAAACCCAAATCTAGGGCGGATATGGGGGCTCCCGGGCTCACCCAGGCGCGTCTGCCACGTCAGAACCGACGGCCCTACCCACCTTAAATTCTACCAAATCCAACCCCTTAACCTATCGGATCGATTTTCTTTCTCCTCTGTTCTTCCTCCTTAGCACCGTCCGTCGAGCAGTTCCGCTGCCGCGCGCGCTCCACAGCTGCCCCGAGCCTCTGCGCCTAGAGATGTTGTGTTATTTGCACAATATGATTGTCGAGGATGATGGTGTTGCCCAAACCAATGATTTTGAAGCGCCTGGAGAACAAGTTCAAATCCCGGATGATCAAGATGCAAATTAGCTTATGAACTTTCTACAGATGCATCAGAATCTTTTAGATCATCAGGTGCACACGCAACTACTCAATGATCTAGTGGAGCATATGTGGACCCACATGGGAACCTAAGAGCTAATATTTGAGTTGCGCACTTAAAATAATTTTATGTAAGAACTATGTATTTTCGGTACCAACAGTTGTTATTTACGTGCGACATTGGCGTGTATGATGGACGTGCATGGATTTGCTTGGATTTAAGAGTCCAAATTTGAGATATATGGATACCGAACACGAGATATGAGGGGCCATTTAGATGGATCCATGAGCATGCCCAACAAATCTGCGGATGTTTGAGGGGCCGAATTTGCCAAGTTCGGTTATAGATGCTCGGACAAAACACGGAACCAACAGTCTGCCTTATAGGTGGAGCTCCCCTTCCATTCCAATGCGTTCGAATAGGCGAGGTGGTACTAATGGATTGCATCACTTGTGTTACTAAAAATAATGCATTTGTGTGGCGCTGAGCAGTGCAACTTGGGAGCTCCTGTTCGGCGCCTTAAGCATCCGAACAGGTAGCTGGTGCCTGCAGTGCCCACCTCGTCACCTCATGGGCCGGCCCACGACGAATGTGCAGCATAGTAAAAAAATGTCTCGCGAAAAACACACACAGAAAAGGTGCGGGTACCAGATATCAAACGCGCGCCATGCCAGGACAATCAACGAAGTGTTTTGTTAACCACCAGAGCTGTTAAGCACCAGTGATTGATAGGAACGCGAAAGTTAAAGAATCATTGTATCCGCACTATTTATTAGATTTTTGAATTATCTGAAAACAATTTGGAAAAAGTTATTTATTTATGAAAAAGACTTCATCACATTTCGACAAAAGCTTACCAATTTGAAAAAAAAGTTCCATCAATTTTTTGAAAAGTTCATCAAAATTAAAAAAAGTTCATCGATTTTGAGAAAAAGTTCATTGATTTGAAAAAGGTTCATCGATTTTTTTAAAAACTTTCATCCAATTTGAAAAAAACATTCATCGATTTCGAAAAAGTTTATCAAATTTGAAAAAAGTTCCCCCATTCTAAAAAAACTTCATCCAATTTCAAAAAAGTTCATTAAAATTTAATAGATTTCTTGAATTTTCAAAAAGATTCAAAAAATTTGAAAAAATATCATCAAATTTGCAAAATGTTCATCCATTTTTCAAAAAAATTCATCCAATTCAAAAAAAGTTCATCAAAATTGATAAGAGTTCAAGGATTTTCAAAATATCAATAAATTTGAAAAAAGTTCATCGAATTTGAAAAAAAATTCATTGAATTTAATACATTTTTTTGAGAAAAATGTTCATCCATTTTAATAAAACTTCTTGAATTTGAAAGAAATCGTCAAACCAGGAAGAAGAAAAAAAATAAAAAACAGAAACAGAAAGAACGAAAAATGAAAAAGCAAAAAGGAAAAGGAAAAAGGAAAGAAGATATAAGAAATGTTGGCAGAAGAGGTTATCACTTCGGGCATGCTGGCGCGGTGGTTTTTTGGGCAGAAAAACGGGGGCGAGATGGGCCGGCCCGTGAGTACCTGCTGCAGGCGAACGCCGGTTAGCGAAAACAGTAGAAACTGGCGCCTGCAGCGCCAAATAGGAATGTGAATGAGAAGTGATTATTGGGCCGTATCAAACATGTGATTTTGCATGGGCCACGCTATAGTCGGAATTGGGCCGTACCGAACATGTGAATGAGAGGTGGCAAAAGGCCCGGAGATGTGCTCGTACCCACTAGCGATATCGCGCGGCGCCAGATCGAGTGTTAGCGCCGGCCCAATATAGTGTTTATACCCATCGGTTTTGGGAAGGTTCTAGAATCTTCCTCGAACTGGTTTTTGTTTTCCTCTCGTTTTTTCCTTATTTTTTTCATTTTCCCTTTTATTTTTATTTTTCTTTTTCTATCTATCTTTTTTCCTTTTCCTTTTCCTTTTTAATTCTTTTGGTTTTTTTGGTTTCTTATTTCTCTATTTTCTTCTTTTTTTTCAATTTTTTTAATAACATTATTTAAAAATTCGTGAAAATTATTCTGCTCATCAGATGAAAAACTGTTCAACAGTGTAAAAAAATGTTCTCAAATTCAAAAATTGTTCATGGAATTTAAAAATTGTTCATCAAGTTCAAAAAATGTTCCAAATTGAAAAAATGTTAATCAAATTCAAAATTTCTTTCATCGATTTTTCAAAAATGTCCATTGAATTAGAAATATGGTCATCCATTTTTGTAAAACAATTTTCTTGAATACAGTTTTTGTTCATCAGGTTCAAAAAAAGTTCATCAAATTTTGAATTAGCAAACACTGTTTTGCAATTTATTGTAATCTTTTGAATTCACGAACATTTTTTCAATATGCGATCGTTTTTTCTCAAAATTACGAACATTTCTCTAAACCACGAACATGTTATGATTTCTGGAACATTTTCCCTAAATTTTGTTGGATTTCTTAAACTTTTCTGATATTCCGAATTGTTTTAAAGGAGAAAATAAATAAATAATATGGATTAAAGAAACCGAGGCGTCGAACCCCAATCATGGGCCGGCCCAATAGGGGCGCCCGGGAGGAGCGAGGGTGCGCCTAGCGCCTCGCGCACCAAATAGGAGCCCCCCCTCATAAGAGACTTCATCGTAGCTTCGGATTCGAAGCAGGTTATTAATGACATTGACGAGGGAGCGCATCGGGCTTTACCTTTTTAATTGTATCTTTACATATGAAGGTCGTGCTACCAATGTAGACACCAATAGGTTAGTCAAGTTTGGTTGGTATCGCCGCATGATCCCTTTTGTATTCCGCTCCACCTGGAGTTTGATCAATAGCTTGGTGATACCCCTCCAAAGAAAAAAAAGAAACTAGTTGTCCCTCATTCTTTTGCTCAAAAAGTTGTCCCTCATATTTTTTAATGCTAGTGACACGCTACATGTTAGTGTATTTATATTAAAATAATTCTGATATAATAGAGAACAACTAATTTATTTAATTATTACTACTAGTTAGGTGACCCGTTGGGTGACCTACGGGCATAAACTTAAAGCCACATCCTACTCATGACTAATAGGTTTACCCATGGGTAAGCCTATGGGCGAAGTCGACAACCCATAACCTACCCATTTGGATCGGGTGCCCATGGGTGGACGGACCCATGGGCCGGATTGCCGGGTTGAGTCAAAACTTAGGACAAAACTTCGACACTTTCTATAAGTTTCTCCAGCGTGGTGCTACACCTCAGACATCCACCTCGAAGTGTCCGGTGCAAAGCGAAAATACAGAGAACAATAGCGAAAAATCAACATGGATGAACACCATTATTTTTACGTGGAAAACCACCAAATTGAAGAAAAAACATGAGACGAAGCCATCCAAATCTTCTTCCACTATAATCAAAAAGTGGGATTATAAGTTTTTCTCTGGATAGCACTAGAGGTTCTCATACATAAAGATCCACCACTGAGAAAAGCCTTATAGGTGAACTCAAATGAGTGGTGGGCGCGACGAGTTACCCGCCACAATTATTTTGAAAAACTAGCAGTGGCGGGCAACAAAAAGGGCCCCACACAGTTAGGGGCGTAACAGTGGTGGACACTTTTTGTCGCTCGCCACAGGTATAATCTTCCGGGTGGGAGTTGTTTGCGTAACTCAACAATGACATGCACTAACTAACGCCCGCCACAGGTACATGAACCAGCAGTGGCGGGCGCTCCCTAGCAACCACCACTAGCAGACGGGGAAATCATCGGGGGTAAATTGGCGGGAATGGTGCACAACGAATACATGCAAGAGTTGCCTGCTAAAGAGACTAGCACCGAGACAACTTCTCATAGAGAGGCTACCAAACTTGCGACTCTCGTGAAGAACTAAACAACTCCTTTGTACGCTGTTTGCAAGGCAAAAGACACCCGACTAAGTATCACGATGAATCTTATGGACATTAAGGCAAAAACCTATAGCACATAAACTTCCGTCGACGTGAACTTGAAGTATTTGCATGATGTTCTTAGTGCAGGAAACGTGTTGCCAAAAAATATCGACGAGGCAAGGAAGGTATTGTGTCTTTTTGATATGAAGCCAATAAAATACCACACATGCAAAAATGACTGCATCATTTACCGGAATGAGCAGTCCAACCTAACAAGGTGTCCGATATGTAATTTCCCCCGATTCAAGCGGGGAAATAACAGTCGGTAAGGCAATGATGATGATAGAGCACCCGCTAGCGGTACTCCTTATATGGTTGTATGGTACTTTTCGATCATTCCACGCCTGAAGCGTTTGTACCCACAAGAAGTAGGCAAAGCTTATGCTTTGGCATTCTAAGAGGAAGAAGGATGACAGAGTGATTAGACACGTTGCGGATGGTCGGCAGTGGAAAGCAATCAATGATGAGTTCCCTCATTTCAGTGGAGATGATAGAAATGCCATGCTAGGCTATAGCGTGGATGGTCTGAATCCCTTTAGCAACCAAAACAACGTGCACAACACCTGGCCCGTGGTTGTATGCATCTACAGCCCCCTTTGGGTGTGCATGAAGCGGAAGCACCTACACACATGGTCATGCTAATTCAAGAGCCAAGCCAATAGGGTAGTGATCTGAACTTGTATTTGCGGCTATTCAAGGAGGAGCTAGAAATTTTATGGTCGGACAAAGGGGTGCGGACATATGACTCTAAAACTGGTACGTATTTCCCTATGAAAATTGTGCTGCTCATGACAGTGCAAGGCTATCCGACATACGATTATAATTCGGGCCAGGTTTGCCACAGGAACTGTGCATGTATTAGGTGTATGGATGAAACTCATTCTCTATATCTGAAGGCCTCTCATAACAGTTCACATGGGGTATAGAAGATGGCTGAATAAAAATGATGAATGGAGAAACTGAGAAGATTTGTTTGATAACACAAAATAAAAGCGAGCGAAGCCACACAAGAGGAGTGGAATAGAAATCCTAGAAACGCTGAACAACTGGGAAGAGTGTACAGAGTTTGGAAAGAAACGAAAGAGAGTGGAGTCACCCTTAAAAGTATGGGAATATGCGGAGTCCATTTTGGGAATTGGAATATTGGAAGTATCTCTCCACGCCCCATTGTATCGATGTCATGCATATCGCGAAGAATGTTTGCGAGAGTATGGTTGCTACCATTTCGAACATCCCAGACAAGATGAAAGATATGGGGAGCTCAAGAAAAGACCTATAAGCACTCGAAATTAGGAAGTATTTGTGGGCTGACGTGGAGGAAAGTGATACGTCTCCAACGTATCTATAATTTTTGATTGTTCCATGCTGCTATATTATCATTCTTGGATGTTTTACAATCATTTTATAGAAACTTTATATCATTTTTTGAGACTAACCTATTGACATAGTGCCCAGTGCCAGTTGTAGTTTTTTTCTTATTTTTTTTACTTTGAAGAATATCAGTACCAAACGGAGTCCAAACGCAGCGTAACTTTTTGGAGAATTTTTTTGGACCAAAAGATATCGAGTGGGCCAAAGAAGTACTAGAGGGGAGCACAACTCACCAGGGCGTGCCTGTAGGCCCAGACGCACCCAGATGGGTTGTGCCCACTTTGGTGGCCTCCCACACCGCCTCTTCGCCCTATAAATACCCAAATATTCCAGAAACCCTAGGGGAGTCGACGAAACACAATTCCAACCAACGCAAGTTCTAGAACCACGAGATCCAATCTAGACACCATCATGGAAGGGTTCATCATCGTCATTGGTGCCTCTCCAATGATGCGTGAGTAGTTCATCATAGACCTACGAGTCCGTAGGCAGTAGCTAAATGGCTTCCTCTCTCTCTCTTTTGATTCTCAATACAATGGTCTCTTGGAGATCTATTCGATATAACTCTTTTTGCAGTGTGTTTGTTGGGATCCGATGAACTTTGAGTTTATGATCAGATCTATATCCATGAATATTATTTGAGTCTTCTTTGATATCTTATATGCATGATTATTTATATCCTCGTGTTTCTTCTTCGAATCTTTGGTTTAGTTAGGACAACTAGATCGATTTTTCTTGCCATGCGAAGAGGTGCTTTGTGATGGGTTCGGTCGTGCGGTGTTCTTTCCCAGTGATAGAAGGGGCAGCAAGACACGCATGTATCATTGCTATTAAGGATAACAAGATGGGGGCTATTCCTACATGAATAGATCTCGTCTACGTCATGCCATCATTCTTATTGTATTACTCCATTTCTCCATGAACTTAATACACTAGATGCATGCTGGATAGCGGTCGATGTGTGGAGTAATAGTAGTAGATGCAGGCAGGAGTCGGTCTACTAATCTTGGACGTGATGCCTATATATTGATCATTGCCTTGGATATCGTCATAACTATTCGATTTTCTATCAATTGCCCAACAGTAATTTGTTTACCCATCGTGTGGTATTTCTCGCGGTTTGAAATGTTGATTGACTTCCATCTCGTCGAATTTATGGCACTTAATATGTACTTCTTTTAGTACTCCTCTTGCCTATTTTTTAATTTCTATTTCTTTTTTATTCATTACCGACGCAATCTTCATTTTGCAGATGAAAAGATGGCGAGACGTACACGGTATCGGAGTGAGGCTTTGACTTCCCAATAGGATGAGCCAAATTGGGCATGCAATGAGCACACCTCTCATACTGACGACGCCTATGAGTTGCATGAGGAGATCGATTGTGCTGCAGATGGAGGCTAGATGGGGAATACGATTCAAATGGCGCTGAAGAGGAAGTGCAAGATTGGGAACATTATTCCGATGATGGTCTTCAAGACGAAGGCCAACATTTGGAAGAAGAGTTGGATGGTGCTGAAGAGGAAGGAGACCTGGATGGTGCAGAAGCTGATTTGGAAATTCAGCCACAACAGCGTAGGTCACGGAATAAGGTGCCTACAACTACTTACGTAATAAAATGGATTAACAAAGAAGGTAGACCCATTAGTCCGATCAAGAACGCAACAAAATGTGGTAATGTCCTAGGTGCCATTGCCCGTGAAAACTGTGGCATCAACCTTAGATCCTTAAGGGCCCTAGAAACAAACAATGATCCAACCTCCTGTTAGGAAAGATGAGATATATTTTCAAGTTGAACGACCGAGACAATGCACTTGGAGAAATCCATGCCATGCGCGCGTTCACTAAGGCCTTGAGTACTAACAGATACCATGCAAACAAGCTACTAGACGATGATGATGATTTAGAGGGCATCAAAAAGCTATATCCTAGTACTACCGATGAGGAATGGAAGGAGTTCCTTGATTACCGAGACTCAGATGCATACAAACAAGACAAAGAGAAGTTTGCGAAGCTCCAAATCCAAATGGTAGGGAACCACAATCTAGGCACCCATGGTTATGAAGGTAAGCAACCCATCTGGGATAAGCATGATGCTATGTTTTCTTCACAAGGTCAACCGGCGCCCTTTAGTAATATCCTGGACCCGTGTGCCATGAAATATTGTCGATCCCTAGCAGTGCTTATTAAATAAACTTGACTCTACTACTTCAAGGACTCTGAGGTGGCGAAGGCGGTCGAAAGAGCGGTACATAATTAGCCTATACAACCATTTTCCATCATATATGTTTAGGAGATATTTCTAAATGATATTAGTTTGTTCATGCAAGAAAATTTTACCCTAAATACACCAAGCTCTGAAGAGTCGCCGGATGCCCCAAGGTGGTCATCCGACCCAATTCTGTGCGCCCTCCAAAGGAAGAGAGAGCCCACAAGAGGCCAGACGCTCGGCGCCGACAGTACTTTCTGGGATGCCTACTATCCTCCAAGAAAATAATGACTAAGTCAGAAAGCGAAAGAAGGGACAAACGAAAAATAGATCAGTTAGTCAACGAAAAGTTAAAGGAAGTCTTACCTGATTTTCTGGCAGAGGTTCAAAAGCATATTAAGTCCAAAGGGTCGACAAATATGCCACAAATGGTGGATACCATACACCATCGCCCCTTGCTCCGACAAAGATCAGAAGCTCCTCGGTCATTAATGTCATGGAGGTGGGTCACCACACTCATTGGAGGAACAAATTCCTTCCACTCTCCTGAAGGAAATATGCCCTAGAGGCAATAATAAAGTTGTTATTTTATATTTTCTTGTATCATGATAAATGTTTATTATTCATGCTAGAATTGTATTAACCGGAAACTTGATACATGTGTGGATACATAGACAAAACACCGTGTCCCTAGAAAGCCTCTACTAGACTAGCTCGTTAATCAAAGATGGTTAAGTTTCCTAACCATAGACATGTGTTGTCATTTGATGAATGGGATCACATCATTAGGAGAATGATGTGATAGACAAGGCCCATCCGTTAGCTTAGCATAATGATCGTTCAGTTTTATTGCTATATCTTTCTTCATGTCATATAGATATTCCTTTGACTATGAGATTATGCAACTCCCGGATACCTGAGGAATGCCTTATGTGCTATCAAACGTCACAACGTAACTGGGTGATTATGAAGATGCTCTACAAGTATCTCCGAAGGTGTTTGTTGGGTTGGCATAGATCAAGATTAGGATTTGTCACTCTGAGTATCGGAGAGGTATCTCTGGGCCCTCTCGGTAATGCACATCATAATAAGCCTCGCAAGCAATGTGACTAATGAGTTAGTTGTGGGATGATGCATCACAGAACGAGTAAAGAGACTTGCCGGTAACGAGATTGAACTAGGTATGAAGATACCGACGATCGAATCTCGGGCAAGTAACATACCGATGACAAAGGGAATAACATATGTTGTCATTACGGTACAACCGATAAAGGTCTTCGTAGAATATGTGGGAACCAATATGAGCATCCAGGTTCCGTTGTTGGTTATTTACCGGAGAAGTGTCTCGGTCATGTCTACATAGTTCTCGAACCCGTAGGGTCCGCACGCTTAACGTTCGATGACCATTTTGTATTATATGAGTTATGTGATTTGGTGACCGAATGTTGTTCGGAGTCCAGATGAGATCACAAACATGACGAGGAGTCTCGAAATGGTCGAGAGGTAAAGATTCATATATAGGACGATGATATTCGGACAACGGAAGTGTTGCGGGGGTACCGTGTACATATCGGGTCACCGGAAGGGGTTCCGGGCACCCCCCGGCAAAGATATGGGCCTATTGGGCCAAGAGGGGAAACACAGCAGCCAGCATGGGCTGCTGCGCCCCCATGTAGGCCGAATAGGAAGGGGAGGGAAAGGGGGGAAGAGAGAAAGGAAGGGGGGATTCGGCCTCCCCTTCCTTCTCTCCCCCTCCTCCTTCCTTCTCCCTCCGAAAAACATGGTAGGGGGGGGGGCGAATTGGACTAGGCCCCCAAGTAGGATTCCTCCTACTTGGGGTGCCCTAGGACTGCCCCCTCCCACCTATATATACATGGGGAGGGGGCGCCTATAACACACAACAAATATTGTTAGCCGTGTGCGGCGCCCCCCTCCATAGTTTACGCCTCCGGTCATATTCACGTAGTGCTTAGGTGAAGCCCTGTGCGGATCACTTCACCATCACCGTCACCACGCCGTCGTGCTGATGGAACTCTCCCTCGACACTTTGCTGGATCAAGAGTTCGAGGGACGTCATCGAGCTGAACGCGTGCAGAACTCGGAGGTGCCGTACGTTCGGTGCTTGATCGGTCAGAATGAGAAGAAGTTTGACTACATCAGCCGCGTTCTCAAACGCTTCCGCTTTCGGTATACGAGGGTACGTGGACATACTCTCCCCCTCTCGTTGCTATGCATCTCCTAGATATATCTTGCGTGAGCGTAGGAATTTTTTTGAAATTGCATGCTACGTTCCCCAACAGTGGCATCCGAGCCAGGTCTATGCATAGATGATACGCACGAGTAGAACACAAAGAGTTGTGGGCAGTGATCATCATACTGCTTACCACCAATATCTTATTTTGATTCGGTGGTATTGCTGGATGAAGCGGCCCGGACCAACCTTACATGACCATGTTCATGAGACCGGTTCCACCGACAGACATGCAACTAGTTTTGCATAAAGGTGGCTGGCGGGTTTCTGTCTCTCCAACTTTAGTTGAATCGAATTTGACTGCGGCCGGTCCTTGTTGAAGGTCAGTAAACTTGATAAATCACCGTTGTGGTTTTGATGCATAGGTAAAAACGCTTCTTACTAGAAGCCCGTAGCATCCACATAAAACTTGCAACAACAAAGTAGAGGACGTCTAACTTGTTTTTGCAGGGCATGTTGTGATGTGATATGGTCAAGACATGACGTGATATACGTTATTGTATGAGATGATCATGTTTTGTAAAAGTTGTCGGCAATTGGCAGGAGCCTTATGGTTGTCGCTTTATTGTATGAAATGCAAACGCCATGTAATTGCTTTACTTTATCACTATGCATTAGCGATAGTTGTAGAAGAATAGTTGGAGAGACGACCACGACGCTACGATGGAGATCAAGGTGTCAAGCCGATGACGATGGAGATCATGACGGTGCTTTGGAGATGGAGATTAAAGGCACAAGATGATGATGGCCATATCATGTCACATATATTGATTGCATGTGATGTTTATGTTTATTGCATCTTATTTTGCTTAGTATGGCGGTAGAATTATAATGACCCCTTACAAAAATTTCAAGGTATAAGTGTTCTCCCTGAGTATGCACCGTTCTGACGATTAAATGCGTCTGAGACACCACGTGATGATCGGGTGTGATAAGCTCTAAGTTCACATACAACGGGTGCAAGGAAATTTTGCACATGCGGAATACTCGGGTTAAACTTGACGAGCCTAGCATGTACAGACATGGCCTCGGAACACTGGAGACCGAAAGGTCGAACGTGAATCATATAGTAGATATGATCAACATAGAGATGTTCACCATTGATTATTACTCCATCTCACGTGATGATCGGACATGATTTAGTTAATTTGGATCACGTATCATTTAGATGACTTGAGTGATGTCTATCTAAGTGGGAGTTCTTAAGTAATATGATTAATTGAACTTAATTTATCATGAACTTAGTCATGATAGTATTTGCATATCTATGTTGTAGATCAATAGCTTGCAATGTAGCTCCCCGTTTATTTTTCTTATGTTCCTAGAGAAAAATAAGTTGAAAGATGATAGTAGCAATGATGCGGACTGTGTCCGTGATCTGAGGATTATCCTCATTGCCGCACAGAAGAATTATGTCCTTGATGCACCGCATGACGGACCTATTGCAGGAGCAGATGCAGACATTATGAACGTTTTGCAAGCTCGGTATGATGACTACTTGATAGTTTAGTGTGCCATGCTTTACGATTTAGAACCGGGACTTCAAAAACGTTTTGAACGCCACAGAGCATATAAGATGGTCTAAGAGCTGAAATTGGTATTTCAGACTCATGCCCGAGTCGAGAGGTATGATACCTCTAACAAGTACTTTGCCTATAAGATGGAGGAGAATAGCTCAACCAGTGAGCATGTGCTCAGAATGTCTGAGTACTACAATCGCTTGAATCAAGTGGGAGTTAATCTTCCAGATAAGATAGTGATTGACAGAGTTCTCTAGTCACTATCACCAAGTTACTGTAACTTCGTGGTGAACTATAATATGCAAGGGATGACGAAAACGATTCCCGAGCTCTTCACGATGCTAAAATCGGCGAAGGTAGAAATCAAGAAAGAGCATCAAGTGTTGATGGTTAAAAAGACCATTAGTTTCAAGAAAAGGGGCAAAGGAAAAGAAAGGGAACTTCAAGAAAGAATGGCAAGCAAGTTGCCACTCCCGTGAAGAAACCAAAAGCTAGACCTAAGCCCTAAACCGAGTGCTTCTACCGCAAAGGGAATTGTCACTTGAAGCGGAACTACCCCAAATACTTGGCGGATAAGAAGGATGGCAAAGTGAACAAAAGTATATTTGATATACATGTTATTGATGTGTACTTTACTAGTGTTCATAGTAACCCTAGGGTATTTGATACTGGTTCAGTTGCTAAGAAGGATGGCAAAGTGAACAAAAGTATATTTGATATACATGTTATTGATGTGTACTTTACTAGTGTTCATAGTAACCCCAGGGTATTTGATACTGGTTCAGTTGCTAAGATTAGTAACTCAAAACAGGAATTATAAAATGAACAGAGACTAGTTAAGGGCGAGGTGATGATGTGTGTTGGAAGTGGTTCCAAGGTTGATAAGATCACCATCACACACTCCCTCTACCTTCGAGATTAGTGTTGGACCAAAATAAATGTTATTTGATGTTTGCGTTGAGCATGAATATGATTGGATCATGTTTATTGCGATACGGTTATTCATTTAAGTCAGAGAATAATTGTTGTTCTGTTTACATGAACCTTCTATGTTCATACACCCAATGTCCCAATGTAAATGGTTTATTGAATCTCGATCGTAGTGATACACATATTCATAATATTGATGCCAAAAGATGCAAAGTTGATAATGATAGTGCAACATATTTGTGGCACTGCTGTTTAGGTCATATTGGTGTAAGCGCATGAAGAAACTCCATACGGATGGATTTTTGGAATCACTTAATTATGAATCATTTGATACTTGCGAACCATGTCTCATGGGCAAGATGACTAAAACTCCGTTCTCCGGAACAATGGAGCGAGCCACTGACTTATTGGAAATAATACATACCGATGTATGTGGTCCGATGAGTGTTGAGGCTCGCGGCGGGTATCGTTATTTTCTGACGTTCACAGATGATTTGAGCAGATATGGGCATATCTACTTGATGAAACACAAATCTGAAACATTTGAAAAGTTCAAAGAATTTCAGAGTGAAGTGGAGAATCATCGTAACAAGAAAATAAAGTTTCTACGATCTGATCGCGGAGGCGAATATTTGAGTTACGAGTTTGTCCTTAATTTAAAACAATGTGGAATAGTTTCACAACTCATGCCACCCTGGAACACCACATCGTAATGTGTGTCCGAACATCGTATACGTACTTTATTAGATATGGTGCGATCTATGATGTCTCTTACCGATTTACCGCTATCGTTTTGGGGTTATGCATTAGAGACAGCTGCATTCATGTTAAATAGGGCAACCGTTGAGACGACACCGTATGAATTATGGTTTGGCAAGAGACCTAAGCTGTCGTTTCTTAAAATTTGGGGTTGCGATGCTTATGTGAAAAAGCTTCAGCCTGATAAACTCGAACCTAAATCGGAGAAGTGCGTCTTCATAGGATACCCAAAAAAAACTGTTGGGTACACCTTCTATCACAGATCCGAAGGCAAGATCTTTGTTACTAAGAGTGGATCCTTTCTAGAGAAGGAGTTTCTGTCAAAAGAAGTGAGTGGAAGGAAAGTAGAACTTGATGAGGTAATTGTACCTTCTCTCGAATTGGAAAGTAGCTCATCACAGAAAACCGTTCCCATGATGCCTGCACCAACTAGTGAGGAAGCTAATGATAATGATCATGAAACTTCAGATCAAGTTACTACCAAACCTCGTAGGTCAACCAGAGCACATTCCGCACCAGAGTGGTACGGTAATCCTGTTCTGGAAGTCATGTTACTAGACCATGACGAACCTACGAACTATGAGGAAGCGATGATGAGCCCATATTCTGCTAAATGGCTTGAGGCCATGAAATCTGAGATAGGATCCATGTATGAGAACAAAGTATGGACTTTGATTGACTTGCCCGATGATCGGCGAGCCATTGAGAACAAATGGCTCTTCAAGAGGAAGACGGACGACGATAGTAGTGTTACTATCTACAAATCTAGAATTGTCGCAAAGGTTTTTGACAAGTTTAAGGTGTTGACTATGATGAGATTTTCTCACTCGTATCGATGCTTAAAGTCTGTCCGAATCATGTTAGCAATTGTCGCATTTTATGAAATCTAGCAAATGGATGTCAAAACTGCATTCCTTAATGGATTTATTAAAGAAGAGTTGTATATGATGCAACCAGAAGGTTTTCTCAATCCTAAAGGTGCTAACAAAGTGTGCAAGCTCCAGCGATCAATCTATGGACTGGTGCAAGCATCTCGGAGTTGGAATATACGATTTGATGAGTTGATCAAAGCATATAGTTTTATCTGAGACTTGAAGTGAAGCCTGTATTTACAAGAAAGTGAGTGGGAGAACTACAACCTTTCTGATAAGTATATATGAATGACATATTGTTGATCAGAAATGATGTAGAATTTTCTGAAAAGCATAAAGGAGTGTTTGAAAGGAGTTTTTCAAAGAAAGACCTCGGTGAAGATACTTACATATTGGGCATCAAGATCTATAAAGATAGATCAAGACGCTTGATAAGACTTTCGATGAGTACATACATTGATAAAATTTTCAAGGAGTTCAAAATGGATCAGTCAAAGAAGGAGTTCTTGCCTGAGTTGTAAGGTATGAAGTTGAGTAAGACTCAAAACCCGACCATGACAGAAGATAGAGAGAGAATGAAAGTCATTCCCTATGCCTCAGCCATAGGTTCTATAAAGTATGCCATGCTGTATTCCAGACCTATTGTGTATCTTGCCATGAGTTTGGCAAAGGGGTACAATAGTGATCCAGGAGTAGATCACTGGACATCGGTCAAAATTATCCTTAAAGGACTAAGGAAATAATTCTCGGTTATAGAGGTGATAAAGAGTTCATCATAAGAGTTACGTCGATGCAACCTTTAACACCGATCTAGATGACTCTGAGTCTCAATCTGGATACATATTGAAAGTGGGAGAAATTAGATATAGTAGATCCATGCGAGCATTGTAGACATAGAAATTACATAAAATACATACGGATCTGAATGTGGCAGACCCGTTGACTAAACTTCTCTCACAAGCAAAACATGATCACACCTTAGTACTCTTTGGGTGTTAATCACATGGCAATGTGAACTAGATTATTGACTCTATTAAACCCTTTGGGTGTTGGTCACATGGCGATGTGAACTATGGGTGTTAATCACATGGTGATGTGAACTATTGGTGTTAAATCACATGGTGATGTGAACTAGATTATTGACTCTAGTGCAAGTGGGAGACTAAAGGAAATATGCCCTAGAGGCAATAATAAAGTTGTTATTTTATATTTCCTTATATCATGATAACTGTTTATTATTCATGCTAGAATTGTATTAACCGGAAACTTGATACATGTGTGGATACATAGACGAAACACCATGTCCCTAGTAAGCCTCTACTAGACTAGCTCGTTAACCAAAGATGGTTAAGTTTTCTAACCATAGACATGTGTTGTCATTTGATGAACGGGGTCACATCATTAGGAGAATGATGTGATGAACAAGACCCATCCATTAGCTTAGCATAATGATCGTTCAATTTTATTGCTATAGCTTTCTTCATGTCATATACATATTCCTTTGACTATGAGATTATGCAACTCCCGGATACCGGAGGAATGCCTTGTGTGCTATCAAATGTCACAACATAACTGGGTGACTATAAAGATGCTCTACAGGTATCTCCGAAGGTGTTTGTTGGGTTGGCAGAGATCGAGATTCGGATTTTTCACTCCGAGTATCGGAGAGGTATCTCTGGGCCCTCTCGGTAATGCACATCATAATAAGCCTTGCAAGCAATGTTACTAATGAGTTAGTTGCGGGATGATGCATCAAGGAATGAGTAAAGAGACTTGCCGGTAACGAGATTGAACTAGGTATGAAGATACCGATGATCGAATCTCGGGCAAGTAACATACCGATGACGAAGGGAATAAGTATGTTGTCATTACGGTACGACCGATAAAGATCTTCGTAGAATATGTGGGAACCAATATGAGCATCTAGGTTCCGCTGTTGGTTATTGACCGGAGAAGTGTCTCGGTCATGTCTACATAGTTCTCGAACCCGTAGGGTCCGCACGCTTAACGTTCAATGACGATTTTGTATTATATGAGTTATGTGATTTGGTGACCGAATGTTGTTGCGAGTCCCGGATGAGATCACAGACGTGACAAGGAGTCTCTAAATGGTCAAGAGGTAAATATTCATATATAGGACGATGATATTCGGACACCGGAAGTGTTCCGGGGGTACCGGGTACATATCGGGTCACCAGAAGGGGTTCCGGGCACCCCCCGGCAAAGATATGGGCCTATTGGGCCAAGAGGGGAAACGCATCAGCCTGCATGGGCTGCTGCGCCCCCCATGTAGGCCGAATAGGAAGGGGAAGGGAAAAGGGGAAGAGAGAAAGGAAGGGGAGGGATTCAGCCCCCCTTCCTTCTCTCCCCCTCCTCCTTCCTTCTCCCTCCGGAAAACATGGTAGGGGGGGCGCGAATTGGACTAGGCCCCCAAGTAGGATTCCTCTTACTTGGGGCGCCCTAGGGCTGTTCCCCTTCCCCTCCCACCTATATATATATACGTGAGGAGGGGGCGCCTAGAACACACACCAAGCATTGTTGGCCATGTGGCGGCCCCCTCCACAGTTTACGCTTCTGGTCATATTCACGTAGTGCTTAGGCGAAGCCCAGCGCGGATCGCTTCGCCATCACCGTCACCACGCCGTCATGCTGACGGAACTCACCCTCGACACTTTGCTGGATCAAGAGTTCGAGGGACGTCATCGAGCTGAACGTGTGCAGAACTCGGAGGTGCCGTACGTTCGGTGCTTGATCGGTCGGAACGAGAAAAAGTTCGACTACATCAACTGCATTGTCAAACGCTTCCGCTTTTGGTCTACGAGGGTACATGGACACACTCTCCCCCTCTCGTTGCTATGCATATCCTAGATAGATCTTGCGTGAGCGTATAATTTTTTTTGAAATCGCATGCTACGTTCCCAACATCTCCTAGCTAGAGTGAGTGGCGACTTGTTGGAGGTTGCAAAACCTATAGTCTTTATAGGAAATGTCATGCACAATAACAAAGTAGATGAGAACGTGCGGGAGGTTTGTTTGCTTAGGATGTTCCCACAATACGAAGTTTTATTCTGCCACAAAACATTATGGAAGAGGGAGATGAGCCGCAAACCCTTTCGTAATACTTTGCTGGTTACCTCAAGTGGCCTGCAATGCATATCATGATGGACAAGCCATCCTCAAACAGAACACCATCTCCGATCATCCTCGGCATTACAACACCATCACCATATCCGAACATCCATGGCATTGGATCGCCACCTAGAAGATCTCCTCTAGGTCTTTGCAACCCCGTATTGGCTACGAATGTGCAGGAAGAGTACATGCTTGAAGAATAACAAAATCCTAATTATGTTGCAGATAAGGAGACGCCACCAGCTCATCCCGAGACGCAACCTTCCAAAAAACCAAAGTTTACTCCAACAACACTAAAGAATGTGGTGGCCCAAGAAGCGATGTCCTATCCGCCCGTTTCCGTGCAACCGGTGAAAGAAAAGAAACACACATCTAAAGTGTGTGAAAATGAATACTAAGGCAAACACTTCTGCCACCACACATGGAAATGGTAGACCAACGATAAATAAGAAGGCACCAAATAAGTCCTTAGCATATGAACAATATGCTGACAACCCAAAAGCACATGTCCATATCGCGGGTAAGAGAATGCTACCAGATAAAGTGTCTAAGCACCTTAGGCTTGAGACGAAGATTCTACATGACCAAATTCTGGATTCCAAGCTAGCCAATAAGAAGCAATGATCCATCGTGAACCCAACACATTACACTGCGAATGTGCCAAAGGGATATACTTTCTTTGAAAAATTCAGCGGGGACAAAATATATATATGTAGATTTCAAAGAGATCTTCTATATGTTCAGATTCTGTAGTCTTGAAACTTGCCTAATGAGGCTATGGGTGCTTTTTCAACCCACTAAGGTAAGAAGTAAGAATATTTCCGATGTCGCCATAGCTGACCCTTATCTCATGAACGAGGAACACCTAAATAAATGAGGAAGGGAGGCGGTGCATGAAGAATTAGCTTCTGGATTTCATGCAACAGAACAAGCTTAAAAACTTCGTCCTCGTGCCGTACCAACCCATGTACGTTCTTTTTTGGCTTTACGCTTTCGCTTTTGTACCCTTTTCCTTCATATATGTTTTCACGTCTCAAAATTTGTAACTTTCTCATGTTCGCGGTATGTTTATTCTATTTTGCGCAGCAACCATTTGATTCTCCTAGTGCTAAGACCGCAAAGGTGCAATTGTTACTTGGTGGATTCCATGAAGAGCCCGGAAAATACTGGTCGCTCCCCAAGGACCTTCCCGATGATTCTATTTTTGATTGGAATAATAGAGGAGGCCTCACGGCTGAAAAAAAACTACAAAGCAAGTGGCAAGAAAATGATTGCCTTCAGATGGAACAATCTATCTTGTACGCAACAACCAACGACTAGTCTGACTTGTGGCTTCTATGTCTGCATTCACATGAAAGAATTCATATGGTCCGCGAAGACGTTAGAGCAGCATGATAAAATTCTCAAATGGGGTCAAGAAGTACAAAACAATTCAACCGAAGTTCACGTAGTGCTTGAAGAACTACAACTCAAGTTCATGACTATCATAAAGAAGGAGGTCCGCTCATCGTCCGAAAAACTCTATAATAACACCGAAGAAGATGAGTCCAACCAAAGGCCTAACCTAGCTTATTGAAGCGGGCACAACTGCAACCGTGACTAAACATATTTGGCCTGTTAACTATGTTGTGTAACTTTATCAGCAGACCATATTTGATGACGATGTATTTTGCGTTACTCATTTATTCTCAATGTACTTCTCATTTTTTATCTGAATTATTACCACTAGTTTTATTCCTAATTTACTCCCATTTATTGAGAGCTGTTCCCTATTTCCATCAGCTAACACTGATGCTGCCATGGCAGCGTTTTATTATTCTAGCCTGGTGCGACAAGCAGTGGCGGGTGCTAATAAGCGCCCACCGCACATACTTTACACACTAGTGGCGAGTGTTGCAACTGGCCTGCCATTGATAAGGTTGTCGGCCACTGCTACACGATTGATTACACTGGCGGGCAATTTACACTGCCCGCCACTGTTTGGAAGCTACCATTGGCGGGTGTGTGCCTGCCACTGATGCTACTTTAGCAGTGGCAGGCGGCCCTAAGAGGCTCACCTGGCACTACTAGGCATTCCTGCAGTAGTGATCTGATAATCTTAGACGGTAACAACAAGATTTGGGGCTAAAGAGCTATGGATTGAAAGAATCTCACCAAAGATAGTGGAGACATAGGTTGAAGGAGACAAGCTGGTGGATGTGAACATCACAACATTAGGGAGGAGCTCCTTTACTTTCTTGCAAGCTCTTCCTTCAATCTTCCTCGTAAGACTTGCTACGGGACAAGAAAAAGACAGGCCCCCAATTACACATCGGGGATGGAGTTGCAACTGAGACAAAAATGGTTGAGTCTCCAGTTGTGTGTTGAGGGTGGATTTGCAAATAGGACAAAAATGGATCGAACCCAGTTGCGTATTGAGGATGGACTTGAAATTGGGACAAAAAAGGCAGGCCGCCAATTGCACGTTGGAGTTGCAATTGCAACTGGGAACAAAAACGGGTGCCCCCGCCCCTATTTGCCTACCGAGGGTGTACTTTCTCTCGGGTGGGGTTGCAACTAAGAAAAAAAAGGGTCCCCTTCCCCATTACCTATCGAGGGTGGACTTAAAATTAGGACAAAAATGGGGTTCAGACCCTAGTTGTGTATCGAGGGTGACTTTCAACTAGGACAGAAAAGGCGCACCACCCTAGGTGCTTGTCGGGGGTTGGAGCCGTAACTCGGACAAAAGGTTACCCCAAGTTCCGTGTCGAGGATGGACTTGCAATTGAGAGAAAATGGGCCAGGCCTAGTTGTGTATTGAAGGTAGACTTATAACTAGGACAAAAAAATGAATGTTAGAGATGGAGTTGAAAGTAGGACAAAAAGGGACGGGCTCAAGTGCATGTCGAGGATGAACTTATAGATGGAGAGAAATTAGCTGGACCTAGTTGGCTATCGAGCGCAACCCAGAGCCTATCTCTTTCGAAGAGCATTATCTCTTAGACATCAAACTTGAAAGAAAATAGAAATAGACAAAGACAAGCTACATAGCATGCATCTTCCACTTCCACAGCACATGCACATGAAATGGGCCACAAGAGTGCAAAAAAAAAAAAAATGGCCCGATAAAAAACCACACGTGCAACATGAACCGACTAACATGTGGACAAAACAGAACAAGGACACACGGGAATACATTGGCCGACGACACGAGATCAATAGTTTGTTTGAAAATTACAACAAGATCCAAAGGACAACAACTTACATGAGACATTGCTAAATCTCATCTCAATGAAGCTTAGAAGGAATGGGAACAATGTCGAAATGAACCAGGAAGGCAATGGCAGCGATAGAGCTGCCTTTTGTTGTCTCATTCCATTATACACCACGACCTAGAAACAACATAACGAAATGGATTACCGGCATGGCGCGATAATGGGCTGAGAAAAGCAAAGCCAAACATGTCAACAAAAGGATGCGTGACAAACAAACAACAACCAGCGAGGCGGGAGATCGAGCGCTTGCACAAATTTCATAAACTAATTCTGTTTCTTCTTTTCTTTTAGAAAAAAACATTTTCTTCCTACGATGTGTCATGTGCCATACTACTACAATGTGCAAAAGTAATAACGAACGCTTGACTGTTCCAATTCTAAACCGTGTCATACTTGAAAAATAATTAAATCACAACCCATGTCATACTTGACAGCTAATGCTATGATCCAAGTTCACGCGATTCGTTTTTTTAGAAACTCCCATACTGATTCGTAATGCTAATCTAATATGGGCGATAGTAGCGGGCCGTCCGACTTTGTAGCGCGGTGCTGCGCGTGTAAGTCTGCTTATTAGTTCTGTGTGTAGTGCTCACAGTAGAGTTCGCTTGCTCCATTTTTTCCTTTTTTCCTTTTTTCTTTGTTTTGTTTTGTTTTCTCTTTGATTTTTTTGTTTCTTCACCGGTTTCCTATTTTTCCTATTTTTTCTTCTTTTAGGCTTAGGTTTTTTTTCATGGTTTTTTGTTTTCTTATTTCTTCTTCTTTATACTTTGGTTTTCTTCGTTTCTTTATGAATTTTCTTCGGTTTTTTTGGTTTCTTCATTTTTTACTTTTGTTTATTTGTTCGTTTTTTATTGTTTTTTTAATACATGTATACTTTTTTTTCATACAGGTTGTACATTTTTCATCTATATTTCAAATAATTCTTTTGTACCCGTCTAACATTTTTCAAATACATATTTAACATCTTTTTACGGAAACATGCTTTGATTTTTTTTTCAAATAGGACTTAAATAGTTTTTCCAAATACATGTTGAATGAATGAAAAAATGTTTTTTTGCACTATGTTAACAGTTTATTACATTGTATTTTTTTTTTTTGAAAATGCCATGAACACATTTGTGAAACTTGTGAAGTTACAAATGTGAATTACATTTTCTGAATATATAAAACATTTTATCAAATTACATGAATATTTTTTAGATTGTATAACCCTTTTCAAATATCACATACATTTTCCCGGCAAAAAAAATATCACATACATTTGTATTGAAATGTGCGCCATTTTATATTTGTCACATTTTTCGTACATATGATTAACATTTTCCGTATACATGATTAGCATTTCTTTACTTTTTACATCACATTTATACATTTTTCGTATATGACAAATACATTTTTTCTATACATGTTTAACAGTTTTTCAAATGCAAGATTAATATTTTTCAGGATTAACATTGCACAAACATTTTTGAAAAATGTCTCGAACACATTTTTGTAGCTTGGGAACATTTTTTGACCCACGCAGTTGCTCTGCACGAGGTTGCATCAAGATCTCTGTTTCATAACTGAAACTTTTTTCATCAGGACGTAAATCTTTTAGTTATAAAAGTGTGAGTTCCAATTCTTTTAAAGCCATCAAAATTAGTGTACCCAGAACAACCCACACTCTGCGATCTAATCCATCTAATTAAATCTAGGAGTTGGCGTTGCTTTCATGGTCTGCCATCCGATATGAAGGATCATATTCATTGTTCTGCCATAGTTCACGCACGTCCCGCCCCAATCACGTAGTCACGACCTTCCTCACATAGTCCACCCCTAATCAATAGCATATCCAATACCCATGGTAGCGCAAATCAATTAATTATATCCTAGTACCTAATATCAGCATGCAATTCATATCTCTTGAAATATTAATGTTAAACACAATTAATCTATTGCCTAATATTAACATGCCTTGCAGGTACACGACTAATGTTTTAATATGTTGCCTAATATTAACGTGCATTGCACGTACACGACTATTAGTCCGTTTGAATGATTGCAGTTAAACAACAGATCAGATGAAAAATGTGTTTGAAAACACCTATATTTTCTGTATGATATATAAGCTTCAAATTGTAGAGCTTGATTGTAAGAATCACAGTTTAGAGATTTACCATGTACTCCCTCCGTTCCCAAATATTTGTCTTTCTAGCCATCTCAAATGAACTACAACATACGGATGTATGTAGACATGTTTTAAATTATAGATTCACTTATTTTGCTCTGTATGTAGTCATTTGTTGAAATCTCTAGAAAGACAATTATTTAGGAACGGAGGGAGTATCAAGAAACTAGAATTTTCTGTAAAACATGGTATTTTTTCTGTTTCGTTGAACTGTAAAGTTTCAAGTTTATATGTTTTGTCGTTCTGCAAAAAAAAAAAGGCGAAATGCTTCGCACGGATCTTCAACAGAGATTGCTTAGCAAGCACACCGCATACAAACAAACCTGGCGAGCGCTGCGTGACCACCTTCCCCGGCCGCTCCACTCAGTCAAAACTCGACTGCTTTTCGGCCGTTTCTTCTACCCTGAAGAAAGAGGCAAGCCAAGAAAGAGCTCCATTTCCTCCCCTCCTCTCGCTAGCCTGAAACGACCTACACAGCTAGCAGCCATGGAGAATGACCGGCCCCTCGGCGGCGACCAGCCTAACCCGCCGCCACCACCACCCCATCAGCTTCCCCACGACATGCTCCAAAATATCTTCCATCGCCTCCCGTCAGATCCCAGCGCCCTCGCTGTCGTCTCCTCCGCCTACAATGCCTGGCGGCGCATCGTCCACAACGAGGAGAACTTCCTCTGCTCCTTCCGTGCGCCACACCACGTACGGCATCCCACCACTCATCGGCTTCTAACTCCGACCCCTTCAACTGCGTGCTCCAATTCACCGCAACCACCCCTATTACCCTGCCGGTGCCCCCCGCCCCCGCTGGGTTCTGTGGCTATGGCTGCACGCACGGTCGTCTGATCCTCGGCGGCAGAGACGGCGACCGCGAGCTCCTTCTTGTCAGGGATCCTCTGACCGGCGAGGAGCACTCCATCCCGCCGGCGCCTGGCTTCCTCCCAGGGCAGAGCTCCAGCGCGGCGCTGGTATGCGATGCGGACCACGCCAAAGGCAAAGACTGCCACTCATCGCTGTTCCGTGTCGTCTTTGCAAATAGCGAGAATGTTCCACCCGGCGGCTGGCACCCGCCCACGGCTCTCATCAGCACCTTCGCCTGCGTGTACAGCTCAAAGAAAGGAAGCTGGGGTGGCCGTCCGGGAGCCACCATGGCCGTCAAATGCTATTTCGATCTGACGGAGATGGGTATTGTCATGGTCAACTCAGAGTCTGGGCAGCATCAGCGAGTTCTTCAATCGGACCAGCTGCCTTTCTCCTGTGTTTATCCCTACTCAACCTTTTATACTGCAGGTACTGTTACTTTACAACAGTTAGAGCTAGCTACGGAGTAATTTATATTTGGTAACGTATGCAAAAACATGTAGAGAAGTTTTTCTTTTTGAGGCAAACCCTTTTATTCATCCGTCACAATGTAGAGAAGTGTGTGTGTGGTGTGTTAGGGTTGAGGGTTGGGGGGGGGGGGGGGGGGTGGGTACCCACAAATCCATACTTCTTGGCCCAGGTCAGGACACGGACGGTTGGTCTATGGGCTACATATGTATCCTATATGGATTTTTTTAGTAATTCAACAAAAAGTTAAAAGTATTTAAAAATATTTTTGATATAAACTTGACCTTCCATTGTACTCGTGAGAAAAGTTCCATAAAAAAAATTCCTCTTTGACTTATTCTCAAAAAAGACAAATTTTTGGTCAAAATAGCGCGAATAGGGACCTATAATAGCAAACAAATTTAGTATTTTTTTGCTGTGAAGTCAACATTGGTCTTTTTTTTGTGAAAATTCATATACTAGTGCACAACTAAGTGAAGTTTATTCTAAAAATAGTTCTTAACTATTTTGACTTTTTGTTTAATTATTAAAAAAATCTCATATAGGGTGTATATACAACCAGGAACCAAAGTGTATTTCCCACCCCGGTCAGGAAACCTTACATATTTTAGTTGCGTAATTTTTTTTTGAAATCTTGTATCCTTTTGTTCCCAGTGCATATCTAATAAGCAACAATGACACGCATGGAAACATGTATTAGAGTTTTGCTCATCTTAATTAACTTTTGATATTAATCAGTGACCTACTTTTTGTTGCTAGCTAGACTTTCGCACCGTGACTAGCTATGCTTTGTAGTATCTTCCACGTGCATGACACATGTCTAATGGAAATTTAAGCATAGTGCTTGTCTATTTGGTATTGTGCTGTTTTTCATTTGTATTATTAAACTTACTTTTTTGGGTTTATTTGTTTGATTATTTAGAAGGACCTGGCTATATTGATCGATTACTGTATCAGTGCATAGTTTCTTATATCTGGCAACTTAGAACATGTCTGCACAATACTATTATATGGAAGGTCACACATCAAGTGTGTTTATGTTCAAAGGAGATTCCTATGTACAGATGTACACCTAATTGAGCAAATATTTCATTTTCCTATGCAGTAGTTGATCTCTATTTTCTCACATTCCTGAACATATGGATTACATATGTTAATTGATGATTGGAGAAAAAAAAAGAAAGATAAAGATAGTTTTTACTTTTATCCTCAAGAAAGGTGAACATCCAATGGATACTTAGAATTCTGGAGTGCATGTTTTGTTTCAAGTTTGACTAACTGTGTTCAGGACAATCTGATACAATCAGTGAGTGGTGATAGGTCCATAAAAAATTATATGCGTGCAAAGCTGGCTGCAGTGATCTATATTATAGAAATTCGATATCTACTCTCTGAAAAAGATGTCAATGGAGTATATCATTGAAGACAATCAAATTTGGTTATGATAATTTGATGCAACATTTGCATAATGGCATCCTGTTATCACCTAATAATTTCCATACAAGTTTAGCATTTTTCAAATGCATGATTAAAATTTTTCAAGATGAACATTATACAAACTTTTTTTGAAAATGTCTCGAACACAATTTTGAAACTTGTGAACTTTGTTTAAATGTAATATACTTTTTTAATGCAAGGAATCACTTTTTTCAATTTAACATTTTTTATAAATGTATAAATACTTTTCGTATGCCTGATTAACAGTTTTAATACACACGATGAAGATTTTACAGTATTAATTTATTTGATACACACTGTACATTTTTCATATGCATAAAAAAGTTATATATACACGTTTAACATTTTTTAAATGCAAGATTAACATTTTCAAAATTTTATGTGAAGTGTATTATTATATATGTTTAGAATTTTTGAAATAAAAAGAAAAGTTTAAAAAGGAAAACAAAATTGCAAGTGAACAAAGAATGGAAGAAAAGCGCACGCGCGTGCGCGCCCACACACACACACACACACACAAGCAACTTAACTTCAGCAAAGCACCGTGGCGATTGGACCGGTCGAGAACCAACTGGACCAACAGAACAACAATATCCAATCAAGCCGAGGCTTAGTATGTAGCTTACAGATATGGTGAAATTGATTGTTAGGGTTTGAATAAACCTTCACCGTAGGGAACTCCTCAGTTTATGTGTACATACAAGAGTACGTATGTATATTCAAGTGTATATGATGCATGCATCCACATTTGACTTGTTCGGTTCGACTTCTTCAAATGTATATTTCAGCATCACAACATGTATATATATTCCTTGTGAAGTATATCTACTAATATTTTGTTGGGTCTTGTATCTTTCATGTTTATTCATGCAGCTGATAAAGTAGTTTTTGAAGATATACAACAGGACCAACAGAACAACAATATCCAATCAGCTAAGCAGGCAACTCAAGTGTGTTATTCCTTATGATGAGCTCAATGATGTTACTAGTTATCTTAGGGGGGATGTTGAACTGGCATGCAGTCTGTGATAGGATTTATCGGCAGAGCTAGTAATGGCTAGGTAACTTCATTGACTTAAATCATATGTTAATTAAACAAAGTGGAGGTGGGAGCTTTGACCCTTATATGTCAAGATTTGTTGTAGATTTCAGATAGTATAGACCCTAATGAGCAAATGTTACCTATCAGCTTCGTTTGTCTTATCTTTTTACACTATCTTTCTTCATTTATATGCTGGTGATATTGTGCAATAGTACATGATCTGCAAAGAATTTGTACAAATATTTGGATAAGTTTTGTGTGTGTATTTCTTGCTTGTATTCCATATGTTTCCATCCTTAATTTGCTTTTCTTATATTTCACTTAGCTGTAGAAATCAGTGCTCTAGGTGAAAAGTAGTGATGGCGGTGCTGACTAGTTTCCGTTCAATAAAGAGGTGATGACCGATTGTATCATATGCACCCTTTTTTGTTTTCTGAATGTTTCCAACGACCTTATCTTGAAATAAGTTAATTAAGTTACCATTTTTATTTTGTTGTAGGATCACTTGATAATTTAGTAGGGGTACCTCTCAATAAGTTGAGTTATAGGTTAGCTTTATTGCATAGGATCCCGCCACAAGTGCACTTCAATCATTATCCTAATAAAGTAATTGCATCAGTTTATGAAGGTGAAGCGTTTGTTGGCAATGAATTTCCTTTCTTGGCCCTTAGCAATCATATTTCGTGATCACAAAATCTTTCCTACCAATTATTTACTACCCTACAAAAGGTACATGTACTTAGGGCAGACCGGCATTTGTTTCTACGAGTTTAGGATTAGAATGGATAAGGCGGCAAATTTTTAGCCATCGAGTTTCATTTTAAAAAGAGAGAGGATTCCAACACAAAAATATTATGGCATAAAAATTGAGCTTGAACTCCCTTGCTTTGATGTTTAATGTATGTCAACGGATACGAGGCCGGACAATAAACTTTTGGGACAGTGGCTCGACTATAAAGATTGTCGTGGTAGTGGACGGGAAGTTGTAATGCAACACGCCTATGTGTATTTAGTTGCTCCAAGAATGAGCATTTGGAGATCAACTAGTGTCGCTGCTGGAACGGAACAAATGCTCTTTATTTCTATGATAATTAGGGTTGCATAAAAGGAGCTTCCATCGTGATCACCAGGTTTTCCTATTTATATGGTGGATGAGAGAGGATGAAGACATTATAATTCCACCCTTGCCTTTTGCAGATTTACAGGAGGGTATCCTAGCCATATCCCCTCAGGTGGAGCATCTAAATTGAATATTGCCTCAGCTCCGTGGAGGAATTTATTCCCATCCCGCTTCTCCACCGTGGTAGAGACTCTTGGCAATACACCACAAGGGAAGTTTCAAATTGTGTCGTGAAGGGATCCCACCTTTGCCACAGGTGATGTAGATAATGTGCCGTCTTGGGTGCAGAAGTGTCGTAGTGGTATCTCACTTGTTGCGTGAAGAGGGTGCCGAACTGGGCAGCACAGGGACTCTTCCCCCAGCAATGTATAAAATTTTGGATTATCAAAATATATTTAACCGGTTGGACTAGGGTGTGTGAATGCACATGATAGTCTTCACCATGGTTACTGATTTAGCATGTACTGCCTCCATCCATGTGTAAAGGGGCGTGCAGTTCTAGGTCGTCGATTTGACTAACTAAATATGTGTTATATGTTATCAATAGTATATCACTAGTTTGTATGCGGATGTAGTTTCAAAACATATATTTTTGGTCACATATAATACATATTTGCCTAGTTAAATGGTCGACCTAGATCTACACGCATGCCCTATAGACCCGGACAGAGGTAGTATAACATTTTCACACAGTTTTATGATACTAACGAGATATTTATTTATTTTTAGGTACCAAGCAGCTTCTAAGGCGATTTGAAACAATGGGCATAATTTCTTGAGCGTCAAGATTGGGCTTGTCCTAGTAAATATAACTATTCTATGCCTGTAATCGTTTATCATATTTACTGAACTGGATCTTGTTATACTCGATGAGTTTCCCTACAAGGGTCCCTAATATTCCTGGAACATTATACCTTCAAGAAGTGAGCTTTAAACTTTTAGGATATTGTGACCTAAACAGATTTGTTTAATTTTGTGCACTTATGTAGCTAATGTCGTATGGAACTGATATGTCACCAGAAATATGTAGCTTTCAATACCAGTATATGTCTATCTACCTACTATACATCTCCTAGCCTGATAAAAAATAAGTATCATTGGGCTTTTAGCGATCTGCATATTACAACAGGTATCCATCTAAAGATAGGTTTTAGGTCACATATTTTGAATATGGCATCAATCTGCTCCCTTCTATGTCACCATAAATATGTAGTAGTTGTTTCGATACTACGATATGTGTATCTAGCTACTAGAATATATCCTAGAATGATCGAGTACTATAATTATCTTGGGTCTATCTAGTCAATGAATTTGTCCTAGTGCTCCCTCATAATCCATGAAATGAGAGATGAATATAAATTTTCCATTTTCATGGGCAGTAGGCTCATTGACTAGCACATTTCTATTCTACATCAATTTGTCCTTGCAAGTATGCTCTGTACTGCCGTTGATGGTGGTGACAACACTCAATGTGGCTAGCTCTTCGGCGGACCACAAGTGCATCACATATGCTCTTGTGTGGCTAGCTCATTTAGGAAGTCTTAAATTTCATGTAGATGCTACTTCTTGAGCTTGCGTTGGTTTTTTCTTAAAGAGAAAAGGGTGATGCAGCAAAGTAGAGTAAGTATTTCCCTCAGTTTGCGAACCAAGGTATCAATCCAGTAGGAGAGAACGCACAGGTCACCGAATACCTGCACAAACAATCAAACAACTTGCACCCAACGCGATAAAGGGGTTGTCAATCCCTTCACGGTTACTTGCAAAAGTGAGATCTAATAGATATAGATAAACGGTAAAGTGAATATTTTTGGTATTTTTGGTTTATAGATCGGAAAGTAAAAGATTGCAAAAAGAGTAGATTGGAAACTAAAATTTTAGATCGGAAACTTATATGACGGAAAATAGACCCGGAGGCCATAGGTTTCACTAGAGGCTTCTCTCAAGATAGAACATATTATGGTGGGTGAACAAATTACTGCCGAGCAATTGATAGAAAAGCGCAAAGTTATGACAATATCTAAGGCAATGATCATGAATATAGGCATCATGTCCGTGTCAAGTAGACCGAAACGATTCTACATCTACTACTATTACTCTACACATTGACCGCTATCCAATATGCATCTAGAGTATTAAGTTCATAAAGAACAGAGTAACGCATTAAGCAAGATGACATGATGTAGAAGAATTAACTCAAGCAATATGATGAAAACCCCATCATTTTATCCTCGATGGCAACAATACAATACGTGCCTTGCTGCCCATACTGTCACTGGGAAAGGACACCGCAAGATTGAACCCAAAGCTGATTATAAATCCATAATTCATCAGATCTCGGCAAACACACCGCAAAAAAGCATTACATCGAATAGATCTCCAAGAACATCGAGGAGAACATGGTATTGATAATCAAAGAGAGAGAAGAAGCCATCTAGCTACTAGCTATGGACCCGTAAGTCTGTGGTAAACTACTCACGCTTCATCGAAAGGGCAATGGTGTTGATGTAGAAGCCCTCCGTGATCGAACCCTCCCTCCGTCAGGACGCCGGAAAAGGCCCCTAGACGGGATCTCACGGGTACATAAGGTTGTGGTAGTGGAAAAGTGTTTTCGTGGTTCTCTCTGTTGGTTTTGGGATATATGAGAATATATAGGCGAAGAAACTAGGTCGGTGGAGTCACGAGGGGCCCACAAGGGTGGGGGGCGCGCCCTACCCCGCTGGGCGCACCCTCCGCCCTTGTGGCGCCTCGTGGCTTCTCTGACTTGCACTTCAAGTCCTCTGAATGTCTTCTGGTCCAATAAAAATCATCGCGAAAGTTTTATTCCGTTTGTACTCTGTTTGGTATTCCTTTTCTGCGAAACTCTAAAACAAGGAAAAAACAGGAACTGGCACTGGGCTCTAGGTTAACAGGTTAGTCCCAAAAATAATATAAAATAGCATATTATGTTGGGGAACGTAGTATTTCAAAAAACATTCCTACGATCACGCAAGATCTATCTAGGAGAAGCATAGCAACGACCGGGGAGAGTGTGTCCACGTACCCTCGTAGACCGAAAGTGGAAGCGTTTAGTAACGCGGTTGATGTAGTCGAACGTCTTCGTGATCCAACCGATCAAGTACCAAACGCACGGCACCTCCGCGATCTGCACACGTTCAGCTCGCTGACGTCCCTCACACTCTTGATCTAGCTGAGGCCAAGGGAGAGTTTCGTCAGCACGACGACGTGGTGACGGTGATGATGAAGTTACCGACGCAGGGCTTCGCCTAAGCACTACGACAATATGGCCGAGGTGGAAAACTGTGGAGGGGGCACCGCACACGGCTAAAGATCAACTTGTGTGTCTATGGGATGCCCCCTCCCCGTATATAAAGGAGGGGAGGAGGAGGAGGGCCGGCCACAAGGGGCGCGCCCAAGGGGGGGATTCCTACTCCTAATAGGAGTAGGTTTCCCCTTTCCTAGTCCAAGTAGGAGAAGAAGGAAGGAGAGGGAGAAGGAGAGAGAAAGAGGGGTCGCGCCCCCTCCCCTAGTCCTATTCGGACTCCCCTTGGGGGGGAGGGGGACGCCACCTCCTGGCTGCTGCTCTCTCTCCCCTAAGGCCCACTAAGGCCCATTACTTCCCCGGGGGTTCTGGTAACCCCTCCGGTACTCCGGTTTTATCCGAAACCAACCCAAACACTTTCGGTGTCCGAATAACATGGTCCAATAAATCATCTTTGTAAATGGCTCTGGAAGAGTAGGTGCACCTTGAAAATTAAAGTTTTTGGTTGGCTGTTATTCTTTGATCGTCTTAACACCAAGGATATGCTTGTCAGAAGACATTGGAGGTTGCCTGATGATGACAATCAATGTGTCATTTGTGCTAGTCAGGATTTTGAAGACAGACTACATCTTTTTGTGAATTTCACTTTCAGCATCAGAGTAACTACCTGGGACTTGATTGGTCTGGTGGGGAAGATTTGCAGGATTGTATTTCTCATGCAAGGAGATCCTTCAGACACACATTCTTCTTCGAAGTTATGCTTACTGCTACTTGGAACATCTGGATTTTGCGCAATGGCAGAACTTTTTAGGAGAATCAGCCACCTTTGCTAGGTGGAAATGTAACTTTTACATGATGTAACCCTATTATCTCATAGGTTAGCTAGCCCCACAAAAGATTCTCTTTTGGCTTGGGTCAACTCCCTACCTTAGTGTATAGGTAAGTTTGAGGTAGGTTCTTTTTTGGTTCTGTTTATAAGTTAATTTGTAACTGTACCTTTTCTTTTCTTATATGGAATAAAGGGCTGTGGGGCTTTGCTCCACAGTAGTTAGTCAAAAAAAATACATCAGTCTTTATGTCTCGACCATTTCAAGACTCCTCGTTACGTCCGTGATCTCATCCGGGACTCCGAACAACCTTCGGTACATCAAATCACATAAAATCATAGTACGAATCGTCATCGAGCGTTAAGCGTGGACCCTACAAGTTTGAGAACTATGTAGACATGACCGAGATACATCTCCGTCAATAACCAATAGAAGAACCTGGATGCTCATATTGGCTCCTACATATTCTACGAAGATCTTTATCGGTCAAACCGCATAACAACATACGTTGTTCCCTTTGTCATCGGTATGTTACTTGCCCGAGATTCGATCGTCGATATCATCATACCTAGTTCAATCTCGTTACCGGCAAGTCTCTTTACTCGTTCCGTAATGCATCATCCGCAACTAACTCATTAGTCACATTGCTTGCAAGGCTTATAGTGATGTGCATTACCGAGAGGGCCCTGAGATACCCCTCCGATAATTGGAGTGACAAATCCTAATCTCGATCTATGCCAACTCAACAAACACCATCGGAGACACCTATAGACCATCTTTATAATCACCCAGTTACGTTGTGATGTTTGATAGCGCACTAAGTGTTCCTCCGGTATTCGGGAGTTGCATAATCTCATAGTCATAGGAACATGTGTAAGTCATGAAGAAAGAAATAACAATAAACTGCACGATCATAGTGCTAAGCTAACGGATGGGTTTTGTCCATCACATCATTCTCTAATGATGTGATCCCGTTCATCAAATGACAACACATGTCTTTGGCTAGGAAACTTAACCCATCTTTGATTAACAAGCTAGTCTAGTAGAGGCATACTAGGGACACTCTGTTTGTCTATGTATTCACACATGTACTAAGTTTCCGGTTAATACAATTCTAGCATCAATAATAAATATTTATCATGATATAAGGAAATATAAATAAATACTTTATTATTGCCTCTAGGGCATATTTGCTTCAGTCTCCCACTTGCACTAGAGTCAATAATCTAGATTACACAGTAATGATTCTAACACCCATGGAGTCTTGCTGCTGATCATGTTTTGCTCGTGAGAGAGGCTTAGTCAACGGGTCTGCAACATTCAGATCCGTATGTATCTGGCAAATCTCTATGTCTCCCTCCATGACTTGATCGCGGATGGAATTGAAGCATCTCTTGATGTGCTTGGTTCTCTTGTGAAATCTGGATTCCTTTGCCAAGGCAATTGCACCAAGATGTTATCGAAAAGATTTTCATTGGACCCGATGCACTAGGTATGACACCTAGATCGTATATGAACTCCTTCATCCAGACTCCTTCATTTGCTGCTTCTGAAGCAGCTATGTATTTCGCTTCACACGTAGATCCCGCCACGATGCTCTGCTCGGAACTGCACCAACTTACAGCTTCTCCATTCAATATAAATTCGTATCCGGTTTGTGACTTAGAGTCATCCGGATCTGTGTCAAAGCTTGCATCGACGTAACCGTTTACGACGAGCTCTTCGTCACCTCCATAAACGAGAAACATATCCTTAGTCCTTTTTAGGTACTCCAGGATGTTCTTGACCGTTGTCCAGTGATCCACTCTTGGATTACTTTGGTACCTCCCTGCTAAACTAATAGCAAGGCACACTTGATGTATGGTACACAATATTGCATACATGATAGAACCTATGGCTGAAGTATAGGGAATGACTTCCATTTCTCTCTATCTTCTGCAGTGGTCGAACATTGAGTCGACTCAACTTCACAACTTGTAACACAGGCAAGAACCCTTTCTTTGCTTGATCCATTTTGAACTTCTTAAAAACTTTATCAAGGTATGTGCTTTGTGAAAGTCCAATTAAGCGTCCTGATCTATCTCTATAGATCTTGATGCCCAATATATAAGCAGCTTCACCGGGGTCTTTCATTGAAAAATTCTTATTCAAGTATCCTTCTATGCTATCCAGAATTCAAGATCATTTCCGATCAACAATATGTCATCCACATATAATATCAGAAATGCTACAGAGCTCCCTCTCACTTTCTTGTAAATACAGATTTCTCCAAAATTCTATATAAAACCATATGCTTTGATCATCAAAGAGTATATTCCAACTTTGAGATGCTTGCACCAGTCCATAAATGGATCATTGGAGCTTGCACACTTTGTTAGCTCCTTTTGGATCGATTTAAACTTTCTGGTTGCATCATATACAACTATTCTTTAAGATATCCATTAAGGAATGCAGTTTTGATATCCATTTGCCAAATTCATAATCATAAAATGCGGCAATTGCTAACATGATTCAGATGGACTTAAGCATCGCTACGGGAGAGAAGATCTCATCATAGTCAACTCCTTGAACTTTTCGAAAACCTTTTGCAACAAGTCGAGCTTTGTAGACAGTAACATTACCATCAGCGTCAGTCTTCTTCTTGAAGATCCATTTATTCTCTATGGCTTGCCGATCATCGGGCAGGTCAACCAAAGTCCACACTTTGTTCTCATACATGGATCAATCTCAGATTTCATGGCCTCAAGCCATTTTGCGGAATCTGGGCTCATCATTGCTTCCTCATAGTTTGTAGGTTCGTCATGGTCAAGTAACATGACTTCCAGAACAGGATTACCGTACCACTCTGGTGCGGATCTTACTCTGGTTGACCTACGAGGTTCGGTAGTAACTTGATCAGAAGTTTCATGATCATCATCGTTAGCTTCCTCACTAAATGGTGTAGGAATCACTGGAACGGATTTCTGTGATGAACTACTTTCCAATTCGAGAGAAGGTACAATTACCTCATCAAGTTCTACTTTCCTCCCACTCACTTCTTTCAAGAGAAACTCCATCTCTAGAAAGGATCCATTCTTAGCAACGAATATCTTGCCTTCGGATCTATGATAGAAGGTGTACCCAACAGTTTCATTTGGCTATCCTATGAAGACACATTTCTCTGATTTGGGTTCGAGCTTATCAGGTTGAAGCTTTTTCACATAAGCATCGCGGCCCCAAACTTTAAGAAAGCGACAACTTGGGTTTCTTGCCAAACCATAGTTCATATGGTGTCGTCTCAATAGATTTAGATGATGCCCTATTTAACGTGAATGCAGCCGTCTCTAAAGCATAACCCCAAAACAATAGCGGTAAATCAGTAAGAGACATCATAGATCGCACCAGATCGAATAAAGTGCGATTCTGACGTTCAGACACACCATTACGCTGTGGTCTTCCGGGTGGCGTGAGTTGTGAAACTATTCCGCATTGTTTCGAATGAAGACCAAACTCATAACTCAAATATTCTCCTCCATGATCAGATCGTAGAAACTTTATTTTCTTGTTACGATGATTTTCCACTTCACTCTGAAATTCTTTGGACTTTTCAAATGTTTCAGACTTATGTTTCATCAAGTAGATATACCCATATCTGCTCAAATCATCTGTGAAGGTCAGAAAATAACGATACCCACCGCGAGAATCAACACTCATCAGACCGCATACATCAGTATGTATTATTTCCAACAAGTCTGTTGCTCGCTCCATTGTTCCGGAGAATCGAGTCTTAGTCATCTTGCCCATGAGGCATGGTTCGCAAGCATCAAGTGATTAATAATCAAGTGATTCCAAAAGCCCATCAGCATGGAGTTTCTTCATGCGCTTTACACCAATATGACCTAAACGGTAGTGCCACAAATAAGTTGCATTATCATTATTAAACTTATATCTTTTGGCTTCATACTATTAATATGTGTATCACTACTATCGAGATTCAATAAAAATAGACCACTCATCAAGGGTGCATGACCATAAAAGATATTACTCATATAAATAGAATAACCATTATTCTCTGATTTAAATGAATAACCGTCTCGCATCAAACAAGATCCGTGTATAATGTTCATGCTTAACGCCGACACCAAATAACAATTATTCAGGTCTAAAACTAATCCCGAAGGTAGATGTAGAGGTAGTGTGCCGACGGCGATCACATCGACTTTGGAACCATTTCCGGCGTGCATCGTCACCTCGTCCTTAGCCAATCTTCGCTCAATCCGTAGCCCCTGTTTCGAGTTGCAAATGTGAGCAACAGAACCAGTATCAAATACCCAGACGCTACTATGAGCATTAGTAAGGTACACATCAATAACATGTATATCAAATATACCTTTCACTTTGCCATCCTTCTTATCCGCCAAATACTTGGGGCAGTTCTGCTTCCAGTGACTAGTCGCTTTGTAGTAGAAGCACTCAGTCTCAGGCTTAGGTCTAGACTTGGGCTTCTTCACTTGAGCAGTAACTTGCTTGTCGTTCTTCTTGAAGTTCCCCTTCTTCCCTTTGCCCTTTTTCTTGAAAGTAGTGGTCTTGTAAACCATCAACACTTGATGCTCCTTCTTTATTTCTACCTCCACAACCTTTAGCATTGCGAAGAGCCCGGGAATTGTCTTATCCATCCCTTGCATATTGTAGTTCATCACGAAGCTTTTGTAGCTTGGTGACAGTGATTGAAGAACTCTATCAATGACACTATCAACCGGAAGATTAACTCCCACCGAGTCAAGTGATTGTGGTACCCAGCCATTCGAGTATATGCTCACTGACAGAACTATTCTCCTCCATTTTGCGAATTTTTGTCGGAAAAGACCACCGGCAGAACCGAATTGTCAGAAAAGACCCCCTCTGAGACGAATTGGCAAAAAAGACCCCCTCGGCCGTGGCGGCATGCGCCAGGCGACACGTGGCACCAGCCGCCCACGGCCTTCATGGCGGGCCACCGCCAACCCAGCCAGCGGCGGAGTTGACTCTGATTTTTGTATTTGGCGGCAGGCAGGAACGACATGTGGGCCCTGCCGCCTCGAGGGCTGGCGGCAAGAGCTGTTCATGCGCTGCTTCTTGGCAGCCTCGTTTACAGCGGGGCCAGGCTGAAACTGCTGCTGACAATATCAGATAAGCAAGACAAATCAAGGAGGAAACAATAGAGTGTGTACTGCTGCTCGTGCTGCTTCTCGCATTGCCTCGCATGCGCACCCGCGCGGCGACTTGATGGATCAACCTCTGGTGCTTCTGTACTCCAGGAACAACGTATTAAAATATGAGGCCAAGCCTGCCGCCAGCCCCTGAGGCGGCCGGGACCCACATGCCATTTCCGTTCCGTCGCCAGCGTCGAAAATCGTAACCCGCAGCCTTCCGCCTGGTCAGCTGGCGGCAGGGCCTGCCGCCTCGCGCCGTGGCGGCAGGTGCCACGTGTCGCTGGCGCTTTGCCGCCACGGTCGAGGGGGTCCTTTTTGCCAATTCATCTCAGAGGGGGTCTTTTCTGACAATTCAATTCCGCATGTGGTCTCTTTTGACAAAAAATCCCATTTTGTAGCTGTAGAACTTATTGGAGAGTTCACATCTCTCAATCCGGGCATTTGCTTGAAATATTAACTTCAACTCCTGGAACATCTCATATGCTCCATGACGTTCAAAACGTTGTTGAAGTCCCGGTTCTAAGCCGTAAAGCATGGCACACTGAACTATCGAGTAGTCATCAGCTTTGCTCTGCCAGGCGTTCACAACGTCCGGCGTTGCTCCTGCAGCGGGTCTTGCACCTAGCGGTGCTTCCAGGACGTAATTCTTCTGTGCAGCAATGAGGATAATCCTCAAGTTACGGACCCAGTCCGTGTAGTTGCTACCATCATCATTCAACTTAGCTTTCTCTAGGAACGCATTATAATTCAACGGAACAGTAGAAGGGGCATTTATCTACAACAACATATACATGCAAAATACTATCAGGTACTAAGTTCATGATAAATTAAAGTTCAATTAATCATCTAAGTGATCACGTAATCCATATCAACCAAACCATGTCCGATCATCACATGAGATGGAGTAGTTTTCAATGGTGAACATCACTATGTTGATCATATCTACTATATGATTCACGCTCGACCTTTCGGTCTCAGTGTTCCGAGGCCATATCTGCATATGCTAGGCTCGTCAAGTTTGACCGAGTATTTTGCGTGTGCAAAACTAGCTTGCACCCGTTGTATGTGAACGTAGAGCTTATCACACCCGATCATCACGTGGTGTCTCGGCATGACGAATCGTAGCAATGGTGTATACTCACACTACTAGGGAAAAGCCTAGCAGCAGTGTGGGTTTTGGGTGTATCAGTCGCCACAGCTAACTTGTAGCAGTAGCGCATGTTGACACACGCTACTGCTATACATGGTTAGCTGTAGCGTGCGTTGCAAACAGCGCTACTGCTAATTAGCTGTAGTGGTTTGGCAAGAGACCTAAGCTGTCGTTTCTTAAAATTTGGGGTTGCGATGCTTATGTGAAAAAGCTTCATCCTGATAAACTCGAACCTAAATCGGAGAAGTGCGTCTTCATAGGATACCCAAAAAAAACTGTTGGGTACACCTTCTATCACAGATCCGAAGGCAAGATCTTTGTTACTAAGAGTGGATCCTTTCTAGAGAAGGAGTTTCTGCCAAAAGAAGTGAGTGGAAGGAAAGTAGAACTTGATGAGGTAATTGTACCTTCTCTCGAATTGGAAAGTAGCTCATCACAGAAAACCGTTCCCATGATGCCTGCACCAACTAGTGAGGAAGCTAATGATAATGATCATGAAACTTCAGATCAAGTTACTACCAAACCTCGTAGGTCAACCAGAGCACATTCCGCACCAGAGTGGTACGGTAATCCTGTTCGGAAGTCATGTTACTAGACCATGACGAACCTACGAACTATGAGGAAGCGATGATGAGCCCATATTCTGCTAAATGGCTTGAGGCCATGAAATCTGAGATAGGATCCATGTATGAGAACAAAGTATGGACTTTGATTGACTTGCCCGATGATCGGCGAGCCATTGAGAACAAATGGCTCTTCAAGAGGAAGACGGACGCTGATAGTAGTGTTACTATCTACAAATCTAGAATTGTCGCAAAAGGTTTTTGACAAGTTTAAGGTGTTGACTATGATGAGATTTTCTCACTCGTATCGATGCTTAAAGTCTGTCCGAATCATGTTAGCAATTGTCGCATTTTATGAAATCTAGCAAATGGATGTCAAAACTGCATTCCTTAATGGATTTATTAAAGAAGAGTTGTATATGATGCAACCAGAAGGTTTTCTCAATCCTAAAGGTGCTAACAAAGTGTGCAAGCTCCAGCGATCAATCTATGGACTGGTGCAAGCATCTCGGAGTTGGAATATACGATTTGATGAGTTGATCAAAGCATATAGTTTTATACAGACTTGAAGTGAAGCCTGTATTTACAAGAAAGTGAGTGGGAGAACTACAACCTTTCTGATAAGTATATATGAATGACATATTGTTGATCAGAAATGATGTAGAATTTTCTGAAAAGCATAAAGGAGTGTTTGAAAGGAGTTTTTCAAAGAAAGACCTCGGTGAAGATACTTACATATTGGGCATCAAGATCTATAAAGATAGATCAAGACGCTTGATAAGACTTTCGATGAGTACATACATTGATAAAATTTTCAAGGAGTTCAAAATGGATCGACCAAAGAAGGAGTTCTTGCCTGAGTTGTAAGGTATGAAGTTGAGTAAGACTCAAAACCCGACCATGACAGAAGATAGAGAGAGAATGAAAGTCATTCCCTATGCCTCAGCCATAGGTTCTATAAAGTATGCCATGCTGTATTCCAGACCTATTGTGTATCTTGCCATGAGTTTGGCAAAGGGGTACAATAGTGATCCAGGAGTAGATCACTGGACATCGGTCAAAATTATCCTTAGAGGACTAAGGAAATAATTCTCGGTTATAGAGGTGATAAAGAGTTCATCATAAGAGTTACGTCGATGCAACCTTTAACACCGATCTAGATGACTCTGAGTCTCAATCTGGATACATATTGAAAGTGGGAGAAATTAGATAGAGTAGCTCCATGCAGAGCATTGTAGACATAGAAATTCGCAAAATACATACGGATCTGAATGTGGCAGACCCGTTGACTAAACTTCTCTCACAAGCAAAACATGATCACACCTTAGTACTCTTTGGGTGTTAATCACATGGCAATGTGAACTAGATTATTGACTCTATTAAACCCTTTGGGTGTTGGTCACATGGCGATGTGAACTATGGGTGTTAATCACATGGTGATGTGAACTATTGGTGTTAAATCACATGGTGATGTGAACTAGATTATTGACTCTAGTGCAAGTGGGAGACTAAAGGAAATATGCCCTAGAGGCAATAATAAAGTTATTATTTTATATTTCCTTATATCATGATAAATGTTTATTATTCATGCTAGAATTGTATTAACCGGAAACTTGATACATGTGTGGATACATAGACGAAACACCATGTCCCTAGTAAGCCTCTACTAGACTAGCTCGTTAACCAAAGATGGTTAAGTTTTCTAACCATAGACATGTGTTGTCATTTGATGAACGGGTCACATCATTAGGAGAATGATGTGATGAACAAGACCCATCCATTAGCTTAGCATAATGATCGTTCAATTTTATTGCTATAGCTTTCTTCATGTCATATACATATTCCTTTGACTATGAGATTATGCAACTCCCGGATACTGGAGGAATGCCTTGTGTGCTATCAAATGTCACAACATAACTGGGTGACTATAAAGATGCTCTACAGGTATCTCCGAAGGTGTTTGTTGGGTTGGCAAAGATCGAGATTCGGATTTTTCACTCCGAGTATCGGAGAGGTATCTCTGGGCCCTCTCGGTAATGCACATCATAATAAGCCTTGCAAGCAATGTTACTAATGAGTTAGTTGCGAGATGATGCATCAAGGAATGAGTAAAGAGACTTGCCGGTAACGAGATTGAACTAGGTATGAAGATACCGATGATCGAATCTCGGGCAAGTAACATACCGATGACGAAGGGAATAAGTATGTTGTCATTACGGTACGACCGATAAAGATCTTCATAGAATATGTAGGAACCAATATGAGCATCCGGGTTCCGCTGTTGGTTATTGACCGGAGAAGTGTCTCGGTCATGTCTACATAGTTCTCGAACCCGTAGGGTCCGCACGCTTAACGCTCAATGACGATTTTGTATTATATGAGTTATGTGATTTGGTGACCGAATGTTGTTGCGAGTCCCGGATGAGATCACAGACGTGACAAGGAGTCTCTAAATGGTCAAGAGGTAAATATTCATATATAGGACGATGATATTCGGACACCGGAAGTGTTCCGGGGGTACCGGGTACATATCGGGTCACCAGAAGGGGTTTCGGGCACCCCCCGGCAAAGATATGGGCCTATTGGGCCAAGAGGGGAAACGCATCAGCCTGCATGGGCTGCTGCGCCCCCCATGTAGGCCGAATAGGAAGGGGAAGGGAAAAGGGGAAGAGAGAAAGGAAGGGGAGGGATTCAGCCCCCCTTCCTTCTCTCCCCCTCCTCCTTCCTTCTCCCTCCGGAAAACATGGTAGGGGGCGCGAATTGGACTAGGCCCCCAAGTAGGATTCCTCTTACTTGGGGCGCCCTAGGGCTGTTCCCCTTCCCCTCCCACCTATATATATATACGTGAGGAGGGGGCGCCTAGAACACACAACAAGCATTGTTGGCCATGTGCGGCGCCCCCCCCCCCTCCACAGTTTACACCTCCGGTCATATTCACGTAGTGCTTAGGCGAAGCCCAGCGCGGATCACTTCACCATCACTGTCACCACACCGTCATGCTGACGGAACTCTCCCTCGACACTTTGCTGGATCAAGAGTTCGAGGGACGTCATCGAGCTGAACGTGTGCAGAACTCGGAGGTGCCGTACGTTCGGTGCTTGATCGGTCGGAATGAGAAAAGTTTAACTACATCAACTGCATTGTCAAACGCTTCCGCTTTTGGTCTACGAGGGTACATGGACACACTCTCCCCCTCTCGTTGCTATGCATATCCTAGATAGATCTTGCGTGAGCGTAGAATTTTTTTTGAAATCGCATGCTACGTTTCCAACATCTCCTAGCTAGAGTGAGTGGCGACTTGTTGGAGGTTGCAAAACCTATAGTCTTTATAGGAAATGTCATGCACAATAACAAAGTAGATGAGAACGTGCGGGAGGTTTGTTTGCTTAGGATGTTCCCACAATACGAAGTTTTATTCTGCCACAAAACATTATGGAAGAGGGAGATGAGCCGCAAACCCTTTCAGAATACTTTGCTGGTTACCTCAAGTGGCCTGCAATGCATATCATGATGGACAAGCCATCCTCAAACAGAACACCATCTCCGATCATCCTCGGCATTACAACACCATCACCATATCCGAACATCCATGGCATTGGATCGCCACCTAGAAGATCTCCTCTAGGTCTTTGCAACCCCGTATTGACATACGAATGTGCAGGAAGAGTACATGCTTGAAGAATAACAAAATCCTAATTATGTTGCAGATAAGGAGACGCCACCAGCTCATCCCGAGACGCAACCTTCCAAAAAACCAAAGTTTACTCCAACAACACTAAAGAATGTGGTGGCCCAAGAAGCGATGTCCTATCCGCCCGTTTCCGTGCAACCGGTGAAAGAAAAGAAACACACATCTAAAGTGTGTGAAAATGAATACTAAGGCAAACACTTCTGCCACCACACATGGAAATGGTAGACCAACGATAAATAAGAAGGCACCAAATAAGTCCTTAGCATATGAACAATATGCTGACAACCCAAAAGCACATGTCCATATCAAGGGTAAGAGAATGCTACCAGATAAAGTGTCTAAGCACCTTAGGCTTGAGACGAAGATTCTACATGACCAAATTCTGGATTCCAAGCTAGCCAATAAGAAGCAATGATCCATCGTGAACCCAACACATTACACTGCGAATGTGCCAAAGGGATATACTTTCTTTGAAAAATTCAGCGGGACAAAATATATATATGTAGATTTCAAAGAGATCTTCTATATGTTCAGATTCTGTAGTCTTGAAACTTGCCTAATGAGGCTATGGGTGCTTTTTCAACCCACTAAGGTAAGAAGTAAGAATATTTCCGATGTCGCCATAGCTGACCCTTATCTCATGAACGAGGAACACCTAAATAAATGAGGAAGGGAGGCGGTGCATGAAGAATTAGCTTCTGGATTTCATGCAACAGAACAAGCTTAAAAACTTCGTCCTCGTGCCGTACCAACCCATGTACGTTCTTTTTTGGCTTTACGCTTTCGCTTTTGTACCCTTTTCCTTCATATATGTTTTCACGTCTCAAAATTTGTAACTTTCTCATGTTCATGTATGTTTATTCTATTTTTGCGCAGCAACCATTTGATTCTCCTAGTGCTAAGACCACAAAGGTGCAATTGTTACTTGGTGGATTCCATGAAGAGCCCGGAAAATACTGGTCGCCTCCCCAAGGACCTTCCCGATGATTCTATTTTTGATTGGAATAATAGAGGAGGCCTCACGGCTGAAAAAAACTACAAAGCAAGTGGCAAGAAAATGATTGCCTTCAGATGGAACAATCTATCTTGTACGCAACAACCAACGACTAGTCTGACTTGTGGCTTCTATGTCTGCATTCACATGAAAGAATTCATATGGTCCGCGAAGACGTTAGAGCAGCATGATAAAATTCTCAAATGGGGTCAAGAAGTACAAAACAATTCAACCGAAGTTCACGTAGTGCTTGAAGAACTACAACTCAAGTTCATGACTATCATAAAGAAGGAGGTCCGCTCATCGTCCGAAAAACTCTATAATAACACCGAAGAAGATGAGTCCAACCAAAGGCCTAACCTAGCTTATTGAAGCGGGCACAACTGCAACCGTGACTAAACATATTTGGCCTGTTAACTATGTTGTGTAACTTTATCAGCAGACCATATTTGATGACGATGTATTTTGCGTTACTCATTTATTCTCAATGTACTTCTCATTTTTTATCTGAATTATTACCACTAGTTTTATTCCTAATTTACTCCCATTTATTGAGAGCTGTTCCCTATTTCCATCAGCTAACACTGATGCTGCCATGGCAGCGTTTTATTATTCTAGCCTGGTGCGACAAGCAGTGGCGGGTGCTAATAAGCGCCCACCGCACATACTTTACACACTAGTGGCGAGTGTTGCAACTGGCCTGCCATTGATAAGGTTGTCGGCCACTGCTACCACGATTGATTACACTGGCGGGCAATTTACACTGCCCGCCACTGTTTGGAAGCTACCATTGGCGGGTGTGTGCCTGCCATCGATGCTACTTTAGCAGTGGCAAAGTGCCCTAAGAGGTTTCACCTGGCACTACTAGGCATTCCTGCAGTAGTGATCTGATAATCTTAGACGGTAACAACAAGATTTGGGGCTAAAGAGCTATGGATTGAAAGAATCTCACCAAAGATAGTGGAGACATAGGTTGAAGGAGACAAGCTGGTGGATGTGAACATCACAACATTAGGGAGGAGCTCCCTTTACTTTCTTGCAAGCTCTTCCTTCAATCTTCCTCGTAAGACTTGCTACCGGGACAAGAAAAAAGACAGGCCCCCCAATTACACATCGGGGATGGAGTTGCAACTGAGACAAAAATGGTTGAGTCTCCAGTTGTGTGTTGAGGGTGGATTTGCAAATAGGACAAAAATGGATCGAACCCAGTTGCGTATTGAGGATGGACTTGAAATTGGGACAAAAAAGGCAGGCCGCCAATTGCACGTTGGAGTTGCAATTGCAACTGGGAACAAAAACGGGTGCCCCCGCCCCTATTTGCCTACCGAGGGTGTACTTTCTCTCGGGTGGGGTTGCAACTAATTAAAAAAAGGGTCCCCTTCCCCATTACCTATCGAGGGTGGACTTAAAATTAGGACAAAAATGGGGTTCAGACCCTAGTTGTGTATCGAGGGTGACTTTCAACTAGGACAGAAAAGGCGCACCACCCTAGGTGCTTGTCGGGGGTTGGAGCCGTAACTCAGACAAAAAGGTTACCCCAAGTTCCGTGTCGAGGATGGACTTGCAATTGAGAGAAAAATGGGCCAGGCCTAGTTGTGTATTGAAGGTAGACTTATAACTAGGACAAAAAAAATGAATGTTAGAGATGGAGTTGAAAGTAGGACAAAAAAGGGACGGGCTCAAGTGCATGTCGAGGATGAACTTATAGATGGAGAGAAATTAGCTGGACCTAGTTGGCTATCGAGCGCAACCCAGAGCCTATCTCTTTCGAAGAGCATTATCTCTTAGACATCAAACTTGAAAGAAAATAGAAATAGACAAAGACAAGCTACATAGCATGCATCTTCCACTTCCACAGCACATGCACATGAAATGGGCCACAAGAGTGCAAAAAAAAAAATGGCCCGATAAAAAACCACACGTGCAACATGAACCGACTAACATGTGGACAAAACAGAACAAGGACACACGGGAATACATTGGCCGACGACACGAGATCAATAGTTTGTTTGAAAATTACAACAAGATCCAAAGGACAACAACTTACATGAGACATTGCTAAATCTCATCTCAATGAAGCTTAGAAGGAATGGGAACAATGTCGAAATGAACCAGGAAGGCAATGGCCGCGATAGAGCTGCCTTTTGTTGTCTCATTCCATTATACACCACGACCTAGAAACAACATAACGAAATGGATTACCGGCATGGCGCGATAATGGGCTGAGAAAAGCAAAGCCAAACATGTCAACAAAAGGATGCGTGACAAACAAACAACAACCAGCGAGGCGGGAGATCGAACGCTTGCACAAATTTCATAAACTAATTCTGTTTCTTCTTTTCTTTTTAGAAAAAAAAAACATTTTCTTCCTACGATGTGTCATGTGCCATACTACTACAATGTGCAAAAAGTAATAACGAACGCTTGACTGTTCCAATTCTAAACCGTGTCATACTTGAAAAATAATTAAATCACAACCCATGTCATACTTGACAGCTAATGCTATGATCCAAGTTCACGCGATTCGTTTTTTTAGAAACTCCCATACTGATTCGTAATGCTAATCTAATATGGGCGATAGTAGCGGGCCGTCCGACTTTGTAGCGCGGTGCTGCGCGTGTAAGTCTGCTTATTAGTTCTGTGTGTAGTGCTCACAGTAGAGTTCGCTTGCTCCATTTTTTTCCTTTTTTCCTTTTTTCTTTGTTTTGTTTTGTTTTCTCTTTGATTTTTTTGTTTCTTCACCGGTTTCCTATTTTTCCTATTTTTTCTTCTTTTAGGCTTAGGTTTTTTTTCATGGTTTTTTGTTTTCTTATTTCTTCTTCTTTATACTTTGGTTTTCTTCGTTTCTTTATGAATTTTCTTCGGTTTTTTTGGTTTCTTCATTTTTTACTTTTGTTTATTTGTTCGTTTTTTATTGTTTTTTTAATACATGTATACTTTTTTTTCATACAGGTTGTACATTTTTCATCTATATTTCAAATAATTCTTTTGTAAATTCGCTTCTAACATTTTTCAAATACATATTTAACATCTTTTTACGGAAACATGCTTTGATTTTTTTTTCAAATAGGACTTAAATAGTTTTTCCAAATACATGTTGAATGAATGAAAAAATGTTTTTTTGCACTATGTTAACAGTTTATTACATTGTATTTTTTTTTTTTGAAAATGCCATGAACACATTTGTGAAACTTGTGAAGTTACAAATGTGAATTACATTTTCTGAATATATAAAACATTTTATCAAATTACATGAATATTTTTTAGATTGTATAACCCTTTTTCAAATATCACATACATTTTCCCGGCAAAAAAAATATCACATACATTTGTATTGAAATGTGCGCCATTTTATATTTGTCACATTTTTCGTACATATGATTAACATTTTCCGTATACATGATTAGCATTTCTTTACTTTTTACATCACATTTATACATTTTTCGTATATGACAAATACATTTTTTCTATACATGTTTAACAGTTTTTCAAATGCAAGATTAATATTTTTCAGGATTAACATTGCACAAACATTTTTTGAAAAATGTCTCGAACACATTTTTGTAGCTTGGGAACATTTTTTGACCCACGCAGTTGCTCTGCACGAGGTTGCATCAAGATCTCTGTTTCATAACTGAAACTTTTTTCATCAGGACGTAAATCTTTTTAGTTATAAAAGTGTGAGTTCCAATTCTTTTAAAGCCATCAAAATTAGTGTACCCAGAACAACCCACACTCTGCGATCTAATCCATCTAATTAAATCTAGGAGTTGGCGTTGCTTTCATGGTCTGCCATCCGATATGAAGGATCATATTCATTGTTCTGCCATAGTTCACGCACGTCCCGCCCCAATCACGTAGTCACGACCTTCCTCACATAGTCCACCCCTAATCAATAGCATATCCAATACCCATGGTAGCGCAAATCAATTAATTATATCCTAGTACCTAATATCAGCATGCAATTCATATCTCTTGAAATATTAATGTTAAACACAATTAATCTATTGCCTAATATTAACATGCCTTGCAGGTACACGACTAATGTTTTAATATGTTGCCTAATATTAACGCAGCATTGCACGCATACCGACTATTAGTCCGTTTGAATGATTGCAGTTAAACAACAGATCAGATGAAAAATGTGTTTGAAAACACCTATATTTTCTGTATGATATATAAGCTTCAAATTGTAGAGCTTGATTGTAAGAATCACAGTTTAGAGATTTACCATGTACTCCCTCCGTTCCCAAATATTTGTCTTTCTAGCCATCTCAATGAACTACAACATACGGATGTATGTAGACATGTTTTAAATTATAGATTCACTTATTTTGCTCTGTATGTAGTCATTTGTTGAAATCTCTAGAAAGACAATTATTTAGGAACGGAGGGAGTATCAAGAAACTAGAATTTTCTGTAAAACATGGTATTTTTTCTGTTTCGTTGAACTGTAAAGTTTCAAGTTTATATGTTTTGTCGTTCTGCAAAAAAAAAAAGGCGAAATGCTTCGCACGGATCTTCAACAGAGATTGCTTAGCAAGCACACCGCATACAAACAAACCTGGCGAGCGCTGCGTGACCACCTTCCCCGGCCGCTCCACTCAGTCAAAACTCGACTGCTTTTCGGCCGTTTCTTCTACCCTGAAGAAAGAGGCAAGCCAAGAAAGAGCTCCATTTCCTCCTCCTCTCGCTAGCCTGAAACGACCTACACAGCTAGCAGCCATGGAGAATGACCGGCCCCTCGGCGGCGACCAGCCTAACCCGCCGCCACCACCACCCCATCAGCTTCCCCACGACATGCTCCAAAATATCTTCCATCGCCTCCCGTCAGATCCCAGCGCCCTCGCTGTCGTCTCCTCCGCCTACAATGCCTGGCGGCGCATCGTCCACAACGAGGAGAACTTCCTCTGCTCCTTCCGTGCGCCACACCACGTACGGCATCCCACCACTCATCGGCTTCTAACTCCGACCCCTTCAACTGCGTGCTCCAATTCACCGCAACCACCCCTATTACCCCGCCGGTGCCCCCGCCCCGCTGGGTTCTGTGGCTATGGCTGCACGCACGGTCGTCTGATCCTCGGCGGCAGAGACGGCGACCGCGAGCTCCTTCTTGTCAGGGATCCTCTGACCGGCGAGGAGCACTCCATCCCGCCGGCGCCTGGCTTCCTCCCAGGGCAGAGCTCCAGCGCGGCGCTGGTATGCGATGCGGACCACGCCAAAGGCAAAGACTGCCACTCATCGCTGTTCCGTGTCGTCTTTGCAAATAGCGAGAATGTTCCACCCGGCGGCTGGCACCCGCCCACGGCTCTCATCAGCACCTTCGCCTGCGTGTACAGCTCAAAGAAAGGAAGCTGGGGTGGCCGTCCGGGAGCCACCATGGCCGTCAAATGCTATTTCGATCTGACGGAGATGGGTATTGTCATGGTCAACTCAGAGTCTGGGCAGCATCAGCGAGTTCTTCAATCGGACCAGCTGCCTTTCTCCTGTGTTTATCCCTACTCAACCTTTTTATACTGCAGGTACTGTTACTTTACAACAGTTAGAGCTAGCTACGGAGTAATTTATATTTGGTAACGTATGCAAAAACATGTAGAGAAGTTTTTCTTTTTGAGGCAAACCCTTTTATTAATCCGTAACAATGTAGAGAAGTGTGTGTGTGGTGTGTTAGGGTTGAGGGTTGGGGGGGTGGGTACCCACAAATCCATACTTCTTGGCCCAGGTCAGGACACGGACGGTTGGTCTATGGGCTACATATGTATCCTATATGGATTTTTTAGTAATTCAACAAAAGTTAAAAGTATTTAAAAATATTTTTGATATAAACTTGACCTTCCATTGTACTCGTGAGAAAAGTTCCATAAAAAAAATTCCTCTTTGACTTATTCTCAAAAAAGACAAATTTTTGGTCAAAATAGCGCGAATAGGGACCTATAATAGCAAACAAATTTAGTATTTTTTTGCTGTGAAGTCAACATTGGTCTTTTTTGTGAAAATTCATATACTAGTGCACAACTAAGTGAAGTTTATTCTAAAAATAGTTCTTAACTATTTTGACTTTTTGTTTAATTATTAAAAAAATCTCATATAGGGTGTATATACAACCAGGAACCAAAGTGTATTTCCCACCCCGGTCAGGAAACCTTACATATTTTAGTTGCGTAATTTTTTTTTGAAATCTTGTATCCTTTTGTTCCCAGTGCATATCTAATAAGCAACAATGACACGCATGGAAACATGTATTAGAGTTTTGCTCATCTTAATTAACTTTTGATATTAATCAGTGACCTACTTTTTGTTGCTAGCTAGACTTTCGCACCGTGACTAGCTATGCTTTGTAGTATCTTCCACGTGCATGACACATGTCTAATGGAAATTTAAGCATAGTGCTTGTCTATTTGGTATTGTGCTGTTTTTCATTTGTATTATTAAACTTACTTTTTTGGGTTTATTTGTTTGATTATTTAGAAGGACCTGGCTATATTGATCGATTACTGTATCAGTGCATAGTTTCTTATATCTGGCAACTTAGAACATGTCTGCACAATACTATTATATGGAAGGTCACACATCAAGTGTGTTTATGTTCAAAGGAGATTCCTATGTACAGATGTACACCTAATTGAGCAAATATTTCATTTTCCTATGCAGTAGTTGATCTCTATTTTCTCACATTCCTGAACATATGGATTACATATGTTAATTGATGATTGGAGAAAAAAAAAGAAAGATAAAGATAGTTTTTACTTTTATCCTCAAGAAAGGTGAACATCCAATGGATACTTAGAATTCTGGAGTGCATGTTTTGTTTCAAGTTTGACTAACTGTGTTCAGGACAATCTGATACAATCAGTGAGTGGTGATAGGTCCATAAAAATTATATGCGTGCAAAGCTGGCTGCAGTGATCTATATTATAGAAATTCGATATCTACTCTCTGAAAAAGATGTCAATGGAGTATATCATTGAAGACAATCAAATTTGGTTATGATAATTTGATGCAACATTTGCATAATGGCATCCTGTTATCACCTAATAATTTCCATACAAGTTTAGCATTTTTCAAATGCATGATTAAAATTTTTCAAGATGAACATTATACAAACTTTTTTTGAAAATGTCTCGAACACAATTTTGAAACTTGTGAACTTTGTTTAAATGTAATATACTTTTTTAATGCAAGGAATCACTTTTTTCAATTTAACATTTTTATAAATGTATAAATACTTTTCAGATGCCTGATTAACAGTTTTAATACACACGATGAAGATTTTACAGTATTAATTTATTTGATACACACTGTACATTTTTCATATGCATAAAAAGTTATATATACACGCTTAACATTTTTAAATGCAAGATTAACATTTTCAAAATTTTATGTGAAGTGTATTATTATATATGTTTAGAATTTTTGAAATAAAAAGAAAAGTTTAAAAAGGAAAACAAAATTGCAAGTGAACAAAGAATGGAAGAAAAGCGCACGCGCGTGCGCGCCCACACACACACACACACACACAAGCAACTTAACTTCAGCAAAGCACCGTGGCGATTGGACCGGTCGAGAACCAACTGGACCAACAGAACAACAATATCCAATCAAGCCGAGGCTTAGTATGTAGCTTACAGATATGGTGAAATTGATTGTTAGGGTTTGAATAAACCTTCACCGTAGGAACTCCTCAGTTTATGTGTACATACAAGAGTACGTATGTATATTCAAGTGTATATGATGCATGCATCCACATTTGACTTGTTCGGTTCGACTTCTTCAAATGTATATTTCAGCATCACAACATGTATATATATTCCTTGTGAAGTATATCTACTAATATTTTGTTGGGTCTTGTATCTTTCATGTTTATTCATGCAGCTGATAAAGTAGTTTTTGAAGATATACAACAGGACCAACAGAACAACAATATCCAATCAGCTAAGCAGGCAACTCAAGTGTGTTATTCCTTATGATGAGCTCAATGATGTTACTAGTTATCTTAGGGGGGATGTTGAACTGGCATGCAGTCTGTGATAGGATTTATCGGCAGAGCTAGTAATGGCTAGGTAACTTCACTGACTTAAATCATATGTTAATTAAACAAAGTGGAGGTGGGAGCTTTGACCCTTATATGTCAAGATTTGTTGTAGATTTCAGATAGTATAGACCCTAATGAGCAAATGTTACCTATCAGCTTCGTTTGTCTTATCTTTTTACACTATCTTTCTTCATTTATATGCTGGTGATATTGTGCAATAGTACATGATCTGCAAAAGAATTTGTACAAATGTTTGGATAAGTTTTGTGTGTGTATTTCTTGCTTGTATTCCATATGTTTCCATCCTTAATTTGCTTTTCTTATATTTCACTTAGCTGGAGAAATCAGTGCTCTAGGTGAAAAGTAGTGATGGCGGTGCTGACTAGTTTCCGTTCAATAAAGAGGTGATGACCGATTGTATCATATGCACCCTTTTTGTTTTCTGAATGTTTCCAACGACCTTATCTTGAAATAAGTTAATTAAGTTACCATTTTTATTTTGTTGTAGGATCACTTGATAATTTAGTAGGGGTACCTCTCAATAAGTTGAGTTATAGGTTAGCTTTATTGCATAGGATCCCGCCACAAGTGCACTTCAATCATTATCCTAATAAAGTAATTGCATCAGTTTATGAAGGTGAAGCGTTTGTTGGCAATGAATTTCCTTTCTTGGCCCCTTAGCAATCATATTTCGTGATCACAAAATCTTTCCTACCAATTATTTACTACCCTACAAAAGGTACATGTACTTAGGGCAGACCGGCATTTGTTTCTACGAGTTTAGGATTAGAATGGATAAGGCGGCAAATTTTTAGCCATCGAGTTTCATTTTAAAAGAGAGAGGATTCCAACACAAAATATTATGGCATAAAAATTGAGCTTGAACTCCCTTGCTTTGATGTTTAATGTATGTCAACGGATACGAGGCCGGACAATAAACTTTTGGGACAGTGGCTCGACTATAAAGATTGTCGTGGTAGTGGACGGGAAGTTGTAATGCAACACGCCTATGTGTATTTAGTTGCTCCAAGAATGAGCATTTGGAGATCAACTAGTGTCGCTGCTGGAACGGAACAAATGCTCTTTATTTCTATGATAATTAGGGTTGCATAAAAGGAGCTTCCATCGTGATCACCAGGTTTTCCTATTTATATGGTGGATGAGAGAGGATGAAGACATTATAATTCCACCCTTGCCTTTTGCAGATTTACAGGAGGGTATCCTAGCCATATCCCCTCAGGTGGAGCATCTAAATTGAATATTGCCTCAGCTCCGTGGAGGAATTTATTCCCATCCCGCTTCTCCACCGTGGTAGAGACTCTTGGCAATACACCACAAGGGAAGTTTCAAATTGTGTCGTGAAGGGATCCCACCTTTGCCACAGGTGATGTAGATAATGTGCCGTCTTGGGTGCAGAAGTGTCGTAGTGGTATCTCACTTGTTGCGTGAAGAGGGTGCCGAACTGGGCAGCACAGGGACTCTTCCCCCAGCAATGTATAAAATTTTGGATTATCAAAATATATTTAACCGGTTGGACTAGGGTGTGTGAATGCACATGATAGTCTTCACCATGGTTACTGATTTAGCATGTACTGCCTCCATCCATGTGTAAAGGGGGCGTGCAGTTCTAGGTCGTCGATTTGACTAACTAAATATGTGTTATATGTTATCAATAGTATATCACTAGTTTGTATGCGGATGTAGTTTCAAAACATATATTTTTGGTCACATATAATACATATTTGCCTAGTTAAATGGTCGACCTAGATCTACACGCATGCCCTATAGACCCGGACAGAGGTAGTATAACATTTTCACACAGTTTTATGATACTAACGAGATATTTATTTATTTTTAGGTACCAAGCAGCTTCTAAGGCGATTTGAAACAATGGGCATAATTTCTTGAGCGTCAAGATTGGGCTTGTCCTAGTAAATATAACTATTCTATGCCTGTAATCGTTTATCATATTTACTGAACTGGATCTTGTTATACTCGATGAGTTTCCCTACAAGGGTCCCTAATATTCCTGGAACATTATACCTTCAAGAAGTGAGCTTTAAACTTTTAGGATATTGTGACCTAAACAGATTTGTTTAATTTTGTGCACTTATGTAGCTAATGTCGTATGGAACTGATATGTCACCAGAAATATGTAGCTTTCAATACCAGTATATGTCTATCTACCTACTATACATCTCCTAGCCTGATAAAAATAAGTATCATTGGGCTTTTAGCGATCTGCATATTACAACAGGTATCCATCTAAAGATAGGTTTTAGGTCACATATTTTGAATATGGCATCAATCTGCTCCCTTCTATGTCACCATAAATATGTAGTAGTTGTTTCGATACTACGATATGTGTATCTAGCTACTAGAATATATCCTAGAATGATCGAGTACTATAATTATCTTGGGTCTATCTAGTCAATGAATTTGTCCTAGTGCTCCCTCATAATCCATGAAATGAGAGATGAATATAAATTTTCCATTTTCATGGGCAGTAGGCTCATTGACTAGCACATTTCTATTCTACATCAATTTGTCCTTGCAAGTATGCTCTGTACTGCCGTTGATGGTGGTGACAACACTCAATGTGGCTAGCTCTTCGGCGGACCACAAGTGCATCACATATGCTCTTGTGTGGCTAGCTCATTTAGGAAGTCTTAAATTTCATGTAGATGCTACTTCTTGAGCTTGCGTTGGTTTTTCCTTGAAGAGAAAAGGGTGATGCAGCAAAGTAGAGTAAGTATTTCCCTCAGTTTGCGAACCAAGGTATCAATCCAGTAGGAGAGAACGCACAGGTCACCGAATACCTGCACAAACAATCAAACAACTTGCACCCAACGCGATAAAGGGGTTGTCAATCCCTTCACGGTTACTTGCAAAAGTGAGATCTAATAGATATAGATAAACGGTAAAGTGAATATTTTTGGTATTTTTGGTTTATAGATCGGAAAGTAAAAGATTGCAAAAAGAGTAGATTGGAAACTAAAATTTTAGATCGGAAACTTATATGACGGAAAATAGACCCGGAGGCCATAGGTTTCACTAGAGGCTTCTCTCAAGATAGAACATATTATGGTGGGTGAACAAATTACTGCCGAGCAATTGATAGAAAAGCGCAAAGTTATGACAATATCTAAGGCAATGATCATGAATATAGGCATCATGTCCGTGTCAAGTAGACCAAACGATTCTACATCTACTACTATTACTCTACACATTGACCGCTATCCAATATGCATCTAGAGTATTAAGTTCATAAAGAACAGAGTAACGCATTAAGCAAGATGACATGATGTAGAAGAATTAACTCAAGCAATATGATGAAAACCCCATCATTTTATCCTCGATGGCAACAATACAATACGTGCCTTGCTGCCCATACATCCTTTGGAAAGGACACCGCAAGATTGAACCCAAAGCTGATTATAAATCCATAATTCATCAGATCTCGGCAAACACACCGCAAAAAAGCATTACATCGAATAGATCTCCAAGAACATCGAGGAGAACATGGTATTGATAATCAAAGAGAGAGAAGAAGCCATCTAGCTACTAGCTATGGACCCGTAAGTCTGTGGTAAACTACTCACGCTTCATCGAAAGGGCAATGGTGTTGATGTAGAAGCCCTCCGTGATCGAACCCTCCCTCCGTCAGGACGCCGGAAAAGGCCCCTAGACGGGATCTCACGGGTACATAAGGTTGTGGTAGTGGAAAAGTGTTTTCGTGGTTCTCTCTGTTGGTTTTGGGATATATGAGAATATATAGGCGAAGAAACTAGGTCGGTGGAGTCACGAGGGGCCCACAAGGGTGGGGCGCGCCTACCTCACCGGGCGCACCTCTCCGCCTTGTGGCGCCTCGTGGCTTCTCCGACTTGCACTTCAAGTCCTCTCAATGTCTTCGTCCAATAAAAATCATCGCGAAAGTTTTATTCCGTTTGTACTCTGTTTGGTATTCCTTTTCTGCGAAACTCTAAAACAAGGAAAAAACAGGAACTGGCACTGGGCTCTAGGTTAACAGGTTAGTCCGAAAAATAATATAAAATAGCATATTATGTTGGGGAACGTAGTATTTCAAAAAACATTCCTACGATCACGCAAGATCTATCTAGGAGAAGCATAGCAACGAGCGGGGAGTGTGTCCACGCACTCGTGAGACCGAAAGTGGAAGCGTTTAATGCTGCGTTGATGTAGTCGAACGCCTTCGTGATCCAACCGATCAAGTACCAAACGCACGGCACCTCCATGATCTGCACATCGTTCAGCTCAGGCGTCCCTCACACTCTTGATCTAGCTGAGGCCAAGGAGAGTTTCACAAGACGACGACGCAGTGACGGTGATGATGAAGTTACCGACGCAGGGCTTCGCCTAAGCACTACGACAATATGGCCGAGGTGGAAAACTGTGGAGGGGGCACCGCACACGGCTAAAGATCAACTTGTGTGTCTATGGGGTGCCCCCTCCCCCGTATATAAAGGAGGGGAGAAGGAGGAGGGCCGGCCACAAGGGGCGCGCCCAAGGGGGGGATTCCTACTCCTAGTAGGAGTAGGTTTCCCCCTTTCCTAGTCCAAGTAGGAGAAGAAGGAAGGAGAGGGAGAGGGAGAGGGAAAGAGGGGCCGCGCCCCCTCCCCTAGTCCTATTAGGACTCCCCTTGGGGGGGAGGGGGACGCCACCTCCTGGCTGCTGCTCTCTCTCCCCCCTAAGGCCCACTAAGGCCCATTACTTCCCCGGGGGTTCCGGTAACCCCTCCGGTACTCCGGTTTTATCCGAAACCAACCCAAACACTTTCGGTGTCCGAATAACATGGTCCAATAAATCATCTTTGTAAATGGCTCTGGAAGAGTAGGTGCACCTTGAAAATTAAAGTTTTTGGTTGGCTGTTATTCTTTGATCGTCTTAACACCAAGGATATGCTTGTCAGAAGACATTGGAGGTTGCCTGATGATGACAATCAATGTGTCATTTGTGCTAGTCAGGATTTTGAAGACAGACTACATCTTTTTGTGAATTTCACTTTCAGCATCAGAGTAACTACCTGGGACTTGATTGGTCTGGTGGGGCAGATTTGCAGGATTGTATTTCTCATGCAAGGAGATCCTTCAGACACACATTCTTCTTCGAAGTTATGCTTACTGCTACTTGGAACATCTAGATTTTGCGCAATGGCAGAACTTTTCGAGGAGAATCAGCCACCTTTGCTAGGTGGAAATGTAACTTTTTACATGATGTAACCCTATTATCTCATAGGTTAGCTAGCCCCACAAAAGATTCTCTTTTGGCTTGGGTCAACTCCCTACCTTAGTGTATAGGTAAGTTTGAGGTAGGTTCTTTTTTGGTTCTGTTTATAAGTTAATTTGTAACTGTACCTTTTCTTTTCTTATATGGAATAAAGGGCAGGGGGCTTTGCTCCACAGTAGTTAGTCAAAAAAAATACATCAGTCTTTATGTCTCGACCATTTCAAGACTCCTCGTTACGTCCGTGATCTCATCCGGGACTCCGAACAACCTTCGGTACATCAAATCACATAAAATCATAATACGAATCGTCATCGAACGTTAAGCGTGCGGACCCTACAAGTTTGAGAACTATGTAGACATGACCGAGATACATCTCCGGTCAATAACCAATAGAAGAACCTGGATGCTCATATTGGCTCCTACATATTCAACGAAGATCTTTATCGGTCAAACCGCACAGCAACATACGTTGTTCCCTTTGTCATCAGTATGTTACTTGCCTGAGATTCGATCGTCGATATCATCATACCTAGTTCAATCTCGTTACCGGCAAGTCTCTTTACTCGTTCCGTAATGCATCATCCCGCAACTAACTCATTAGTCACATTGCTTGCAAGGCTTATAGTGATGTGCATTACCGAGAGGGCCCTGAGATACCCCTCCGATAATTGGAGTGACAAATCCTAATCTCGATCTATGCCAACTCAACAAACACCATCGGAGACACCTATAGACCATCTTTATAATCACCCAGTTACGTTGTGATGTTTGATAGCGCACTAAGTGTTCCTCCGGTATTCGGGAGTTGCATAATCTCATAGTCATAGGAACATGTGTAAGTCATGAAGAAAGAAATAACAATAAACTGCACGATCATAGTGCTAAGCTAACGGATGGTTTTGTCCATCACAACATTCTCTAATGATGTGATCCCGTTCATCAAATGACAACACATGTCTTTGGCTAGGAAACTTAACCCATCTTTGATTAACAAGCTAGTCTAGTAGAGGCATACTAGGGACACTCTGTTTGTCTATGTATTCACACATGTACTAAGTTTCCGGTTAATACAATTCTAGCATCAATAATAAATATTTATCATGATATAAGGAAATATAAATAAATACTTTATTATTGCCTCTAGGGCATATTTGCTTCAGCCTCCCACTTGCACTAGAGTCAATAATCTAGATTACACAAGAATGATTCTAACACCCATGGAGTCTTGTCACGATCATGTTTTGCTCGTGAGAGAGGCTTAGTCAACGGGTCTGCAACATTCAGATCCGTATGTATCTTGCAAATCTCTATGTCTCCCTCCATGACTTGATCGCGGATGGAATTGAAGCATCTCTTGATGTGCTTGGTTCTCTTGTGAAATCTGGATTCCTTTGCCAAGGCAATTGCACCAGTATTGTCAGAAAAGATTTTCATTGGACCCGATGCACTAGGTATGACACCTAGATCGTATATGAACTCCTTCATCCAGACTCCTTCATTTGCTGCTTCCGAAGCAGCTATGTATTTCGCTTCACACGTAGATCCCGCCACGATGCTCTGCTCGGAACTGCACCAACTTACAGCTTCTCCATTCAATATAAATTCGTATCCGGTTTGTGACTTAGAGTCATCCGGATCAGTGTCAAAGCTTGCATCGACGTAACCGTTTATGACGATCTCTTTGTCACCTCCATAAACGAGAAACATATCCTTAGTCCTTTTTAGGTATTTCAGGATGTTCTTGATCGCTGTCCAGTGATCCACTCCTGGATTACTTTGGTACCTCCCTGCTAAACTAATAGCAAGGCACACATTAGGTATGGTACACAATATTGCATACATGATAGAACCTATGGCTGAAGTATAGGGAATGACTTCCATTTTCTCTCTATCTTCTGCAGTGGTCGGGCATTGAGTCTGACTCAACTTCACAACTTGTAACACAGGCAAGAACCCTTTCTTTGCTTGATCCATTTTGAACTTCTTAAAAACTTTATCAAGGTATGTGCTTTGTGAAAGTCCAATTAAGCGTCCTGATCTATCTCTATAGATCTTGATGCCCAATATATAAGCAGCTTCACCGGGGTCTTTCATTGAAAAATTCTTATTCAAGTATCCTTCTATGCTATCCAGAAATTCAGTATCATTTCCGATCAACAATATGTCATCCACATATAATATCAGAAATGCTACAGAGCTCCCTCTCACTTTCTTGTAAATACAGATTTCTCCAAAATTCTATATAAAACCATATGCTTTGATCATCAAAGAGTATATTCCAACTTTGAGATGCTTGCACCAGTCCATAAATGGATCGCTGGAGCTTGCACACTTTGTTAGCTCCTTTTGGATCGACGAAACTTTCTGGTTGCATCATATACAACTATTCTTTAAGATATCCATTAAGGAATGCAGTTTTGATATCCATTTGCCAAATTCATAATCATAAAATGCGGCAATTGCTAACATGATTCAGATGGACTTAAGCATCGCTACGGGAGAGAAGATCTCATCATAGTCAACTCCTTGAACTTTTCAAAACCTTTTGCAACAAGTCGAGCTTTGTAGACTGTAACATTACCATCAGCGTCAGTCTTCTTCTTGAAGATCCATTTATTCTCTATGGCTTGCCGATCATCGGGCAGGTCAACCAAAGTCCACACTTTGTTCTCATACATGGATCAATCTCAGATTTCATGGCCTCAAGCCATTTTATGCGAATCTGGGCTCATCATTGCTTCCTCATAGTTCGTAGGTTCGCCATGGTCAAGTAACATGACTTCCGTAACAGGATTACCGTACCACTGCAGTGCGGATCTTACTCTGGTTGACCTCACGAGGTTCGGTAGTAACTTGATCAAGTTTCATGATCATCATCGTTAGCTTCCTCACTAAATGGTGTAGGAATCACTGGAACGGATTTCTGTGATGAACTACTTTCCAATTCGAGAGAAGGTACAATTACCTCATCAAGTTCTACTTTCCTCCCACTCACTTCTTTCAAGAGAAACTCCATCTCTAGAAAGGATCCATTCTTAGCAACGAATATCTTGCCTTCGGATCTATGATAGAAGGTGTACCCAACAGTTTCATTTGGCTATCCTATGAAGACACATTTCTCTGATTTGGGTTCGAGCTTATCAGGTTGAAGCTTTTTCACATAAGCATCGCGGCCCCAAACTTTAAGAAACGACAACTTGGGTTTCTTGCCAAACCATAGTTCATATGGTGTCGTCTCAATAGATTTAGATGGTGCCCTATTTAACGTGAATGCAGCCGTCTCTAAAGCATAACCCCAAAACAATAGCGGTAAATCAGTAAGAGACATCATAGATCGCACCATATCTAATAAAGTGCAGTTACGACGTTCAGACACACCATTACGCTGTGGTCTTCCGGGTGGCGTGAGTTGTGAAACTATTCCGCATTGTTTCGAATGAAGACCAAACTCATAACTCAAATATTCTCCTCCATGATCAGATCGTAGAAACTTTATTTTCTTGTTACGATGATTTTCCACTTCACTCTGAAATTCTTTGGACTTTTCAAATGTTTCAGACTTATGTTTCATCAAGTAGATATACCCATATCTGCTCGAATCATCTGTGAAGGTCAGAAAATAACGATACCCACCGCGAGAATCAACACTCATCAGACCGCATACATCAGTATGTATTATTTCCAACAAGTCTGTTGCTCGCTACATTGTTCCGGAGAATCGAGTCTTAGTCATCTTGCCCATGAGGCATGGTTCGCAAGCATCAAGTGATTCATAATCAAGTGATTCCAAAGCCCATCGCATGGAGTTTCTTCATGCGCTTTACACCAATATGACCTAAACGGTAGTGCCACAAATAAGTTGCATTATCATTATTAAACTTATATCTTTTGGCTTCATACTATGAATATGTGTATCACTACTATCGAGATTCAATAAAAATAGACCACTCATCAAGGGTGCATGACCATAAAAGATATTACTCATATAAATAGAATAACCATTATTCTCTGATTTAAATGAATAACCGTCTCGCATCAAACAAGATCCAGGTATAATGTTCATGCTTAACGCTGACACCAAATAACAATTATTCAGGTCTAAAACTAATCCCGAAGGTAGATGTAGAGGTAGTGTGCCGACGGCGATCACATCGATTTTGGAACCATTTCCGGCGTGCATCGTCACCTCGTCCTTAGCCAATCTTCGCTCAATCCGTAGCCCCTGTTTCGAGTTGCAAATGTGAGCAATGTAACCAAGATCAAATACCCAGACGCTACTATGAGCATTAGTAAGGTACACATCAATAACATGTATATCAAATATACCTTTCACTTTGCCATCCTTCTTATCCGCCAAATACTTGGGGCAGTTCTGCTTCCAGTGACTAGTCGCTTTGTAGTAGAAGCACTCAGTCTCAGGCTTAGGTCTAGACTTGGGCTTCTTCACTTGAGCAAGAACTTGCTTGTCGTTCTTCTTGAAGTTCCCCTTCTTCCCTTTGCCCTTTTTCTTGAAACTAGTGGTCTTGTAAACCATCAACACTTGATGCTCCTTCTTGATTTCTACCTCCACAACCTTTAGCATTGCGAAGAGCCCGGGAATTGTCTTATCCATCCCTTGCATATTGTAGTTCATCACGAAGCTTTTGTAGCTTGGTGACAGTGATTGAAGAACTCTATCAATGACACTATCAACCGGAAGATTAACTCCCAGCTGAGTCAAGTGATTGTGGTACCCAGCCATTCTGAGTATATGCTCACTGACAGAACTATTCTCCTCCATTTTGCGAATTTTTGTCGGAAAAGACCACCGGCAGAACCGAATTGTCAGAAAAGACCCCCTCTGAGACGAATTGGCAAAAAAGACCCCCTCGGCCGTGGCGGCATGCGCCAGGCGACACGTGGCACCTGCCGCCACGACGCTAAGCGGCGGGCCCTGCCGCCAGCCAGCCAGGCGGCAGGTTGCGGGCTACGGTTTTCGGCGCTGGCGACGGAACGGGAACGACATGTGGGCCCCTGCCGCCTCAGGGGCTGGCGGCAAGACTGTTCATGCGCTGCTGCGGCGGCCTCGTTTCTGGCAGACGGAAACTGAAACTGCTGCTGACAATATCAGATAAGCAAGACAAATCAAGGAGGAAACAATAGAGTGTGTACTGCTGCTCGTCTTTGCTTCTCGCATTGCCTCGCATGCGCACCGGGCGACTTGATGGATCAACCTCTGGTGCTTCAGACTCCAGAACAACGATAAAATATGAGGCCAAGCCTGCCGCCAGCCCCTGAGGCGGCCGGGACCCACATGCCATTTCCGTTCCGTCGCCAGCGTCGAAAATCGTAACCCGCAGCCTTCCGCCTGGTCAACTGGTGGCAGGGCCTGCCGCCTCGCGCCATGGCGGCAGGTGCCACGTGTCGCCTGGCGCGCCTGCCGCCACGGTCGAGGGGGTCCTTTTTGCCAATTCATCTCAGAGGGGGTCTTTTCTGACAATTCAATTCCGCATGTGGTCTCTTTTGACAAAAAAATCCCATTTTGTAGCTGTAGAACTTATTGGAGAATTCACATCTCTCAATCCGGGCATTTGCTTGAAATATTAACTTCAACTCCTGGAACATCTCATATGCTCCATGACGTTCAAAACGTTGTTGTAGTCCCGGTTCTAAGCCGTAAAGCATGGCACACTGAACTTATCGAGTAGTCATCAGCTTTGCTCTGCCAGGCGTTCACAACGTCCGATGTTGCTCCTGCAGCGGGTCTTGCACCTAGCGGTGCTTCCAAGACGTAATTCTTCTGTGCAGCAATGAGGATAATCCTCAAGTTACGGACCCAGTCCGTGTAGTTGCTACCATCATCATTCAACTTAGCTTTCTCTAGGAAGGCATTATAATTCAACGGAACAGTAGAAGGGGCATTTATCTACAACAACATATACATGCAAAATACTATCAGGTACTAAGTTCATGATAAATTAAAGTTCAATTAATCATCTAAGTGATCACGTAATCCATATCAACCAAACCATGTCCGATCATCACATGAGATGGAGTAGTTTTCAATGGTGAACATCACTATGTTGATCATATCTACTATATGATTCACGCTCGACCTTTCGGTCTCAGTGTTCCGAGGCCATATCTGCATATGCTAGGCTCGTCAAGTTTAACCCGAGTATTCTGCGTGTGCAAAACTAGCTTGCACCCGTTGTATGTGAACGTAGAGCTTATCACACCCGATCATCACGTGGTGTCTCGGCATGACGAACTGTAGCAATGGTGTATACTCACACTACTAGGGAAAAGCCTAGCAGCAGTGTGGGTTTTGGGTGTATCAGTCGCCACAGCTAACTTGTAGCAGTAGCGCATGTTGACACACGCTACTGCTATACATGGTTAGCTGTAGCGTGCGTTGCAAACAGCGCTACTGCTAATTAGCTGTAGTGGGTCTTATACCCCGCACTACTGCTATTACTTTCAAAAAAAATAAAAAATCTTGATCCCGTGCGTGCTGTTAATGGCAGCAATGGCAAGATCTAGCGATGATTGGCGTCGCCGGGGGCATGAACGGACAGCGGAAGACCAGATCCATCAGTGGTTATTGGAGAGGGCCCGTTTTTATGGAAGAGCCAGGCCGCGGCGTGGGGCTCCTCTTCCCGACCATGCCAGATAGCTCCGGGTCATCCATGGCGACGACCTGCACGGGCATGGACATGGGAGGGTGAGTCAAACCAGAGGGAGAGAAAGAAAAGGAAAACTGAGGGAGAGAGGAAGGTGATCTAGGGAGCAGCGGAGCTAGTCACCGGTGGCGAGGTGCTCCGGTGTGGTGGCGCGGGGCGGAGGCCTCCTAGACGTCGGTGGAAGACCGGCGAGCTCCTAGACGCCGGTGGCGTGAGGCGGCGGCCTCTTTCGGCGCCATGGAGGAGGATGGGTGCATTGGCAAGAGGTCCATGTGAGAGCGTATGGAAAGTGAGAGGAGAGAGTGGTGGAAGAGAGGAGGGATTTGGGGGAGGAGATGGGGATTCGGCCGAGGATATGGCGACTTCACCTACCTCATACTTAGTAGTAGCGAGGGGTATAAAACCGCTACTACTATCAACTTAGTAGTAGCGGGTTTATACCCCTCGCTACTACTATGGCATGTGTCGGGGCACGGTAGAGACCGCTTAGTAGTAGCGAGGGTTAAAACCCGCTACTACTATCAACTTAGTAGTAGCGAGGGTTAAAACCCGCCATCGCTAATTAGCAGTAGCGCTTCTTTTTGTGCCGCGCTGCTGCTAAGATTCTGTGTATAAGGTTTTCCCTAGTAGTGTCAGGGAGAACACTTGTACCTTGAAATTTAGTGAGGGATCATCTTATAATGTTACCGCCGTACTAAGCAAAATAAGATGCATAAATGATAAACATCACATGCAATCAATATAAGTGATATGATACAAGAGGGATCATCTTATAATGTTACCGCCGTACTAAGCAAAATAAGATGCATAAATGATAAACATCACATGCAATCAATATAAGTGATATGATATGGCCATCATCATCTTGTGCCATTGATCTCCATCTCCAAAGCACCGTCATGATCACCATCGTCACCGGCTTGACAGCTTGATCTCCATCAAAGCATCGTTGTCATCTCGCCAACTATTGCTACTACGACTATCAGCACCGCTTAGTGATAAAGTAAAGCAATTACATAGCGATTGCATTTCATACAATAAAGCGACAACCATATGGCTCCTGCCAGTTGCCGATAACTGTTACAAAACATGATCATCTCATACAACAATTTATATATCATCACGTCTTGACCATATCACATCACAGCAAGCCTTCCAAAAACAAGTTAGACGTCATCTACTTTGTTGTTGCAAGTTTTACGTGGCTGCTACAGGCTCTTCTACCAAGAACCGTTCTTACCTACGCATCAAAACCACGACGATTTTTCATGAAGTGTGCTGTTTTAAACTTCAACAAGGACCGAGCGTAGTCACACTCGATTCAACTAAAGTTGGAGAAATAGACACCCACTAGCCACCTGTGTGCAAAGCACGGCGGTAGAACCAGTCTCATGAACGCGGTCATGTAATGTCGGTCTGGGCCGCTTCATCCAACAATACCGCCGAATCAAAGTATGACATGATGGTAAGTAGTATGACTATCATCACCCACAACTCTTTGTGTTCTACTCGTGCATATAACATCTACGCATAGACCTGGCTCGGATGCCACTGTTGGGGAACATAGTATTTCAAAAAATTTCCTACGATCACGCAAGATCTATCTAGGAGAAGCATAGCAACGAGCGGGGACAGTGTGTCCACATACCCTCGTAGACCGAAAGCGAAAGCGTTTAGTAACGCGGTTGATGTAGTCGGACGTCTTCGTGATCCAACCGATCAAGTACCGAACGCACGACACCTCCATGATTTGCACAAGTTCAACTCGGTGACGTTCCTCGTACTCTTGATCCAGCTGAGGCCGAGGGATAGTTTCGTCAGCACGATGGCATGGTGACGGTGATGATGAAGTTACCGACGCAGGGTTTCGCCTAAGCACTACGACAATATGACCGAGGTGGAAAACTGTGGAGGGGGGCACCGCAGACGGCTAAAGATCAAATTGTGTGTCTATGGGGTGCCCCCTCCCCCGTATATAAAGGAGGGAGGAGGAGGAGGGCCGGCCAAAAGGGGCGCGCCCAAGGGGTGATTCCTACTCCTAGTAGGAGTAGGTTTCCCCCTTTCCTAGTCCAAGTAGGAGCAGAAGCAAGGAGAGGGAGAGGGAGAGAAAAAGAGGGGCCGCGCCCCCTCCCCTAGTCCTATTCCGACTCCCCTTGGGGGGGGGCACCACGTCCTGGCTGCTGCCCTCTCTCTCCCCTAAGGCCCGCTAAGGCCCATTACTTCCCCGCGGGGTTCCGGTAACCCCTCCGGTACTCCGGTTTTATCCGAAACCAACCCGAACACTTCCCTTGTCCGAATAATGTGGTCCAATATATCAGTCTTTATGTCTCGACCATTTCGAGACTCCTCTTCATGTCCGTGATCTCATCCAGGACTCCGAACAACCTTCAGTACATCAAATCACATAAACTCATAATATGAATCGTCATCGAACATTAAGCGTGCGGACCCTACGGGTTCGAGAACTATGTAGACATGACCGAGACACATCTCCGGTCAATAACCAATAGCGGAACCTGGATGCTCATATTGGCTCCTACATATTCTATGAAGATCTTTATCGGTCAAACCACACAACAACATACGTTGTTCCCTTTGTCATCGGTATGTTACTTGCCCGAGATTCGATCGTCGGTATCACCATACCCAGTTCAATCTCGTTACCAGCAAGTCTCTTTACTCTTTCTGTAATGCATCATCCCGTAACTAACTCATTAGTCACATTGCTTGCAAGGCTTATAGTGATGTGCATTACCGAGATGGCCCAGAGATACCTCTCTGACAATCGGAGTGACAAATCCTAATCTCGATCTATGCCAACTCAACAAGCACCATCGGAGACACTTGTAGAGCATCTTTATAATCACCCAGTTACGTTGTGGCATTTGATAGGGCATTAAGTGTTCCTCCGGTATTTGGGAGTTGCATAATCTCATAGTCATAGGAACATGTATAAGTCATGAAGAAAGCAATAGCAATAAACTGAACGATCATAGTGCTAAGCTAACAGATGGGTCTTGTCCATCACATCATTCTCTAATGATGTGATCACGTTCATCAAATGACAACACATGTCTATGACTAGGAAACTTAACCATCTTTGATTAACGAGCTAGTCTTGTAGAGGCATACTAGGGACACTCTGTTTGTCTATGTATTCACACATGTACTAAGTTTCCGGTTAATACAATTCTTGCATGAATAATAAACATTTATAATGATATAAGGAAATATAAATAACAAATTTATTATTGCTTCTAGGGCATATTTACTTCATATTAATGCATATAAAACATCAAAAATAATAATTTAATAGCACGGAACAATAAAAAATTATAGATATGTTGGAGACGTATCAGTACATCACATGTGCTCTTGTGTGGCGAGCTCATTTTTTTGGAGAGACCTACATATTTGGTAGTTTTTTTAGGAAAAGGCATAAGCTTGACCCCTCTTCATTGAGAAAAGGATATTATGTTGATATTCCATATGCATTGATTAAACACTCTCTATATATCCATTGGGATAGCCCATCTTGCGGCTATTGCACATGGCTCGAAGGACGCGAACTACCCTTATATTATCATCCAATTCTACCTACTTGCGTAAAAGTAGATCTCCAAATCAATGTTGTTTGTACAGCCGGTGGTGATGTAGTCTCTACAATGGCATGCTCACATCCGGCACGTAAGTCCATTTATCTTAAACGCAACAAAAAATTGTCTTATTGCTCCCCTCCGCCAATGATAATAGAGTGGGTGGCAACATGATGGCCCATTATCTGTAGATCATGTGAGAGAAAAATGGTAGCGCCCGTGGAGAATGTAGGAATCTATATTGAACAGAATCCTAACTACTAACAACCTCCGGACACCTTTCCTATAGTCGTGGCCTCCATATGCGAGGTTGCTAGCAGTCTACCCATTGTTCACCACCCTATTCTACCTCCTGGTAAATCTATGGAGGTTACGGATCTCGAGGAAAGAATCGTAGCCAAAGCCGATGGTCTAAGGTTATGACAAGTGAAAATTTACCCCTTGCACCAAGTACATAGGAACACTCAAATATTTGAGACTAAAATCTTATTAAAAGAGCATGCAAGCACTGAGCTCACCTCTTAGCAAGAATAGAAACATAGACTTATCTTAAAAAGACAGTAAAGTTTGTAAATATGATTATTGTAGTTAATCCGGAATAAATGTGAAAATAATGAATGCTTCTCCCACTATTTGTAGTTGAGCATTTTTCATATGAATGTGATTCATACACTGATAAAATAAGGTTACACATTGTATCCTACTCTGATATCTTTGTGGTTCCAGTTAAGAAACTTATAATGCTCAACCTGTGCCACTTAGTGGCAGCTATATTCATGGATTTTCCATGAAACCACCGATCACAGATGAAGTATGTTATAGTAGATGCAAAACCCATTCGCATGGTATCAAACAGAAAAAGTTCCACAAAATGTTCGATTATAGCTTCGTTTTGCACTGTGTCCTGAGAGAGCAACATGTTTTCTTTACCATGTATCCTAGAGTATCTATTTTGATTGGATAAATATTGCATTATGTCTAAAGATAGTGGCACATTTTCTTCAGCGGGATTGGTATAGTCTCTTTGCATTGAACACAATATGCATCAATTCTGGACACCGTGTCATACTTGTTGGGGTCCAAAGGGCATTGTAAGAGTGAGTGAATATTTCATAGAGATAAGGAAATTGCTCATCATATTGATTACTTAATTTGAAACACAAGGTAAAGCAACACTATTGAATTAGAACTAGGATGTGCAAGCAATATATAGAACTTCCACACATGGCATTCTTCATGCATGGTGGAGCCAAGCAGTAAAATCTAATTACTTATAGATAAGATCAACATCGTCCAAGATAAGAATAGCTTTAGTTAAAAATGAAGCTCCAAAAATGTGTTGTGCAGGATGACTGGTCTACTATTGTTGTTTTCTCCCTCCCGTTTGTCAACACATAATTAAAATAGAATAGAAGTGAGCAACATATTATGTACTTCTTTTCAAAATCTTTTATAGTCTTGTTTAAAAGCATAGGAATTGCACATTGTTTTCATGGACAAATTACTAGTCAGAGTTCCATGCTTTGAACTTTGGCCAAACTCAACATACACGACTCATGATGATGGATCATCTTCTAAATGCTTGACGGGTCATCAAATTGCTTACCTTTTCTCATGCATAAATAGAACATATTGACGTATGTGTTACATGCATTTAAAGAAAAATGTTTAATGCATGTTGTGTACCTTTGAAATTGTGAAAGAAGTATATGCATGTAACTTTAAGTGATGTTGATGTAAGAGTAAGCACCATAGTAGTGCGTGATGTACCTGAGCAACGACTTGACATGTCTTGTGATGAATGAGAGACACTCGAAATGACTCATGTCATCCAACGGAAGGTTGTTGCCATGCACCTGCTCCAGCAGGTCCGCCGACACCATTTACTCTGGCGGCTTCACCTCCTAGCTCCCATAAGCGTGACCATATACAAGCACATGTTCTCCTTAGCAGTACCCAAAAAATGAACCCTGCCAATAAATCATATTATGATAGGCACAATAGTGGAGTCGATCCTACATTTTTTATTATAAAAACAGATCTAACATTTCATGCACCCAGTACAATGATGTCTTACCTGGTTCGTGTAAACCATAGAAAACATCATGAGCTGGACATACAACAACAAGACGAGAAAGCATTGGATCAGATTAAATTGCAATATTTATATTTATGACTATGATCATTCATGGCATAATCTCTTATAGGCATTACGTCTGTGATATGTATACCATTATTATCCAACTGCATATACAACTAATACTCCACTTCAAGACCGCTATCCATCATGCATCTTGAAGTATAAAGTTCATGACTAATAGAGCATTGCAATAAGCATTGACATAATGTAGACAGTAAAATATCAAGCTATATGACAAGAAACCATTGTTTTAGCCTTACTGGCAACAATACAATACGTGTCTTGTCGATATAGATCACCACAAGATTAGGACCTTCTACAATGCACCACTCCCTCTGAAGAAATACCCATCAAACATGGCCGAAGAATATAGATGGATCAAAGAGCATACAAATTTATTTCATTATATAGCAAACAAAATTCAAAAGATTCAATTGAATTTAAGGTACAACAAAAGTAGCAAAAAATACTTTTTAGGTATTTTTGACAAAAATGGCAAGCAGAGATGCAAACTAACAAATAAATAAAACAAACTAGACAAGATAGATAATAAGAATGTAGATTGATAGTGTGAAGGACCTGTTTATTTGAAGAGAAACTCCTTAGCAATGGCACTAGAAATGTTGCTTGCTCACTTGTAAGAGTAGTTGGGTAACCCTCAAGTGTAAGTGTGAAGTAACCTAGTGATGTCTACTACACAACCTTCTTCTTGTAGACGTTGTTGGGCCTCCAAGTGCAGAGATTTGTAGGACAGTAGCAAATTTCCCTCAAGTGGATGACCTAAGGTTTATCAATCTGTAGGAGGCGTAGGATGAAGATGGTCTCTCTCAAGCAACCCTGCAACCAAATAACAAAGAGTCTCTTGTGTCCCCAACACACCCAATACAATGGTAAATTGTATAGGTGCACTAGTTCGCTAAGAGATGGTGATACAAGCTTAATATGGATGGTAGATATAGGTTTTTGTAATCTGAAAATATAAAAACAGCAAGGTAACTAATGATAAAAGTGAGCGTAAACGGTATTGCAATGATAAGAAACAAGGCCTAGGGTTCATACTTTCACTAGTGCAAGTTCTCTCAACAATAATAACATAATTGGATCATATAACTATCCCTCAACATGCAACAAAGAGTCACTCCAAAGTCACTAATAGCGGAGAACAAACAAAGAGATTATGGTAGGGTACGAAACCACCTCAAAGTTATTCTTTCCAATCAATCCGTTGGGCTATTCCCTGTAAGTGTCACAAACAGCCCTAGAGTTCGTACTAGAATAACACCTTAAGACACAAATCAACCAAAACCCTAATGTCACCTAGATACTCCAATGTCACCTCAAGTATCCGTGGGTATGATTATACGATATGCATCACACAATCTCAGATTCATCTATTCAACCAACACATAGAACCTCAAAGAGTGCCCCAAAGTTTCTACCAGAGAATCAAGACGAAAACGTGTGCCAACCCCTATGCATAGGTTCATGGGCGGAACCCGCAAGTTGATCACCAAAACATACATCGAGTGAATCACGTGATATCCCATTGTCACCACAGATACGCACGGCAAGACATACATCAAGTGTTATCAAATCATTAAAGACTCAATCCGATAAGATTACTTCAAAGGGAAAACTCAATCCATTACAAGAGAGTAGAGGGGGAGAAGCAACATAAGATCCAACTATAATAGCAAAGCTCGCGATACATCAAGATCGTGCCAAATCAAGAACACGAGGGAGAGAGATCAAACACATAGCTACTGGTACATACCCTCAGCCCCGAGGGTGAACTACTCCCTCCTCGTCATGGAGAGCGCCGGGATGATGAAGATGGCCACCGGTGAGGGTTCCCTCCCGTGAGTCTTGAACAGGGTCCCGATTGGTTTTTGGTGGCTCTGGAGGTTTTGCGGCGGCGGAACTCCTGATCTAATCTCTGTTCTGGAAGTTTTAGGATACGTAGGTATATATGGGTGAAAGAAGTACATCAGTGGACCGAAGGGGGGCCATGAGGCAGGGGGGTGCGCCCTAGGGGTGGGGGCGTGCCCTCCACCCTCGTGGGCACCTCCCTTCTTTCCTGACGTGCACTCCAAGCTTTTCCGGTAGCTTTCCTTCCAAAAATAACTTCTCCAGTTGATTTCGTTCCGTTTGATATTCCTTTTCTTCGAAACACTGAAATAGGCAAAAAACAGCAAATCTGGGCTGGGCCTCCGGTTAATAGGTTAGTCCCAAAAATAATATAAAAGTGGATAATAAAGCCCAATATTGTCCTAAACAGTAGATAATATAGCATGGAGCAATCAAAAAAATTATAGATACATTGGAGACGTATCAAGTATCCCCAAGCTTAATTCCTGCTCTTTCTCGAGTAGGTAAATGATAAAAAGATAATTTTTGATGTGGAATGCTAGTTGGCATAATTTCATTGTAATTCTTCTTAATTGTGATATGAATATTCATATCTGAAAGATTCAAGAGAAAAGTTCATATTGACATAAAAATAATAATACTTCAAGCATACTAACTAAGCAATTATGTCCTCTCAAAATAACATGGCCAAAGAAAGTTCATCCCTACAAAATCATATAGTTTAGTCATGCTCCATTTTCAACACAAGAATGCTCTCATCATGCACAACCCGATGACAAGCCAAGCAATTGTTTCCTACTTTAGTAATCTCAAACTTATAAACCTTCACGCAATACATGAGCGCGAGTCATGGACATAGCACTATGGGTGGAATAGAATATGATGATGGGGGTTGTCGGTGTCAAAACCGGCGGATCTCGGGTAGGGGGTCACGAACTGTGCCTCTAGGCAGATGGTAACAGGAGACAAGGGACACGATGTTTTTACCCAGGTTCGTGCCCTCTCGATGGAGGTAAAACCCTACTCCTGCTTGATTAATATTGATGATATGGGTAGTACAAGAGTAGATCTACCACGAGATCAGAGAGGCTAAACCCTAGAAGCTAGCCTATGGTATGATTGTTGTTCGTCCTACGGACTAAAACCCTCCGTTTTTTATAGACACCGGAGAGGGCTAGGGTTACACAGAGTCGGTTACAATGGGAGGAGATCTACATATCTGCATCGCCAAGCTTGCCTTCCATGCCAACGAAAGTCCCATCCGGACACGGGACGAAGTCTTCAATCTTGTATCTTCATAGTCCAGGAGTCCGGCTAAAGGTTACAGTCCGGCTATCCGGACACCCCCTAATCCAGGACTCCCTCAGTAGCCCCTGAACCAGGCTTCAGTGACGACGAGTCAGGCAGATTGTCTTCGGCATTACAAGGCGGGTTCCTCCTCCGAATACTTCATAAAAGATTTTGAACACAAGGATAGTGTCCGACTCTGCAAAATAAGTTCCACATACCACCATAGAGAGAATAATATTTACACAAATCCAACCTGCTGACGTATTCCGCAGCGTGATATTACACCACGGCCAAGCCTTTATTCGAATCGTTTTTACTGTCCCACCTCAGCGCGTTTAGCGAGGCGGTTTCCTTGGCACGTCTCGTCGAAGCAGAGATCGTGTCCCCTTATTCCGGGATTCTCATCAATACGGGAGTGGGTAACCCAATCGTGCCCGTTGGTACGCCTCCTCAATCGAAGGCGAGTCACAAACGGTCACGGGGAGGGCTCTTGGTATTCAACCTCTTTATAAAGAGACCAAGCCTCTACTCCTTTCTTTCAATCTCAATCGAATCCGCCTCTCGCCTCGAGTTCCAACACCCAAAGCTCCAGATTCAGGCGCTTCGGACCTTCGATGATGTACGGCTCCGACCTTGAAGGCCGGTGGATGCCTTCCTCCCTTACGGAAGAAGACGTGCTAAAGCTAAGAGATGCCAGGTATCTAACCGGCGAAATCCCGCATAGGCTGCCTGCTCAAGGGCAGGTTATTCCCAATCCCAAGCCTGGCGAGAGCGTGGTGTTCGCGTCTCATTTCCTTCGGGGCTAGGCTTCCCGACGGACCCCTTCGTGAGGGGGCTCCTGTTTTATTATGGGCTGGAATTTCATGACTTGGCTCCGGAGTCCATCCTCCACATCTCATCGTTCATTGTCGTGTGCGAAGCCTTCCTCCGTATTACTCCTCACTTCAGATTGTGGCTTAAGACCTTCAAAGTAGAGCCGAAGATGATTGAGGTGCAGCACGCGGAGTGCGGAGGTGCCGTTATAAGCAAGAACGCTGACGCTCCATGGCCCGAGGGCTCTTTTCAAGAGGAGTTCAGCTTATGGAAACGAGAGTGGTTTTATATCACATCTCCCAGGGGCACCAAGTGGGTGGCGCCACCTGCCTTTTGCTCGGGTCCCCCACCATAGCTATCGTCATGGGTCAGTAAAGGGCTTAACTGGGGGCCGTCCATGGACGTGCCCTTGTTGCAGGGCCGCATTCGAGATCTCCTAGAAAGAGACATCAATCTGGTCATAGTGACGCAGGTCATGTTGATTCGCCGCACCCTGCCCTGCAAACGTCGCCCCCTCCGCCTGTGGCAGTTTAATCCGGAGGGACCACGAGCCCTCCAACATTTTACGGGCACGACACCCATGGAGATGTACAAATTGTTCTTCGGATCACAAGCAATGTGTCCGGACTCGACCGAGGACGCAAGTCTGAGCTGCAATCGCCCGGATACTCAAGTAAGTAGCCCTGCATCTATTACACGCTATCCGTATATTTATCATAAAATTGCCCTTAAAAGAGTTGTCCCTTAAACAGGAGTGGATAGCGAAAGCAAAGCTAATCAGGTGTCCGGCCCCCCTCCCTGAGGCCACCCCGGATCCCGTGTTAACCATGATGCTGGAGGTTGTGCCTTTGGAAGAAGGCGAAGGGGGGAACAAGGAAGCTACCGCCTCCCCGAAGGAGGCTGTCAGGAAAGGAGGAATCGAGAATTCCTCTATCCAGGGGAAGAAGAGGACCACCTCTGAAGACCCGGAGACCATGGTCTCAGAGCGGGGAAGAAATCTCGTCAGAGGGTCTGGCGCTGGGGGATGCCTCGGCCGCACTGTGCCCCCAAGGGGATCAGCCCTCCACCGAGCCGTAAGTAGAGGGGGGAGTTTTAAAATGAGAGACATCCCTGTTCTATTTCTGAGGAAGATAACCGAAATTTTACCTTGTAGTTCGGATCTCAGCCTTTCTCAGCAGAGCTCATCTTCAGGGGATCTTCGTCCGGAGATTATGGAGAGCGGAATGCCTCCCCCTGCCGTACCACCTTGCGAGGCGGGCGACCCTGAGGTGTCGTCACGGAGGGTTTCTCCGAATCCGGCAGGGCCGGAAGGCAGTCGTATGGCCCCCAAAGCCCTCCGTGTCCGACTTTCGAAAAAGGCCATCGGACGAGTCTGGCACCGTCCGGTGCACGGTCGGAGGAGCTAAACGACCTGCTCGGGCGAGCGTCTTTCTCAGAAGAACACCGCGCATTGATGGGTACGGTGATTGAAAGGATTTCATCCGCGGAGAGCGGGTTGTACGAGGCCGTCAGGAGTTTACTGACAGGTTTTGAGGTACGCGAAATGGTGTACCTTTTGACAGTTCGGCATATATAAGATGCGCCCTGTGTAGATAGTAGCCCCTGAGACTCTGTGCATTGTAAAAAATGACGGCGCGCCGAGGATCATAATCCCCGGTATAATATGTCGCCCTTCCTATGTAGGTGGTGAAGTGTTCGGTGGCTAGCCGGACTGATGGATTTGCCGAGCTAAAGCGGCAAGTTGACGTGGCAGATGCCGACATCGCGCTTGTCAACAAGCGGCTTGACGAGGCACAAGGTATGTAATTTCTCCGAAGACACCTGGTAAGAGGAGCTTGATGCCCGCATCTTACAACATGTATGCTTGATGCAGATGGTGCCGCTGCCACGGAGAACCTTCAGGCGGAACTTGCCCGAGCCAAGGAGCAGGCCAGGAAAAGCGATGCGGCTGCCTTAAAGGCGGCTGAAGAGCTGAAAGCCGAACAGGCTGCTCACTGCCGAAGCAAGAAGGAAATGGCTGAGATGGCTGTGAAGTTGAAGAATGCTGCCGACCGCTGCAAGCTTCTTGAAAAAGAAGATCGGGCGGAACAGAAGGACCTGGAGAAGGCCACTATCGAGGCCAAGGATACTCGCTCTGCGATGAGAGCTATGAAGGAGGAGCTACGTCAGGCCGGAGATATCTCGGCTGGAAAGCCCTTTATGCTGTGGATGAAGTTCGGGGATCCTAAATATGCTCCGTTGGACCGGCTGTGGAGTGTGGCGGACACTTATCTGGACTTGGCGGCGAGTGCCGCGGACGCGGCCGAACACTTCCGAGATCAAAAGGATCACGAAGTGGAAAAGCTTTTTTGGTCGCAGTTCCACAATCCAGAGCGCCCACTTCCATTAACCGATCGTTTGGCCGCATGGGCGGAGCTGAATAGGTTATCCGGACTCGCCATGAAATATGTCGTGAGTCATCTGTGGCGAAAAAGGCCCGAGCCAAGAGTTATTTTAGCTTGGTGCAGCAGTTCCTTGCGCGGTGCCGCATATCAATGCAATGAAGAGGTCAGCGTGCATAGAGGGTGCGCGGATGGCTCTTGCCCGTGTCAAAACATACTGGGCGGAGATGAATGCCATCGTTGTTGCATCCCAAGATTCGGACGGGAGCCGAGTACCTGTCGAGCACTATTTTCAGGAAGTTCTGCAGGGCGCTCGTTTAATAGAGACGCAGCGCTCGAAGGATATTATGTTCGAATAACATGTATTATTGTAAAACAATGTTTCGAGGGAATATAAAAGCTTTTTATACTTGTGCCTTCAAGAATTAAAATACCTCCCCGCGGCCGTTAATGTATATGTGTATATAACCTGAAAGATGGCAGTTCTTGACTTCAGCCCCAAGCATATAATGCGGGGTGATCGCATGACGCATTTTCACACTTGATCCAACGTCTTGGTCCTATTAAGGAGGTGATAAGCGCATCGAACTAGGCAACCGGACTATAATGCTTTATCACTTTCACTTAGCCATAGGAGTTTGACGGTGGGGCTACTATATAGCCCCTAGGGGCACCACGCTCACCCGAATTCGTATGCGTGTGTGCCTGGCCGAAACGACCTTCGTTAATGCGGAGGAATCCTAAAGATTCCGGCGGGTCATCGAGTGGTTGACCAGTCTCACGCTATATCATGACAGTCAGTTTTCGGCTTTCTCTACTCAGGTGCTCGCCTGGCCGAATCGGGGCACAATAGCAGTAGTTCTCCTGGTGCCGCCTTAGCCGATAGAGCGGAACGTAAGGCAGCAAAGCACAGGAGCCGGGCAAACCCAACATTTGATCAAAGACATGATTAAGAGCCGATGCATATAAGGCCAAACTCGCGACGCCGAACACTCCCTAAGGTATTCTGTCTTTATGAAAACGGGCTGAACAACGCCCTTGGTAATAAGCCCCTGGTGTCCAGGTATGCGCAAAATTCTGACGTGGCCACATGCCAAGACGCCAGCCTCCTCCTCGGTTATACCAAACCCGGGGGATGGGTATCCACAAGAGACAGTGAAAAAGGTTTACGCAGGGTCTTAATCTAAAAAGAATCCTTGGAACGGGTCCCTATTGCACGTCTGCGCCTGTGTCTCCGTTGTGTCGTATCCTGGACGGGTGTAGCACGGTGTTCATATGTAAAAGAGAGGAACTTAGTTGAAAAAGATCATGCGAAAATGTATGTTATATTAAATAAACAAAGTATAATTCAAAAAATGGGTAAAATTGAGCTTTATTGTCTCTTGTTGTAAATGCGCGGAGCCCCTTGTACTGGGGTATGCGGCTAGTAAGCCCTTGTATGTTTACGCCGGACTCGTCTAGCCATTTCCGGGGTCTGAACGACCTGTTTAGGTGCTTTGATTAGTGAAGCCGGTTTAGTGTGTGGCTGTCAAGGCAGCCGCACAGTCTTCCGCGCTCGAGGAACACTCGATATTTCCCTTTAATAAGATGTGCCTCGCAGTCCGGGCATTTTAAGCGTAAGAGATGCATAATGCGGTATTGTGTTAAAGCGGGCGAAAGCTTTGCGTCCCAGTAGTGCTTGATAGCTACTTGTAAATGGGGCGATGTGGAAGGTTAGCTTTTCGCGGCGGAAGTTGTTGGGGGAGCCGAACATAACTTCTAGCAGGAGAGAACCTGTACAATGGGCATTTGGCGTTACCCCTTGAAAGGAAGTGTTGCTATGGCGAATTTTTGTTGGGTCTATCCCCATTTTGCGGATTGTGTCCTGATATAGCAGGTTTAGATCACTGCCGCCGTCCATTAGGACTTGTGTAAAGTGGAGTCCGCTAACTATCGGATCTAATATCAAGGCAGTCCAGCCTGCGTTCCGGATACTTCTAGAGTAATCCTGATGGTCGAAGGTGATTGGTTTTAACAACCAGTGGCGGGACTCCTCTGGGATAGGCCGTATGGCGCGTATCTCTATAGGTGCCACTCTGTTTTCCCTTTTGTCACGTGAAGTGACTTTACTGTTTTGACTTCTTGTGGGAAATTCTTTTGTTTTCCGGTGCTCTGCTTGTGGGGTTCGTCATCGTCCTCGCTTGGTGTATCTAGCCCGTTGTGTTTGGCGTTGAGTTTTCCGGATTGCTTGAAGACCCAACAATCTCTGTGGGTATGGTTTGCAGGCTTCCCGTGAGTACTGTGGATTTGGCATATCTTGTCCAAGATTTTGTTTAGGTTAGATAGCTCGTCCCTGTTATCCTTGAGGGGCAGCTTTTTCTGATTCTGCCGAGAGCTTTTGAATCCGGTGTTGACCGCCGTGCTCTTCGGGCTATTTCCCTTGGTCCGGTGCTGGTCCTTGCTGCATCGCGGTTTCCCGTTTCCATCCCTAACTTCGAATGTACTTGGGTCGCTGGTACTGCATCTTGCCAACTTACTATCCTCTCCTGCGCAAAAGCGGGTCATGAGGCTTGTTAATGCGGCCATTGTTCTTGGCTTTTCTTGGCCGAGGTGTCTGGCGAGCCATTCGTCTCGAACGCTGTGTTTGAGAGCTGCTAAGGCTTGTGTCCTGGACAATCGACTATCCGGTTCTTTTTAGTAAGAAATCTGTTCCAGAATTTCTGGGCTGACTCTCCGGGTTGTTGAGTTATGTGACTTAAATCGTCAGCATCCGGAGGTCGGACATAGGTCCCTTGAAAATTTGCCCGAAAAGCATCCTCGAGCTCTTCCCAACTTCCAATGGTGTTTTCGGGAAGGCTTTTAAGCCAATGCCGGGCTGGCCCTTTGAGCTTGAGGGGTAAGTATTTTATGGCATGGAGGTCATCGCCTCTAGCCATGTGTATGTGGAGGATATAATCCTCAATCCAGAGTCCAGGGTCTGTTGTTCCGTCGTATGCCTCTATGTTTACGGGCTTGAATCCAGCTGGAAATTCATGGTCCAACACCTCATCGGTGAAACATAGGGGGTGTGTGGCACCACTATATTTGGGTGTGCCGTGATGTTCGGATACTTGTTGCATTGCATTGCTTACTAGAGCTTGCTTTCTTGGCCCGTAGATAGATCTGGCTGGGCCATCTTTTTTATGCGAGTCCTTGTGCGGATCGCGTGCCGACTTGTGTGCGGTGCCATTTGCCGCTCTATGTTGGCCATGGGGTTGTTTATCCGACCGGGTGGCTTCCTTATTTTTTGATTGCGGGGGCTCTAAGGCCTCCTCATCAAATTCCGGCAGTAATTTTCGCTTCGGATAGCTTGGCGACTGTCGCCGTATTTGTCTACGGTGTTGAGTACTTTGCTCCTTCTCATTCTGAGTGCATCTTCCGCTTCTGCTTTTTCAGGCTACGCACAGTGGCGACGAGCCTTTTGTGGAGGTTCTTCTGCTCCAGCAACTTGTCCGGCGTGAGGTCGTCCGGACTGTTATCTTCACCGGGGACGGGTTGTTCGGTTTGTTTATCCAAGTTTCCCTGTTCGGACGGTTGCTCGATGGCATGTTCGTCGTCCGCCGGTTCGCCCTGCTCTGTGGCTGGGTCTATATGGCTGCTGTCTCTGTCGAGGTGGGGTTTAGAGCGGCGCTTACGCCGCCGCTTTGACTGCTTTTCGAGGGAACGATCCCTCGTTGCGTCCCTTTGTTCCTCGTCGTTGTTTCTTTTAGGTGTGTCCACCATGTATACATCGTGAGATGAGGTGGTTGTCCATTTCCCTATAGGCGCTGGTTCCTGTACGTCTCCTAAATCGTCATCCATACCGTCGATGTCTTCAGAGTCGAAGTCGAGCATGTCGGTTAAATCATCGACAATGGCTACGAAGTGGGTGGTGGGTGGGCTTTGAATTTCTTCGTCATCCGCATCCCAACCTTGCTGACCATAGACCGGCCAGGGCTCTCCTGATAAAGAGAGAGACTTTAGTGAATTCAGAATGTCGCCGAAGGGCGAAGTGCCGAAGATGTCCGCGCGGCGAACTCCATGATCGGCGCCCAATCGGATTCGATCGGCAGGGGCGCGGAAGGTTCGGAGTCCGGCACCTTGGAGTCACGAGCTTCGCAGAGGACGAGGCTGGTGTTCGGCTCGATCACCGTAGAGATTGCAGCCCCCGAGGCGGTGTCCAGCCACCCGTCCTTGATTGGCGCAGTCGGCTCCGAGGTAGGGGTCGGAGAGGACACGGGTGCAGCCTCCAGGGCACTGTTCGGCGCCAGAGCTAGATCATGCCCATCGTGATAAAGGCGGGCGTGTTTCGGTGTGGCTCGAACCCGTCAAGAACAAGTCTCCGCGGACGTCAGCCGTAGTTCAAACTTCAAACCTGACCTGATGGCGAGGCGAAGCTTTCGATCTGCTTCCGGATGGCTGCTTAATTGGCCCGCAGTGCAAAGCCGCGCCAATACGAAGATCTGTCCGGGAGAAAAGTCTCATCCTGGACCGCATCGTTGTTGATGATCGGAGGAGCCATTGGGCCTAAAGATGACGACACGGAGGAACTCTCAATGAAAGCACCAATGTCGGTGTCAAAACCGCGGATCTCGGTAGGGGGTCCCGAATCGTGCGTCTAGGCGGATGGTAACAGGAGACAAGGGACACGATGTTTTTACCCAGGTTCGGGCCCTGTCGATGGAGGTAAAACCCTACTCCTGCTTGATTAATATTGATGATATGGGTAGTACAAGAGTAGATCTACCACGAGATCAGAGAGGCTAAACCCTAGAAGCTAGCCTATGGTATGATTGTTGTTCGTCCTACGGACTAAAACCCTCCGGTTTATATAGACACCGGAGAGGGCTAGGGTTACACAGAGTTGGTTACAATGGGAGGTAATCTACATATCCGCATCGCCAAGCTTGCCTTCCACGCCAAGGAAAGTCCCATCCGGACACGGGACGAAGTCTTCAATCTTGTATCTTCATAGTCCAGGAGTCCGGCCAAAGGTTACAGTCCGGCTATCCGGACACCCCCTAATCCAGGACTCCCTCAGGGGTTATGTGTAGAAGACAAAAAAGGAGAAAGTCTCACATCAACGAGGCTAATCAATAGGCTATGGAGATGCCCATCGATTGATGTTAATTCAAGGAGTAGGGATTGCCATGCAACAGATGCACTAGAGCTATAAATGTATGAAAGCTCATCAAAAGAAACTAAGTGGGTGTGCATCCAACTTGCTTGCTCACGAAGACCTAGGGCACTTGAGGAGGCCCATTGTTGGAATATACAAGCCAAGTTCTATAATGAAAAATTCCCACTAGTATATGAAAGTGACAAAATAAGAGACTCTCTATTATGAAGATCATGGTGCTACTTTGAAGCACAAGTGTGGTAAAAGGATAGTAACATTGTCCCTTCTCTGTTTTTCTCTCATTTTTTGGGCCTTCTCTTTTTTTATGGCCTTTCTCTTTTTTATTCTTTTTGGGCCTTCTTTTTTTTTATGGCCTTTCTCTTTTTTTTATTATTCCTCACTTGGGACAATGCTCTAGAAAATGATGATCATCACACTTCTATTTATTTACAACTCAATGATTACAACTCGATACTAGAACAAAGTATGACTCTATATGAATGCCTCCAGCGGTGTACCGGGATATGCAATGAACCAAGAGTGACATGTATGAAATAATTATGAACGGTGGCTTTGCCACAAATACTATGTCAACGACATGATCATGCTAAGCACTATGACAACGACGAATGTGTCATGATGAACGGAATGGTGGAAAGTTGCATGGCAATATATCTCGGAATGGCTATGGAAATGCCATAATAGTTAGGCATGGTGGCTGTTTTGAGGAAGATATAAGGAGGTTTATGTGTGAAAGAGTGAATCATATCACGGGGTTTGGATGCACCTTCGAAGTTTGCACCAACTCTCAATGTGAGAAAGGGCAATGCACGGTACCGAAGAGGCTAGCAATGATGGAAGGGTGAGAGTGCGTATAATCCATGGACTCAACATTAGTCATAAAGAACTCATATACTTATTGCAAAAATCTACAAGCCATCAAAAACCAAAGCACTACGCATGCTCCTAGGGGATAGATTGGTAGGAAAAGACCATCGTCATTCCCCGACCGCCACTCATAAGGAGGACAATCAAAGAACACCTCATGTTTCAAATTTGTTACATAACGTTTAACATACATGCATGCTACGGGACTTGCAAACTTCAACACAAGCATTTCTCAAATTCACAACTACTCAATTAGCATGACTTTGATATTATTACCTCCATATCTCAAAACAATCATCAAGCATCAAACTTTTCGTAGTATTCAACACACTCATAAGAAAGATTTTATTATTCTTGTATACCTAGCATATTAAGATTATTTAAGCAAATTACCATGCTATTTAAGACTCTCAAAATAATATAAGTGAAGCATGAGAGTGCATCTATTTCTTCAAAATAAAACCACCATTGTGCTCTAAAAGATATAAGTGAAGCACTAGAGCAAACAACAAACTACTCCAAAAGATATAAGTGAAGATCAATGAGTAGTCGAATAATTATGTAACTATGTGAAGACTCTCTAAAATTTAAGAATTTCAGATCTTGATACTTTATTCGAACAGAAAGCAAAGCTAAATAAAATAAAATGACGCTCCAAGCAAAACACATATCATGTGGTGAATAAAAAGATAGCTCCAAGTAAAGTTACCGATGAACGAAGACGAAAGAGAGGATGCCTTCCGGGGCATCCCCAAGCTTAGATGCTTGGTTATCCTTGAATATTACCTTGGGGTGCCTTGGGCATCGCCAAGCTTAGTCTCTTGACACTCCTTATTCCATAGTCCATCGAATCTTTACCCAAAACTTGAAAACTTCACAACACAAAACTTAACAAAAAACTCGTGAGCTCCGTTAGCGAAAGAAAACAAAACACCACTTCAAGGTACTGTAATGAACCCATTCTTTATTTATATTGGTGTTAAACCTACTTTATTCCAACTTCTCTATGTTTTATAAACTAGTTTACTAGCCATAGATTCACCAAGATAAGCAAGCAACACAATGAAAACAGAATCTGTCAAAAACATAACAGTCTGTAGTAATCTGTATCAAACGTATTCTTCTGGAACTCCAAAAATTCTAAAATAAATTGTTGGACCTGAGGAATTTGTGTATTAATGATCTGCAAAAAGAATAAACTAAATAGCACTCTCCAGTAAAAAGTTTTAGCTAATCTCGTGAGCGCTAAAGTTTCTGTTTTTTTACAACATGATCATAAAGACTTCACCCAAGTCTTCCCAAAGGTTCTACTTGGCACAAACACTAATTAAAACACAAAACCACATCTAAACAAAAGCTAGATGGATTATTTATTCCTAAACAGAATCAAAAAGCAAGAAACTAAAATAAAATTGGGTTGCCTCCCAACAAGCGCCATCGTTTAACGCCCCTAGCTAGGCATGATGATTTCAATGATGCTCACATAAAAGATAAGAATTGAAACATAAAGAGAGCATGATGAAGAATATGACTAGCACATTTAAGTCTAACCCACTTCCTATGCATAGGGATTTTGTGAGCAAACAACTTATGGGAACAATAATCAACTAGCATAGGAAGGCAAAACAAGCATAACTTCAAGATTTTAAGCACATAGAGAGGAAACTTGATATTATTGCAATTCCTACAAGCATATATTCCTATCTCCTAATAATTTTCAGTAGCATCATGAATAAATTCAGAAATATAACCAGCACCTAAAGCATTCTTTTCATGATCTACAAGCATAGAATTTTTATTACTCTCCACATAAGCAAAATTCTTCTCATTCGGAATAGTAGTGGGAGCAAACTCAACAAAATAACTATCATATGATTGAGAATTAAGATCAAGATGACAAGTTTCATGGTTATCATTGTCGTGGTTATAAGTCTGACAGTAGAATGGGGGGTAGGAATGGAGAGGCAAGATCCTAGCTATGGAGTAGTTGTATACGCAAGGGATTTACGAGTTCAGGCCCTTCTCGGAGGAAGTAACAGCCCCACGCCCTCGGAGCCCGGAGGCGGTCGACTGGATTATATGTGTATGTGTTACAGGGTGCGAACCCTTCTACCGTGGAGGGGTGGCTTATATAGAGTGCGCCAGACCCCAGCCAGCCCAATGAAGCGGAGGGTTTAAGGTACGTTAAGGCTAGGCGTTCATGGTAACGCCTTACATAAAGTGTCATCATGACCATAAAGACTATTTAACTACAGACCGCTTGGACACCGAGTGGCTCTTGGACTCTGGTGGTCGAGTGGGTCTTCATGGTCGAAAGTGTCTTTGAATCTGTCGAGTGAAAACCTACCAGGTCGATCGGTAGGCAGCTTCTTCATGAAAGTGTCCTTGGGGAGGGTACATTTGAGCAGGTCTATGACCCTACCCTAGGTACATGACTTCATCATTAGCCCCCGAATGGATCGAGGTTTGAGTGAGGAAGGAGTTGATAATCTTTCCGACCTGTTCTTTGTGTTGCGAGTGTGCCTTACTCGATCAACGACCTTTTAGTGATGGCGCTAACTTCTTTCACGCCTTGATCCAATCTTCACATTTGCCGAGTGAACTTTTGTGAACTTGAGGATATCCGAGCGACGGATTGGAGGAAATCTGTCATGTCGGACAAGTTGCTCCGTGGTTAGCGGATTTCATGATCTGAATTTTGGGAAGCGCGCGAAGCGGAGAAAACTATGTCACTCGGATGGGATAAGGCGATGACGCCTCGATCTTCGCGCCGCCTTTTTCGCCACGTATCGCGCGCGCGCCTGTTGCGAGATTTGACGGGATTGCCTGGGCCTACCAGTCAGCCACTCGGAAGCGGCCTCATATAAGGCATCGGACGGGGTATTTTGAACAGTGTGACCCCAATCTTCCCCTCCTTCCGCCTCCAAATCTTTATGCTGCGCCCTTAGCCTGCTCAGCGCCGCAGCTCAGTACTTGCTTCGCCGGCGACCATGGTGAAGGAGAAGACCACAGCCTTGGAGCGGGTGAAGAAGGCAGCGGCGAAGGCGAAGGGGAGAGCGCCTACCGGGCGGATCTTCTTCGCGTCCAAACTGCCGCAAGGTTGGGTCCAGGAGATTGGATCCGCTCGACCATCACCGAGAAGGACCTCAACGATCTGGCCAATGAGGGACTGATCCTCCATGGGTCGGCGAGGCTTCCGAACGGAGTGGCAGCCGCAGTTCAAGAGGGTGAGTGCGTTTCCTAGCCACTCACGTAGATCGGGGATTTTCTCTACCGCCGAATCCTTTCTTCCGGGGGTTTCTGAACTTTTTTGTAGCGCAACTCCATCATTTCACTCCCAACTCCATTGTCTATCTTGCTGCTTTCGTGTCGTTATGCGAAAACTTCTTGGGCTGTTAATGACCGGGCCTCTTCAAGCATATGTTCACTTGTCGCTCACGGACGATGAAGAAAACGAACCCGAATGACGAGAGAACCCAAGTAATCCAGATGTGCGGGGGACTCGGGGTCCAGATGAGGGGAAACAGCGCTTTTCCGGCTATGACTCTCCCCGACTCGATTCTGTGGTGGCAATCGACCTGGTTCTATCGCCAAGACCAGCCGACGCCGGTCGACCGACTCCTCCTTTCTCCATGAGTCGAGTGAACAAGCCATCTTCCCCAAGGTGCTACCAGAGGAGAAGGCCCAAGTAAAATTGTTGATGGAACGCGTAGTCCAGCTTATTCATGACGGGTGACCGGCATGGATCTTTCCGAAGTTTTCCTCCGTCGGCGTATTCAGCCACTCCAATACCGAGGCCATCCGATGTGGATGTACTCCGGTACGGATGATACCACTCGGGTCCATCCAGAGGAGGTCGATGACGCCACGCTGGAGAAGTGGATGACTGCCATCACACGAAACAAAGATAATCCTCATGAGCTAGGAGGATTCCCCACTCGACCATTCTTACGAACCAGACAAGGTATAACCACTTATCTCCGACTGCGATTCTGCTGCATTCATTCTGTTTTGATGCAAATTCATCGACTAACTTTTGCCTTGTTTTGTTGTCTTCTAGGCCACCACTGAGATGTACTCGATGCCCAACGTGGCGCAGGAACCAGTCGAAGAAGAAGAAGGAAGTGGAGGTGAAAGCCATGAGGAATGGGAGTCCAACGGCGAGGAGGATGAGGGGGACGACAGCTCTGGTGAAGAGGAGGAGGAGGAGGAAGACGTCGATCCTCCCTGCTCAGAAGGAAGGTCCAAGTTGATGCATGACCCGGCGGCCGAGCGCGGTAAAACTGTTGTGCCCATCGGGCAATCGACGGTTTACCTCGGACAACTCCCTCGCACCGACCGAGAAACCGCCAAGCAAATCATGAGCAACGCTGTCGAAGCCGGGCGAAGGCCCTGCCCAAGATGCGGATGGTCATTCCCACCATCTCCGGGTAATCAGCGTAACTCGTATTTCCCTATTCAACATGAGTGTACTTTTGGTCGACTCGATGGTGATCGATCGATTCTTGAAATCTGCAAGGTTGCTACCTCCGAGACCTCAGCCAAGCACGAAGATCAGGAAATGGAAGATGCCGTCACCTCCAACCTTGGTATGATCTCTGTAGTTTCTCTTTTAGTCGATTGGATTTCCATGTTTACTTTTGAATCTTTCTTGTAGTTCCTCCTCATGTCATTGATCTCCCCGATGATGACGAGGAAACGCCGTTGAGGAAGAGGAAGAACAAGAGGGTGCCTGCTGGCAAGGCTGCTCCAGCCAGACGATACCGAGACGCTGGTTTCCTGTGGAGGCAACCCCACTCGGCTTCGTGTCTTTTGCTGTATCACGACAAGTGCCCGACCCAGTTCGTTGACTGCTGATCCACCATCCCTTTTTGCTATACACCACGTCCCGGAAGACCAAGTGAGTGCTGCTAAGGAGGCTATACGCCAGGCCGGGATCATGATGGAGCAAGTGAAGGCAGTCCGAGAGGCCAGCCAGGCGGCCTATGATGCTAGTTCAGCTCTCCAGAGCAATGTCCAAGTAAGTCGATCATTGCTTGCTCTATTAGGATATGCTACCTGAAACTGCTTGCTCTGTTAGGACATGCTACCTGAAACTGCTTCTTTCTGAAGATTTCCATCTCAGACACCCACCGGGTGGGTGTGTCGATTGAGTTTTTGTGGGGCACGCTGAGTGCACCCACCGGGTGTAGTCCCCGAGACTATGGTGGATCATGCAATGACTATAGTCTTTATACTTTGAACTTCTTCACTCGGCCTGGTCGGACCAAGTCGAATGGAACCAGAAACCGGTGGGGCACGCTGAGTGCACCCACCGGTGTAGTCCCCGAGACTATGGTGGATCATGCGTGCGATCGACTATAGTCTAAAGAACTGTTTTTTTTATCAAGGGCCGATCACGACAATTAGCCATGGTTTTAGAATCATAACCTTTTTGCCTCTTTTGGTCGACCGGTCGAACCAAATTGGTAAAACCAAAGGGGGCATCGCTGAGTGCACCCGGCTGGTGTAGTCCCCGAGACTACTGTCGAATGTTTTGATTCGACTGTAGTCTTAGAAATGCTACGATTTTTCCTTAGTCGCTCGGAAGTGACCTGTCTCTGATGTCTTTTGTTGATTGACTCTTTGTAGAAATCTTGCGAGCTTGTGGCTTGCTATACTGAGTTAGAGAACAAACAGACCCAGCTCAACCTCGACTTGAAGCTTGCTCAGGAGAATTTGCGTATGCGAAGGATGAAGCAAAAGGTATGGCTGGTGAGAACTTGACGACTGTCTTTGTTTTTCTGTTCATTCTCAACTCTGTTCTCATTGTTGCTTTGCAGATAAACTAGAGGAGACTCTGAAGAAGGAGGACCTTGACCTTGCAGAGGCTGTATATGCTTTGGAGAAAACAAAGCTCGCTGAAGAGAAACTTGCCTCAGTCGGCAAACTTGAAGATGAAAAGGCCAAGCGGAAAGCCGCTCTTGACGCGGCCAACAAGGAAGTTAGTCGACTGAAGAACGACAAGATTTCTCTGTCTGACAAGGCTGGCCAACTGGCAGGGAAGCGAAATGACCTGGAGGTTTATCTTGGAGGGCTCGTCAAGAAGCTGTTTCTCATGCTTGAAGGTAATCTCTTTTATCCGACTGTCTTGCTATCACCGGCTCATCGCATCATTGTTGTTTCGAGTCTGAGTTGTGTTTTCAGAATTCTGTCAAAACTTCGAAGAAGAAACCAGTCGAGTGGAAACCAGCCTGGACCCCATCAACTCTCCTGTGAAGGACGAAGCTGCTATGAATGTGCTCCGATCAGTAGTCTCGCGTTGCTAGGGTGGTGGATTATCTTGCTCGACCGAAAGCTGCGGTGTCGCTGGATTGACTCAACTCTCTCGCCGGACTGCACGCCTGTAATGACCTTGAATCTTAATGACTCGATCAATGAGATTCCAAGTCGAGTGCAAGAATGGAAAAGTCTTCGCCAGTGTGGTGCTGATGTTGCTCTGTCTCTGGCTCGTGTCCACTACAAGGAAGCGCAAGAGGACAAGCTGGCGTCCCTCAAAGTTGCCAACACCAGGAAGTACGACTTCCGATCTTTCATGGAGACCTTCATCGCTGCTGCTACCCGCATTGCCGACGGAATCGACCTCGACCAGTTTGTCGCACCTTCCAGTCCTCCACCGGAGCAGTAAAAAACTTCTAAGTCCCATCTTAAATTTGCCTCGGAATGCCGAGTGGTTTTTGTAACCGACAAACTTTAACAGGCTTAACGCCTGAGCACTTTCGGATCTCAGAGGACGCTTATCCGAACTTGATCTATCCTTGAACATGCTTTATTTGCCTTCGAGAGAACTTTGGTCTTCATTCGAATATATTTCATTGTTGTAAGTAGTATCCTTGAGGTGAAACTCCAATGACTTGTACTTCATCTATCTTGCGGGTAGAGACGGAGCACGATCGCGACCGACCTCGTCGTTCTTAAGTGGATTGGGATGGACCGCACGTTGTACTTGTGGAGAAGCCCGAAGGAGAAGGTAGCAATCGACCTGCACCTCGTCAGTCCTTAGCGGATTGGGATGGACCGTGACGTTGTACTTGTGGCATAGCTCAAGGAGAAGGTAGCGGCCTAATTGTATCTCGTCAGTCTTATGGATTGGGATGAATTCCTTACTTAGGCGAGTACTGGACTGCAGCTAAGCCTCCGAGTGGGAGGTTTGCTCTCCACTCGGTAGGATTTTTATCACATAGGCGAGCACTAGGCTGCAGCTAAGCCCCCGAGTGGGAGGTTTGCTCTCCACTCGGTAGGATTTCTATTACTTAAGCGAGCACTAGGCTGCAGCTAAGCCCCCGAGTGGGAGGTTTGCTCTCCACTCGGTAGGATTTTTATTACTTACGCGAGCACTGGGCTGCAGCTAAGCCCCCGAGTAGGAGGTTTGCTCTCCACTCGGTAGGATTTCTATTACTTAGGCGAGCACTGGGCTGCAGCTAAGCCCCCGAGTGGGAGGGTTGCTCTCCACTCGGTGGGATTTTTATTACTTAGGCGAGCACCGGCTGCAGCTAAGCCCCCAAGTGGGAGGTTTGCTCTCCACTGTAGGATTTCTATTACTTAGGCTAGCATCGACTGCAGCTAAGCCTCCCGAGTGGGAGGTGTGCTCTCCACTCGGTAGGATTTTTATCACTTAGGCGAGCACCTGGGCTGCAGCTAAGTCCCCGAGTGGGAGGTTTGCTCTCCAAATGGGTAGGATTTTTATTACTTAGGCGAGCACTGGGCTGTAGCTAAGCCCCCGAGTGGGAGGTTTGCTCTCCACTCGGTAGGATTTCTATTACTTAGGCGAGCACTGGGCTGCAGCTAAGCCCCCAAGTGGGAGGTTTGATCTCCACTCGGTAGGGTTTTTATTACTTAGGCGAGCACTGGGCTGCAGCTAAGCCCCCGAGTGGGAGGTTTGCTCTCCACTCGGTAGGATTTTTAGGGTGTAGCTTTGAAGGAGAAGGTAGCAGCTGACCTGCACCTCATCGTCCTTGCGAAGCGTTCATTATATTGGATGTTTAGGCGAATCCTTGGGCTGTTGCTAAGCCCCCGAGTGAGAGGCTGACTCTCCACTCGGTAGGATTTAAATACTTAGGCGAGTACTTGGACTGCAGCTAAGCCCCCGAGTGGGAGGCTGGCTCTCCACTCGGTAGGATTTTGAATACTTAAGCGAGTACTTGGACTGCAGCTAAGCCCCCGAGTGGGAGGCTGGCTCACCACTCGGTAGGATTTTAAATACTTAGGCGAGTACTTGGACTGCAGCTAAGCCCCGAGTGGGAGGCTGGCTCACCACTCGGTAGGATTTTGAATACTTAGGCGAGTACTTGGACTGCAGCTAAGCCCCCGAGTGGGAGGCTGGCTCACCACTCGGTAGGATTTTGAATACTTAGGCGAAGCGGATTTGCAGCTAAGCCCCCGAGTGGGAGACTGGCTCGCCACTCGGAAAGGAGTTTTTTTACAAACTTAGGCGAACCGGATTCACAGCTAAGCCACCCACTGAGGGAAATTTCAACAAAAAGTAATAACAATCACTGGGAAAATTATAACATTCTTGTCTTAGGTAAACAAACTACAAAAGTACTTTTATTACATCTCAACCGAGTGAGTATTTAAGTATAAAAGGTGGAGCAGCTCCGCATTCCAAGCTCGAGGCTCGCCGATCCGGCGATCAACGTTGTAGAGATGATACGCCTCCGTTGTGGAGAACTCTTGTGACGATGAAGGGACCTTCCCAAGTGGGAGCAAGCTTGTGTGGTTTCTATTGATCCACTCGGAGGACCAAATCTCCCTCTTGGAAGGCTCGACTCTTCACATTTCTGGCATGGAATCAACGCAAGTCTTGCTGATAGATAGTCGAGCGGATCAGGGCCATCTCCCTCTCCTCTTCCAAGAGGGTGACTGCATCTTGCCGGGCTTGTTCCGCTTCTTCTTCGAAGTATAGTTCGACTCGAGGCGCATTGTGAAGCAGGTCACTCGGCAGAAGTGCTTCAGCTCCATAGACCAGGAAGAATGGAGTTCTCCCAGTCGACCGATTAGGAGTGGTCCTCAATCCCCAGAGAACTAATGGAAGTTCGTCAACCCAAGCTCCTGCTGCATGCTTGAGATCACGCATCAGCCGTGGTTTCAGCCCTTTGAGAATGAGGCCGTTTGCATGCTCTGCTTGTCCATTCGACCGAGGATGAGCAACTGAAGCATAGTCGACCCGCGTGCCTCGAGAGGCGCGAAGGCTTTGAACTTGTCGTTATCGAGTTTGACCCATTGTCGGTGATGATGCTATGCGGAACTCCATATCTGAATATCAACTCTCCGATGAAACCGATAGCGGTGCATGCATCAATGTTCTTGATGGGCTTGGCTTCGATCCACTTGGTGAACTTGTCGATCGCTACTAGCAAATGAGTGAAGCCGCTTCGCCAGTTCTCAGCGGTCCAATCATGTCTAATCCCCAAACATCGAAGGGCCAGACGAGTGGAATGGTCTTCAAGGCTGAGGCGGGCTTGTGTGACATGTTGGAATAGAACTGACACCCTTCACACTTGTCGACTATTTCTTTTGCCATTTCATTTGCTTTCGCCAAGAAAATCCCGCTCGGTATGCTTTAGCCACAATGGTCCGAGAGGACGCATGATGGCCACAGGTCCCCGAGTGGATATCCTCAAGAATTATCTGACCTTCTTCTGGCGTGATACACTTCTGGCCGACTCCAGCCGCGCTTTCTCTGTACAACTGTCCCTTGATCACTGTAAAGGCCTTGGATCGATGGACGATATGTCGAGCCTCTTCTTCATTCTCTGGGAGCTCTTTCCTTAGGATATATGTGATGTACGGCACTGTCCAGTCGGGAGTGATGACCACAACTTCGATAATCAGGTCGACCACGGCTGGGACCTCAACTTCAGTCGGATCATTGGCACTCTTTTGCTGCGGGGCTTCTTCTGTGAAAGGATCCTCCTGCACTGATGGTGCATGAATGTGCTCCAAAAATACATTACTGGGAATGGCTTCCCTTTTGGATCCTATCTTCGCCAAATCATCCGCAGCTTGATTTTTCAGTCGGGGTATATGATGAAGCTCTAACCCCTCGAATTTCTTCTCCAAATTTTCTCATCAGACATAAAGAACCAGTCATAGCCGGGCTTCGACATCCCACTCCTTCATCACTTGATTAACAACCAGATCCGAGTCGCCAGTAGACCATAAGGCGACGGACGCCGAAAGTGAAATGGCCATACGCAACCCATACAGAGTGCTTCATATTCTTCTTCGTTGTTGGAAGAATCAAAGTGAATCTGGAGAACATATTTGAACTTATCTCCTCGGGGAAACCAACACAACCCCGCACTGTAACTGCTCAAAGATCTTGGAACCATCGAAAAACATAGTCCAAAGGTTCGAGTGAACTTGAGTTGGAAGTCATTGTTCAGTCCACTCGGCGAGGAAGTCTGCTATTGCTTGGGACTTGATGGCTTTCTTTGCCTCAAATTTGATATCAAGGGGAAGGAGTTCAATCGCCCTTTTAGCCACTCGACCAGTTGCATCTCTGTTATGAAGAATTTCTGACAATGGGGTGTCGCTGACGACTGTAATGGAATGATCAGAGAAATAATGAGCAACCTTCTTTGTGGTCACATAAATCCCATAAACAAGCTTCTGATAGTGAGGGTATCTTTGCTTTGATGGGGTCAGCACTTCCGAAAGATAATAAACTGGGCGTTGAACTTTGAAGGCTTTTCCTTCTTCTTCCGCCGACCGTAAGTACAAGATCGACGACTTGTCCAAAGGGCTGCAATGTAAAGCAACAAAGGCTCTTTGCCGATAGGGAGCAGCAAGCACCGGCTGGGTGGAGAGCGAGCTTTTAGCTTTGCAAACGATGCATCAGCTTCGAGTCCACTCGAACTTGTCTCGACTTCTTCATCGACCGGTAAAGAGGCAATGCCTTTTCACCGAGGCGAGAGATGAATCGACTTAAAGCGGCCAAGCATTCAAGAAGCTTCGACATCGCGTGCACATGCACAGGCGCTTCATTCGAGTATAGTGCCAACCTTTTCGGGTTAGCATCGATTCCTCGCCGTAAACGAGAAAACCGAGTAACTTTCCACCAGGAACTCCAAATGTGCACTTTGATGGGTTAAGCTTGATATCATACCTCCCGAGATTGGCAAATGTTTCAAAGCAAGGTCACCAATAGGTCGGAACCCTTTCATGACTTGACCATTATATCATCCATGTACGCTTCCACATTCCGACTGATTTGAGTGAGCAAACACTTCTGAATCATCCTCATGAATGTGGCTCCGGCATTCTTGAGGCCGAATGGCATGGTGACATAACAGAAGCACCCGAATGGAGTGATGAACGATGTTTTAATCTCATCGGGTCCATACAGATGGATCTGATGGTACCCGGAATAGGCGTCTAAAAAAGACAACCTCTCACATCTCGCAGTTGAGTCGACTATTTGGTCAATGCGAGGAAGAGGGAAATGATCTTTCGGGCATGCCCGATTGATATGCTTGAAATCGGTGCACATGCACAACGACTTGTCCTTCTTGGGGACCATGACGACATTGGCGAGCCACTCGGAGTGGTAGATCTCTCGGATGAACTCTGCCGCTAAGAGCCGAGCCACCTCTTCACCAATGGCCTTTCTCTTACGGACAAAGGACCGCCAAGATATTCTTTAACCGGTTTGACTTTTGGGTCGACTCAGAGGCGGTGCTCAGCCAGCCCCCTGGGAACACCCGGCATGTCAGCAGGCTTCCATGCAAAGATGTCCCAGTTCTCACGGAGGAACTGGATGAGCGCTTCTTCCTATTTTGAGTCGAGTGTTGTTGAGATGTTGGTCGGAGCAGCATTGGGATCGATCGGGTGAATGTGAACCTGTTTCGTCTCACCGGACGACCGAATGCTGACTCAGAGCGGCTTCTTAGCTCGCAACAAATCACTTGGATCTGCAGTTTTCTCGATACTCTTGTAGCTCTACCATTGCCAATCGAGCATCAGCGATCTTAGAGCCCTTCCGAAGCACTCTTCCGCCTTCTTCCGATTGTCCGTAATGTTGATCACGCCCTTGGGACCAGGCATCTTCGCTTAAGATACACGTAACATGGTTGGGCCATGAAACGCGTGCATATGCTGGCCTTCCCGAATAGCGTGATAAGCGCTCTGAAATCCACGACCTCAAAGGTCAACTTTTCTTTCCGGAAATGCTTGAATCACCAAAACTACATCAAGAGCAATTTGGCCGAAAGTGACTCAGCCTTCATTCCAAGAATGACTCCGTGGAAGCTCATATTATCGGTAATCGAGTCCGACAACGGAATGCCCATCCCTTTCAACGCCTCTCTGCGTACAATATGTTCAAGCCACTACCACCATCCATCGTAACTTTGGTCACCGAGTGCCTTCGACGATCGGTTCGACCACTCAACGCTGCCTCCCGTGGGTGGCAATGTGCGTCGGGTGATCGGACTGATCGAATGTGATGGCGGTCTGGGACCATTTCAGATAGTTGGGCGTCGCCGGAGCGACCAAGTTCACTTCCCGATTGATAACCTTCAATCGACTTTTGCTTTCGACGTCAGCAAAAATCATCAGGGTGGAATTGACCTGGGGATATCCATAATCGCTGTCATCTTTGTCCTCAACTTTGTCTGTCTCCTTATCCTTATCATTGGGCTGTTTCCCTTGGAACTGCTGAATCAAGAGCCGACACTGTCGAGTGGTATGTTTCGGGTAAATGAGTTTACCCTCTTCATCTTTCTTCGTGTGAATGTGACATGGCAAATCCAACACGTAATTTCCATCCTGGTCTTTCACCTTCTTGGGGTTCCAAGGACCCTTGGGTTTCCCCTTGAACTTTCCTGGGGTCACAGCCAAGGCCTCTTCGGGAGCAGCTGGCTCGGCTTTGCGCTTCTGCTTCCGACTGGAATTTCCTCTGCCGGCCTCATTAGCGGCCGATTTGTATTTACCACTCCGGAGCCGGTCCTCTTCTTCACCATTTTCATACTTGGTGGCAATCTCCATCATCCGACTCAGGGTCATATCTCCGGTTCGACCGAATTTCAAACTCAACTCTCTGTTCTTGACACCTTCTTTGAAGGCACAAACTGCCTGGTGATCGACATACATTCTCAACTGTGTGGTGCAAAGTGATCCACCTCTGGATATAATCTCTCAAAGTTTCACTCGACTTTTGCACACACGTAATGCAACTCCGCTAATCCCGCCGGTCGCTTGCAAGTCCCTTCAAATGTCCCGACAAACACTCGGGCAAGATCTTCCCAAGTGTAAATACTCATTGGTGCTAATCGATTCAACCACGCCCGCTGAACCCTCCAACATAAGAGGCAAATGCTTCATGGCTACCTCATCGTTGCCGCCGCCGATCTGAACAGCCACTCGGTAATCTTCAAGCCAAGTGTCAGGCTTGGATTCACCAGTGAACTTACTGACTCCAGTCGCCAACCTGAAGTTGGGAGGAATCACCGCGGCTCTGATGGCTCTACTGAAACACTCTGGCCCTGAGACATGAACTCTGCTGCTGGAGGGAACATCTCTGTCATGGCCTTCTCGGTGAGCTCTGTTCCTGTCGACCAAACCTTGAACGATAATAGATCTCGCATCAAAGCCTGGTTCCTCGGGTCGATTGGAACTCTTCGCCCAACACTTTGTCAAGGCGTCATCGCCCCGCTGCCGAGGAGCGTATGATCCACCCCTTGGGGAGGAGTGGGCACTCGGCGTCGATCATTGCAATCGAATCGGTGCTCATATTGCTCGCGCTCTTGTCTTGATCATCACGCCGCCCCCACGTTCCTCACGTCTCGGGGCGATCTCGGACTATGGGCCGATCGATTGAATTCGCAGCGACGGATCGGCTGTGAATCCTGTTCCGCGATCGTGATACGACCGAAGTTTTGGTCTCCTGCCGCCCGGAGCAGATCTCTGATTTGTAGCAACCCTCTACCCGCCTCCGACTGGGAAGGTTGAATTGACTCTGCTATACGGGCGGCAACTGCTAAATTCTGGATCGAAGTTCGATATACCTGAGTTAGTGGCTGGAAGAGCTGACATCAACTGGATTCTGGAACCCTTGGTCGCACGCGCTCGTCGAGTACTCGCTGAAGGTTCTCCAGTCGGGTGCGCTCAGCCAGGTTGGCCAAGCGCGCATCCTCCAAGGCACGAGCCTCGGGGGTTTCTCCAACGATAGGAGTGTGAAGCGCATCCATGTTCCGACGGCGAAGCTCCTCCCTCCGAAGCGAAGTGAGGGGCTCGGGCGGGTACTCTTCGTGGGCTTGCTCCGGATCGCCTCCACCGTCACCTCCATTGGTGCGGGTGAATCCGGGGGTACTGCATGGTCCATCGACCATCAGAACCTCTGCCGCCGGGTCACTGCTATCGCATTCGGACGCAGTCTCTGTGGAGCCAGTCGAACAGGCCGTAGAGAGACTCGTCGGGCTCGATCGCTGCGACTTGGGGGGTGGCCGACTGGCGGGCCACCGCATGCCTCACCCACTGCTAAAGCCTCGACCGACCGGAACGCTTGCTTCGGCGGGAGACTGGGGACGAGGACGGCACAGGAGCCGACCCATACTGGGTCGACGGTTGCCGCAGGAGGACGCCGCATACACACGCTGAAAGTCGTCGCCTACATGGACGGGAGCGCGCGTCCACGTCGAGTGGAGCCTCCTGAAGCCAAGCGGAGTCATCGGCGACGAACGTGAGCGCACCGAGACGGATCTCGCGGCCCTCGACCAGAACTCCACCTGAAACCATGATGTAGGAGATCGAAAGAATCCCAACTTCTCCAACAAATCGCTAGAACGCCTACCCCACGGTAGGCGCCAACTGTCGTGGTTCTAAGTCTGACAGTAGAATGGGGGGTAGGAATGGAGAGGCAAGATCCTAGCTATGGAGTAGTTGTATACGCAAGGGATTTACGAGTTCAGGCCCTTCTCGGAGGAAGTAACAACCCTACGTCTCGGAGCCCGGAGGCGGTCGACTGGATTATATGCGTATGTGTTACAGGGGTGCGAACCCTTCTACATGTGGAGGGGGGTGGCTTATATAGAGTGCGCCAGGACCCCAGCTAGCCCACGTTGCGGAGGGTTTAAGGTACGTTAAGGCTAGGCGTTACTGGTAACGCCTTACATAAAGTGTCAATATGACCATAAAGACTATTTAACTACAGACCGTTTGGACACCGAGTGGCTCTTGGACTCCTGGTGGTCGAGTGGGTCTTCATGGTCGAGTGTCTTTGAATCTGTCGAGTGAAAACCTACCAGGTCGACTGGTAGGCAGCTTCTTTCGCGAGTGTCCTTGGGGAGGGTACCTTTGAGCAGGTCTATGACCCTACCCTAGGTACATGACTTCATCAATCATTATCCTTTAAAGCATACATGTCATCACAATAATCATCATAGATAGGAGGCATGCTTTCATCATAGTAAATTTGCTCATCAAAGCTTGGGGGACAAAATATATCATCTTCATCAACCATAGCTTCCCCAAGCTTGTGGCTTTGCATATCATTAGCATCATGGATATTCAAGGAATTCATACTAACAACATTGCAATCATGCTCATCATTCAAATATTTAGTGCCAAACATTTTAATGCATTCTTGTTCTAACACTTTGGCACAATTTTCCTTTCCATCATACTCACGAAAGATATTAAAAAGATGAAGCGTATGAGACAAACTCAATTCCATTTTTTGTATTTTTTTTATAAACTAAACTAGTGGTAAAACAAGAAACAAAAGTTTGGTTGCAATATCTAAAGATATGCCTTCAAGCACTCACCTCCCGGCAACGGGCGCTTTAAAAGAGCTTGATGTCTACTACACAATCTTCTTCTTGTAGACGTTGTTGGGCCTCCAAGTGCAGAGGTTTGTAGGACAAGAGCAAATTTCCCTCAAGTGGATGACCTAAGGTTTATCAATCCGTAGGGAGGCGTAGGATGAAGATGGTCTCTCTCAAGCAACCCTGCAACCAAATAACAAAGAGTCTCTTGTGTCCCCAACACACCCAATACAATGGTAAATTGTATAGGTGCACTAGTTCGGCGAAGAGATGGTGATACAAGCGCAATATGGATGGTAGATATAGGTTTTTGTAATCTGAAAAAATAAAAACAGCAAGGTAACTAATGATAAAAGTGAGCGTAAATGGTATTGCAATGATAAGAAACAAGGCCTAGGGTTCATACTTTCACTAGTGCAAGTTCTCTCAACAATAATAACATAATTGGATCATATAACTATCCATCAACATGCAATAAAGAGTCACTCCAAAGTCACTAATAGCGGAGAACAAACGAAGGGATTATGGTAGGGTACGAAACCACCTCAAAGTTATTCTTTCCAATCAATCCGTTGGGCTATTGCTATAAGTGTCACAAACAGCCCTAGAGTTCGTACTAGAATAACACCTTAAGACACAAATCAACCAAAACCCTAATGTCACCTAGATACTCCAATGTCACCTCAAGTATCCATGGGTATGATTATACGATATGCATCACACAATCTCAGATTCATCTATTCAACCAACACATAGAACCTCAAAGAGTGCCCCAAAGTTTCTACCGGAGAATCAAGACGAAAACGCGTGCCAACCCCTATGCATAGGTTCATGGGCAGAACCCCCAAGTTGATCACCAAAACATACATCGAGTGAATCACGTGATATCCCATTGTCACCACAGATACGCACGGCAAGACACACATCAAGTGTTCTCAAATCATTAAAGACTCAATCCGATAAGATTACTTCAAAGGGAAAACTCAATCCATTACAAGAGAGTAGAGGGGGAGAAGCATAAGATCCAACTATAATAGCAAAGCTCGCGATACATCAAGATTGTGCCAAATCAAGAACACAAGGGAGAGAGAGAGATCAAACACATAGCTACTGGTACATACCCTCAGCCCCGAGGGTGAACTACTCCCTCCTCGTCATGGAGAGCGCCGGGATGATGAAGATGGCCACCGGTGAGGGTTCCCCCCTCCGGCAGGGTGCCGGAACAGGGTCCCGATTGGTTTTTTGTGGCTCTGGAGGTTTTGCGGCGGCGAAACTCCCGATCTAATCTCTGTTCTGCAAGTTTTAGGATACGTAGGTATATATGGGTGAAAGAAGTACGTCGGTGGACCGAAGGGGGAGCCACGAGGCAGGGGGCGCGCCCTAGGGGTGGGGGTGCGCCCTCCATCCTCGTGGGCACCTCCCTTCTTTCCTGACGTGCACTCCAAGCTTTTCCGGTAGCTTTCCTTCCAAAAATAACTTCTCCAGTTGATTTCGTTCCGTTTCGACTCCGTTTGATATTCCTTTTCTTCGAAACACTGAAATAGGCAAAAAACAGCAAATCTGGGTTGGGCCTCCGGTTAATAGGTTAGTCCCAAAAATAATATAAAAGTGGATAATAAAGCCCAATATTGTCCAAAACAGTAGATAATATAGCATGGAGCAATCAAAAATTATAGATACGTTGGAGACGTATCACCTAGCAATAAGTATTTTCCTCGATGTGAAAGCCAAGGTTTATAAAACCGAAAAGATTTCTTTGAGCAAACAGAGTCACTGGTACCTACACACAAAACTCAAAACAAGCTTGTCCCCAACACGTCAAGAAGGTTGTGAAGCCTCTTGTCTTGCTAGTTACAAGATTAATGTGCACAAGATAATGGTATTTGATAAAATGGTAAAATAAAAGAAATGGTATAGCAAAAAATAATATTTTTGTAGAAGTCTTGATGGTGAGAATAGACCTAGGGGACCATAGGTTCACTAGTAGCATCTCTCATAATCCATAAACATATATAACAATGTGGTGTGGTGAAAAAATTACAGTTGATCAGCGATTAAATTACAATACATATATTTATGACTATGATCATTCATGGCATAATCTCATATAAGCATTACGTCCGAGATATGTAGACTGTTATCCAACTGCATCTATATTAATACTCCACTCCAAGACCACTATCCGTCATACATCTCGAAGTATAAAGTTTAGGACAAATAGAGCATTGCAATAAGCAAGATGACAAAATGTATAAAGTAAAATATGAAGCAATATGACAAGAAACCATCATTTTATCCTTAGTGGCAACAATACAATACGTGGCAACAACATTGTGAGTGCGGGAGTTTTTAGTCCGTCCCGCTAGGTGACGGTTCGCATCTGGTCCGGCGATCACGGGGCGATTAGGGTTTGGGGTTCCTTGACCCTCGTCTACACCGCGCCCCTGATCGATCTGCGCCGCCGTCATCTCTCTCATGGAAGTAGCGCACGCTCATGCTCCGTCCCAAACCGATCCAACTCAAAGCCTTCTGTGTGCCCTAGGCGCACGGTCGTAATACACCTTTGACCTAGGAGGAGAGTGTTGGAAGGAGGTGCGGAGGAAGGAGCATGGAAGGAGTGGGAAACATGATGGGGAGGCTGAAGTTGTCTGAGGAGGAGAGGAAGGGAGTGAAGATCCGGTCGTCGACGAAGGAGAAAGGGAAGTGCATGGAGCCACAAGCCATGGGGAAGGTGCTGTCAGAGAAGCTTGTCCATCAAGATGCGATTAGCCTCACCCTGGGGCGGATCTGGTGCCCCATTAGGGGTACTGATTGTAAGGAGGTAGGCAACAATCTGTTCCTGTTCACCTTCACGCAGGAGTCGGGGAAGAGGAAAGCAATGGAGGATGGTCCGTGGATGTTTAACAAGGATTTAGTGGTGGTGGAAGACTTTGATCCGGGGAAAAGGCTAGAGGATTATGAATTTAACAACATACCCATTTGGGTGTGAGTCTAGAGCCTACCCCTATGCATGATGAATGAAGAGGCAGCAGAGGAGATCGGGAATATCATAGGTAGCTTTGTGGAAGTGGACGCAGGAGCGGATGGGAAAGAAATTGGCAAGTTCATGAGGGTGAAGGTCAGGATGAATATTGAGAAGCCGATCATGAGGGGATTTACCCTAGAGGAGGATGAGGACCAACAAAAATAGAAACAACAGAGAAAGAAGATGAACATTGATAGTACGGGGCAATATGAGGAGGAGGAGGACTGAAGGTGGTGCCATTTCGAATATGAATTCATGCCTGACTTCTGCTACACATGTGGTATAATTGGCCATGGCGAAAAAGACTGTGCAACTAAACTGGCGAAAGGAGAGAAGGCCCAGTTTGGTAGTTGGTTGAAGGCAGATATGGGGAGGAAGAAGGGGGCACTATGGACAGTGGTGGCTGGAAAGGCAAGAGCAGGGGAGACAACCACCGGAACTATGGCTTTAGCAGATCAGGAGACAGGTGAGGAAGTGGGAGTGACAGTTTGTCGTGGTGTAAGGGGGATGATAGTAGAAGTGGGGGAAGAAAAGAATTGACAGAGAAAGCCAAGGAGGCGAACAGCCCACAGAAGATGGCAAATGATGCTAGGAGGACCGGTAATCCAAAGCAACTCAATATGGAAGAAGGGGTGGTGCAGGACGGCGAGCATGGGGATGGAGGTAACAAGCAACTTGTGGCCCAAGTAAAAGAAGTAGGGAAGGCTGCACTCCCATCAGAGAATACGGGTGACGTAGGAAAAGTTGAGGGGGGAGAGAAGGACGAACAGACCCATGTGCCAAAGAAATTTAAGAGGATTCACAGGGAAGGCAAGGGAGGCGAGTTTTGTGGGAGTCACACCAACAAACAAATTCTGGGGCAGAAGAGAGACAATGAGGGAGAGGATGGGCTTATATTGGAAGCAAAGAAAGGGAAAACATGACATGGAGGTATAGTTCAGGAGGTACACGAGTCAGGAAGTGAAAACCAACATATTCCATCGGCCGGGCTGTCAGAACAGCCTCGCTGGGACCAATGAAAATCATAAGCTGGAACTGCCGAGGGCTCGGGAATGGCCCGGCAGTTCGTTCCCTTCTTGAATTGGGGAGGGTGGAGGATCCCGATGTGTTGTTTTTATCTGAAACTAGACTGTATGAGAAGGAACTGGAACACTTAAGGTGGAAGCTGGGGCTAGTGAATCTGTCGGTGTGGAACCCGAAGGGGAGGGGCAGAGGTATTGCGATGTTTTGGCGAAGGGGGGTTGATGTTGCCCTTAGATCTTATGTGAGGAGACACGTGGATGTAGATGTGAAGGAGGGAGATAATCCTGTATGGAGGCTCACATGCGTGTATGGAGAATCAGCTATGGAGAGGAAGAAGGAAACATGGAGAACTCTGAAGATACTCAAACAACATCATCAACATGGGAGGCCATGGCTCTGTGTTGGTGACTTCAATGAGATTTTGTCGGAGGTAGAGAAGGTGGGTGGTGCCCCTAGGGCACAACACATGATGAACGGGTTTAGGGAGGCGTTGGAGGTGTGTGAGATGGCTGACCTAGGGTTCGACGGGGATGTTTTCACTTGGAGGAATCATAGCAAAGATTTGAGTACATATATCTGCGAGAGACTGGACAGGGCTGTGGGGAATGAGGAGTGGAGGTCACAGTTCCCAAATCACACGATGGTTAATGGCATACCTCGGCATTCAGACCACATGCCCATCATCATCCACACAGAGGGGGAGGATCGGAAGTGGATGAGAGGAGACAGAGGCTTTCGGTTTGGCTGCAAGAGGAGGGATGTGAGGAGATCATTAGGGAGGCTTGGGAGAGGAGTTGGACAAACAGATCGGGGGGTGTGGCAGCGGCATTGAGGTTGGTGGCGGAAACGATGAGGGAGTGGGATAAAAACGTGGTTGGCGAGTTGGAAGGAAGATTAAAGAAAGCAAAACAAGACCTTGAGAGGTGCATGCAAGCTCGGGTAACCCATGAAAGAGTCATTGAGGAAGCAAGGTTGAGGTGCTTGGTAGAGGAGCTTGAGGAGAAGAAAAATACAATGTGGAAACAGCGGGCACATGTATGGTGGCTACTTGATGGGGACCGAAATACCCGCTATTTCCATCTGGTGGCGTCGGGGAGGAAGAAGGCAAATAGGATCAAGGAGCTCAGAAGGGAGGATGGTTCAGTAGTAGAAGAGGAAGAATTCACTAATTATGTCTGCTCATTTTTTCAGGATCTATTTACTTCCACCGCGGGTGATCGTGTTAACGAGCTCATAGATAAGGTTAACCCTCCTGTCACCGATGCTATGGATGAGGTTCTAGATGCGAGCTATACGAGAGAAGAGGTGAAGGCAGCCCTCGACCATATTGGTGATCTCAAAGCTCCAGGACCAGATGGCATGCCATCTATCGTCTTCAAGCGTCACTCGCATTTCATGGGCGACTATGTGGTGGATGAGGTGCTCAAAGTACTGAATGGTGCTGATATGCCAGAGGGGTGGAACGATACCCCGGTGGTTCTCATCACCAAGGTGAAGGATCCGACCAGGATAAAAGATTTGAGGCCCATCAGCCTTTGCAACGTGGTGTACAAGCTCATTTCAAAAGTTATTGCTAACCGGCTCAAAGTAGTGCTCCCGGATATAATATCTGAAAACCAAAGTGCCTTTGTCCCGGGCCGGCTCATAACGGATAACGTGTTAATAACATATGAGATTTCACATTTCATTCGGAATAAGAGGAACGGAAGTGTGGGGGTGGCTGCAGTCAAGGCGGACATGAGCAAAGCATACGATAGGGTCGAGTGGAATTTTCTTGAAGCTATGCTGCGCAAGCTAGGTTTTCGGTCCAGATGGGTTAACCTCGTCATGAAGTGTGTACGCACAGTACGATATCAGATTAAAGTGAACGGGGTACTCACTGACCAATTCTGCCCAACCCGTGGATTGCGGCAAGGGGATCCGCTGTCGCCATATCTCTTTGTCATTTGCGCGGAAGGACTGTCGGCACTACTGCATGAAGCGGAAAGGGAAGGAACAATCACTGGGATCCGTGTATGCCATTCTGCACCGGCTGTGTCACACCTTTTCTTTGCTGATGACTCAATGATCTTACTTAAAGCAAACCAAGAAGAGACAAGAGCTCTACGGGAGGCATTGGATCTTTATGAAAACTGCTCGGGGCAGTGCATTAATCTTGAGAAGTCCGCGATCATGTTCTCCTAGAACACTCCAGTGCAATCCAAGGACGAGGTGAAGGCAGAGCTAGGCATTAACAGTGAAAACTAGAATGATAGATACCTGGGTTTACCTGTGCATGTGGGCAGATCAAAGCGCAAAGTGTTCGGCTACATCAAGAAAAAATTATATGGGAGAATGCATGGATGGAAGGAGCGCCTGTTGGCAAAAACTAGTAAGGAAACATTGGTTAAAGCGGTCGGGCAGGCTATTCCCACCTTTGCCATGTCCTGCTTTGATCTCACCAAGGGTTTCTGTAAATAGCTAGACATGCTTCTGAGCAAATTCTGGTGGAGCCAGCAAGATAAGGAGGCGACGATGCATTGGATCAGTTGGGAAACGCTTAGTAAACCGAAAGCCTTGGGCGGACTGGGATTTAGGAACATGCATGACTTCAACGTCGCAATGCTTTCCCGGCAGGGATGGCGGCTCGTGCAAAACCCCGACGGTCTATGTGCTCGCATTCTGAAGGCACGCTACTTCCCTCACTGTACCGTGCTGGAAGCCGAACCTCGCGATGGCATATCTTACTCGTGGAGGAGTATCCTGCATGGGCTTCAGCTAGTCAAAGAAGGATACAATTGGCGCATCAGAGATGGCACACAAGCGAAAATCTGGACGGACCCGTGGATTCCTAGGGCATGGTCGCGCAAAGTTATCACCCCACGAGGACAGAATATCCTAACTAATGTTAGTGAGCTCATCTGTCCGGTCACGGGTTCATGGGATGTTCAGTTGGTAAATGACTCTTTTTGGCCGGACGATGCTCGTCATATCCTGCAAATCCCGCTTCGGGATGGATTAAGTGACTTTATTGCCTGGCATTATGACAGCAAGGGACATCACTCTGTCCGCAACGCATACAAGCTACAGGTTCAGCTCGGCAGAAATGATAGCCCAGGAAACGCCGGGAGTAGCAATTCTATAGCTGGCAATCTAAATGAGTGTGCAGACCAGTCTTGGAAGCGAATATGGAAGCTCCCATGTCCACGCAAGATCCAGATGTTCACTTGATGCCTGAAACATGAATCTTTAGCCTTCCGTACAAATCTTGTGAGGAGGGGAATGAAACTAGAAAGCACAAAGTGTTTGTTCTGCGGCTGCGTTGACGAGGATGGGGCGCATCTCTTTATCAACACTACAAAAAAAGACACATCCGTGACATTTTGGGCCGAACGATTTTTTTTTCTGTCATACATATGACACTTCTATGACGATAATTGTGACAAAACCCGGTATCATCATAGATGTGGTGGCCTCCTACTTATATGACAAAAAATCATGACAAAAAATGGGCTTTTCGTCCTGGGCGGGCCAGAGACGCAGCTGCATGACATTCTTTGGGCCGTCCATGACAGAAAAAACCGTGGTAGAAGCGAGGGGGAGGAAAATTTCGGGGAGTTCCCGGTTACGGTGGGAGGTCGGGGGCCGAGCGATGCGCGTTTCTCTCGTACATGTGCGAGGCGTTGGCTCTAACTGAACCCGAGCGAGGCGTTGGGCTCTAATCAACTCCGGAAAGCGACAGAATCGCAGTTACGACATCGAACTCGAGCGATCGATCGATGGCTGTTAATCGAACCCGATTGAGCGATTCTTCGCTCATCGCTGCTAATCAAGCCGATCGATTGGATGAACAATGAGCGCCTGCGGGGTTGGATGAACAGTGAGCGGTGGCGTTGCCTCTAGATGAACAGGACCCCGTGGTGTGGAGGGTTGGATGAACAGTAGACGGTGTGATGGCCGTGGAGGGGTCGTTGAACGGGACCCTGTGGTGTGGAGGGCTGGATGAACAGTAGACGGTGGAGGGGTGGCCGTGGAGGGGTGGTTGAACAGTAGCCGGTGGAGTAGCGCGCGGTGGAGGCTGGATGAATAGGAGCCCGTGGAGGCTGGAGGAGGTCGACAGTGGAGATGAACAGTATCCCGTGGAGTCCTGTTTTGCGGTACGCCACACCCCTCCCGATGAACAGGACCCCCGTTTCGACCGTAGCGCTCCAACACAAGTCCGTTTCGTCCGTTTTGCGGTACGCCACACCCCTCCACCCCCGTTTCGACTGTAGGAGGTCCGTTTCCTCCGTTTTGTGGTATGCCACACCCCTCTCGATCAACAAGACCCCCGTTTCGACCATAGGAGGTCCGTTTCCTCCGTTTTGCGGTACGCCACACCCCTCCCGATCAACAGGACCCCGTTCCGAACGTAGGAGGTCCGTTTCCTCCGTTGTGCGGTAAGCCAGGCCTTGTTTCCATCGCCTGTTCCGTCCAAGCCCTCCCGATGAACGCGACCACGCATTCCGTTCCGACCCAGCCGGTTGGCTCCCATGCGTTCCGTTGCCTCCCGATGAACACGACGCATTCCGTTGCCTCCCCATGAACACGACGCACTCCATTGCCTCCCCATGAACACGACGACGACGCTGTTTCTCCGTTCCGACCCAGCCATGTACACGAGCCCTGGCCGTACGTATGCGCGAGTAGGCGTTCGAGACGCCGCCCATATGTACACATACGTGGCGTATCTTCTTTCTTGCACCTGGCCGCTGCGTACATGTACATGCTACGCGGCGAGCCTCTACTACGACACGCGGCGCCTCTACAACGACCGGTATGTACGTACACGTTCGCCACCGAATGACAACGCCACGCACGCTTGACCAGGTGGGTCCCGACCGCCGTGCACTTCCTTGCGTCGCGAAGATGTAGCCGTGGGTCCCAGCAGTCGGGCGAATCGTTTTTGCCGGACGCACTTCCTTGCGTGCGAAGGTGTAGCTGCTGGGTCCCGATGAGTCGTGGGGCGTCGAGTTTTTGCCCGGACGCACTTCCTTGCGTGCGATGGTGTAGCAGGTGGGTCCCAGCAGTCGGGGGGCGAATCGTTTTTTTCCGGACGCACTTCCTTGCGTGCGAAGATGTAGCTGGTGGGTCCCAGCAGTCAGGGGGGCGAATCGTTTTTTTCCCGGACGCACTTCCTTGCGTGCGAAGATGTAGCTCGTGGATTCCAGCAATCAGGGGGCGAATCATTTTTTTCACAAAATACGGTGGCCCGTCTGGTGGGTCCCGCTGTCAGGTGGAGGAATAATTAATTTGCGCGTAATAAGGAGGCACTTCCTTGCGGCTGCCGTGGACCCAGCTGTCAGCCTCTCCACGTACAGTCCACGTCCGATGAAAGTCGTTCCTTGACCACGTTGACCACGCCGCGCCGAGAGCACAACAGCGGTGGACGACGGCGAGGCCTAGGAAGGGGACGACGCGGAGCCGGGGAAGACGCGGCAGTGGATGCACACACGGAGAGGAGTACGAGGGTTCACTGGTTCGGCTGCCGTCGCCGCAGAATAACAGGGGTGTGGGTGATTGGAGGATGGCACGGCCAGCGGTGGGAGTAGTAGGGCGGTGAGGCCTCCATGGCAAAGACAGCCGCCACGGGAGGCAGGAGCAAAGGCGGCACGACCGGGCGCTGCTTTGGGCGGCTGGAGCAAGAAGACCAGAGGTTGAAGAAGCACGACGGCTGTTGGATGGACATCGTACGGTCACTGCAGCTAGAATCGTTTATATTGACTAAGTTGACAAATCCCTTGGTACGTCAACTTAGTAGGCCCACATGTCAGCTTCCAAAACGGTGCGCCCTAGATGTCAGGGGGAGGAATCATTTTTTGGGCGGGTGAAGCTAGAATATCCGAGATTGAAGAAGAAGCACGGCATCCGTTGGATGGACATCCAACGACCCGCTACTAGAACCGTGTGTTGACTATAAGTTGACAAAGCCTTGCATACGCGTCAACTCTGTATTTTTTAGGGGACGCGTCAACTTAGTAAGGCCAGAAGTGTGTGGCAAAGAACTTATAGCACATTAGAGATTTGTAAGAATGTGTAGCCCATTTTTGAATTCTAATGGAATTTACTACAGCCCATTTACAGTTTGTTAAAAGTACTACAGCCCATTTCAACCAACCGTTCAAAATAGAATTCAATAAAATTTCCCACATTTTGATGGGATCCGAAATATTTTTTCCCCGAAATTTCTAGTCAGATTAAATACAATTTCAATATAAATTTATATTATGTAAAAATCCAACGAAACATTGCGCTCACAACAATTAATAAAATTAAAATTTTCAATATCCAAAAATAATAATTTATAAAGTAATCACGTGTTTGGTGCATTTTTTATAGTTACTGCCCAGTTTTTACAATTACATCTCATTTATTATTTCTTAAAGCCCATTTTATTGTTAAGACTAATGCATCCCTCCTAGAAAAGATTTGCAGCCCAGCGGGGCGGAGAATAACAACTTGACCTTGCCTGGGTATTCCTAAAAAAAATATAGCTGGCCTAGCCATTTTCAGCTTGAAAAAGATTAATATCTGGGCTGGATATCTGCACAGGCTAGACGGGCCCACAGCCAAGTTAATACCTGCAGCGATGTTTTCGTTGTTGTTCGGAGGAGAAAAATTAATATCTGGGCTAAACATCAAAAACTCTGCACAAATACTGCTCGAGCTGCTTGGTCCCAGCCGTCTGCCGCTTCTTGTGCAATTCTCTCGTTTATTGACTACTGCAGGAGGTTGACAATGGTGTGGGACCGTGATGTCAGGAAACCAGGAGGAAGCAAAATAAATTATATATATATATATATATATATATATATATATATATATATATATATAATAAGGAGGCACTTGCGTCGTGAGGCTATGGACCTGGTGGGTCCCCATTGTCATCCTCTCCAAGTAAAGTCATCTCCTCGCCACACTGCTTCGCCCAAATCAGCGCCCGCTTCGCCCGCTTCCCGGTGCAGGCGATTGCTCCGCCTTCAAACGACACAAGTGCCGTCCGTCCGTCCATCTACTGCCCACATTAATGATATGCGGTTGCCGAGGCGGCTACTCCGGCGGCACACGTCCGTCCCTCCGCCCGCCCACCATTTCTATATAAACTGCTGCGCCGGCCATAGCCGCAGTCATCCGCATCCGTTCCCTTTCTCCTGTCCACACAACTACTGCCCACCATGGCTTCCTCGTGCTCCAGCGCTCTTCGGGACGGGCGGACGACGGGCCACAAGGAGATGGCAGCCATTGCTGCCGACCGGCTGGCCGGCAGGCAGCCAGAGGACGACGACGTCCCAATGGAGAACATGGTAGTCGACGATCCAGCGCCAACCCCCTCCTCCGTGCCATCCTCGCCGGTGCATTGCACCATGACCATCGGCGAGGCCCGTGCCCAATATATGGACAGGGTGAGGCAGATGCGTGAGGAGCAGTTCCGGGAGGCGCAGGCCGATGCCGCCTACAACCACCATCTCCTCCAGGAGCACCTGCAGGTGGAGGAGCAGATCGCCGCGGAGCGGGCGGAGCAGGAGGCGCTGCTCGACTCGTACAGCTCCGACCACAAGGGCCGCCTCAAGCGCTGGCGGTACCGCATGCGGATGGCGGAGGCTGCGGCCGCCTACAAAGAGGCTAGCAAAGAGGGCGATGAAGCGGGCGATGCGCTGTTTGGCGAGATCGAGGACGAGGCAGAGGACGATGCTGGCTCCGACGAGTCCCCGCTCCGCTGGCGTCGACGAGGAAGAGGACATCGCCGGCTCAGCCGAGGCCCCACCCTGCCGGCAACGTGGGGGAGGATTTCCACCGCTCCGCTGAGGCGCCGCCCGCCGGCAACGAGACAGAGGACATCGCCGGCTCCGCCGAGGCCCCTCCCCGCTGCCAACGAGGCCGCGCCACATAGAAAACGAGGAAGAGTAGAACACGGTAGGTCGCCGCCGCTCGGGTCCAAGTAAGGCCACCGCTGCTACCCTCCGGTTGAAGCCAAGCTAGGCGGGTTGACCATTGACGGCCGGTTAGCTTCTTGGCGGTGAAGTGGAGGCGGAGAGCTGCGCTGGAGAAGAACGCTGCTTCTACTTAACTGCTGGTGCAGTTGGCTGACTGACACGTGGGCCCAACAGGCCACATGTCAGTTACGCAACTGCACCTGCAGTTAAGTCACTGAAGCTTCTGTTCGGCTCAGCGAGACACAGGTGGGTAGCTTCGGTTAATTAATTATACCTCCAGCGCACCCCTTTTTAGTTGAAGAATGTATGAAATGTAATGAAATCCGGCATGTTTATATGAAATCCGACTGTGTATGAATGAATTTATTTCGATTAGTTCAAATTCCTGTATCACTGGCATTGGATGAACATGCAAAACAATACGTACTAGCATTATTCCTAGGGTGATCACCTCGTTTGCAGCAGTTTCACATGTACTCCCTCCGGTCCTTTCTAGTCTGCATACAAGTTTTGTCTGCAGTCAAAGTATCTCTACTTTGACCAATCTTACAGAAAAAAGTATGCAATTTCACAATGTGCGAAGTAAAAAGGAATGAAAGGAGTACAAAGAGTTTGAGCAGCTTTTAGCGTTTACAGACATTGCAATCAAACACACAGGCCTGGCAATTCATAGAGAACATTCAAAACAATTGAGGATTATGCATCTCAGCGACTCACATGTCAGAGGCAATATTTACTTCACAACTAAATAATAAAGAAAAAATTGATCGACGCTGCTGACAGCAAAGGGCGTCCCATTCGAAAATATCAAACGCATGTCTTGCTAAAATCAATGAGCAAAATTTGACAAGGTTGTCCCATTCCAAAATATCAAATGCCTACGATTGTGGAATGGGCAGGTTTGCCATCAGTTGCCATTGACCTGGCACCTCGTGCTAAATAAACCAGCTGTTCTGTTTGTGCAGTTCCACCAAAATCAACCAAATTCGCGCGTAGCTTGTATGATTTCGCCCTTATATATTGCAACGCCTTGAACTTATCGGCACCTCCTTTCTTGTGGTGGAAATGAATGATTCGATGTATTCATGAACATTTTGTGCAGTTCCCATTGAAATCAAGCTGAGCACCCCTGTTTGCACAAATACAAAAAAGTGATTAGTATAAAGCAAACTGTACTATGATTTGATAGTTTCAACAGGCACATACATGGTCCATGTAGAGCACACTTTTAGAAAAATGGAACTCACCAGAAAGAATCCTAGAACAACATTGTACTCGCGCATCACAGCAAAAAATGGAGATTTGTCGGTCCTTCTGAGCTGAAGTTAGTTTGGTCTTGTGGGGAGTAATGTAACCATCCTTCAACTGCTCCTTCTGATGAGAAGATAGACAGGGCTTCTTCATCCTGGCATAATCGTAACTAGTCACTTCACGTACTCCATATTCTTCTTCAGAGGAAGATGATCATGTTGTGCAAAGACAAGAGGACTACTAAATGCTAGCATCCATGTTTGCTAGAAAAAAAGGAAAGGAAATATTTAAAACAGCACGGATGAAGCACTTCCCAAGGACAATACCACTTTTTCATGACAGTATCTAAACAGTAGCACAACACCAATAGAGATGACAAAGCTCAATCATAGGGATGAAATCAGTGGGTGAGTACCAACCTTTGCCAGGAGGCTGATTGTGTAGAGCATACAGATGAAACACTTCTCCGGAACCATCTGTTGCTATCTACGGGGGTGACCATGCTTACTATATACTCCTCGATTAGTTTAATGTTTCCAACATCTTCTTGTGTAGTTCCACTAAAATATATGGTATCTTCAAAGAAGATCCCTGTTTGCACAAGTAGAGATAATTACGTATGGCATCAAATCAGTGGCACAACAATTGCTCATTCCAGCCATAGCAATAAATTAAGATGCAAAACTATATCATTACTTGTGTCATCACAGTTCCAGTGCTTCATTATAGCACCGGGAGTTGATTTTTGTTTTTCTTCCACTTGTTCTTCCCCTTCATCACTTGGTTCAATAACAGACAAACTTTGCCTTCAATATAAGATTTGGCATGTCAATTAGGGAGCAGAATATAGTACTAAACTTAATTTTCTGATGAAAGTGGCAAAATACAGGCCAGCAGTTGTGAAATATCCTTAACTTACCTCAATGGGATATTACATTTTACACAGATTGGAAGTCTTGTCTCCATTTGTGCAGTTCACTAAAATCAAGCAACATTATCGTACAAGTAGCACAACATATGAAAGCACACTGCAGAATCATGTGAAAGAAGGCTAGTACTGACCTCTCATGATGCGGAATTCAAACAACTCACAAGAAGAAGATCTGAACAAATTCGTCTTAACGGATAGGAAGTAAGATCTCCTCTTGTGCAGTTCCAATAAGATCAAGCAATCAAGCAACATTGTCGGTGTGACATTTTGGTTGAACTGCACAAAACACTCTTAAAACGAAAGTGTTTTGTGCGGTGCAACAAAAGGTCACAATGGCAACGAGGTGAAGTAGATAACCCTGTTTACACAGAGGTGCAAAGGAAACAATTAGTGGTCAACAATGGTGGATGACACATAAGCCAACAAAAAGAAGCATCTACCTTATCTAAATGGGAAAGAAAGCAAGACAGTAGCATTTTTCAAACGAGGGTATTGATTAATATTAACATAGAGATTATATTAACAATAAAATTTGTTAAACATGTAATTTGCTTTTAACTGTGGCATTGCATCAATTTTCCAGCGGCATTATTAGAGGGTATTTGTTTACAGGGACATTTTGGTGTAGGGACTAAAAAAACTCCGTGTCAGTCCCATCTAAACCAAACAGGAGGGACTTTTAGGGACTAAAAGTGGGCATTTGGGACTAAAGAAAGAAGACCCCGAGGGAGTCTTTTTGGGTCTTTTTCCAACAGTTGCCCCTGCCACGCATCGCACCTTGTTTCTATTAGTTAATTACTAGGGGTAACATGGTCTTTTAGCATGTCATTTAATAACCTATAGTCCATGTTTAGTCCCTGGAACCAAGCAGGCAGGGACTAGGGATTTTTTTAACCAAACAGGGCCTTAGATTAACAACAGCTAATGATTTGCACGGGAAAGTGGATGCACCAGCACCATGTGCATCTACCGATGTACTGTGGTCATGCACAGTCTGTTGCAACAAAGAACAAACAACCAAGGAGCATATTTGTGTTGGTCCCAGTTTTGTTATCTTTAGACACCTTTCCTTATGTGAGCACAACAAATCTAGTCCTGCTCAAACTCTACAACCTTGTCCCTTCCTTTCCTTTTTGAACTAGTACTTTCGCCCCTTCCTTTTCTCTTTGAACCACGTCCTAGAGTTATGCGATACAACTTTCCCCACTACTTTCCCACATTCCTTTCCTCTTTGAACCACATCCCAGATTCATGCTATACAACTTTCCCCCTTCATTTCCTCTTTGAACCACGTCCTAGATTCATGCTATATTCTTCCTCCATTCCTAAATATAAGTCTTTGTAAAGATTCCACTATGAACCACATACAGATGTATATAGATGCATTTTAGAGTGTAGATTCATTCATTTTGCTCCGTATGTAGTCCTAGTAAAATCTCTACAAAGACTTATATTTAGGAAACAGAAGAGTACAACTTTTTCCCACTACTTTCCCCACTCCTTTCCTCTTTGAACCACGTCCTAGATTCATGGTATACATGCAGCTAGAGCAATGCATGTGGAGTAAGTAAATTATATCTTAAGGTTCTTGGGGCGTGGTTCGGTGGGCGATGGGACGGCGGCGGAGAAGAAGGGGTCGGAGGCCCTCCCGCGCCGCCACTGGGTGGAAAGTGAACAGCTGCGCCGGTAGTGGATTCCCTCCCTCGCTGACGGCAACGGCGTTAAGCCTCCTTCCCTTCCTGGCGGACGGATCCTGCCGGCTCTTTGAACAGCAGTGAGGGGAGAGAGAGAGGCCAACGAAGTCTTGTTTAGATCTGGAGAGGGCGAGAGAGTGTGAAGAGAGCAACTACAAGCACCGAGGCTCCAGCGGGAGAGGGCGAGAGAGTGTGAAGAGAGCAACTACAAGCGCTGAGGATCCAGCGTGTGTATATATACTGGAGAGAGAGAGTGTGAAGCGTGCAAACCCTAGAAAACATTTTGACCAGTCAAAGAATCCTCCTGGCAAAAATTATGCTCAAGTGTAGTTATCGAACACTAGACCTCAAGTTTGATGAGCGAACCGGCTAACCAGCTACACAACCCTCCCGTTATGTTCAACGAGAGGAAATTAACCTTTTATACATTCCTGCATTCGTGTGACAAGCATGGCGCGTTTTGTGTGTGTGTGTGGGAGTCATTGGGATTTCAATCATAATCGTGTCATGTGGCTTTGGTGGTACGACTATCCACAGTGGTGCAGAAATAATGCAGCCTTAGTCACCTTACCACTCTCCACGTAGTACGTTGGGTCCCACCAGTCAGAGGGTGAAACAAACAAATTAATAAGAAAAATTAAAAGCGCCAGCGATGTATCTTACCTCACCCATCTCGCTACTGCTCGGGAACACTGTCCAATTGATTCCTCTGTTCACTCATGTACTATTTTAAGTGAATCATTACTATAACATGCACACAAATTTTGGGCACTTGTATTCGACTTAAGTCAGTGCGCCACCGTATCTCGTATACTTACTACTCCCTCCGTCTAGGTGTAATAAGTCACGTTAGAAGGTGCAACGAGACCAAGGTGTGTGCGTGTGCATGTGTGTGTTTAACAGCATGTGTGTGTTAGAGAGTGCGACAGATCGACCTACTCCTACAGAGAGATGGTGTGTAGTGTACGATTTTAGCCGCGAGAGTCAGTGCATCCTCTCGTTTCCGGGCGTGTCCGGTAGGGACATGTGGACAACTTCCACGCCAGCCTCGACCAGCCTGGCCCACCCAAAGCCCCTCCATCGCCCAGGCTTCCTGCCCGAAACGGTCAGCGCCGCTCCAAAGAATCGGTGCCGCATTCATGCCCGGGCAGAGCGGACGCGACCTCTCACTGGCGCAAGAGTGATGGTTGCTTCGTCCGTCCAACTTACTGCTGGGTCTATGTGATTTGACGACTCATTGGTCTTTATTACTGAGGTGGTAGGACTGCTGGATGTCCCACGCTTTCGGCGAAAGGAGGTACTACTACTACTAGATTACAATTTTCTCCATTCTTACAGCGGAGGAGTGCAAGAGCAGTGAAAACACGCAGGCTCAGTGATTACATGGCCCACCTCACACTATCACCGTGCGACACCTAACTCTTTACATAGTACTCCCTCCGTTCCTAAATATTACTAGATGAGTCCCCGCGCGTTGCCGCGGAACAACGGTATATCTCTCTGCGCAAAATTATCGATTTCATAGAACTAAAAAAACTCTATAACCGCATGACAAATGTGGTAGCCAAACTAAATAAACTCCCATCATCATTTAGATCATCCCACGTAAGGAAAAAAGATCAGCCAACTCCTACTGCATAATGGGATTATATTTTCTTTTTGACATGTTAATGGGACTTAAAAGCTCACATGCATGCTACCGGTGCATGCTTGCATGCAGACATGTTGATGTGATTTAAAACCCACTCACATGCATGTGCCACGGTATTTCTGCATGCTTTCATGTGGCTTAATGCGGAGCCTCTCAACGTCTAGATCAGACGGCTATTATGGACTAATTTACTTCATCTAATGGCTATATCAATTTTGATGATGTGGCTCAAGGAGAGGATAGAGAATTCCTAGTAGTGGGGGCTAGCTATTACTAGTAGATAAGTCTTTGTAGAGATTCCACTAGGTGAACTACATAAGGAACAAAATGAATGAATCTACACTTAAAATGCATCTATATACATCCACATGTGGTTCATGGTGAAATCTCTACAAAGACTTATATTTAGGAACGGAGGAAGTACTAGTATAGTACGTACTGTAATTTATCAGCGAGATAAATTTGTACAATGCTATGAAGCTTCTAGCTTCTGTTACATGTATCCTGCATCCAAGGTTGCCCGTTGCAACATTTCATCAAATGCAAAGGAGACTAACATGCATGCTATGCCATCTCAATGATTGACAGATCATAGCAAATATGTACTCCCTCCGTTCCAAAATAAGTGTCTCAACTTTGTGCAAACTTTAGTACAAAGTTGTACTACTACTAAAGTTGACACTTATTTTGGAATAGAGGCAGCTAAAGAAAAAAACGATCCATGCAGTCCCTAGCCCTTGAACCGTGAACCCTGACCAGCCTTCAATTTCTTTGGCAACGCTCGAAGCTTCCTAATAAATGAAGTTTGCAACCTTTGACCATCGATCATTTTGTGCAGTTTCACCAAAATCGAGATGAGCATCCCTGTGGCAAAGAAATTGAAGAAGCGTGATTAGAATAAGATTACTGGGACTAGTTGATGAGACATAAACTCATCACAAATACAGTACGTATAAGCCAGTAGAGGTATGTGCGGGGCAAAGAAGTAGAGAAATATCCACAGGGAGTGATGTGGGTAGCTGGAGCAGTGGTGCAAGCCGGCTGTAAAGGGAGTTGTACCTGAGGGACGTAGCTCAACCTTAAGGAGGGCGGCGGGAGGCGGCAACTACCCACGTCGCGGCAGTGAGTAAGGGACGAAGGCAACCTCACCGGCTTTGTGAGAGAGAACGGAGGGGACCCCTGATCGGGACATGCCGACAGTGGGTTTTCACCGTCGGCGACGACCACCGCATCTACACTAAGCATCCACCCCTTCCCCTAGCGGACGTGATCTGCCGGGATGTTAGAGATGTGGCCACAATCATTTTGTGCGAGAGAGTGTGAAGAGAGCAACCCCAACAAGCAAACGTGTAGGCTGGCCCGTCCGGACTATGTATATAGTGGAGAGGTTTCCTTTTCTCTCCATATGAACCTATCATATTGCGTACGTGCCACTGAAGAAAAAGAACTTTATTTATAAATGACGCGGCACCTACTACTCGTTCTCCTATAACCTTGCGCTTGGCATCTCCAAAATATTAACCTTGCGATTGGCTCTTCGCCTCTTCAGGAAGTCGAGCAATAATGGTAGTGCAGTATATATCGTTCTGGCTATATGAGACCGAATGAATTGCTGCACGTCCACCACGTGGGCGAGGGTTGAGGGGCGAGGGAGAGTGCTGCATACGAAGCAAAATGAGTGAATCTACACTCTAAAATACGTCTATATACATCAGTGTTTGGAGTATGCACTAGTAGTTCATATTGAAATCTACTAAATGACATATATATTCCAAACAATATGATATAATCTCTATAACCAAGGTAGTAGGGACGAGGAGTAAACGGAGGGAGTAGTAAATTTTTATCCTCGTCCTGCAAGCCAACGCGCGCATGGGTGAGGGAGCGGGCATAAGGCGGAGCAAGCTTCACCTCATCCTGCGAGCCACCGCGCCCGTGGGCGGGGGAGACGGTGTACTAAGCAAGCTTCTCCTCGTTCTGCGAGTTGACGGGACACATCAAAAGTCTTGCCTCTAAGGTAGGCCCCACATGGTTTGCCTCTTTTTTAACATAACACGTCAAGTCGCAATTTGTTTGTTCACCTGTGGTAGACGATCCTCCCTCCACCAAGTGGACAACCAGTACACGTGCCAAATTACCACGCGGGCTACCTTTTTCGTACAGAATTGAGCTCCACCATGTACCCGCGCGAGTGTGGCTGGGAAAGAGACGGGAGTACGTGTGCCGTGCATGCACCTCTTCTCTTCCTGCACGTCCCCCACCTACATGGGTGTGTGTGAGAGATACAAACCGCGTTCCTGAGTGTTTTTTGTTTTGGGGTGGGGGGTGGGGGTGGGGTGGGGGTTGATTTCATGAATTATTTGTGGGAATATGTGTCGATGACATCTCAAACAAAATTTTGCATGCAATGTGTGTGATATGGAGGCCTATCCATATCATACATAGAGGGTCGGGCAATCCACGAGAAGAGAGGGAGGGGTCATAGCTATCGATAGAGTCGAAGAGAGGATCAAGTGGGTGGGTGCGAGATCGATGAAGAGAGCCATCAAAATTGTGTGTGTGTGCAAGTCAAAGATATAGGGCGACTGGCCTACCGGAACGTTAGAGGGCACATGTCAAGTTTGTGTGTGGCAGGGAGACATGACTAGAGCGCTTGATGTATCGGTGTGTGTGGGGGAGGGGGTAAGGGGAGGGGTAGGGAGAGGCCTAACTATAGAGGTAGAACGACTCGTATATCTGTTGAGAAGGAGAGACCCAGCTATGTCTTGAGGAAGATCGGTCGACATCCATACATAACTGAAGGACGGGAAATATGATGGGACAGAGAGAGAGAGAGAGAGAGAGGGAGGGAGAGGGAGGAGAGGGGTAGAGTGCTGGATGGGTGATGGAGTTGCTTCTGAGATGGTGGAGAGGCCTACTAGACAAACTGAGGGTGGAACTGCAATGTTATCAATAAGAGTGGGGATGTGTTTACGTGTGTGCACATGCGTGATAGATCTGTCGGGACACATCCATGGATGATGAAGGGGAACCATGTGTTTGGTAAGCAACCCTAACTAGATCGGTAGATCAATTGTTGTTTGTCGTGAGGAAGGGAGAGACACAACTAATGAGGTAGATCGATCGGCGTGTGGGTAAAAAGCGAGTTATAATGACCTAGCTAGCGATATGTATAGAGAGAGACCGGTCGGTGTACGTCCATTTGTTAGAGGCAAATAAGGCCCAGCGAGACGGATAGACAGAGAGAATGGAGCTAGGAGGTGGTGCGAGAGGCCCAACTACTAGATAGATAGGGGGAGGAGTGTGCGGTTGTGAGATCGATGAAAAGAGGGGCGAGAGTTTACACGTGTGTCTGACCGTATGAGAGACATGAGGCAAGGACACATAAAGGAGGAGATTGAAGGTGTGTGTGTATGTTGTAGGCAGGCATCGCTGGAGAGGTTTATCGATCGGTGTGTGTCGAAAAGGAGTTGTGGAGACTCTGGGAGAACGACCTAAAGAAAAAAATGAATGTGCTCGGTGGATAGAATGCCGAGGGAGGGGAGGGCGAGGAGGGCGTGTGCATGCACGAGAGAAAGTTAGTGGTAGCTACAAACGTTAGAGGATTGTGTGGGTGTAAGAGACTAACAAAGATCATAATTTGATATGAAAGCGGATTCATATATTTGAACAGGAGATCATAGTGTTTTAAACATTGCATGCATGAATATAACGGTGATACACGTACTGTGCACATGTTATACCATAATGTGATAATGCATGGCGTTTGCAGCTCACAACTAAATGCCGAACAATCTAAACCATACCATACATCAAACAATCTCACATTTTATTTGAATTTGTGATAATGTGTGACGTTTGCAGCTTACAACTAAATATCGAACAATCTAAACAATACTATATATCGAACATTCTCACATTTTATTTGAATTTGTGGTAATGTGTGGTGTTTGCAACTCACATCTAAATACTTGTAGGCGTAGGGGGCGGGGCACCATACATAATGTGATAAACACATTATACATATGAGACATGGTGGCTAGAGCTAGAAATGTAATGTGATTCGAAATAAAAATAAAGTGGATTCAAAAAATCTAGTTCGAGTTCATATAGTACACATAGTTCATATGTAACTCGAGACTAATCATGTGGTGTGTTGTGAAGATAATACACAAATGATGGTTTAACTTCACAATAATGATGATTGTAGATCTTATTAAAACAGAGAAACGAAATCAAATGCTTTGACTTCACAACAATCATCACTGTAGATCTTATTCAAATAGAAAAATGAATTCAAATTTAGTTCATATTGAAGCGGTAGTATATACGTTTGGAATGCACTAAAACGTTCATTTGAGTAGTAGGTTGCATGCATTATACACGTAGCGGAATATTTTAATTGAACATAACATGACTTCAAAGTTTTGAATGACATTTGTAGTGCGCATTGATTTGGTACAGTACACGTTAGGCTTGTCCGGAAATTTCAACCCGCGCCTTGTTAGCCCGAAATATTTAAGATATATCTTTTTCTCGTTGTGCTCTGACAACTCCCTCCATCTCAACCCGCGCCTTGCTATTCCGAAATTACAACGCGCGCGAAAACTCCCACCTCCTGTGAAATCCCGACACGCGAAATGCCAGTGGTACCACTAAACCGAAAGAACCGCCTCAAATCGGTGGGGGGGGGGGGGTACTTTCGTAACTTACCCCACATTTCAGACAAGCGCATCTCTAAGCCATGGTTCCCCATTGCCATCCCATCCGCCACCCATTCGTACACCGAGGCCGCGAAAACCCGCGACCAAACCCCACACCCTGCTTCGTTCGCCACCCAGCCAGAGCCTCTTCCCCGGCGACATCGTCCACAACAACACCTCAACGTCCCTCATCCACCGTATCGGATGAGGATCCGTCATCGACCTCATCATCCCGCCGGTTCAGCCACCCCGTCCTCCACCTCCAAGGAGCTACCCCGATGTTCCCCTCGTCTTTCGTGCCACCTCCATTCCCACACCGCCGTCTTCACCTGCACCACCGGAAGAGCATCATCATCACCGTTTCCTCGAATGAAGTTGCGGCCTAATCGGCGCCACCAAAGAGGTTGTACACTAATCGCCGAATTTTCTTCTTGATTCGATCTCACGGTCTTCTTTGGCGCTCGATGCAAACCGACACAACGCTGCTCCATCCACGGCGGCGCCGCCGCCACTTCCTCCAGCGTCGCTCCCTCGTGGCGGCGTCCCACATCGATGGAGCTGCTGCTGCTTTAGCTCTCGCTAGCGCTGCTGCTCTGCTCTTGCTCTCGGTCCCCTGCCTTTATGCTCTTGCTATTGCTCTTGCTCGCTTCTTTGCTTTCGCTCTTGCTCTTGCTTGCGATGCTGCTCCGATTTAGCTTCTACTTGATCATTGAATCAACTTTTGGGTCGATCGATTTTCGAGGTGGGGGGCTCGCCGGTGAAGGAAGAACCATCCGCAGCGGGAGGGGCTCACGGAGAGATACCACACTATCTATCTTAGGGTTCGGGATGGGGCGGTGGTCGCGCCGGTGGCGGGCGTTAGCGGGCGATGGCGTGGGGATCACGGAGAAAAGCTTCGGCAGGGGGTAGAGGGATGGCTGGGCGGTGACGGACCGACGGTGGGGAGTGTTTTCGGGGCGGGCGGGGCGGCGCACCGCCAGCCGCGGGCGGCGGGGGCTGCTATTTGGCCGGTGGTGGCTGGCGGCTCAGTGGGGTGGAGGTTGAAGATGAACCGCAGGCCCTTGATTTCGTATCCAACGGCTGCAAAATTGACTGACCAGAGATGAAAAAGTTAGTCGACCGACGTGTAGCCTCACCTTGCTAGTGCGTTCAGTTTCGACAGCAAAATTCAGTTTCGACAGTTAAGTTCAGTTTTGACAGTTAAGTTCAGTTTCGACAGTTAAGTTCAGAGATGAGCGGATGATGTATTTTACATCTAGCACTTTGTGGTTATGTATTTTACCTCATGTTTTGGAGATGCTATTAGAATTCCACTCAGGTTAACGTTGTTTGTTGTCTCTCTTGTCCTGCTTCAGCCTCGGCGTCGTACAACTCACCGGAGCTGCTCCAATGACGAAACCTTCCATCACAGCGGAGCAGTACCTCGGGCTCCATCTCCAGACACCTAAGATCTTCTTCCCCTCCTCCGACAGCAAAGTCAGCTGGAGCATCCTCACCGGCCAACCCAATCACGCTGAGATCGACATGGCTTCGCCAAAGAGGTTGTACACTTGTTGCATCTCTTTTTTACTCTACATGTTATATATATTGTCCACTGAGCACACGAATTTGTTCCTTTAGTGTATCCTTGAAAGAAAAAATGTAGGAATTTTAATTTTTCACGTGTCCTCCTTTTCAAATTCCTATTCATGAAGCAGAAGACTAAGAGATAGTAGCATAATAGCATTATAACCGTACATTTTCTTGTGGTTTGACTTAATCTCACCATGCTTCTTTGCATCATGTGGTCTTCCAATTGTTGTGAATCAAACACCCAGATTGGAAGAAATCCTGTGTTTTTAAATTCTCTGTTTTGCACGTGCATTCCTATCCTATTCCTGTCTATTTCCTATGCCTGCGTTGTTGGAATCCTCCAATTCGAACGAGCACTTACAGAATTACTTCTCTTACAGATATTTGTCAAAGAAAACCTTGCGTGGTTTGTCCCGCTCCTGCTGCGCCGTCGTCCACCCCAGCTCAGCTGCTCCAATGACAGAAGGGTCCAGCACAGCAGGGATTCGGCCTCCAGACTGTCTTTCGCCGCCTCAGATCTTCTTCCCCGCCGCTGGCAGCCATGAAAACTGCATTACCATCATCAACCGAGCAGATGACCTCGAGGACTACACGGGTCCGCAAGAGAGGTCGCACTCTTTCGTGTCCGCCACGTTATGCATCGCTTAATATTACATGCTACTTTATCGTCATGTTCACCGATTATACTCTGAGTCAGCTCCAAACTAATGGTCAAACTTGAGTTTTAAATGGTTGTCTTGCGGTACATATCGGGGCCGCTATCAATAGTATCTATCTACTATCTGGTTAATCTCCGGTGTCTACTATGAGTTTCATGTTGGGTGGGAAACAAAGCAAGAAAGAAGCCATTATCTGTATTTTTTAACTGAAGCCATTATCTGCCTACTATTATTGGTTTTGGGTCTATCCACAGGTTGCTACCATCACTCTGGATTTCTGCATGCACTCCTTACATAATCTCACTATGTTTTATTCCTATGCATGACAGTTATTGTAAATAATGGAACTGAATATGTAGAGCAAAAGAGACGAGCCTTGCGTGGCAATAAAATTTCATGCAGACGTCTCTCCATGGTAGGCCCAAAGGCAGCCCCCTCCACGCATTTCGGATTATGTCGAGAGGAAGATATCATTACGAGGGGGATTCAGAAGGAGAAGACAACTCCTATTTACCCCCTGAGGTCTTCGCTCTAACTTGGCATGCTGATGTTGGTTATATCATGCATATGGTGTCTTGCATTGCTTACTTTATAAATCAAATATGTCATCTGCTTAGTTTAGACATCCTTTGTGTGAATGCCATCTGTTTAGTTTATTCATCGTTTATGTGAATTATGCAACGCCATCTTGTTTAGCCAGGCATCATATATGTGAATTTGCAATGCCATCCTGCTTAGCCAGTCATATTATATGTAAATTATATCAGGCCATCCTTTTTTTTGCGTTACATATTACATTTGTCAACAATGTTAGTACATTCAACTGCTCTTCGTGTGCATCAGCCATTTGACACGGTGATGGCAAATTATGGAGTGAAAAAAGGTCTTCAGAGTAGACTATGCTATCTGACGAAGTGCATATCTTGCTGGTTATGGATAGCTCCTCAGAGGAGGATTCAGAGACAGATGACCAGTCCTATCCCCCCCCCCCCGAGGTGTATGCTCTAACTTCGCAGGGTTATGTTGCTCATATCGTGCGTATGGTGTCTCGCATTGCTATGTCATTTGATTAGTTTAGACATGCTTTGTGTGAATGCCACCTGTTCAGTGTCTAATTACCATATATGTGAATTATGCATTGCCATCTTGTTGCAAGACATTATATATGTGAATTATACAATGCTATCTTGTTGCAAAGGCATTACATATGTGAATTATGCAATGCCATGCTGTTTAGCCAATCATCATGTATGTGAATTATATCATGCTATCATTTTTTTGTATTACGTGTTCCATTTGTCGACAACTTTTGTATATTCAACTACTCTTCCTGTGCATCAGCCATTTAAAGCGGCGATGGAAGTATCTGGAGTGAAAACAAGGTACTCATAGCAGACAATGCTACCTGCTGAAGCAGACATCTTGCTGGTTCTGAGAGAGCTCCTCGAGAGGAGGATTCAGGCCGATGACCAGTCCTATTTCCCCCCTGAGGTCTATTCTCAAACTTGGCAGGGTTATATTACCCATGTCATGCATGTCGTCTTGCATTGCTTAGTTTTTACATCATATATGGATTGTCATCTGCTTACTTGCTTACTATATAAATCATATATTTGAATTATATCATGCCATCATGTTTACATAGTACATACACATCATCTATCTGAATTATGGCATGGCAACCCATTTAATAAAGACATCATATAGTTATATCATCTCATCCTGTTTAGTGTTTACAGTCATCATATTTTTGAATTATGGCATTCTATCCGTGAATGTATGTGAATTATGGCATGCCAACCTATTTAATAAACACATTATATAGTTATGTCATGTCATCCTGTTTACATAGTCTCATATTTTGAACTATGTATTTCCATCTTTTTTAGTTAGCCATCATAATGTGAAATTGTGTCATGCTATCCTGTTTAGTTAGCCATCATATATGTGAAATTGTGTCATGCTATCCTGTTTGGTTAGACAACATAAATATGGATTATTTCATGCCCTCTTTTATTCCCCAATATCCATTGCACCTCTCCATCATACAATGTTTATACTTTCAATTAATTTTCTTGTTTATCAGTCATTTGAATTGGAGAGCATGATGGCGGTATCTAAGGGAGTAACAACACGGTCTTCAGAAAAGATAGTGCTACCAGTTGATGCAGATAGAACCACAGTTGTACTTGCCCAAGGACCAGATCCACCACACATAACCCAGACTCTCACAGATTCTACCCCTACCCAGTTGGACAGAGAACCATCTACACCCCTTCTAACCCCAACCCCGACAGATAGTAACCCAGTTCCAGTTGACACAACACCGTCTCCACCACAGAGCACCCAAACATGAGCAGTTAGTAAGGGAACTGCAGTGCTCAAAGCACGAGGACCACCACTCCGAAACCCAACTCAACGCTTAAAGGAGAAGAAGATTTGTTCTCGTGTCAGGTTACGTAGCTATGGTTCATACTCCTTTCTTTGTTGCATTCTTGTATTTACTCATACCAACTATTTTCAAATTTCAAGGATGGAATTGAAACTCCAATGGCATAGCAATTATGTTTTAAACCTGTTTCTTTAAGCTGGTTTCTTTGTTGTAACCTGCTCTATGTTGATTTCAGTTTCAATTGAATAAACAGTTATGTTCTCATGTCATGCACATTGCAAGTGTTGTTATTGCTCTATAGTTACCCACACTTATATTCTGTCTATTCTGCTTTGTCTTGAACAAATATTGTTTGAACTGTGTCTCTATCTTGATTTGGCAACAAAAACTAGAATGATATAGACCATAAAGTGAACATGGTACATAGATATATGTTTGTTTCATGCTGTTATCCTGTCCACTTTACTACCGAACTCATTTACCAAAATGAGTTTCATATACAACATGGTAAACATGTGATGTGTCTGCTTGTTTCTCTTTTAGAATGCGGACAAGATATTGGAGAACAGTACCGCGTTATCCAATGGTAAAGGAAGTAATGTAGATAAGGTTGAAGATAGTGAGACATCCCTTGTTGGTCTCCAAGAAAGCTGATAAGAACTATCTTGACGACAGTGAGGGAACCCAAAAGTCCTGTCTTGATGTAGTGTTCGAAAGTTCTTGGCCACTCTCTGCTGGCACAAGCTCTTGAACTTCATTTGCTGAATCGGTTCGTCTTCTTGAGTCTCAACTTCAAGTTGAAAGACATCGATCGGATGTCTTTGCGATATGCAAGTGAAGGACCGAGAAGTCCCGGAGAATTCAGATGCATATTTTACGGTGCAACAAAGAAGCGCTGGAGGATCTAAGCGCCAAACAAGAGAAAGTTAATAAGCTTGCTAAGCATCTTGCCGACATTATGGGTACCAGATATTGTTTCTTGAGATCTTCTGAAGTGGTTTCAGTTATGGATTTGTTTTGCTGCGGCGTTTATTTGCGTTGGTCGCCAATTTTGACAACCAGTGTATATGATATGCTGCTTTGTTCCCTATATTTGCACTGGTGGCGAACTTTGATGCCCAGTGGATGTAATATGTGTAATAGCCGTGATAGCCTAAGCGTTAGTTGCTTGCTTATTTATTTCCTTGTTGTCTTGTTTATTTGTTTGCTTGTAGTCATTGCGGTTCTTTTTCCGCGGTTTGCTAGTGGCTGCAATAACCTATTTTTAAAACTAGGCCACAATAACCATGGGCTAATATTCTTGTAGTGACCTTTGGGCCTCCTACTCGCCGTAGAAACAGTGGGCCTTCTATGGGCCGTAGAAACAATGGGCCTTCTACGGGCCGTAGAAACAATGGGCCTTCTACGGGCCGTAGAAACAATGGGCTTTCTGCGGGCCGTATCATCAATGGGCCTTATACGGGCCGTATGATCGATTGGCCAAACATGGGCCAAACAGACCGCATTATGGCCGTAAACGGGCTAGAGTTGGAATCGTCCGTTCATGGGCCGACCATAACGGGCCATCATTAACATGCCGTATTTGATGACGCTATGAAAACGGCCCAACCTATTAATGGACCACAAATGGGCCGACTGTAACCACGGGCTGAGTTTGGCCCTAGCGAGAAAATAGCGATGTGGGCCGTAAGTGAGCGAATCTTTGAAATGAGCCCAAGAATAAATGGGCTCGAGAAGGCGAAAGATAACATGGGCTGGAAGCATTAGCGGAATAACGGGCCGTTAATGGTATAAAGTGATACACTGTTCATTACGGGCCAGTTTCACCGTGGGCCGTTAATGGGTGTAAAGTGATACACTGTTCATTACGGGCCAGTTTCACCACGAGCCGTTAGTAGGCCAAGAGTTACATAGGGCCTCATATGGGCCGAAAGACGTCATGGGCCATACATGCGTCAGAAGTGAAAATGGGCTGGAATCATATTGGATGGCCCAGATGACGCTACTGGGCCTAATTCGGATAGGGCGTAACGGGCCTTGGGTTAGCGGGCTGTAAATGTGCTATACGAACAGGCCGTTAACAGGCTTTCCATGGGCCCGCCCACCACCTTTTGACCAAGTCAAACGGGCCGGCCTTTTCACAGGAATGGGCCTCTGTTGGGCCGTGCCACGTGTCGACGTATCATCGGCGCCTTACGTCCAATGAGTGGATGAAATTTGTCCCAACGATGAGCAGACACGTGTTTCCTCCAGCCAATGACAATTTTACACGTGGAAAATCCCCATTGGTCGGGGCTGTTAACGGGTTATCGGATCCAAAACCTGACCCGATAGCTTAACGGCGTTCCATTACGGTGGATGCCACGTGTCGGTCACCCTTGACGAAAAGCACTTACGTGACGCGATTTATCGTCATGGAAGTGGACACTTCCGTGATGATAATTTTGGTAATGTCATGGAACACTTCTCTGACTGGCACATGTATGACTATCTTGATTCTGTCATAAAATCGTCATGGATGTACATGCATGACAGAAAACGCGACCTACTGTGACAAACACGTATCATCAGGAAGTGTATTTTTTTGTAGTGCAAGTGCAAGTCAGCGAAAGCGGTGTGGCGAGCAATTGGATTGGAGAAGGAGAGAGACCTAGAAGCCATAACTTCTGTGCATGTCATGCTTGACTACTTGTGGGGGCTGAATGAAAATAAGCGGGTGCAGATACTCACCACATGGTGGCACTGGTGGAATAACCGAAACAGGGTATGTGAAGGAGAACCAGCCGTAGCCTGCGAGGAAGCTTACCCGGCGTGTACTGTCCAACACCATGGAGTATATACAGATTTTCAGCAACAAAGTGAGGCAAAAGGAGAAGCTGAGATGGACTCTACCAAGTCTGCGGCACCACGAAGGTGAACTTGGATGGTGGGTTCGGACCAGGTGAGGACTCGGCAACACAGGGAGTGGTGGTTCGCGATGAGTCTGGGGATGTGATCTCGGATCGTGCAGGCAGAACCAAGCAGGTGGCTAACCTCTTCGGTGCTGAAGTGATAGCCTTCACCCAAGCAATCAGCACGGCCACTGAACTTGGAGCTCTCCGGGTGGTGTTTGAAACGGACTCCAAGATCCTACAAGAAGCACTGGATCTTGTCAAGGTGGATTCTTCTCCGTTTGCGGCTATGATCGAAGATTCTAAATTCCAACTTAAAATTTGGTTCTCTAGACATCAGGTGCTCCTGTGTCGTCGTGAAGCAAACACTATAGCGCATGAACTTTCTCAGGTCGAGCGAGATTTCCTACCGAATGAGTGTATGATGTGGGACTCTGATGTACCGCCCTGTGTGGCGCTTTGTGTTTTGGGCGATTTGTCCGATCACCGTTAAGTTATAAAGCTTTGCTTTCCCTAAAAAAACAATACAATACGTGTCTTGTCGATATAGATCACCATAAGATTTGAAAACTCTACAATGCACCACTCCCTCTGAACTAATAACAATCAAACTTGGCCAAATATGATAGATGGATCACAGAGCATACAAAACTAGTTAATTATACAACAAAGAAATTCAAAAGATTCAGTTGATTTTAAGGTAGAATAAGTAACAAGTAAAGATAGTTTTGGTATTTTCGAAAATAAATTGGCAAGCAAAGATGCAAGCTAACAAATAAATAAAAAGTAAATAGGCAAGATAGGTAACAGAAATGCAGAGTGATAGTGTGTAGGACATGTTTGTTCGAGGAGAAACTCCCTGGCAACGACACTAGGAATGTTGCTTGGTCTCTTTTAAGAGTGGCTGGGTAACGCCCAAGTGTAAGTGTGAAGTAACCTAGCAATAAGTATTTCCCTCGATTTGAGAACCAAGGTTTATCAAACCAAAAATAGTTTGTCCAACAAAACAAAGTCACTAGTACCTGCACACGAAACTCAAAAAGAAAATCTTGTAACCAACATGTCAAGAAGGTTGTGAAGCTTCTTGTCTTGCTATTTACAAGATTAAAATGCACAGGATAATGGTAATTGGTAAAAAGGTAAAATAAAAGAGACGGTATAGCAAAAAATAATATTTTTGTGGAAGTTTTGAGTAATTGAGAATAGACCTAGGGGGCCATAGGGTTCACTAGTGGCATCTCTCATAAGCATATATAACACTGTAGTGTGGTGAACAAATTACAGTTGAGCAACGATTAAATTGCAATATTTATATTTATGACTATGATCATTCATGGCATAATGTCATATAGGCATTACGCCGTGATATGCAGACCATTATCCAACTGCACCAACAACTAATACTCCACTCCAAGACCGATATCCATCATGCATCTCGAAGTATAAAGTTCATGACAAATAGAGCATTGCAATAAGCAAGATGACGTAATGTAGACAGTAAAATACCAAGTAATATGACAGGAAACCATCGTTTTATCTTTAGTGGCAACAATACAATACTTGTCTTGTCGTTATGGACCACCACAAGATTAGAACCCTCTACAATGCTCCACTTCCTTTCAAGAAACACCCTTCAAACATGGCCGAAGAAGATAGATGGATCGGAGAGCATACTAAGCTTTTTCATTATACAACAAAGAAACTTCAAAAGATTCAATTGAGTCTAATGAGCAATCTGATCATAAAGTGAAAATTCATCATATCCCAACAAACACACTAGCGATTACATCTAATTGATCCTGATCATGTGAGAAAGCTCACGGGAACTTTGTATTGAAGAGAGAGAGAGAGAGAGAGAGAGAGAGAGAGAGAGAGAGCGGGTGAGAGAGAGACCCTAATTAAGGTCCTAACGGAACAACTCCCACATAGTCATGGAGACAACAAGTTCGGCAAAGAAGCCTCCCATGTTGGATTCCCCCTTCGGTAGAGTGCCGAAACAGGCCTCCAGATTGGATCTCTCTGAACGGAAACTTGCGACGGCGGAAAAATCAAAGAAAAATTGCGAGATGGTTTCATAATATATAAAATTTATAGGTGGAAGAATGAGTTGAAGGCAGTGCACAGAGGCCCCACACGGCCTTGGGGAGCGGGCAAGGCCCTGGCTACGACCCATGCCCATGTGGATTCCTTATGGGTCCTCTCGTCTGCCTCTACTGCTTTCTGGAACCTTCATGCCCCGAAAAAACTTATTAAATCCTAAGGTTTTTTTACCTCTGTAGATATTGATTTTCTGAAATGTCAAATACATGCAGAAGATAACAAGGGCACTGGATTAATAGGTTCGTCCGGAATAAAAATATAAATTGGTATAAAAAGTATACAAAAGTTATATTATAATAGCATGAAACGATCGAAAATTCTAATAGGATGAGATGTATCAAAGGGTCAACCTTTTATTTTGCGGGGGTATCAAAGGGTCAAGTTGGATAGCACATTTCGATCATAGTTGTATCTAATCTTCTGTTTACTTCCCCAACTACTATTGTGGTCCTGTTTTTAGCATGATACCCTCCGTGAAATTGAACTAGAGAGTTTGTACGTATGAGATGCAATAGACTTGGATGAAATGATGTAAGAAAGACCATTCATCCACATGGTTTTGTACTTTGTTCTGAAATTACTTTTTTTGATGAATTTATTCTTTTGTTGACACTAGAAAAAGTCATTATGTCAAACCACTTTGGAGATTGGAACTTTTTTACTTTGATGTTTCACCAACTCTAGATTCAGCTTCCTTTGCGGAATTTTACTAGATTTCATTTATTGAAAAAAGAAAAGTGAAATGCATCATAACTATTTGAGGGGTGTCAAGTTAGTCCTAAAACTTCAAAAGTGCACATTTTGGAAATAAAGTTTGGTATGTTGTGCATGTTCGATCCTAACTGCATGGGCAAAGTTTGACATGCTCATGTGGCATATTGCAGTTGACATATCGATACATTTCCCACCAAGGACAACTGAATAAATGAACATTTTGCATAAAGGACCCATAGTAGATCTCTTCTTCCCACTTCTGATACTTCTCTCATTGTTGTCCTGTACTTTTCTATAGGGGCTATTTGTAAGTTGGCTGGAATAAAACTTTGTGTAAGTTAATTTCTTGGAGAAGAAGGGGCCCCACGCGAGGAGCCCTGACGCCTCGGCGGAGTGAGAGGGGGTCTCCAATCCGTAGTCACGACCTCCCTCACATAATCCTCCCCTAATTAATATCATTATTGGCATAGCCGATATCCATGCTAGCACCAACCATTTAATTATATCCTGCCTAATATCAATATGCAATCAATATCCTATGAAATACTAGTGTGCAACATAATTTATCTATTGCCTAATATTAACATGCATTGTAAGCACACAATTAATGTGCAATGCAATTACATAATATTAAAATGCATTGCAGGCAAACAATTATGTGCAATGCAATATATAATGCCTAATATTAATGTGCATTAATGCACATACACGATTACAATTCAATTTCGAGGGTTACAATTAAACCACACATATCGCATTGGATGAACAACACAATTAATGTGCAATGCAATACATATTGCCTAATATTAACATGCATTAATGCACACACACGATTGCTGGTCATTTTGAGGGGTTGCAATTAAACAACGGATTGGATGAACAACACAATTAATGTGCAATGCAACATATATTGCTTAATATTAACGTGCATTAATGCATGTACATGATTACTAGTCAATTTGAAGGGTCGCAGTTAAACAACATATCGGACGAGTCGTGCAATTTTTTTTATAATTTTAGAGAAAAAAAAGCGAAATGGCTCGCACCGAACATAAAATACTAAAACAGAAGACGTCGTGCAAAAAAAAAAAAAGGATTGCTTAGCGAGCGGTGCGGTCAGATAGAGGCAGGAAACCAACGGGATATATTCGCGAAGACGAGAGAAACTGGTAATCAAGCGCTGTGTCTGTGTGCGTGTTAGCCTGGCGAGGGGTAATCAAGCGCTGTGTCTGTGTGCGTGTTAGCCTGGCGAGGGGCCCGCGCGCGCATTCCGTCGCCTACATATATACCCCAGGAACACGCCGTGGACACAGTACACCACCCACAAGCCACCGATCGCAACCGCCCTCTGTCCTCTCCATCTCCTCGCCAAGGATCCCTTCCCCACTCGACTCAAAGTCGAAACTCGCGTTTCGGCCGTTTCATTCTCGCCGAGATCGCCATTCCTTCTACACTGAAGAAAGAACTCAATTCCTCCCCTCCTCTCGCTAGCCTTCCCTCCTCTCTCGCTAGCCTGAAGCCCTCCCCTCCTCCCGTCGGCCATGGAGAATGACGAGCACGCCGACGGCCACCAGCCTAACCCGCCGCCACCACCCCAGCAGCTTCCCGACGACATGCTCCGAGATATCTTCCAGCGCCTCCCGTCGGATCCCAGCGCCCTCGCTGTCGTCTCCTCGTCCTACAATGCCTGGCGGCGCGTCGTCCACGACGAGGAGAACTTCCTCCGCTCCTTCCGCGCGGCACACCACGGCATCCCACCACTCATCGGCTTCTACTCCGACCCCTTCTACGGCGTGCTCCAATTCACCCCGACCACGCCTCCTACCCCGCCGTTGCCCCCCGCCCCCGCTGGGTTCCAAGTCTACGGTTGCACGCACGGTCGTCTGCTCCTCGGCGGCAGAGACGGCGACCGCGCCCTCCTACTTGTCCGAGATCCTCTGACCGGGGAGGAGCACTCCATCCCGCCGGCGCCTGGCCTTCTCCCGGGCAGAGCTGCGGCGCGGCGCTGATCTGCGACGCCAACCATGCTAAGGGCGAGGACTGCCACTCATCGCCGTTCCGCGTCGTCTTTGCATATAGCGAGGACTATCCACCCGGCGGCTGGCACCCGCCCATGGCTCTCATCAGCACCTTCGCCTGGGTGTACAGCTCAAAGAAAAGAAGCTGGGGTGGCCGCCCGGCGGCGGCCATGGGCGTCAAATGCTACTTCGATCCGAAGCCGAGCGCCGTGGTCGGCGAAGGTGCCGCCGTGGCCGTGAGCTGGATGACGATGACGGCTGGGGAGGGCAATGCAGTGCAAGACCTACTCCTAGAATTCCACCTCGACACACGAACTCTACAACTCACACAGATACCAGATGAATTACGCGGCGACCACTTTGTTCTCGCGCCGACTGTGGAGGACGCGCCTGTCGGCATCGCCGGCGTGATTGAGAACTGTGTGGTGTTACTTTCCAGGGTGAATGGCGTTGAAGGCTGGATTCCACGTATCGTAGCTAGACTGGACAATCTACAGCCCGCTGGTCCTGCTGAGAATGGTGGCATTGGGCTTCTGCCTTTTGAGATGGGGTACGGTGATGAGGAGGAAGATGAACTGGCAGATGACTGGACTGAGCCGCGGGTGATTGGGGTCTCGGAGGAAGGGGGCACCATTTTCTTGCAGACGGAGATGGGTATTTTCATGGTCAACTCAGAGTCTGGGCAGCATAAGCGAGTTCTTCAAGCGGATCAGTCTTTCTCGGGTGTTTATCCCTACTCCACCTTCTATACAGCAGGTACGAAATAGCTAGTATATGCATAGTTTCTCATATCTCTCCATCTCCATTAATTAATAGCATTTTATTTTTGCGGGGCCATAAATTAATAGTATTGATTAGCAAGTCTTCCACTTGCGGGGCCTTAAATTAATAGTATTGATTAACAGTATGGACTTTCGCATAGTGCTTCTCTGTAATTTTATCTGGAAGTGTCATATAATGGGTTCAAATTATTATGCTATATAGAAATCTAGAAAAGATACGAAACACACATGTCAATTTCAATACATTGTAGAAACACACATCTTATTCTTGCGTGCTGCTCCGAAGAAACATTCCGTTTAAAATTAGAGAAAACTGTGGTTTCTTTATGCATTGGGAAATTGATTTCAGAATGTCACATAAATCAAGCCAAGGCTTAGTAGTTTACAGATATGGTGAAATTGATTGTTAGGGTTTGAAATATACGTTCACCGCAGGACCTCCTCAGTTTATGTGTACATACAAGTGTACATGTATCTTCATGTGTGTATATATGATGCATGTATACACATTTGACTTCTTCAGTTCAACTTCTTCAAATGTATATTTCATCATCACAACATGTATGTATATTCCTCGTCAAGTATATCTGCTGATATTTTATTGGGTCTTGTATCTTTCTTGTTTATTCATGCAGCTGGTAAAGCAGTTTTTGATGATGTACAACAGGACCAACAGAACAACAATATACAATCAGGTCAGCATGCATCTCAAGTGTGTTATTCCTTATGATGAGCTCAACGATGTCACATGTTTGGATTAACTGCAGAGCTAGTAATGGCTAGGTAACTTCATCGACTTAAATCATATGTTAATTAAACAAAGTGGTGATGGGAGCTTTGACCCTTATAAATCAAAGCTTTGTTATAGATTTCAGATAGTATAGACACTAATGAGCAACTGTTACCTATCAGTTTCGGTTGTCTTATCTTTACACATCTTTTTTTTTCATTTATATTGATGGTGATATTGTGCTACAGTACATCATGTCATGCAAAGAATTTGTACACATGTTTGGATAAGTATTGTGTATGTGTATTTCTTGCTTGTTTTCCAGATGCTTCCATCCTTAATTTGCTATTCTTGTATTTCTTGTAGGTGGAGAAATCAGTGCTCTAGGTGAAAGTGGCGGTGGCGGTGCTGACTAGTTTTTGTTCAATAAAGAGGTGATGACTGATTGTATCATATGCACCCTTTTTTGTAATTTGAATGTTTCCTATGACCTAATCTTGAAATAAGTTGATTTAGTTGTCATTTTTATTTTAATGAAGGATCACTTGCTACAATACTTCGTAGGGGTACCTCTCAATAAGTCGAGTTATAGGTTAGCTTTATTGCAGAGTATCTGGGCGCAACTGCACTTCAATCATTATCCTAATAAAATATTTTCATCAATTTATGAAGGTGAAATGTTTGCGGGAAATGAATTTCCTTTCTTGGCCTTTTAGCCATCATATTACTTGATCACAGAGTGTTTCTTTCCTACAACAATGTATATAATTTTGGATTGTCAAAATATATTTAACCGGCTGGATTAAGGAGTGTGAATACACATGATAGTCTTCACCATGCTTACTATCTTAGGATTTATACATTTTTATTGATACTAACAAGATATTTATTGATTTTTAGGTACCAAACGGCTTCTAAGGTGATTTGATATAATGGACATATGATTGCTTGAGCGTCAAAATTGAACTTGTCCTACAAAATATAGTACTTCTATGCCCATAATAGTTTCTCCTATTTACTGAATTGGATCTGTGTTATCCTTGACGATTTTCCTTACCTATGGTCCCTAATATTCCTGGGACATTATACCTGCAAGAAGTGAACATTAAACATTTTGGATTGAGATATTTATTTGCAATGTATTGTGACATAAAGCAAATATGTTAAATTGTGGTATGGAACTTATATGTGACCAGAAATATGTAGCAGTTGTTTTGATACCCTTGTACGTGTATCTAGCTACTAAACATCTCCTAGGCTGATCAAAATTATAATTATCTATCCCCAGCAAAAAAAAAAATTATAATTTTCTTTGGTCTGCTAACGATCTGCATATTACAACAGTTTAGGCCCATCCAAAAATTTCAGAAAAATCACTAAGGGCGCACATAGGGATGTAGCAGAAGTTTAGTACCATTCGGATTTGGAGAAAGAGTTGGACATCGAATGCTTGCGCTTAATTTTTACCGGTTAGGAACGGAGCTTGTGCTTAACTTTTGCTGGTCAGCAACCGAGAGTGCTTAGCAGATGAGCCATGATCTTTTTTTTTCAGAGTACGCGAATGCGTACCATATCTATAATCTATAATACTTAAATAGTTCATCCCCACTATCCTATTTCTCTTAACATGCAGCCTATCCACATCAGCAAGACAGCCACAACAGCAATTCACTACCGACTTACAAGAGGGACCCACAATGAGCTGAAATGGCCACACCACCGTCAGTTACTAGCTGAAAAGGGAACGGGCCACAGGCTAGGCAAACCGTCTCTCTCCCTGGATTGAGCCCAGTCATGCGTTCTCAGCCTTTTCCGGATCCATCTGCCCCCTCCTTTCCCCTCCCCGACCCTCAATCTTTCCCGGTGCCGCAGGTCATAGCCAGAGGAGCTCTCTACCGACGTTGCTCTGCTTTGACCCCTCCTCACGCCAGCGGCCTGTGGTCAGAGCAGGAGGAGCGGCCTCAGATAAATCAGACACGGCCATCCCGGCGCGCCCCAGTTGCAGTAGGAGTTGATCCCTCACGACGTTGCTCTGCTTCGACCCCTCCTGTCCTCGCGTAGGCGGCTTCTCCACACCTGTGGCCAGAGCAGGAGGAGGGATGGATCGGACACAGCCATCCAGGTGCGCCTTGATTCCAGCGGGACTTGATTTAGTTTCTATTATTTGCGGCAGGTGAGCGGAAGCGGATCCAACAGGGGCGGCTATGCGCGCTACACTTCTGCAGCAGAGCGGTGCATCTGTCGCTCATCGGGGATGGCTGCTCGTGCGTTTCTGGGCAGAGGCGAATGTGTGTGCGAGTGCTAGGCGGCGAACAAGGTGAAGGGCCTCCCAAGTATGTAAGTATTTCTTTGCATTATTAGGCCTACAATTTATGTCCGCGGTAAATAAAGGCAATTGGGGCTAGCCCATTGCAAAAGTAGTAGCAGCAATCGTATATGAAAAGGCTAGCCAATTGGGCCTACAATTTATGTCCGCGGTAAATACATCGCCGTAACCCAACCATTGACTCGCAGGATCCAGGAATACATACATGCATCGCCATAACGGATGCAGCAGGCGACGCCTTTTCATCTTACGCCAGATCGTGGTAGATGAACCAGCAGAGCTTTTTCAAGAGGAGGTCGGGATATCAAGGGACACGGTGTACGCAGGAGATCAGCGGCAGATCAGTGCTGCCGTGCTTCAATTATAGAGGTGAGTATTACAGGCCGGTCGACATCTTTGACTATTTGTACAATTAATTGTTCCGGTTCTACGGTTTGATACTGATGTTCATGTGGTGCTATAGATCTGAAGAGAAGAAATAAGTTCTCGATGCTGCTCATGGTTGTTAGTTTTTAGATGAACTGAGCAATGACGGCATAATTGGGTAATTAACTCTTGATTTAATCATCAGCACAACTAGATATGAGTAACTTTTCACTATCGCGGCACCATAAATTTGGTTTTTAAAGATATGAAGGTATTTAAGCTTGGAAGGTATGAAAAAATATTTTCCCCCCGTCGCTCATATGGATTTGCTCATCTATCTAATTTCTCATATACTCCTATTTGTAGTAACAGTCTTACCATAGTCATTACAAGAACTCAAAATGAGAATTCAACTATGCATTTTGGATGCAAATTTTTTAGTGCTATTCTTGGAGTCTTCTATTCCTTTTGTTACTTAAAATAATATACTTCTACATGTATAGTTCAAGCATGACATTAAACATGACTTTGCATCACGCACCATTGTCTACTTTCTTCATAGCCCATTATTTTGATGTTTATGTTAAGGGCCCGGGTTTTAGTTTCGCCCGGGGCACCTGAAATCTCAACACCGGCCCTGCTGGACTGATTTGGCCGTCGTTGATGATTTTGCTTGCTAAGATTCAGTTGTTTGAGCTACATGCCCGTCCCTCAAGACCTTGAGCCAGTTGACTATTGTAAGGTAATATTTTTCATGTCTAACATTTTTTATTGATTAGATTAACTAAATTGGGTTCCGTTATTCTTCTAGGTATATGTTCCTTGAACTGTATAATTAGAAGTTTTGTGTCAGAAATAAATAATTGGTTCGGTTTGATGTGATTTGGCCGTGGTTGCCCCTTTGATGATTCTTTTACACTACCATTCCTGTTAATTTAGTTTCAGCTTTGCTTTATTTTACATGCATGTCCATTCTAAGACATGAATCATTTTAGGTTTGGACCTTTTCTTGATGGATGGGGCTCCTTTCAAATTTAGTTCTTATGCTTTCACCTTTGCAGATATAGAGGGTTCTCAATTTGTTTTTTTTCGGGTATGAATGTTGTTGCAGGATTTGGGTCGAGATAGAATATACTCATGAAATTTATCTTTGTCGTCGTTGGTTTCCAATGTTAATAGAGAAAATACTCCTGGATTTTATTTGAGTGGCATTTTCTATACGTCATCATTGATTACCAATATTAACAATTTTGCACCCCTTTTCTTTGTAATATAGTGTTGCTTTTGAAGTCTATTTACATATAGGCATGCAATGTTCTCAAAGTTTATTCCATATATAGGCACATAGGATTGTATAGTCGATCAGATTAATCAGTCATACTAAGTAACGTCATTCGAGAAGACATTTTTTTCTAAATTGCATGTTAGTTAATCGTGAGTTTATCCTCAATTTCAAATAGGTGAGAAAACATTGTACCACCACATTAACAATACTTTCTCTTGCTTTTCCTTCTTTTTCTTTTTTAATGTGCACCCTTCACATGAGCTGATTGGAGTGCTATAATGTCCCGCCGCAACGCACGGGGAATCATCTAGTTTTTATAGAAGGAAGAATCTCAAGTACAAGAAGACTACAACTTGTTGCGAACAATGAGCGTAGACAACGCGAACTCCGACTGAAAGATAACACCACCTCCAAAAAAACAACTACAAAGCAAAAAAAGAGCTTGTCCAAAACTGAGCAACATCGCCGCGTCTCGATCAACGCCGGTCACCTCCGAAGACCACACCAACTCCGACTGAACTTCCTTTGTCGATGCACCATCCACCCTTGATGCGAAAAAGGAGGTGGCAAGTAGATGGAGGAACTTGGTCGGTTCACTAAAGCCACCGTCTTGGACTCACCGGCGATGACGTACATTGCGCCACTGAAGATCACCTTGGACAACGACGAGCACCAGAAGTAGCACCATATGGAACCTCAAGACCGTGTCATCAAGCGGGATGCACCCAACAGAGTAGCGACGTTAAGAACGCCACCATCGCGCCGGTTCAACTCCAAACCTAGGCTTTCGCCCGAAGACTGCAACCATTTAAGACGAGCCACGACCCAAGACGTCGGGTCGTGGGCTATTACCAACTCGAACGTGGGTCCAACACACGTCTCTCCACCCGGCCGCACCTATATAATGGAGGCGATGGCCAAGCCTAGCCGCCATGATGAACATATCACATCTGATCTGCCTCCACGCACACTGCCCACCGTCATTCCATTCCTTGCTGTTGCCACTGGTGATCCCATCCCATCCACTTAGTAATCGGTTGACGGGAGAGCAGGCCGCCGAACCCCACCTCTAAAGATCCTGTAAGGGAGAGGACATATTAGGTTTTTGGGGAGCGTATCCTACGCGACTAACACGCCGCTGTTCATCTATGTCCACTACTTTGTCCACGCCGTCGTTGCCTTTGTCATCGCCATGAGCCAGCAATCCGAAGCCGACAAGAAGGCCACCGATGACAAGGCTGCCGAAGAGATTGCCACTGCCGCCGCTACGGCCAACGCTTGGCTGATTGGAGGGTATAACTCATTTATCCTGCTCCTATTTATTTCTGTTTTAGCAATACTAGCTATGTAGGTAAATGTTTCTACTATATGATTAGTACATGTGTACCTGTGTACCTGGTTAGAAATCATTATGTGATTAATACTGCCCATGTAATGTTTATGATATATTTCTAGATAACATTAATAAAAAAATTGGTACTCTTCTTAACACTATCCATCTAAAAGATAGGATTTAGGTCACAGATTTTGGATATGGCATCGATCGGCTCCCTTAAATGTCAGCATAAATACTATGTAGTAGTTGTTTCGATACCATGATATCTGTATCTAGCTACTACAATACTATATCCTAGGCTGATCGGATATTATATTTATCTTTAATCTAGCTAGTCCATGAGTACGTGCTAGTGCTCCCTCACCACATTTAGATTTGCATGATTCGTCTCTCTCTCTCTCTCTCTCTCTCTCTCTCTCTCTCTCTCTCTCTCTCTCTCTCTCTCTCTCTCTCTCTCTCTCTCTCTCTAAAGTATTATCCTAGTAAGTCTAAATTGTGGAATGTAAAGACTTCAAGTATCTGTGCCTGATATTCTAGTTTTCACTGAGGTGCCCATGTCTCTCTCTCTCTCTCTCTCTCTCTCTCTCTATTGTCCATTTTCATGGGAAAAAGGCTAAGTGACCATCACATTTCTAATCTACACGAATTTTTACTTGAAAGTATGAAAGATCCGCGTTGCCATTAATTGTAGTGAGAACACTGAGTATTTCCTTGTTGCTGCCTCCCAATGTTTTTGGCATATTAAAATTGTAGTTCTCGAAGCAATGGAGGAGTAATACTTCTCCCATGTCCAGAAAGCTCACCTTCTCAAAGTATTTTATCGTGTTCTAATTGGCATCCCTAAACATAATGTGTCGAGATTTTTCCCTGGCTGACTTATGTGCCACCCACTTACCCCAACTCTCAATCCTCGAGGCACCCTTCACCGACAAGGAAATTCATGAGGCTTTCCTGCAGATGTGTACTCTTGCTAGCCGCGGTCCGGATGGTTCTGGCTCGGCTTTCCACCGGAAGTATTGACACTATAAAGCACAATATGCTTCCCTTCTTCCAAGCTTTGGAAAATTTCCGAAGTAGTTGACACAATTCGCAGAGATTTCTTTTAGGGGGAAACTTGCACGGGGGCCAAGTGTCTTATTCATTGGAGAATCGTTCACAAACAAAAAATGGTGGTATAGGGGTCAAAAACCTTCTTATTTCGAATAGCTGTTTACTTATGAAACTGGCTCCAGTATTTTTTATATATTCCAAAATATTTCTTCGTAAATTTTCAGCTCATTTAGAGATGTGCAGAATAGGTAACTTTGACGTAGCTTTTTTAGGTCCAGAATTCCAGTTGCAGGCATTCTCCCTCTTTGTGTAAACCTTGCATATTATAAGAGAAAAGGCATTAGAATTACTCCATAAAGCATTAATATGCATAAAAACATTATAAATAACAGTATGAAATCATGATGCAAAATGGACGTACCTCTATCTTGGTCATCCACTATTCTTTTGAGATCAGTACGGTACGACTCACAACAACTTTTGTTGCATTTGTTTATGTGGCTCAACCGGAGGAGATGGAAAAGGGAAAATGAATATGTGTGTTGGACAGACGAATCTTGCCTAGTAAGAGGAATAAGAAGGGCCGACATTGATGAGGGCACGACATCCTCCACCATGAACCAGACGGTACAAGGGCGAGGTGAAATGAAGAGGTGGTGACCATAAACAAGAAGACGCACTCCCTTGAGGTTAATGTTCAAAATGTCGAAAATCAATCAGGTTCTTGGAAAGACATTGGCGAGGACAAGGTAAACTCCCTCTAGCAAGCACGACATCCGATCTTGATGATGGAGATGCCACAACTCATTCTAGGAAAACATCATTGTTGAGGGTAACCACATTGCAAATGGCAGATATTTGGAACGTCGCAAATCGATAAAGGTATTGAAAATGTGTATGTTATATGTATGCTCAACTATTGTATTAAACGTCTATGTGATATGTGTATGTTCAATTATTGTATTAAATGTGTATGTGCAATGTTTGAAATGTGTATGAGAAATTTTTATATTGAGTACAATGTTGATTATGTTGGATTTTGTTTAATGCTTAATTAAATTGTGGAAATGTGGTACCACTACTGCAGGAATGCCTAGCAGTGGCGGTCGAAAAAAATTATCAATGGCGGGCAAGGCTCTCAGTGGTGGGCGCCAACCCGCCAATGGTAGCCCATTAGCAATGGCGGCCGCCCGCCACAGAAATTTGATCTAGCAATGGTGGGGTCCCATCACAGAAATTTGATCTAGGAATGACAGACGCTTTGTACAACCTGCTAAGAATGTTGTGCCCGCCACTGGTACTGATCCATTCCAAATTGATGCTATTGTAGCATATTGCACCTGGATCGGATCATTAGGTTACATGAGTTATACAAATTCTAGTTTTAACATTGATCCACATACACGCATCACATTATGTCAGATTAATTAAAAGTAGTAGTAAAGAAAATATAACAACAATAACAAGCATATGTCGCTCATCACACATAATTAAGAGTTTGATGAGTTGCTTAGGACTGAAATGAGTGCCAGGTGATGTTCAACACATAGACTGTTAGTAGAAGCCGCCCATACTACATGAATGACTAGTGGATGGAACAAACGGGGACCAACAGGCCGCTTGCTCTTGAATCGGATATTTGGGCTCTCAGAGAGCCCATTCAGCTACCTCACTCGGCGTGGGTATGGTGATTAGACTCTGACCGAGCCAGATCCTCAGCCTCTCATCCATGGTCTAATAACCCACAAGTATAGGGGATCGCAACAGTTTTCGAGGGTAGAGTATTCAACCAAATTTATTGATTCGACACAAGGGGAGCCAAAGAATATTCTCAAGTATTAGCAGCTGAGTTGCCAATTCAACCACACCTGGATAACTTAATATCTGCAGCAAAGTATTTAGTAGCAAAATAGTATGGAAGTAACGATACGGTGGCAAAAGTAATAGTAGCAGTTTTGTAGTAATTGTAACAGTGGCAACGGTAAAGTAACTAAGCAAGATCAAAATGTGACAAGCTCGTAGGCATTGGATCAGTGATGGATAATTATGTCGGATGCGATTCTTCATGCAACAATTATAACATAGGGTGACACAGAACTAGCTCCAGTTCATCAATGTAATGTAGGCTTATATTCCGAATATAGTCATACGTGCTTATGGAAAAAAACTTGCATGACATCTCTTGTCCTACCCTCCCGTGGCAGCGGGGTCCTATTGGAAACTAAGGGATATTAAAGCCTCCTTTTAATAGAGTACCGGACCAAAGCATTAACACTTAGTGACTACACGAACTCCTCAAATTATGGTCATCACCGGGAGTTGTCCCGATTATTGTCACTTCGGAGTTACCGGATCATAACACATAATAGGTGACTAATGACTTGCAAGATAGGATCAAGAACTCACATATATTCATGAAAACATAATAGGTTCAGATCTGAATTCATGGCACTCGGGCCCTAGTGACAAGCATTAAGCATAGCTAGCAACATCAATCTCAGAACATAGTGGATACTAGTGATCAAACCCTAACAAAACTAACTCGACTACATGATAAATCTCATCCAACCCATCACCGTCCAGCAAGCCTACGATGGAATTACTCACGCACGGCGATGACCATCATGAAATTGGTGATGGAGGAAGGTTGATGATGACGACAGCGACGGATTCCCCTCTCCGAAGCCCCGAACAGACTCTAGATCAGCCCTCCCGAGAGAGATTAGGGCTTGGCGGCGGCTCCATATCGTAAACGTGATGAATCCTTCTATCTGATTTTTTCCCCGAACGGGAATATATGGAGTTGGAGTTGAGGTCGGGGGGAGCCTCAGGGGGCCCATGAGACAGGGGGCGCGCCCAGGGTGGGTAGGCGCGCCCCCACCCTCGTTGACAGGGTGTGGGCCCCTGGTCTTGATTCTTTCGACATTATTTTTTATATATTCCAAAAATATTCTCCGTGAAGTTTCAGGTCATTTCGAGAACTTTTATTTCTGCACAAAAATAACACGATGACAATTCTGCTGAAAACAGCGTCAGTCCAGGTTAGTTCGATTCGAATCATGCAAGTTAGAGTCCAAAACAAGGGCAAAAGTGTTTGGAAAAGTAGATATGATGGAGACGTATCAACTCCCCCAAGCTTAAACCTTTGCTTGTCCTCAAGCAATTCAGTTGACAAACTGAAAGTGATAAAGAAAAACTTTTACAAACTCTGTTTGCTCTTGTTGTTGTAAATATGTAAAGGCAGCATTCAAGTTTTCAGCAAAGATTATGAACCAATCATATTCACAATAACACTTAGGTCTCATTTTTACTCATATCAATGGCATAATCCACTAGCGAGCAATAATAATAAATCTCGGATGACAACACTTTCTCAAAACAATCATGATATGATATGATATAACAAGATGGTATCTCGCTAGCCCTTTCTGAGATCGCAAAACATAAATGCAGAGCACCTCTGAAGATCAAGGACTGACTAAACATTGTAATTCATGGTAAAAGAGATCCAGTCATGGTCATACTCAATATAAATTAATAGTAATGGATGCAAATGACATCGGTGCTCTCCAACTGGTGCTTTTTAATAAGAGGAGGATGACTCAACATAAAATTAAATAGATAGGCCCTTCTCAGAGGGAAGCAGGGATTTGTAGAGGTGCCAGAGCTCGGTTTTTGAAATAAAGATAAATAATATTTTGAGTGGTATACTTTCATTGTCAACATAACAACCGAGAGATCTTGATATCTTCCATGCTACACACATTATAGGCGGTTCCCAAGCAGAATGGTAAAGTTTATACCCCCCCACCACCAATAAGCATCAATCCATGGCTTGCCCGAAACAAGGGTGCCTCCAACTAACAACAGTCCTGGGGGAGTTTTGTTTGCAATTATTTTTTATTTGGTTTGAGCATGGGACTGGGGATCCCGTTGACCAGCCATTTTCTCGTGAGTGAGGAGCGGAGTCCACTCCTCTTGAGAATAACCCGCCTAGCATGGAAGATACAGACAACCCTAGTTGATACATGAGCTATTCGAGCATACAAAACAGAATTTCATTTGAAGGTTTAGAGTTTGGCACATACAAATTTACTTGGAACGGCAGGTGGATACCGTATATAGGAAGGTATGGTGGACTCATATGGAATAACTTTGGGGTTTATGGAATTGGATGCACAAGCAGTGTTCCTGCTTAGCACAAGTGAAGGCTAGAAAAGACTGGGAAGCGACCAACTAGAGAGCGACAACAGTCATGAAGATGCATTAAAATTAATCAACACTGAGTGCAAGCATGAGTAGGATATAATTCACCATGAACATAAATATAGTGGAGGCTATGTTGATTTTGTTTCAACTATATGCGTGAACATGTGCCAAGTCAAGCCACTCGAATCGTTCAAAGGAGGATACCACCCTATCATACCACATCACAACCATTTTAATAGCATGTTGGCACGCAAGGTAAACCATTATAAACTCCTAGCTAATTAAGCATGGCATAAGCAACTATAATCTCTAATTGTCATTGCAAACACGTCTCATTCATAATAGGCTGAATCAGGAACGATGAACTAATCATATTTACAAAAACAAGAGAGGTTGAGTTCATACCAGCTTCTCTCATCTCAATCAGTCCATTATATATCGTCATTATTGCCTTTCACTTGCATGACCAAACGGTGTGGATAATAATAATAGTGCACGTGCATTGGACTAAGCTGGAATCTGCAAGCATTTAATTCAAGGGAGAATACAAGGTAATATGGGCTCTTGGTTAAATCAACAATAATGCATATAAGAGCCACTTCAACATTTTCATTACGGTCTTCTCCTCTCGACCCCCAAAGAAAAGAAAGGAAATAAAACTATTTACACGGGAAAGCTCCCAACAAGCAAAAGAAGAACGATAAATCTTTTTGGGTTTTCTTTTAATTATTACTACTACAGGCATGGAAAGTAAACTAGCTAAAAGCTACAACTAATATTTTTCTCTTAAGGCTATTCAAGCACACAAGAAGAAAGCGGGAAAAAGGAAAATAAACTAGTATGGATAGTACAATGAAAAAGTATGAGCACCGACAACTAGAATGAGTGTGTGAACATGAATGTAATGTCGGTGAGAAATACGTACTCCCCCAAGCTTAGGCTTTTGGCCTAAGTTGGTCTATGCCCATGGATGGCCTGGCGGATATCCGAAGTTGTAACTGGGGTCGTACTGAGATGCAGCAGCTACTGCCTCAAGAGCTGCAGCTTGGAGGCGAGATGCCTCCGTCCTCCTCCCGTACTCATTCGCCTCCTCGCTGGTTATAACATATGTCCTTTTTGCCTGGAAGTCAAAGAAAGTAGGAGCAGGGAGAGCAATATGGACAGCGCGACGTTTGTCAAAGATTAGTCGGTACTGGAGAGACTGTTCCTTTCTCTCAACAAACTGATGACGAACTATAGCATTAAAATCTAGATAAGCAGAAGGCAACTCCATATCATTTTCACGAATGGGCACCTCAAGAAAATTAGCTAAACGAGTTGCATAAATTCCCCCAAAAAAATCTCCGCTAATACTGTTATGATGCAACCTTCGTGCAACAATAGCTCCCAAGTTATATTGTTTATCTCCTAATACAGCACTCTTGAGAACACTAAGATCGCGAACGCACATGTGACATGCCTCGTCCTTACCGTTAATGCATCTACCTATAAAGAGAGCAAAATAATGTATGGCAGGAAAACGAATGCTCCCTATGGTAGCTTGCGTGATTTCCCTAGATTCCCCCACAGTTATACTAGCAAGAAAGTCTTTATATTCAGATTTGCGAGGTTCACTAGCATAACCCCACTGTAGGAGTTTACAAGCAGTATTAAAATCCTCTAAATCCATGGTATAAGATTTATCATAAAGATCAAACAGAACCATGTGAGAATTTCGTGATGATGTAAATTTAAACCTTCTCACAAAGGAGTCAGTTAGGTAGTAATGTTGGGGGCACTTATCTGACACGAAGCCCTCAAGTTCAGCATTACGCACATACGTGTCTAATTCCTCCTTAATGCCTGCTCGGACCATAAAATCTTTTGACGGCCATTCACAAGGCCGCACTTGAGCTTCTCTTGGTAGTTCATAGCCCGGCTCACGTATCGCGAGCCTTGGTGCTTGCTTCCTTGAAGAACCACCTTGGTACATTTTCCTAAACATATTTCTTCCTGTGAAAAATTTCTGAAATTTTTAGTGACTTAAAATAAAAGTGAACCAAATTCAACAAAATCGATAGCAACTACTCCCACAAGTGCCTAGAGACTATATCATGCATTATAACTACTTGGGACCATATAAATTTCACATGCAAGATCAAGAACAGGGTCACCTAAGAAGCAAAAATTTGCAATTAATAAAGCACTAGAACAAAAACTAATTGGACCATTGGAGGAGTCACGTACCGAAGAACAATCCCCCAAAGCAGTTTTGTGAGTGGAGCTTTGAGCAAGGAGATCGAAAATCATAGCAAAACAAGCTAGAACATGAGTTTGAGATGTGTGGGGATTTTTTCTGGAGGAAGACGAAGTGTGTGGGTGCAGGAATAAGTGGAGGGGGCCATGTGGGGCCCACAAGGCAGGGGGCACGCCCAGGGGGGTGGGCGCGCCCTGGACCCTTGTGGCCAGGTGGTGCTCTCCCTGGTGTGTTCTAAGTGCCAGTAATTCTTAAATATTCTACAAAAAATCATATTTCATTTTCAGGAGAGTTGGAGAACTTTTATTTTCGGGGTATTTTTTATTGCAAGGATAATTCAGAAAACAGACAGAAAATGCTATTTTGCTTTATTTAATCTAATTAACCAAAATTAAAAGGAGGGTACAGCGAGTTGTGCTTTCTAACTTCATCCATCTCATGCTCATCAAAAGGAATCCACTAACAAGGTTGATCAAGTCTTGTTAACAAACTCATTCTGAATCGCATGAAACCAGAGAATTTTCGAATAGCACTAGGTTACCTCAACGGGGATATGCACGTCCCCAATAATAAGAATATCATATTTCTTCTTGATAGTATGAAGAGGAAATTCAAAACCTCCAATAGTAATCGATGAAAATTTTCCAATAGAATTGATACTGTGGACTTGAGGTTGTTTCCTCGGAAAGTTACCGTATGCTCATGACCATTAACATGAAAAGTGACATTGCCTTTGTTGCAATCAATAACAGCCCCTGTAGTATTCAAAAAGGGTCTACCAAGGATAATTGACATACTATCGTCCTCGGGAATATCAAGAATAACAAAGTGCGTTAATATAGTAACGTTTGCAACCACAACAGGCACATCCTCACAAATACCGACAGGTATAGCGGTTGATTTATCGGCCATTTGCAAAGATATTTCAGTAGGTGTCAACTTATTCAAATCGAGTCTACGATATAAAGAGAGAGGCATAACACTAACACCGGCTCCAAGATCACATAAATCAGTTTTAACATAGTTTCTTTTAATGGAGCATGGTATAGTTGGTACTCCTGGATCTCCAAGTTTCTTTGTTATTCCACCCTTAAAAGTATAATTAGCAAGCATGGTGGAAATTTTAGCTTCTGGTATCTTTCTTTTATTTGTAACAGTATCCTTCGTATACTTAGCATAAGGATTCATTTTAAGCATATCAGTCAAACACATACGCAAAAAGATAGGTCTAATCATTTCAGCAAAGCGCTCAAAGTCCTCATCATCCTTTTTCTTGGATGGTTTAGGGGGAAAAGGCATGGGTTTCTGAACCAATGGTTCTCTTTCTTTATCGTGCTTCCTAGCAACGAAGTCTCTCTTATCATAACGTGGATTCTTTGATTGTGGGTTATCAAGATCAACAACAGGTTCAATCTCTACATCATTATCATTGCTAGGTTGAGCATCAACATGAACATCATCATTAATATTATCACTAGGTTCATGTTCATCACCAGATTGTGTTTCAGCATCAGAAATAGAAATATCATTGGGATTCTCAGGTGTGTCAACATCAGGTTCACTAAAAGCATGCAAAGTCTTATCATTTTTCTTTTTATTCCTCTTAGAAGGACTAGGTGCATCAACATTAGTTCTCTGAGAATCTTGCTCAGCTCTCTTAGGGTGGCCCTCAGGATACAAAGGTTCCTGAGTCATTTTACCCCTTCTAGTCATAACTCTAACAGCATTATCATTTTTCTTCTTATTTAATTCATTGAGCAAATCATTCTGAGCTGTAAGAACTTGTTCTACTTGAGTGGTAACCATAGAAGCATGTTTGCTAATAAGTTTGAGTTCACCTTTAACACTAGACGTATAATCACTCAAATGTTCAATCATATAAGCATTGCGTTTCAATTGTCTAGCAACATAAGCATTGAAGTTTTCTTTTTTAACAATAAAATTATCAAACTTATCTAAGCATTGGCTAGCGGACTTATAACGAGGAATATCACCTTCATCAAATCTATAGAGAGAATTTAACTTTACTACATGTGTCGGCTTATCAAGACCATGTATTTCTTCAATAGGTGGTAAATTCTTAACATCTTCAGCTTTAATACCCTTTTCTTTCATAGATTTATTTGACTCTTGCATATCTTCAGGACTGAGAAATAGAATACCCCTTTTCTTCGGAGTTGGGTTAGGAGTTGGTCCTAGAAGTGTCCAATTATTTTCATTACTCAACATATTATTCAATAGCGATTCAGCTTGATCAACAGTTCTTTCCCTAAAAACACAACAAGCACAACTATCCAGGTGGTCTCTCGAAGCATCCGTTAGTCCATTATAAAAGATATCAAGTATTTCATTTTTCTTGAGAGGATGATCAGGCAAAGCACTAAGTAATTGGAGAAGCCTCCCCCAAGCTTGTGGGAGACTCTTTTCTTCAATTTGCACGAAATTATATATTTCCCTTAAAGCAGCTTGTTTCTTATGAGGAGGGAAATATTTAGCAGAGAAGTAATAAATCATATCCTGGGGACTACGCACACAACCAGGATCAAGAGAATTAAACCATGTTTTAGAATCACCCTTTAATGAGAACGGAAATAGCTTAAGTATATAGTAGTAAAGAATTTTTTCCTCATGAGTTAATAGGGTGGCTATATCATTTAATTTAGTAATATGTGCCACAACAGTTTCAGATTCATAGCCATAGAAAGGATCAGATTCAACCAAATTAATTAACTCAGGATCGACAGAGAAATCATAATCCTTATCAGTAATACAGATAGGTGAAGTAGCAAAAGCAGGGTCATATTTCATTCTAGCATTCAAAGATTTTTCTTTCAGCTTAGCTAATAATTTCTTAAGATCATATCTATCATTGCAAGCAAGAAAATCTCTAGTAGTTTCTTCATCCATAACATAACCCTCAGGCACAACAGACAACTCATATCTAGGGGGAGAATCTTCATCATCACTTTCGTCAATATTATCAGTTTCAATAATTTCATTCTCTCTAGCCCTAGCAAGTTGTTCATCAAGAAATTCATCTAGTGGCACAGTATTATCAAGCATAGAAGTAGGTTCATCATGAGTATCATGCATAGCAGAAGTGGCATCATCAATAACATGCGACATATCGTAATTAATAGCGAAGCGAGGTTTAGGTGTATAAGCTTACTCAAAACAGAAGGAGAATCAAGTGCAGTGCTAGATCGTAGTTCCTTACCTCCCCTCGTAGTTGAGGGATAAATTTTGGTTTTCTCGTCTTTCAAGTTCCTCATAGTGACCAGCAGATATAAATCCCAACTGACTCTAAGAATAGAGCTATGGTCGCCGGCAACGGCGCCAAAAAATAGTCTTGATAACCCACAAGTATAGGGGATCGCAACAGTTTTCGAGGGTAGAGTATTCAACCCAAATTTATTGATTCGACATAAGGGGAGCCAAATAATATTCTCAAGTATTAGCAGCTGAGTTATCAATTCAACCACACCTGGATAACTTAATATATGCAGCATAGTATTTAGTAGCAAAGTAGTATGGAAGTAATGGTACGGTGGCAAAAGTAACAGTAGCAGTTTTGTAGTAATTGTAACAGTGGCAACCGTAAAGTAACTAAGCGAAGATCAATAAGTGACAAGCTCGTAGGTATTAGATCAGTGATGGATAATTATGTCGGATGCGATTCTTCATGTAACAGTTATAACATAGGGTGACACAGAACTAGCTCCAGTTCATCAATGTAATGTAGGCATGTATTCCGAATATAGTCATATGTCCTTATGGAAAAGAACTTGCATGACATCTCTTTTCCTACCCTCCCATGGCAGCGGGGTCCTATTGGAAACTAAGGGATATTAAGGCCTCCTTTTAATAGAGTACCGGACCAAAGCATTAACACTTAGTGAATACACGAACTCCTCAAATTATGGTCATCACCGGGAGTGGTCCCGGTTATTATCACTTGAGGGTTACCGGATCATAACACAAAATAGGTGACTAATGACATGCAAGATAGGATCAAGAACTCACATATATTCATGAAAACATAATAGGTTCATATCTGAATTCATGGCACTCGGGCCCTAGTGACAAGCATTAAGCATAGCAAAGTCATAGCAACATCAATCTCAGAACATAGTGGATACTAGGGATCAAACCCTAACAAAACTAACTCGATTACATGATAAATCTCATCCAACCCATCAGCGTCCAGCAAGCCTCGACGGAATTACTCACGCGGCGGTGAGCATCATAAAATTGGTGATGGAGGAAGGTTGATGATGACTCTGACGACGGATTCCCTCTCCGGGCCCCGAGCGGACTCCAGATCAGCCCTCCCGAGAGAGATTAGGGCTTGGCGTCGGCTCCGTATCGTAAAACGCGATGAATCCTTCTCTCTGATTTTTTTTCTCCCCGAACGGGAATATATGGAGTTGGAGTTGAGGTCGGTGGAGCCTCAGGGGGCCCATGAGACAGGGGCATGCCCAGGGGGTAGGCGCGCCCCCCACCCTCGTGGACAGGGTGTGGGCCCCCTGGTCTTGATTCTTTCACCAGTATTTTTATATATTCCAAAAATATTCTCCGTGAAGTTTCAGGTCATTCTGAGAACTTTTATTTCTGCACAAAAATAACTCCATGGCAATTCTGCTGAAAACAGCGCCAGTCCAGGTTAGTTCCATTCAGATCATGCAAGTTAGAGTCCAAAACAAGGGCAAAAGTGTTTGGAAAAGTAGATACGATGGAGACATATCATGGTCGCCTCCGTAAGTTTGCACACTGTGAGGTCATTGAACCACCTCTCTGGTATTTTCTCCATCGCTGGGAGAGAATATTGAACCGCTGGAACACTTCTGACCCAAGCTAATATTGCGTCCCTGAGGTGCTCTACCCGATGCTTGTACCACCTACATAGATAGTGTTTCTCCATGTCAGCCGCAGAGACCCCCTTCCAAAATTCTTCTCATGGTCCCATCTGTTATTTTTAGCATACAATAACATTAAAAATATATACATATAGAAAATATCACAAGGTAAATATATAAACATATAACACAAGTACATATAATCTAGAGATCACAAGGTAATTCATAAGAACATATGACACACGTACATATAAACTAAAGATCACAAGGTAATTAATAGAGTAGTGCAAGGCAATAAGCATTGTGTCATGACCTAATTTAAAGTTTGACAAGTTTTTTGAAAGTAGCACATATATCTATATCCTTTAGCGATAATATCTCAACTTATTTTCTTCTTGGCTCTCTGCCCCGCAGTAGAACATCCCCTCATCCCTCGCTACCTAGCGATTGATTATATTTGTGAGCACCCTCTGAAGGCACTCATGCTCTGTCCAATAGTGAGCTAGCTTAACTTTCTTCTCATTCTCTTTAGACCATTCCTGCAACATGAATGACTTCTCAATAGTGGTTCTGCATGCACATAGTTATCCATGAGGACCATGGCATAGTAGCCAGACTTGTGCATGATTTTGTCTTCCGGTTTTTGCTGGCAAAAGAAACTGGTGTAAAATTTATAGTGCGGATACGACATATTCTTACGGTCAGACTTATGACACATCAAAAGAGCAACATTGAGGACTCTCTTCAGATCAGTCCACAGCTTGTTAGGGTCTCTCCTAGAATCGAAGAAATAAGCTCGGCCATCCCGGGGAATTAGTGCAATGACGATCTAGTGTTCATTGTTGCGCAAAACAAATGAACAATGTGCAACATGAATGAGATTGACATCGAAGTAGTGAGGTATATGTGAAAGCATAAAGGAATGAACTTACGTTTCGAAGTAAGGCACGATAAAGTTGTCCTTAGACCGAGGACTTTGAAGAATGGTCCGGTGGAGTTAAGTCGCGATGGCACACTGGCCTTCATCAAAACCCACATTAGCACAATGCATGAGATACGTATCAAGGAAGGCAACTTCTCCATTATGGACTAATAGATTTGTATCATGCGAGAGTAACCAAACCTCGGATGGCCTGACTACTTTCACATAGAAAATATTCTCGTTGATCACACTCTCAAACCCAAGATATATTTTATCAGCAGAGAACACGTGGACAAATCCAAGACCGTCTATAACATACTATGTATTTGTGTAGAAGTTGAGTTTCAATGCTTAGTGCACTCACTTGTGTTGTGGTAACATCAGATGTCCGGGCATAACATTCGCCACACATGTGAACGGGCTGAAACATTCACCACATCTTATTTTGGTGCCTTTTTGGCGGTAGATTCATTGGCTGGTTCCTTCTTCCGAGTTCTCCCCTTTTTACGATTCTTAGCTGTGGGGTTCATAGAAGATGATTCTCCGAAATCCATTTGTTGCCTTTGCTAAAATTTAGTGTGGCAATTATGAGTCATAAAGCATAAAAAAATATGAAAGAATAAATTCGACATGACCTTTGCTAAAGAGATGACATAATGAGTGTGAGAAATTCGGTGAAACAGAAATGACTCGAGGTTTCACAAAAACATTGGCACTTAGGTCAATACCTGCATATATAAGCGAACCATGCTACAATGGATCCTAGGCAGAATATGAAAGAAAAAAAAATTGACATGACCTTTGCTAAAAATATGACATAAAGAGTGCCAGAAATTCGGCAAAACTGAAAATGAAACAACATTTCATGAAAACATTGGCTCTCATGTCAATACCTGCAAATATAAGCCAACCACACTAAAATGGATCCTATGTAGAATATGAAAGAAAAATTTCGACATGACCTTTGCTAAAAAGGTGACATAACGAGTGTCAGAAATTCGGCGACACGGAAATGAATGGGCATTTCATGAAAACATTGGTACGCATGTCAATACATGCAAATATAAGACAACCACACACTACAATGGATCCTAGGCAGAATATGAAAGAAAAAATTCGGCGTGACCTTTCCTAAAAAGATGACATAACGAGTGTCAGAAATTCGACGAACAGAAATGAACCGACGTTTCGCAAAAACATTGGCATGCATGTCAATACCTGCTAATATAAGCCAACCACATTACAATGGATCCTAGGCAGAATAACACTAAGACACAATACTCAAATAACACTAAGACACTCTAAGCACAAACAAAACTAAGTCACAATACTTAAATTTAACCTACGTAAAAAAATGATTAAATCTGTACTTATAATTACCCTAAAACAATAAACACTAAGAAACATTAGCATGTATTTCTAAACTACTTTTATTTACCCTAAACACGATTGTGAAAATACCAGAGATGTGGCGCGGTTGGAGTTCGAAGGCGGCGCGAGGCCTCCGATGTTTGTGGAGAAGGGTGAGATAGCGGCAGGGCTAACCAACGGGGAGGAGCTCGGTGCCAGCAGCGTGGATATGCCTCTAGTGTGGAGGAGGAGGCCATGCCCGCGGAGGCAAGGAGGGGATTGATTTGGAGGGGCGTGGGCGCGCCGGAGGGGGGATGGCTGTAATTGAGGGGAACCCTTTTTAGGTGAAAATTCCGCATACGTGTGGTAGGAAAATGCAGTAACAGACACTAAGTAACGCCCGCCACCCGAAAGGGCTAGATCGGTGGCGGGCGATTGCTAGCCCCGCCACTGCTAAGGAATGCCTACTTCATCCTCCTCATACATTGAACATACATTTTTTTAAACAATTATAACATGTTGCCTTCTCTATGATTAGCAAACAGCATCCAGAGCCCCGTGCTCAAAATTTACCACTTTTTCAATTGGTTTGCTATTTTTGTGGCACTAATCGATTTTCGCAAAAAAGCCTAGAGCATGCAAACTAAGTCAGATATGGATGAAACATCGCATAATGTCCTCATTGGACCCATGTACAGTGTGGTAAAAATTTCAGACCGTCACAGCAAAAAGATTATGCACCTCGTGTACAAATCGAATACTCTCCCTCAAAGTGTCAGGTTTTCAAACGGAAACCGCCGCCTTACACACACAACTACATTTTTATAAATCATTTGGACTTCAAAAAAATTCCATGGTTAGTACCCCCCCCTATCCAAACCTCCATCCTCGAATTTGGCCTTTTTCTAGTATGTTTGCTACTTTCCAGGCATTAACTGATTTTTCAACAACTAAAAAGAGTAGAGCACTGTTTGGTTAGAAAGCGTATGGAAACGAGCTTCAAATGTGATGAAACTTGACATGGTGACTTCATTGGACCCATGTACTGAAGGAAATATGCCCTAGAGGCAATAATAAACTTATTATTTATTTCCTCATATCATGATAAATGTTTATTATTCATGCTAGAATTGTATTAACCGGAAACATGATACATGTGTGAATACATAGACAAACATATAGTCACTAGTATGCCTCTACTTGACTAGCTCATTAATCAAAGATGGTTATGTTTCCTAACCATAGACATGTGTTGTTATTGATTAATGGGATCACATCATTAGGAGAATGAGGTGATTGACATGACCCATTCCGTTAGCCTAGCACTTGATCGTTTAGTATATTGCTATTGCTTTCTTCATGACCTATACATGTTCCTGTAACTATGAGATTATGCAACTCCCGTTTACCAGAGGAACACTTTGGGTGCTACCGGACGTCCTGGCGTAATCGGGTGATTATAAAGGAGTACTACAGGTGTCTCCAAAGGTACATGTTGGGTTGGCGTATTTCGAGATTAGGTTTTGTCACTCCGATTGTCGGAGAGGTATCTCTGGGCCCTCTCGGTAATGCACATCACATAAGCCTTGCAAGCATTGCAACTAATAAGTTAGTTGCGAGATGATGTATTACGGAACGAGTAAAGAGACTTGCCAAGATGTGAGATTGAACTAGGTATTGGATACCGACGATCGAATCTCGGGCAAGTAACATACCAATGACAAAGGGAACAACGTATGTCCTTATGCGGTTTGACCGATAAAGATCTTCGTAGAATATGTAGGAACCAATATGGGCATCCAGGTTCCGCTATTGGTTATTGACCGAGAATAGTTCTAGGTCACTTCTACATAGTTCTCGAACCCGTAGGGTCCGCACACTTAACGTTACGATGACAGTTTTATTATGAGTTTATAAGTTTTGATGTACCAAAGTTTGTTCGGAGTCCCGGATGTGATCACGGACATGACGAGGAGTCTCGAAATGGTCGAGACATAAAGATTGATATATTGGAAGCCTATGTTTGGACATCGGAAGTGTTCCGGATGAAATCGGCATTTCTGCAGTAGGGAGGTTACCGAACCCCGGTGACCTAATGGGCCTTAGTGGGCCTAGTGGAGAAAGAGGAGAAGGGGCCAAGGGGCAGCCGCCCCCAAGTCCGAATAGGACAAGGAGGGGCGGCGCCTTTCCTTTTCCTCTCCTCCTTCCCCCAAGTCCTAATCCAATTAGGAAGGGAGTCCTACTCGGTGGGAGTAGGACTCCTCCGGCACGCCTCCTACTAGGGCCGGCCGCACCCCCCCTTGCTCCTTTATATACGGGGGCAGGGGGGCACCCCATAGACACACAAGTTGATCTACGGATCGTTCCTTAGCCGTGTGCGGTGCCCCCCTCCACCATATTCCACCTCGGTCATATCGTCGTGGAGTTTAGGCGAAGCCTGCTTGATAGAGCATCATCATCGTCACCACGCCGTCGTCTTGTGGAACTCATCCCGACACTTTGCTAGATCGAGTCCGGGATCGCCATCGAGCTAAGCGTGTGCTGAACTCGGAGGTGTCGTACGTTCGGTACTTGGATCGGTAGGATCGTGAAGACGTACGACTACATCAACCGCGTTGTCATAACGCTTCCGCTTACGGTCTACGAGGGTACGTGGACAATACTCTCCCCTCTCGTTGCTATGCCATGACCATGATCTTGCGTGTGCGTAGGAATTTTTTTGAAATTACTATGTTCCCCAACATGTACGGTATCGTAAAAAAATTAGATCGTTACGGCAAAAACTTGATGCACCTCGTGTACAAATTGAACACTCTCCCTCAAAATGTCAGGGTTCACTATTTTCCACGCGTTAATGAGCTCCATTCTCGTAGTAATCTAGGTAGATACACTACAAGAAATATACTAACTTGCGACAATCGATATTGGTTGCTGAATGGTCATTGTTTTTGGTTCGCGACCTTTTTGTGACAAAAAACAGTTGGTCAAAAGCTGACCGTCTTTAATGAAACTTAACGACCTTCTTTGTGATAAGGTCGTACAAGGCTATGACCAAAATAAAGGTTCGTTGGTCCTATGACCAATTGTTTTGGTCGCTGGTTATCTGCCCAGGCCACGTAGGATCCGACGTGTCAAGCTGACGTGGCAAAATTGCGACCAATTGAATTGGTCCTTGATAAGGATCAGCTCAGTCCAGTTCGGTGCTTTACATGGGCCGAGCACAATAATTCAGGCTTTTTAATATATATTTTTTCCTGTTAATTTTCGCTAGCTACATGAGCTTGGGCCATTAATTCGACCTTTTTTGCTTTCTAAGATGTAGCCTTTTCGCATTCTATATAATTTCTATTTTTAGCTTTTCTTTGTTTTTTTACAATCAATTTTTTGATTATTGTAGTCAACTGGGTGCACATCGTCAGATCTTCTAGGCACTAGGTCCCAATCATCAGGTTTCAATTTTTCACAGCTTGTAACTCAATGATATACCATCAGAGAACACATTTAAAATATATTCAAATAATAGCCAAATCACCGATATACCAATCAAGTTTATTACAATATTCCACCAATCACAATATAACCATACAATATTCCACCAATCACAATATAGCACTCTAGACATAAAACGCTCAACAAGTAAATGGAAGTCTCCAACAGCTTAGCGCCTTCAACCTGCAAAATATCACATCCAGCCACATATTAACGATTAGATCAATTCACCCCTTGAAGGCAATAAGAAACTATGCTCATGTATGACCGAAAATAAAATAAACAAACTTTGAGGCCATAGCATGTGCTACAAAAATCTTAACAAATGCATAGATATCCACACAGAGCACATCCTACATGCACCAAACATCAGGCATATGTTCAAGAAGATAAGTAGATACCTGAATTCCGTGTCAATGTTATGGATGGGGTTGTAGTTGAAGAAGATCTCATCCGCGCGTCATTAACATTGATGAATCAAAGTATGGTAGGACCTGGGATACCAAATTGATCTTAGAGATGAAAATTGTACTATATGTATATGGCTATACATAAACCAGTAGTAGTACTACTACTAGATGAAAAGATCCACACATCTTTAATATTGATGTAATGAAAGTATGGGAGGACCTGGGATACCAAATTGATCATAGAGATGAAAATTGTACTATATGTATATGGCTATACATAAACCAGTAGTAGTACCACTACTAGATGAAAAGATGTTACATGGTAAATTTGAAAAGTATAAAACCAAGAATATAAGAATAAACGTACACTAGTAGAAAACGGGCCTTTAGTCCCGGTTCCAGAGGGCCTTTAGTCCCGGTTCCAGAGGGCCTTCAGTCCCGGTTCTGGAACCGGGACAAAAGGGTCGGGACTAATGCCCAAAACCTTTAGTCGTCCCGGTTGGCTTACGAACCAGGACTAAAGGATCTCCATGTGGCCGTTGTCTGGAGCTCCACCTTTAGTCCCGGTTGGTAACACCAACTGGGACTAAAGGAATTTTTTTGAAATTTTGTTTTTATGAATTTTTTGAAAAGAAAATTTTGATTTTTTTCAAAAAAAAATTCAATTTTTTTTTCTGATTTTCAAATTTCTGAATTATTTGACAATTTAATATTCCACCAGTCACAATATAACCATACAATATTCCACCAATCACAATATAACACTCTACAGATAAAACGCTCAACAAGTACATGGACGTCTCCAACACCTTTGCGCCTTCAACCTGCAAAACATCACATCCAGCCACATGTTAACGATCAGATAGATTCACCCCTTGAAGGCAATAAGAAACTGTGCTCATGTATGAACAAAAATAAAATAAACAAACTTTGAGGCCATAGCATGTGCTACAAAAATCTTAACAAATGCATAGATATCCGCACGGAGCACATCCTACATGCACCAAACATCAGGCATATGTTCAAGAAGATAAGTAGATACCTGAATTCCGTGTAAATGTTGTGGATGGGGTTGTAGTTGAAGAAGATCTCGTCCGCGCGTTTTTAGCATTGATGTAATCAAAGTACGGTAGGACCTGGGATACCAAATTGTTCTTAGAGATGAAAATTGTACTATATGTATATGGCTATACATAAACCAGTAGTAGTACCACTACTAGATGAAAAGATGTTACATGGTAAATCTCCAAATTATAGAACCAAGAATATAAGAATAAATGTACACTAGTAGAAAACGGGCCTTTAGTCCCGGTTCAAGAGGGCCTTTAGTCCCGGTTCTGGAACCGGGACAAAAGGGTCGGGACTAATGCGCAAAACCTTTAGTCCCGGTTGGCCTACGAACCAAGACTAAAGGGTCTCCATGTGGCCGTTGTCTGGAGGTCCACCTTTAGTCCCGGCTGGTAACACTAAAGGAATTTTTTTGAAATTTTGTTCTTATGAAGTTTTTTGAAAAAGAAAGTTTTGAATTTTTTTTTTAAATGATTTTTTCCGATTTTCAAATTTCTGAATTATTTGACAATTTAATATCTAATCACCCCTCATCACTGCTCAAGTATGGACCACTCGTTCCAATTCGTCTAACTTCCCGACTGGTGACCCATCCTCTCACTACCCCAGCCTAAGCACGCTTAACTTTCGAGTTCTATTCCCCCTAGTTTTCAAGTCTGCTCTTGTTTTTTTCCTCACAATACTAAGTTTTCATTCCTATTATAACCCTTTTTTGTAGCACTTTTTTTGCAAAACATGTCAAAATTTATGTTTTTTTCATTTTCCTAACTAGTAGATGTAGTAACATAACTACATCTCGAAGGATTTTAATTTTTGAAGTCTTTATCATTTTATTTTGTTTTTTTATCAAAACTGAAATGGCGATAGGGGGGTAGAGTTTGAAAATTGCAGAACCCCTTTAGTCCGGGATGGTGTCCATCCAATCCTACTGTCAACTACATCTGCTAGCCTCGTCCCAGCCAGAGTCACAACTAAGGTTAACCAAGCCAGAGTCAGGTTCTATTAAAGTGGCAAAAGGAATTACTTGTTACTACATCAAGTATGGAGTTGAACTTGCGCATGAAGTCACACGTTTCACCGTTTGAGTTTGAAACTATTATTAAAAAACAATAATTATTTAGTAACACCAATATTTCTTGAATAAGTAGTTTGACCATAATTTGACCACAATTTGACCAGAGTTTGACAAAAAATTCAAAAAAACTTAAATATGAGGATAAATTTTTTCCTTTAAGAATTTGAGGATTCTAAAAATTTCCAAAATGGCTTACGGCAGTCAAAAGCGGAACTAGTTTTCGTGCTGAACATTTTGATATATTATACGTTTGTTTTCATCGTATGCAAAAGTTATAAATGTTTTACTTTTTTGTAACACTTTTTTTGCAAAACATGTCAAAATTTATGTTTTTTTCCTTTTCCTAACTAGTAGATGTAGTAACATAACTACATCTCGAAGGATTTTAATTTTTGAAGTCTTTATCATTTTATTTTGTTTTTTTGTTTCAAAACTAAAATGGCGATAGGGGGGTAGAGTTTGAAAATTGCAGAACGCCTTTAGTCCGGGATGGTGTCCATCCAATCCTACTGTCAACTACATCTGCTAGCCTCGTCCCAGCCAGAGTCACAACTAAGGTTAACCAAGCCAGAGTCACGTACTATTAAAGTGGAAAAAGGAATTAATTTTTAATATGGCAAAACAAATTCTATCAACTATTATTAAAGGCTAAACAACATGTTAATATCTACAGAAAGAACTAACTAAAATTTATCTACTATTGTCTAACAGAAGCATACTACAGCATGTTAAAAAATCTACAGAAAGAACTAACTAAAAATAACTGAAAACAACAATTAAAGGACTAAAACAACTATATAAGCAAAACAATACTATTTTAACTAAAACCCTAATTTAAATTATCCTAAAAATAACCAAATAAATGTTACTGTGACAACAATCTAACATGTGACTAGGAGCAAAAAGAATTAAATTAAAAACTATTTTCAAACTCAAATTATTCACAATCTAGGATTTGAAGCAAATTTGAACAAATTCATATTTCAATCATTAAAATTTGAAAATGAATGGTACAAACAGAAACTAGGCAAAATTTTGAATCTAATGCAAAAAAACCACTCAAAACCATCAAATATCCTAAAAGATATAATAAAACAAAAACAAAAAACAAAAAACAAATGGAAAAACAAAAAACTAATTTCAGAACCCTTTACTCCCGGTTCGTGGCTCGAACCGGGACTAAAGGTCTAACCTTTAGTCCCGGTTCGAGCCACCAACCGGGTCTAAAGGGCATCGCACCCTTTAGTCCCGGTTTGGGGCTCCAACTGGGACTAAAGGACCCATTTGAACCAGGACTAATGCCTGCCTAGCACGCTAGCCGCTCGAACCGGGACTAATGCTCACATTTGTCCCGGTTTGTAATGCAACCGGGACTAATGTGTAGATTGAGCTTGGACCAAAGCCATGTTTTCTACTAGTGGTAGTACTGCTATTTAATTAGAAGCCAAATACTATTAACTAATAATTAGTAGACGGGCATGATCCAACTACGTAATGGCTACCACAAGCAAAAGTGACAACACAAAGAAAAGGGGGCTAGGAGGCAGTAAGGAGAAGCAATCCACAATGAAGAAATTATGTAAATAACATATTGAAAATGGAAACAGAAGAAGATTGCCTATTGCCTATTTGTGTGTGTGTCGTACATAGCTTAATTTAGTCAACATAATTTATAAAGAAGATTCTTTTGCAATACAATTATGTTATACATATGAATGACACCCCAAGTAATTTGAGATGGAAACAAGTACAACTACCAATCTAACATGTGTACTAGCACCAGCAAAAGAGCAAGACATGGAAGAATTTACAAGAACAACACCCTGGAAAGAACCTGGGAGTCCAGTTACATGTACATGAGGTACTGCTGCTAGTGTATATAGAACCAATCAAGCTGCTTGTGTACACGGGGTGCTTGAGCTCCTGTTGCTTAGTATGTATACACGGTAGACTCCTGCTGCTAGTATTCTAAACCAACAGAGCATGCTATAGGAGTAGAAAAGATGGAGCTTGGGGTAGGAGATGGAGCCAACTCACCGAAGAGCTTGTGGTCGCCGTCGTACATAGCCGCCATAACGCCGGTCACCTCATTGATCTTGTCCTTGAAGTTCTCTAAGTCCAGGTTGTTCCACTGCAGCTCAGTATTTGCTCAACCGTATGTGTACATGCATCAGGGCATACACAAAATATTCAAGTCAATATTTTCATCTAACTATAATGTAATGAAAATAATTACTTAAGGACTTGGGGTAAAATTGATTTTAGACATAAAAATTTGCAGCGCTCAGTTCAACCATGTTCAGATAAACTTGAGGTAAATTAGCAGTAAGGATATTAGTTACAAGCTAGGTGAAACACAAACAAAGTCCTATTGTATTTATGGATCTCTACTTGTTTAAACTAGAGAAGATCGTTCAACTTGTACAATCTAGCAGTCTAAAAAGAGAGAAATATGTTCTCAGTCGCACATTAATTAGGACAAAAAATGAAAGACACTAATGTAAGCAAGAACTTACAACAAAGTATACATTAAATATATTGTAGCATCTCTTGCACTGTTGTTGTTTGCATATTAAAACCAATGATTGACAGCTATGGATCATCACTGATCAATTTGCATCTGATGCTACCACTTAATTTCAGCACATGAAAAGACCAAAAGTGCATCAACAGCAGCATCAGCAAAATACTAACATCCTGAATTGATGGACTCAACAGGATGTCGAGCTTGTAGGAGGTGCATGTAGTTTGATGTTGGAGTCATGAACGAAACACTGAATCAAGACGCTGTCCGTGTAGCTGAAAGTTAAGGTGTTTGATCTATAGTAGTACAATGTTGTAGCAAACTGTGGTGTTGCCTAGTTTAATTCAGATGCCTAGAATGGCAGTGATGTTGCCTAGTTTAATTCAGATGCCTAGCATGGCAGTGATGTTGCCTAGTTTAATTCAGAGGCGGAGCATGATAAATCGAACTGTGATGTTGCCTAGTTTAACTGTAGATGTTGTTAACTGTAATCTTGGATGTTGTGGATCTACTGTTTTAGTTGCTTTCAGAAGACACTTTCAATATTATTATAATCCCTGTGTCGTCAAACTAGTAGTTTTGGAGCAAGTGGATTGGGGATTACCTTTCTTGGGGATTCGACACTTGCAGTCCTACGATCGATCTGGTCATCATGCGCTCAGGATACATTGGTCATCCCAGTTCTCATTGGTGCCCTCTGTCTACCTTGCCAGTTGCCATAGTGCGGCTGGCCTGCCGTTCCTCGCTTCGCTAGTGGAATCAAGCAGCTGCAGCAAGGACAGAGCAAAACATCATTAGCACAAAAGGGGATGATGCGCAGAAATGAAGCAAAGCATATGCAGACTCACCCAAATGACAAGGAGAGCCGGCCGCCGCCACAAGGCATGTGAGCGCCCATAGGAAGGCGGCTGCAGCGGAGGAGGACGCACGGGCCATCGCATCAGCGTGGAAGGGAAGGGGAGGGGGACGCGACGAAGATCGGGATCGGAGGGGGGGATGGGGCGACATAGCGACCGAAACCCTAGTAGCCACGTGAGGGGACATGGGTGAGCAGTAGAAGCCGCGAGAGGCGGATCTGCCTGGAGGAAAGGGAGCAACGGAGGCAGGGGAGCTCGGATCGGGCGGTGAGGGATGGTGGAACTCGCCGGAATCGGGGCGGGAGAGAGCTGGAGCGGCGGCTGGCGGTAGGAGGGGATAGGGCGGCGGGGTCGATCTGAATCGGGGGAGAAGATGAGAGAGGATCGATGGGAGATAGGGTTTGGGGTAGGTGGGTTGTGGGTGGGGTATTCTTTTTCTTTTTTCTCTTTTTTTTCTTTAGATAAATGGGATGGATGGATGGATGAGTGCCATGTCATCGATCCATGGCACAAACATTTAAACCAATGAGAACAAAGCATATGTACTTTTGTTTTTTCTTTTTCCTTCGCTTGTATTTTTTGCATAGGGGTGCATCTTGGAATGGCAAAAAATGTTGGCTAAGAAAGTTTTTCATTTTCTTTGTATGGAAATTTTATTTTCCATTTTTCGAGTGACCAAAATGAGTTTTTTTGTGAAGAACCTACCAAATAATTGTTGCAAAATTGGACCAAATCAATTTTCTAAAATACTAGGCCATATTTAATGTACAATGGACCAAATGGTTGGGTGCCGAAAGTTTTGATCCACCTCTCATGAAAAAGACAAATTTATGTCGATTCAGCTAGAAGCGGGTCAAATTTGAACTACAGCTGCCCTATAATTTGCTCTTTATTTTTTTCCAAACATCCTTTTTATGTACCAAAGTATCTCTTTAATCAGAGATACATCAAAAGTTTCCATGATCCAACCACTAGCTAGGAACGGTCATGCCAGCCGTTTTGACCACATTTTGAAACAGGCATAAAAAGTTGGAAAACCTTCGCATTGTGTCATTATATGTGACCGACTTACCAGGAAAAATAAAAAACTATAAGATCAATGACTTTCAAGCTAAATGATCAATCTTATGGCCACATTCATGGCATAGTCTATTTAAATGATCTCATATTCTACATAAGGGTGCATCTTGAAATGACAAACAATGTTGCCTAAGAAAGTTTTCATTTTGTTTGAACGAACTTTTTCCATTTTTCGACTGCCCAAAATAAGTTTTTTTGTGAATGACCTACCATATATTTGTTGCAAAATTGGACCAAATTAATTTTATAAAATACTAGGCCATATTTAATGCACAATTGACCAAATGGTTAGATGTCAAGAGCTTTGATCCACCTCTCGTGAAAAAGACAAATTTCCACCAATTCAGTAGGAAGCGGCTCAAATTTGAACTGCAGCTGCCTCGTAGTTTGCTCATGATTTTTTCCAAAAATTATTTCTAGGTACAAACATATCTATTTAATCAGAGATACACCAAAAAAGTTCCATGATTCAACCACTAGCTAGGAACGGTCATGCCCGCCGTTTTGACCGCATTTTGAAACGCGCTTAAAAAATAAAAATAAAAAATTGGAAAACCTTCGCATTGTGTCATTATATGTGACCAATACGGAAATTTAAAAAAAACGATTTCTTAGAAATGAGCTATCATGTGTGAAGATTTATGGCTTTCAAGCCAAATGATCAATCTTATGGCCACATTCATGGCATAGTTTGTTCAAATGATCTAATATTGTGCACAAGGGTGCATCTTGGAATGGCAAACAATGTCGTCTAAGGAAGTTTTCATTTCTTTGGACGGGAATTTCATTTTCCATTTTTCGAGTGCCCAAAATGAGTTTTTTATGAAGGTCCTACCATATATTTGTTGCAAAATTGTATCAAATCAATTTTCTAAAATACTAGAACATTAATGCACAATTGACCAAATGGTTGGGTGTCCAAAGTTTTGGTCCACCTCTCATGAAAAAGACAAATTTTCGTCGATTCGGTAGGAAGCGGATCAAATTTGAACCGCACCTGCCTTATAGTTTGCTCCCTATTTTTTTCCAAAAATCATTTCTAGGTACATAAGTATCTATTTAATCAGAAATACATGGTTTGGTGGCGATACGTCGAGGTTTGGATGGTGGTCGAGGGCCCCAACTCCAAAGTGCGTAAACTCGCATGCCCGTCGCATGGTCACCGCATGACCATGGTGTTCCCATGCGTTCTGGGCCGCCTAGGCATGTCTAGTGGGTTGGGCACTCCCCTGTTAGGTGTTAGGAAGAACAAGCCAATAGAAGAATCTCAGGAGGAGACTGAACTAAGCTCATACATGAATTAGCAGCCAAGTGTTTGATTAGTGGTGGGGAAAATGCACATTGCCAAGGGCCTGAGGTTTGGCCGAGGATGATCATCTACTACGGACACTGTCTTGGAAAAATTGCAGCTCAAATAGAGGAGCCTAGGTGTCACTTGCTTCGCAAAGTACCACACTCGATAGAAATATGAATTTTGAAGCTGGACTCAAATGAAAGAATGGGTTGATCTGAAATTTGGAGGAGGATGATAATTTGGGCATATGAAGGAACTGTAAATATTGCATACAGTTTCGAAAATGGTACTTCCTTCATGGTGCTCTCCACTAAATAGAAAATTGGGAAAGATGTTGAGGGAAATTGGCTAGCTAGATTAAATGAGCTGAAATTTGGTGGAGGGACGTTCTATGGTAAGGGTCATGTCCTGGTAAGTTGTGTGCAATTATAAATTAACATAAAATTTAGTTGATTCAAAAGCTGAAAATATTATCAGAAACAAAGATTGGATGGTTAGCTCACATGGGTCATTAGATGGGGCTCAAATTTTTTGGAGAGTTATGATTTGAGAATATAGAAGATGTGGCAAAAATTTAGCTCATTAGGATATGCCTAGCTAGTACTTCTTTCACAACGGTTCTAGTTGAACAGAAACTTTGGAAATTTGCCGAGGAAGATTTACTAGGCAAATGGAACTGAATTTTGTCATGAGGCAATGGTTTGGATAATAAAGAATGCCCAATTTTTGTTGGGGAATTTTGGGAATGACAGAAATATAGGCTGCTTCACAACCTAGGACAAAAATTGACACATAGGCAAAACTTATGAAGTAGCGCCTAGTCATAGCAATGCACCACAATTTACAAGGCTATGACCATCTATATTGGTCGTGATCAGCTAGAAATAAGGCAGCAGACCAGTGTTGTTTGCTTTACCATCATTTCGTGTAATGAAATTACGACCTTTCTGACAAAAATGGTCATTATGGTTTAGGGTTTGGAGCCCCCCGAATTGCTTATGACCAATTGGTCGCAAATGGTCCTAGATTTACGACCAATTCTTCCAAAGGTCACCGATGTAAGGTCACAAGTTGACTCATTTCTTGTAGTGATAGTTTTTGTTGATGTAGGGATGTAGTTATGTAGCTGGTGATGTCGACTCAGAGTAGAACTTGTGATTCTTTTGGGTATATGAATCATTAATGCTTATGTTCCTTATGTTCCATGTGTTCTTCTCAGCTTGGTATGCTTGTTGAAATCATGTACATATTTCTTTGTAGATGAAGTGTTATGTGGTGAGATATACAAAGTCTACGATTCATGGCTGACATGCCATGAACAAGTGTTTGGTTAGTAGAGAGGAAACAGAGGATGATTACTCCAAGTATGCGATCAAATAGAAAGGGATCATGAAGTAGGTAAGAGTGCATGTCAGATCGGGTTAAGTGGGCTGAAGAACTTGATAATCTTCATCCACTTTGTCCTAACTGTGGTGTGGCTTTTATCATATGATCTTACGTAAAATGAATTGGCCACATTGGGGTTAAGTGACTAGCGGTGACTTGTTATAATGCCTATGTGGACCATATGTTATGCTTTGTGATATTGATGGAATGTATGTGATTTTAGCCATAATGTGGTAGTGCTTGTGATATGTGGACAATGATATAATTGCTATATACTCCCTCCGTTCCTAAATACAAGTCTTTTTAGGGATTCCAATATGGGCTACATATGGAGAAAAATGAGTGAATCTGCACTCTAAATTATGTCTATATACATCCATATGTAGTTCATATTGAAATATCTAGAACGACTTGTATTTAGAAACGGAGGAGTATTTTTGTTGCAGGGCCTACCGAGTAATTATAAAAAAACTGATAACAGATGCTTTGTCAAGTGCAGAATTTAGCAAAACACATTGCCAAGAGCCGATATCATAATAATGTCATGTGTTGCTTTCTAGTCACTCACGAGATGCTTTGCTGAGTATCTAGAAATAACTGTCGGCAAATGAGAGCCGGGGCACGGCAGTCGACTCTACATCGAGTACCAGCTCTTGGCAAACGCACACAACAGACTTTGTTAGCCGAGAACCATACGCAAGAGCTCGATGAAGATGGGAGGTCACGTCGAGCCTTCGTGTGCATTGGACTTTGCTGAGTAGCAAGTTGATGGAGGTCGGTCAATCCATGTGGCCCTCGGCAATGTGTTTGTCGAGTCCCCGGCAGATGAAATTTGGTAACGGAAGAGTATCAGGTGATACCACCTTCTAAATGCTCCCATGATATCATTTGAAAAATTTTAATTTTAAATGTTTCAAAAAATTCTGAAAATAATTATAGATGTTCACATCACATGAATGCACGACCCATAAAAATTACAGGTCCAAATTCTAAATACACATTGAGAAATAAAAAAGATAAATCTGGATGTGAATAGTGGCGTTTTAATTTTTGTCTTTTTTGACACTATTGATGCTAGATTTGTCTTTTTTGTTTCTCAATGTATATTTTGAATTTGGTTCTGAAATTTTTAGAGATTGTACATCCATGTGACATGAACATTCATAATTTTTCAGAATTTTTTGAAACATTTAAAATTGAATTTTTTTTAAATGGTATCATGGTATCACCTAAGAGGTGGTATCATGTGATATTTTTTCCATTTGGTAACTGGCCTTTTCCTAAAGAGTGTGAGCCGAGTACCCTATGCCAAGAGCTAAACTCGACAAAGTGTTTGCCAAGTATTAATTTCCCTTTGCCGAGTTTTCTGACCACTCAGCAAAGATGATAATTCCAATAGCGATATGAAGAGGAGAGTAGGAGTGCCTCATGAAAACACCACATCCCCATGGAGTTGTGTGGCGCCAATGAGGGACGCTATCAAATTTCTAGAAAGGGATTTTACCCAGTGATGGCCCCTTCCACCTCCACTTCGGAACAAGCCGATCACACCACCGATGCAGCTGCACAAGAAACAACTATGTGGATGGGCCACCATGAACGTAACTGGTGCGATGTAGCGAGGCCTATGTCTGGTGACATCCTTCAGTGATAGTGAGGAAGGAGGAGAGAGAAGTGCAGCGCTACGGTTCAGACTGCTTGCCAGCCGTACCATGGACTAGCTCGAGATATTTTAAGCATGCTATTAACCTAACTAGTTGTTGGGGCGCACCCTTGGTGCGCCGCCTAAGCCGAAGCTCTGTGATGCCAGGTAGGTTGCACCCATTTCAATTTCTTTTTTGCGTTGTGTCTGCCTCTAACAAAATGGGTGAGCTTTACCACAATTAGTAGCAACTAATAATAGTTTGCCATGTCCCAGTTGCTGTTATCTCAAAGGGCCTGACTCCAAGCTTTATTAAAATATAGGAATGAATTTAGATGATCAGTTCTAAGAAAACAGGAATTTACAGGGTCAATTTTCAAGAAAACAGAGTTGTAACTCTATATATGGCCTCGAGCATGATGATTATACACCCACATAATACATTCTCAGCAGGGAGAAAACACCAGGAGCATGATTTGAAACAAGACAAATAGCTTGCAGCTCTCCAGGATACCTCATCAATGATAGCCTCGAAGTCCCTGTCGATAAACTTCTATTCTTTAAAAGATTCTGATATTGTGTTCTTTCTATAAAAAATCGATGTACTAATATCACCTTAATATCAACCTGTTGTTATTCTGGGTACTTATAGATGAGCTTCCTAAAGTGTAAATAAAAGTGATTAGTAGAAAGGAAGCCTGCAACTATTTTGCCCTCTATTTTTCTAAGTACAGGCAAATGCAACTAATTTTAATTAATTTTCTAAGTAGGCGGCCAGGTGCGCGGAAGGATGCATCACATATTATTTAGCAAAAATATGCTCTCTTCCATAGACCTTTACATAAACCCAAATTATGAATACTCTAAATGATGCAGGACCACTATAATCTTTCGGAAATTCCCAAATCAACTTTGTTCATAATCACATATAGCAATGCCATAATATTAAATCTGCTATAAGAACCAAATGCATCATGCATAATGGAGAATATTTCTCAGTAAATAAAATTTGACCAAATCGTCGAGACACAAGGAATGGCTCTGCATCATCAGTCATGCCAGCTTGCTACTGATCCTAAAATTGCATCATCAGACACAAGGAATAGCTCTGCATCATCAGTCACGCAGCTTGCTGCTGATCCTAAAATTGCAAGCAAGCAAGCTTAGTGATAGCTACAAGACCAGACAAATAAATTCAGATGGAATTAATGAACTATTGGCATCATCAAGTGATAATTATAAAACAGTTTGCTTAGGTAATATCATTGAGACCGTGTAAGGCACACTATGGTAAACATTACATGAGAAACTGAAGCAAGACACAAGTATATATACAATCTGCTTCAAAACGCATATGACAATGGAATCAGACACTTAAAACAATGTTTGAATTTTAATAATCCTCCATGCACAAAGTTTGAAGCGTTCAAAATAGAGGATGCCTAGGAGTATCATAGCGCCCACCACAGAAACCAAGACCCTAACAATAGTGCATATAGTCGCAGGGCGCGTCTCTTGAGGCGGAACTGTACGCACTAATCACGTTGTCGTATTTGTTAGCGTCATTGTATGATAGCATGCATAGTTTAGTGAAAATACTTGAGAAACATGTATAAATCTCCTCTTGTGGCATATCAAGCTGTAGGTGAATACTCATAAGGCATATAAACATGTAGCGGGCGCATTTGTACATCTATATGCAATACAAATGAGCACCAGTTGTTAAAAGAAGAATGCACGGAATAGAACTGCAGCAGCAGTAGAGTATTCACTGATAAGGAGAGCTATCTAATAGGCCTATATTAAGAAAGAGATAACAGTCTTACAAAGTGGATGCTTGCCACTGATAAGATAAAAGATATTTCAACCTATCCACAAATGAACGAACATCAAATATATTGATAAGATAAAAGATATTGCAACCTATCCACAAACTGGTAACCATTTCTAATGAATTCTGCTACAGCTATGTACATGCTTGCCACTGATCAAAACCACAAATTTGGAAGCATGAACTGGCCTGATGCAAGCAGAGTAGAACGCATATATTCAGAACAAAAACTACCACGTAGGTTCACTATGAACAAAATTTGCATGTACACATTCTCTGCAAAATAATGGAAAACGTAAAGGTCAGCAGCATGCATAGCACGACATAAGAACCAGAGCTAGAATTAACATGATTTCATCCATTATGTCTAAAACATTACATGTCAATGACTCGACACAAAACCTTCAAATAGCATCAATGAAAGGAGTGGAATGACATGATCAGAAGTTTGGTTCAGTCAAGTTCAGGACAAAATTCACTCTTCCTTCTATAAATTATGCAAGGGAAGTCTTGTAACAGAGTTTGAGTTCAATGGAACAAGAGCCATCTCATTAAAACAAACTGGAACTGCAACAAAAATTATTTATGTTTTTGTTATTATAAATTGCTCACCTCTCTAGAAAACTCCGAGGGGGGATGTCAACAGCTAGGAATTTCACGCCATCGACTTCCATGTCATTAGAGTATAAATTAGTAGAAGGATCAAACCAAGATTTGCATACCCAGTAATTCGTCAAAAGCTCTCCACCGAAGCAAAAACTACCAATTTATGAAAAGCACTACCAAGCATCCGTGTGGTATTGTGCTATGGTGTACTGACCAGAGGGTACCGATAGTGTCAAAGTATTGAAGAAATCCATGGCTTCATCATTAGCCGGAAGTAACCATGGCATGATGGTACGAAGTCCTCCAAAGTTGTTCTGGAATGGAGTCCCGGATAGGATAATTTTCCTTTTTGCTGAACTTTGTACCAAAATGCGAATTATCCTACCTGGGACTCCGTTCCAAAACAACTTTGGAGAGCTTTGTACCATCATGCACCTGTTACTTTCGCCTAATGATGAAGACATGGTTTTGTTGAATCCTTTGACACTAGGCAACCTCCCGACCCTCGGCGATCTTGACCCCTTGACCCTCGCCCGCCCGGCGATCCCCGCCCCTCTCCCCTACGCGCGGGACATCGATGTACTGGTCAACGCCGACCCCCTCCCGCAAGCTACACCACGTGGGGGGGGGGTCGATATTACGTACCCCCTCCTAGCTTGAAGCGTTCTCGAGGCCACCCCCTAACTCTTGAAGCGTTGTCGAGGCCACCCCAAACCCTAGAGAAGCAGCGTCGAGGCCACTAATATGATTCCTTATTGTGATTAGCTAGCTAGTTCTACGTTGGCACTAATATATCCATATCTGTCATGTTTGAATAATAATTGCCATGTTGTAAATATTTGTAGAAACTATGGACACCCCCGAGGCGAAGCACAAGAAGCGTTGTTGAGGGACATAATCGCCTGCGGAAGTGATGCCGTCTCCTCGATGATGTTTCTCAACGTCGATAACGATGGTCTGGAAGGAGAGGGTGAAGAAGCAGCTGGCTATGATTTACATGGCTCCGATGACCCAATGCCGGTGCAAGAAGTAGACCGTGAGGGCGGCTCCGGTGATCACCAAACCGAGTCCGGCCAGGTATATATATTAGTTAAGCCTGTGCTGACTAGCTCTCGTCTTTGTTTTGGTATATATATATATGTACACATATTAATTAACTCTCGTCTTTGTTCTTTTTCTAGCCCTACGGATCGAGCACAACCCGGTAAAGAGGCGAGGCCCGGAGAAAAAGTTGAGCTCAGATGAAAAGTTTGAGATCATAGAAATCATGTGACGGCCAACCGATTGAACCCTACCCGGACAAAGAAGGCATTTGTTGCTCGGTCGCGGGGTTACGGTTAGGGACAAGATCCCGATCAGCATCCACCAATGGTATAAGCCTAAGAACGAAGACCACGAGGTGTCTTATGTCAATGATATGCAGAAAAATGATCTTTGGACTGAGCTGAAGTCAAATTTTACCCTACCGCCAGAGGATTAGAGCCATTAATCAAGTCTTTTGCTCTTAAGAAGATGGCAGAACTATTCAGGAATTGGAAGAAAGACCTCAATACGTATGTCGAAAAAAATGAGACACCAGAATTCACGGGCAAATATGAGAAGATCAGAGATGACTGGCCCGCATTTGTGGCCTACAAGACATCGGAAAAGAGTAAAAAGATGTCGGCGACAAACAAGAGAAATGCTGCAAAGAAGAAGCTTCATCATCGCACGGGGTCAGGAGGCTACCTCGTAGCCCGGCCTAAGTGGGCCAAGGCTGAGAATGATCTGCTTGATAAAGGGATCGAACCAGAGACAATGAACTGGCAGACCGTTGCGGACTTGGTTCTTGAGGCGGCGGATCCTTGGACCCTATAACGGGAAGTGCATTTGGGCCAGACGAACAATTGGACATACCATTCAAGAGGCTTAAGCATTATATCGAAGCAAGCGCAGCAAGGAAGTTCGTTCGAGACGGGGAGAAGGGCGAGCTCACAATGGCCCTCGGGAATCCTGAGCACCACTGGGCGGACACGAGGCACGCCAGCTCCCTTTCGTGGAAGGCTGGATTTCGGACGCGGGGGTTACAAAACCCATGAGAGGAGGAAGAAAGCGGAAGCAGAGCCTAATGCAGGCGCTGCGAAAAATAATGGGGCTAGAGGAACGAGAAGAGGAAGGAGAAGCAGCCGATCACAACAAGCGATCTGCGAAGCTTCCCCGGCTACCCGCCATCTCGGCGGAGAAGCGGCGTGGCTTCCACCGAGCTGCTTCAGCGAGCAACATGCCTTGGCGGCTCCTGCCAGCTATCCCGTGGATGCTATCACGGATCTTTGAAAGTTGCCACCTTATGGCGCAATGGAGCAATTTAAAGGTCAAAGCGGCTGTTGGCTCTGTTATCCCACTAAACCCGACTCAACTTTTCACTGCGGCCGATTCCAAGGATATGCTAAGGTGATGGTCGATGAAATAACGGAGGGATTTGAGGAGCTCGGCTTGACCACCCTACCGGTGAAGGGAGTATTGGCTGGGTTACGCTCAAGACTCCATGCCTATGGCGGAAGGATCTCATCAACCTTCCAGGCTGGGCGCCTCCGCCTCCTCCTCCTCCTCCCGGCGAGTCGGGGCACTCCGCCTCCTCCACCGCCTCCTCCTCCTCCTCCGGCGAGTCAGGCACTCCGCCTCCTCCACCGCCTCCTCTTCCGTGAGTGGCGATTAGGAGCACTCGGCCGGCTCCTTCTCCGGCGTGGCGGCACTCCGTCTCCTTCTCCGCTTTGCACCGTGGCGTCCGGGCAGCCAGCCTCCTCCTTCTCCGCCTCGTTAGCAAGGCGGAAGAGACCCGCCGCCGCTCCGGCTGCTCCGGCGTCGTAGTCCTTCTCCTCCGCCTCGTAAGCAAGGAAAGAAGACATCCGCTCCGTGCTCTGCCGGCGTCTAGCGATCTTGCCAAAGGCGGGAGGAGATCTGATTCGGTCCTTCTCTGAAGACTCCGGAGAAGTTACCGTCTGAGAGGAGCGAGGAGGAAAAGCGAAGATCGCGGTGAAGTGGATGACTGGTTTCAAGGGTTGAAAGCAAAGAGACATCCACCTCCGGAGGAGAAGGTAGATCCGGTCAGCGGCGCACTCGCTGCCGACAAAACCACCCAAGTCTCCGCCGAAGGCAACTATGAGCGCATTATTGGAAAGGCATTTGCCGAGGCGGAGAGATCGGGAAGTACTGTCGGTGATCAAAGGATGAAAGAACGACGAGCTGGGAAACAAATTGCCCAGCTCGGCGAATATGAAGGAATCGTGCCCCCCGCTCAAGGTGCCTGCTAGCGACATCGTCGATCCGAGGATGGTGCCCGGTTATGGCAATCCTGAAGATTACTTACCCGACGATATACAATTTGATTTCTTGGAGGTGCAGATACAAAGATACGAGTACGGGAAGCCTCTCGTCAGAGATGAAAGCTCTCTAACAACGATGATGCGAAGATTGCATGATTGGTACATGAAAACCTGCAAAGAGTCTGACGGGAGGAATACTTTGTATTTGAGAGTTAAAAGGAGCATGACCTCCTTGGAATTGAACTGTTGCCTATTCCATTTGAGGAGTTCTGTCGGTTTTTCAATCAATTGGCCATCGATAAAGCAACGGTCACCTGCTACTATCGTAAGTAGTACTACTTCTGTCATTAAGTATCTCTATATAACTCAGCTCTTTCATTGCATGTATTTATAAATATCCTCACTATATTATGCAGATTGAAGATCGCATGAAATGAAGAAAAAACAAGTGGGTGATATTGGGTTCATTAACACATATCTCATCGATGCAAATGAGGTTAAATATTGTGCCAAAGGAAACCGAGGCCAACTTGCTACGATCGTTGGAAATAAATGAACACAAAAATACAATACTCTTTCCTTACAACTACATGTGAGTGTTCTTGTCTTGTGGCATATTCGGTTTCCCTTATTTAGTCCAGGTTATAGAAATGTAATATTGATGAGTTATGCATGCGTCGCAGGTTCCACTATATTCTCCTAGAGATTAAGCTTGAGCGGGGAGTAGTAACTGTCTTAGACTCGAGACGAAAAGATCCCAAGGAGTATCTGAAATGACTGAAATGCTCGAGAAGTAAGTTAAATCGATCATTATCCACCATATCAGCAACTTTGTTCATTTCTGATATCAAGTAATTGTTTTCTTTGTATGGCAGGGCTTGGGGAAAATTCACCAAAAAAGCTCGGGACTACCGAAGAAGCTGCAATTTAGACACCCGAAAGTAAGTACTATATAGTAGCATATTCCACGCGCATCTCCTAGTGATTCAAGCGCTAGTTTCATCAATACCATTTAGCATGTGCTTGCTATATATAATTATCAGTTTGATTGACCTCTGTTTCTTGTAAAGTGGTTGTGGCAGGAACAAGGGAATGATTTCTGTGGATACTACGTTTGCGAGTCCATCCGCCACCACGACCTGTGAGAGGGCTACTCCGACAAACAATTTGAAGTGCGTAAATAAAAATATTCACAATTTTATTTTATTACCATCATTTGTGTTGAGTTTCATTCATTCATATATATATATATATATATATATATATATATATATATATATATATGTATTGACCCCTTTCTTAAAATTAGATGTTTCGGCAGCGGGATGAACTCCTAGCACCAGATCGCATGCGAGCAATTCAAGAGGAATTGGCGGCATTCTTTCTTGACTATGTGATCGCTGAAGGCAGGGGAATACCATGTGGACCACGCGTCCGTATTGTAAAAGATAATTATTGTATATATGCAGCCGGTAGCGTCAGATAGATATACGAGAACTTGTTGTTCGACCAATCTCTCGGAGAAGGAGAGGTGGTCGATATCACTTCTCTTTGTATGCATATATATGTTCATGACGATCTTCTGTTTGCTTAATTACTAGTTAGCTAGCATGTCTAGTTAGTCCTCTCTATACGTATGTATAGTAATGAAGCGTCGACCAAGCACGGACAAAAGAAAGGACACTTTTCTCTATTAATTAGCTAGCTATAGCACAATATATGAAACACCTAAATTAACCCCCAAACCCCCAAACCCCCCTCTTTTGAAAAAAAACAAAACCAGAGCCAAAGAAATGCTTGTGGCGTGGATGCCTATTGGTCCCGGTTGGTGCCACCAACCGGGACCAAAACCCTCCTACTGGGCTCAGCGGACAGGCCACGTGGAGGCCCATCTGTCCCGATTTGGATAGAACCGGGACTAAAGGGTGAGGGTATTAGTACCGACCCTTTAGTCCCGGTTCACGAACCGGGACTAAAGGCCCTTATGAACCGGGACTATAGGCCCTTTTTCTACTAGTGTAACAGGAAATAGACAGAAGACCACAAGCAACTTAAATTTATGCAACCGTGGTCAATATCCAAAATGAATATATGCAACAGAAAGGCGGGAGGGGGTGGCCACCGCAAGAAAGGCCATTCTATTGTTGTACTTTCCTTAAAAAATTCAATGGAAATTCCAACGTCGTATGTTATATATCTGAAATGTTAACCAAAGGGCACCTTTCTTCAGCAGAAGTTCTAACTGATCAATGATCAATAGTCGTGGAAACCTCCTCTCCCAGTACATACAATTATTTTGAGAAACCCACAGATACAAATTACTCCCTTCGTTTCTAAATATCGGTCTTTTTAGAGATTTCAATACACACTACATACGGATGTACATAGACTTATTTTGGAGTGTAGATTCATCAATTTTGCTCTGTATATAGTCCATATTGAAATCTCTAAATGGACTTATATTTAGGAATGGAGAGAGTAGAACATAATAGATAAACGACTAACATTGTAAAATGTTGAAACACATAACCGATTTGTACGGAACCTTGACATGATTCATAGAGTGTAAACTATACACCCTAGAGCCGACACCAACTAACATTAGTAACCTTATTATCAATGGCAACATCCGTTCAGAAGCAGTATTATTCTGTGTTGTGCAGTTATGTGCTTCGTTTTTCTATATAACTAAATAACATACATGATGACAATCCTATCTATGGCCTGAGACTTGTTTTAGAGATCATGCCAGTGTACAGAAAGATACCAACACCCTATATAATCTATAAAATGGATGATCATGCATATAGCAGATAAGAAAATCATTCCAGAACACCTCATCTTTTTGAAAGAAGCAAACTGCAACACACACTAGTAGAAAAAGGCCCATTTGTCCCAGTTCATAAGGCCCATCTGTCCCGGTTGGGGAACCGGGACTAAAGGGTCGTTACTAATGCCCTAGGCCTTTAGTCCCAGTTCTTATACAAACCAGGACAGATGGGCCTCCACGTGGCCGCTCCGGCGAGCCCAGGCAGGAGGGCCTTTGGTCCCGGTTGGTAGCACCAACCGGGACCAATAAGCTTCCACGAGTCAGCATTTCACGGGCTGGTTTTTTTTTGAAAGGAGGTGGTTTAGGGGTTTTGGGGGTTAATTTAGGTTGGTATAGGTAGCTAATAGAGAGATGTGTCCTCTCTTATCTCCGTGCTACTGCTACTACTATGCCTAAACATGACTTAGATTGAAGTGAGGCAACATGTGGTGCATGTAGAAAGTAATACTAATCCTATGTGCTAGTTAGGTGTCACAAGCCGACCCTAACCAACCCTCCACACCACTCCCTAGGTCTACTCGACTACTCTATGACTGGTTGTCCTCCAAACACTCCTGCTTTTGCCCAGGTCCTGAGATCATCGAAGATCATGTCCACCGTATCCCATTCGTTCTTGACCATTCCGCTGCCGAACACCCTCGCATTCCTTTGCTTCCATAACGTCCAGAAAATTAGCATTACGAAAGTGTCAAAACCTTTCCGGGATTGCTTATCTATCCGTTTTCTACCTTCCGTCCACCACTGCACCAGACTAGAGTTGTTAATAGGGTATAGATCTACCGTCAAACCCATCCTGTCGATGCAACGGAACCACACTTGCTGCGAGAAGACGCATTGCAGCAATATATGATCAACCGTGTCCTCCTCTTGGTCACACATGTAGCATTTTGAGGTTTGGTCTTGCAATCCGTGCCTGGTTCTCCTGTCTGATGTCCACAGTCGGTATTGCACAGCGAGCCACATGAAAATCTTGCATGCAAGAGGTGCCCAACACTTCCATATGGCTCCAAAGGAGTGGAATCTAGTTCCTCCCTCACACAACATTTTATACACCGAAGATGCAGTGTATACGCCCGATAGGACGGTCCTCAATCTGATCATCCAGCTGGACCTCCATGAGGATCTCCCAAAGCCCAATGAACTGGGTGAGGCCCTCAGTGCAAAGACTTCCTACAAGGTCGTCCATCCATGTATGCATGTACATCGCATCCCGCACGAGTCTCCTGTTAGCTACTTGTGTCCGCACCTTTGCCACCACCAATGGGGCAATCTCTCCGATTGTTGCACCATGTATCCATCGATCTTTCCAAAACAAGGTCTTGTCTCCCAAGCCAACTTTCCATTTAACTAGGCTCCCAAAGGCTTGATCCACTTTTTTGTCCGCGATCAAATTGACGCCTTGCCAAGGCCTATACTCATTTGTGCGTCGGAGCCATTCCCATCTCATTCGTAATGCAATGCCGTGTTTAGACAGGTCAATGACTCCAAGCCCTCCCATGTGCTTTGGCCTGCACACCTTAGTCCATGAGACAACACATTTGCCCCCATTCACAGCCTCAGTCCCGACCCAGAAAAAATCCCTGCAACCTTTGTCCACTCTTTCCAGAGCCCATTTTGGTGCCTCCGCGATCATGAGGTGATGTGTAGCATGTTCCCTCATAACTTGGTTAACAAGTATGAGCCTTCGAGGCCTTTTCACCAGGCCTCTTTGCCATCCTGGCAATATGTGAAGTGCGGTATCAACAATGGGCTGCCACTCGAATCTTTTGGGCTGTTTTATGCTTAGTTGGAGCCCTAGATATTTGCACGGGAAGGCATCGATCTTCCATGCCAGTGCAGACTTGACAAGCTCCTCATCCTCACTTTCAGCTCTGATCATGATCGCCGCTGATTTGGCATAGTTTACTTTGAGACCTGATGCCACTCCGAATATGGTGAGAATTTCCTTAACGAACATAAGATCTGGCCAAGTGGGCTTTATGAAGAGCACCACATCATCCGCGTACAAGGACATGCGCTGCATAGGGCTACATCCATTGATGGTACTCAGCACTCTGGCCTCATGTGCCTTGCTTATGATAGCCATTGAAAGGATCGATATAGTTGACTAGAGGGGGGGTGAATAGGCAACTAACAATTTTTAGCTTTTCTTTATCATATTAATCTTTGCATCAAAGTAGGTTGTCTAGATATGCAACTAGGTGGACAACCTATATGATGCAACAACCATAAGCAAGCAAGCAAGCAAAGGATATAACACAAATAAGCTTGCACAAGTAAAGGGATAAGTTAACCAAGAGCGGAGCCGGTGGAGACGAGGATGTGTTACGAAGTTCCTTCCTTTTGAGGGAAATGCGTCTCCGTTAGAGCGGTGTGGAGGCACAATGCTCCCCAAGAAGCCACTAGGGCCACCGTATTCTCCTCACGCCCTCACACAATGCGAGATGCCATGATTCCACTATTGGTGCCCTTGAAGGCGGCAACCGAACCTTTACAAACAAGGTTGGGGCAATCTCCATAACTTAGTTGGAGGCTCCCAACAACACCACGAAGCTTCACCACAATGGACTATGGCTCTACGGTGACCTCAACCGTCTAGGGTGCTCAAACACCAAAGAGTAACAAGATCCACTAGGGATTAGTGGGGGGAATCAAATTTCTCTTGGTGGAAGTGTAGATCGGGGCCTTCTCAACCAATCCCAAGCAAATCAACAATTTTGATTGGCTAGGGAGAGAGATCGGGCGAAAATGGAGCTTGGAGCAACAATGGAGCTTTTGGGGGAAGGGATAGGTCAACTTTGGGGAACAAGACCTCCTTATATAGTGGGGGGGGAACAACCCAACTGCTTCCCCCAAACAGCTCCAGCAGAGGGCGGCACTACTGCTGGAGACAAATGATACTGCTGGAGACAGCGATACATTACTGGGGAGGGTACTACTGCTCTCTCGGGCGGTATCTGCCACAGCCCGAAGGCAGGGGGAAAGGGACCTGAGCGGTACTGCAGCGGCGGTAGCGCGGTACTATCGCTCATGAGCGACACTGCCGTTGCATAGTACCGCACAATCTGACACAAGAATCGACCCCCTCGAATCGACGTGGTAGGGGCCTGGTACCGCAGCGGTACTACGGCTGAGGACCCACCGGCGGTACTACCGCTGCAGAGCGGTACTGCCGCCTGTGACCCCTAAGCGGTACTACCGCTCGGTACCGCGGTACTACCGCTGGGACCAGACAACGCCCAAAGAAGGAAGGAAGAGCTCTCCATTGAAGCGGAAAGGCTCAGAGGGTGTGAAAAGGATGTGTACATGTTGATTCCACCCTAGGCTTACCAAAGCGGACCCCCTCTTGATAGTATGGTGCCCTCTACGGAACTAGTCCACCGAAAAAGAAACGAAAGAGCTACATCGTCTTGAATGACACTCCGAGGGAAAGAAATCGTCTTGTGCCAAAGATGGATCTCTGAAATACTCAAGGCACACGATTAGTCCGTAAACATGTTGTCATCAATCACCAAAACCACATCGAGAGAGATATGCCTTAACAATCTCCCCCTTTTTGGTGAATTGATGACAACCAGGGATTTGCACAAGGATAAGACATGAAAATAAAGATACTTAGGACTACAAAATATAGACGGGCTCCCCCTGAATGTGTGCACCTAGAAACAAGTGCCTTTGGAATGCACGACGCACACATTAGGATCAACACTCCCCCTATATTTATTGGTCTAACAAACTAAGCAAAGGATATATGAGAGCAGGGTAAGTATAACAAGATAAGCATGCAACTCATAAGATACCAAGGTACTAGATAGACATAGATAAGATAAAGAAAAGGTAGCATATGTCTCACACCATATGTCTAGAACTTAGGTCTCACAGGCATAGAACCAAACAAAGCAAAGCAAATGGCAAAAACAAAACACAAAGACACTCTGGCAACACGGCAACGACACAAATCCCTAAAACTCTCTCCCCTTTTGGCATCGAGACACCAAAAGGGCAAAGAGCAATGCTATGGCTCCAGGTGATAGCAAGCTGAGGATTACAAGCATCACATCCCTGCGGGATCGTCTGCACCGCTGTCACCGGTCGGGAACTGCTCGGTGTCTGAATCGGTCCACGGGCAATGCTGCTGAATCCACTCCTCTTCCTCAGTGATTGTAACACCCCAAAAAATTTAACCTTGTTTGTTCAAGTAAAATTTTGCCAGGAAATTTAATTTTTTATTTTCTGGACATAATCTTGATTTCAGAGCCTCTCTTTTCCCTAAGTTGTGGAGTTTTCACCCCTAGTAAAAACTTTTCAAAATATGTTATTGGACTTATTTATCCTCTCAAGAAAAATCCTTTCTTTTCATCAGAGAAATTAATTATATAATAGTCTCCATAATCTTTATTTTCTTGAAAATTGGTTTCCCATGGTTTTATGGTCCTTTTTGTACTGCAACCCTTTTATAAATTCTTCCAAAAATTCCACCAAAATTAGGAGATGCCATATGGAGTATTTGAACCACTTTTGTGCAATAATATAGTTATTTCATTGCATATTTTGAGTTTTTCACCTGTTTTTCAACTCTGGTCCAGTGGAGACTTTTGCACTATAGCCTAATTAAATATTTCCCTAGAGCCTCCACCAAAATTATGGGATGTCAGTGGTAACATGCCATCCAAATTTATTCAAAAACCTAGTATTGTTCTTTGGATAAATTGAGTGTATCAACCTCTTTTTCATTCTGGACCAGACTTGTGTTTTCTACTGCAAGCCCATTCTTTCTTGCTCTAGTGACCTTGTGCTTACTCCTGCTTGTAGTCAACCCTGCAAAACCCCTAAGTCCAGGAGCATGCACTTTTTGGGGCACTTTTGGTCCATGTAATGATGCCATTTACTCCCAGTCCAGAAGTGTAGTTTTGCAAAACTTGCACTAGCAAGTTTCTCCTTTTTGCAAACTAACTTCACCACCCTCTCATTCATCCACAGAGACACTGATCTGGAGAATTTGGCCACCCCAAGTACTGCCTAGGTGCCGTTCGCATTTTGACAAACACCCTGAGTGCATGGCCAGATTTGGCATGATTTCAAGTTTGCATTGTGAACTTGAGCCCCTGACCTATCCACCATGTCCCTGGATCCCCTTACTAACCCTAAACTAGCCCTCACATTTGCCAGCCCGCTCTAGCACGCTTAGGCTACCTGGCTTTTCATCGAACACGTCCGGCGTGCTCTGGGCGCGCCCAGAGCATGCGTTTGGCCCGCACATGCGCCTGAGCCGACGCGTCGCCCCCTGGTTTGCCACCGCTCTGAAGAGCCGCGCCACTCACTTGGCCTCTCGCTGCGTCGCGCCAAGAGCCTCGATCGCCTCTGCAGCGTTGCCAGCAAGCAGCAGCGCATGCATGCCGGCGCAACCGCCACCGCCATGAGCAGCACCGCCCAAGCCTCCGGCGCTTCGCCACCTGCCCCCTGAGCAGCGCGAGCTCATCCGCAGCCATGTCCACTAAGCGCTCGTCGCCGCCACGGCATACGAGCTCTGAGAATGGCGGTCACCGGCGACCTTATCCCGGCCGCCATGAACCGACCCCGAGCACCTATTTAAGGATCCCCGAGCTTGTCTCCGCATGCAGGCAGTCTCAAACCCCCTCCCTAGGACCCCATTGGCAGCCAATCGACCCGGGGAGATCTTCTTCCCCATCTCCGGCAACCGTAGCCACCGCCACTGACCCGGCCATTCCGGCGTCACCAGAGCCTCCCCCTCTCCGTTCTATTCACCAGAAGCCCTCTTTTCCTCCCGTGAACCTTCCCCCCTACTCGATTTTTACCGGGAACCACCACGGCCCCAAAAGCACTTTGCTCCCGAGGCCTCCTCCGCCGCGAAGCTCACCATCGGCGACTCCCTCCACCCCCGCCGACCCAACAACCACCAGGAGGACTGCTCCGGTCTTGCGGATCCATCCCCACCCTCGGATGCCCGCGAAGAGCCACCGTTCGCCGGAGCCCCGCCTCGCTCGGACAGAGGAGGGAGAAGGCGCGGGCGACTGGTCAAACCTGACCAGTGGGCCAGGCAGGTCCACCGTCAGTGACCCAGCGCCGGTCCACGTGGGTTAAGTGAAAGCGTAAAAACCCGAGTACGTAACCCTACTTAGAAAGCGTATTCGTGACCGAAACGTTTTCTTTTTGTTTTATTAAAAAAAATAGTTTTTGACCAGATGTTTGACTGGCTATAACTTTTTAAATATAAGTCCAAATGAACTGAATCTTTTTCCTACCACTCTCAAATATTGTCTAGTTTATTTTAAGATTTATTTAAAAAAAATTCAAAACAACTTTTTGTGCTGCTTTGATTTTGTGTGTTAATTCATACATATTCTTTTAAATAGGATTTTGAAGATTTCAAGAGGTGTTGGAATGCACCCTGCCTTCCCATGACCTGAAGGCAAGCATTACGAACCCTGGTGAATTTTTTTTTGTGTGTGTGTTGCATAGCACGGTGACAACACCACCCCGACACGAGCATACGTCATTTTATGTGAGGATGTGTTCCTACTCATGAGTGCATGTTAATGAATTTCATGCAAATGGAGTTGATATGATTCCGATAGAAATCACCATCATATGCCTTTCATGCATACCGGGAGGAAAGCCGGGAAGGCCTCTGTCTTGGGTAGACACGGTCTTGTCCCTAGTCCTCCGTCGAGACGGTCGTGTCCGGTATGGCATGAGGGGTATGTCGCGTGGTGTTTCTATCTGTTGGTTGAAGTATATGCATTGTTATACTAATCTTGCAGGAATATTACTACCTCCTGAGTCGACCGTAGATCGAGTCTTGTGCCAGTAACCCCCATACTTGCTTCGTACTACCACTCGTCTCTACAACAAGTAGGGTACGGTTGAGTAAGTTGTCAACCCCTTTCCTAGCACACACCATACAGAGAGGCCATGTGGAAAATACTGGAGGCATCCGGTAGTCATGCCACCGGGTCCGGGAGCATGGGTTGTTCGGTTGTAGCCGAAGGGGGTAGCTCCCCAGTTTGCGCGCGGTATAAATTTTGTGATCCCATGTTACGTCGAGGTTGTAGCCTCCCCACTTAGAGTTTTGCTTAACAGGTGTCGTGGGTGATTCCGCACACATGTGAGTTAAGCGTGTGTGCAAGTTAGGTGTGTTTTCAACAAAAAGGCCGTGAAGCGGAATTAGTCCCGATGGACTAATGAAATCCGTTACTCGTGGGTAAAGAGTACACCCTCTGCAGAGATTAAACCTATTCAATAGCCGTGTCCATGGTTAGGACTACATGCAGGTCAGGTCAAGTGTCGATCTTGGTGTCGGTCTTGAAGGAGAAACCGCTAAACCGTAGCGTGGATCATGATTTGTGAATTTTGTTGATTATGATGATTATGTTTATTTTTATCATGGGCTAACCATTGCCGTTACTTGATTTATTGAGTATCCTTTGGATGGTTCTACCTCACGGATATTCACGTATTCATTTTATAATCCCTTTATGTGGTGTCGCTAAGACGCCCGACTGTGGCATTTCTTTTAAAGCCCTTTATGCGGTGTCGCTAAGACGCCCGACTGTGGCATTTCTTTTAAAGCCCTTTATGCGGTGTCCCTAAGACGCCCGATTGTGGCATTTCTTTTAAAGCCCTTTATGTGGTGTCGCTAAGACACCCGACTGTGGCATTTTTTTAAAGCCCTTTATGTGGTGTCGCTAAGACGCCCGACTGTGGCATTTCTTTTAAAGCCCTGTATGTGGTGTCGCTAAGACGCTCGACCGTAACATTTCTTTTAAAGCCCTTTATGTGGTGTCGCTAAGATGCCCGATCGTGGCATTTCTTTTAAAGCCCTTTATGCGGTGTCGCTAAGACGCCTGACCGTGGCATTTCTTTTAAAGCCCTTTATGTGGTGTCGCTAAGACGCCTTGACCGTGGCATTTCTTTTAAAGCCCTTTATGTGGTGTCGCTAAGACGCCTCGATCGTGGCATTTCTTTTAAAGCCCTTTATGTGGTGTCGCTAAGACGCCTGATCGTGGCATTTCTTTTAAAGCCCTTTATGTGGTGTCGCTAAGATGCCCGACTGTGGCATTTCTTTTAAAGCCCTTTATGTGGTGTCGCTAAGACGCCTGGATCGTGGCATTTCTTTTAAAGCCCTTTATGTGGTGTCGCTAAGACGCCTCGACCGTGGCATTTCTTTTAAAGCCCTTTATGTGGTGTCGCTAAGACGCCTCGACCGTGGCATTTCTTTTAAAGTCCTTTATGTTATTTATTTCATAATTTTAATACTACCATGATATTGCATATTCACAAATAACATGCTTGCACGCATCAGAGTTTTATTTATCTTTTGTGACTGACGTCATGAGCATAAGATATTTTCAGCATATCATTGTTATATTATGCCTGTGTTCATAACGTTTGCGAGTACATTCAAAGTACTCACTGGCTTGTCCCTGGCTATTGTCTTGGCCAGATATCTTGCATGGAGAGGAGCATTGCTATGACCAACCCGGAAACTAAGCAACAGAGACCGCAGCCTCGCGAAGATAGGAGTTATCCTGGTCAGCTGTTCCCGAGGGAAATGGAGTCCCATAGACACTGATGATCCACAAACCGCTTCCGCCATCCACCACCAGAAACCATATTGTTGTACACATAGGCCAGAATGGTCTTGTACTACATACTTTGTATTTTGCTTGGAATTTATGTATCAAGTTGGTGCCTCATCAGCTAACAGTTATCCTGGGGCTGGTGAGCACAAGGGCCATTTTCTGGGAATTATTACCCGGAAAACCGGTCGCGACAGACTTGGTATCAGAGCCAGGCTGACCATTGGCTAATCCTATCTTAGCCAGGTCAATAAACTTAGGCAAACCAACCCACCAAGCCATAACCAAAACCCCAGCCAAGCTTCCCGTGCAAGATAGCCACACAGTGATCCCGACACTTTTGGCAGTCGGTGCCCAACCTATCAGCCTAGCCTGTCGATCACACACCAGTGACCGATGGCTAAAATGTCTCATTCGCAAGCGTGCGAAGGAAGACTCCGTCCCCTTTTCTATAAAAAGGGCACGCTAGCCTCAACCCAGCACAGCACAACCTCTTCCCCAACCTAGCCACAATGCCTGGTCCCATAGTGCACAATGAGACCACAGCAACCAACCTTGGAGGTTTTGTGACCATACTCGCAAACCTCACCCGCCGTGCCTATGCATTAGAAGAGCCACCAGAATATGTTGTGTACCAAGGACCCATGAGCGGTGAGGACCGTCAATTACAGGCCACTGTGCACATCTACGGTAGGGGTCTAGAGCCCGAGCGCCCCTACAGGTTCACCGGAAGAACAACTTCCTTTGAGCCACAAGCCATCCAACTAGCTGCTCAAGAGGCTATAGTTCACCTCAGGCACTTGTCGCCCAGAGTTAACTATCGCTCGTTCCACTACTACCCCAGACGTGAAGGGTATGGTAGACCATCTCAAGTTGCCAACGGAGATCACGAGACGGATCCTGCATTGTTGCACCTAGTGCGCTGTGTAGGTGCACTGGAGGGACTATTCGATCAAACCACCATTGATCTGATCGCAGCTCGTGGAGAGCTGGTTCGTCGAGCCCCGGCAAGAGAAGAAAACGAGCCCGACGCCGACAACCCAGTCGTGCTGTTCGGACACCCGATCGAGACCCTGAGGTCAGCCCCATCCGTCAACCAAGGTGCTTTGATGACCCCAGAAGTCCTTCATCGCCTCCTGGGAGCACACTCCAACGGGGTTGTGGTCAACAATCCCCGAGATGGTCATCACTACCCCAAGCCTGCAGCCCCTCAACCCTCTCCAGCTAATTCCGACGGTGAGAACCGTGGAGAAGCCTCAACATCCACAAGGAACGCCTGCTTGGATGTAAACGAGGTAGACTAAGTCACTCGAGTAGTGTCGAGTCCCAGTGTATCCTCACCCTGTAATCCTGTGATCCCTTAAATTAACGCAGCCTGTCATCGCGCCTCTGTTTTATATAGTAGTCTTGCATGGATGTATTAGCATGCAGTGTGATTTCTCTATCCTTGGCGCAGCTACCAAAACCTCCCCGACAACCCCACAGTGATACGTCACTTTGGTGAGATATGTATTTGTGGCTTTAACCCCGACTCTCAGAGCCGAGCTGGCAAATTCATTACCTTTCACCTTGGTAAAATAACCCAGCTCCAATGCTATATAAAGGCCACCAAGTGACCCTGCCAAGCACCCCTCACCTTGTGCACCATCCTCACAACCATTTCTTGCCATGCCGAGCCCCAGTATCTATCTGAGAACTGCCGATGCAACTCCGGGTAGTTTTGTCAAGATATTGTGGGATTTTACCTGCAGTACCATGGGCGCTACCCAGCCACCCCAGTACGAGCTGTTCAAATCAAGGATCACCCCTTCCACCTCGAGATATTGGGCAGCTGTGCACATCCCTCCTGTAAACCCAAACCAAGACCCAACAGAAGTCTCCTTCGTGGGGAAATCTATGCCGACCCCACATATGGCTATAGAAGCTGCGACATACGAAGCGCTTGCTCGCCTTTGATTCGCGGTACCCTATGCCAGCATACGAGGGTATTTTCACTTTCCGAGCCGTGCAACACCTGGAGGAGTAACATCTTTTCCCGATGGACGAATTGAGAGAGACCCAGTCCTGGCCAACCTTGTCCAGTACGTCATCGCTCAAGAGCGTTTAACCCAACGCATGATGGGTATCTGCAGAGCCTCGCAGATTTGAATCCTCATATCGCCATCGGCAGACCACTGAGGCCAGACCAAGAGAGACACATTCATCGACTGGTCAATCCACTTCCTCCGATAGAAGAGGAGTGTATTCCATTGCCAGAGACGTTTTCTCGGGACCCCGTCCAGTTACCATTTGCATTATAGACGTCACTGCTGTGTTTATTATTACAACATTTATTTATGCTTTGTAACTTATGCGTGGTACCCCGAGTTTGTGCGGCAAGTAAATTATTTAGTTCCTATTAATGGGAGTAGTTCTGTTGCGGTTTGACTCTAATGCATTACTGTATTCTCTCGCGAGAAATCCTGGAGTGGAATTTTCTTTTCCCTGAGTTACTACATCATATATCTTCTCACGACAGGGATTATTTTTATTCACGCAACACCACCACCACTCGAACACTTTCACTGCTAGCAAAATCTCGTAAACGTGGAGTATTTGTGTTTGCAAACCAGCTCTTAGCAAATCTCGAGGACGAGATTTTTCTTAAGGGGGGTAGTGTTGTAACACCCCAAAAATTTTAACCTTGTTTGTTCAAGTAAAATTTTGCCTGGAAATTTAATTTTTTATTTTCTGGACTTAATCTTGATTTCAGAGCCTCTCTTTTCCCTAAGGTGTGGAGTTTTCACCCCTAGTAAAAACTTTTCAAAATATGTTATTGGACTTATTTATCCTCTCAAGAAAAATCCTTTCTTTTCATCAGAGAAATTAATTATATAATAATCTCCATAATCTTTATTTTCTTGAAAATAGGTTTCCCATGGTTTTATGGTCCTTTTTGTACTGCAACCCTTTTATAAATTCTTTCAAAAATTCCACCAAAATTAGGAGATGTCATATGGAGTATTTGAACCACTTTTGTGCAATAATATAGTTATTTCATTGCATATTTTGAGTTTTTCACCTGTTTTTCAACTCTGGTCCAGTGGACACTATAGCCTAATTAAATATTTCCCTAGAGCCTCCACCAAAATTATGGGATGTCAGTGGTAACATGCCATCCAACTTTATTCAAAAACCTAGTATTGTTCTTTGGAGAAATTGAGTGTATCAACCTCTTTTTCATTCTGGACCAGACTTGTGTTTTCTACTGCAACCCCATTCTTTCTTGCTCTAGTGACCTTATGCTTACTCCTGCTTGTAGTCAACCCTGCAAAACCCCTAAGTCCAGGAGCATGCACTTTTTGGGGCACTTTTGGTCCATGTAATGATGCCATTTACTCCCTGTCCAGAAGTGTAGTTTTGCAAAACTTGCACTAGCAAGTTTCTCCTTTTTGCAAACTAACTTCACCACCCTCTCATTCATCCACAGAGACATTGATCTGGAGAATTTGGCCACCCCAAGTACTGCCTAGGTGCCTTTGGCATTTTGACAAACACCCTGAGTGCATAGCCAGATTTGGCATGATTTCAAGTTTGCATTGTGAACTTGAGCCCCTGACCTATCCACCATGTCCCTGGATCCCCTTGCTAACCCTAAACTAGCCCTGTTACTTGCCAGCCCCGCTCAAGCACGCTAGGCTACCCTGGCTTTTCATCGAACACGTCCCGGGCGTGCTCTGGGCGCGCCCAGAGCGTGCGTTTGGCCCGCACGTGCGCCCGAGCCGACGCGTCGCCCCCTGGTTTGCCACCGCTCTGCAGAGCCGCGCCACTCACTTGGCCTCTCGCTGCGTCGCGCCAAGAGCCCCGACCGCCTCTGCAGCGTTGCCAGCAAGCCGCTTGGCGGCACGCCTGCAGCCGCAACCGCCACCGCCATGAGCAGCACCGCCCAAGCCTCCAGCGCTCGCAACCTGCCCCCTGGAGCAGCGCGAGCTCATCCGCAGCCATGTCCACTAGCGCTCGTCGCCGCCACGATGCCCTGACCTATAGAATGGCGGTCACCGGCGACCTTATCTCGGCCGCCCGCGAACCGACCCCGAAGCGCCTATTTAAGGAGCCCCGAGCTGCCTCTCGCCGCAGTGATCTCAAACCCCCTCCCTAGGACCCCATTGGCAGCCAATCGACCCGGGGAGATCTCCTTCCCCATCTCGGACAGCCGCAGCCGCCGCCACTGCCCCGGCCATTCCGGCGTCACCAGAGCCTCCCCCTCTCCGTTCTCTTCACCAGAAGCCCTCTTTTCCTCCCGTGAACCTTTCCCCCTACTCAATTTTGATCGGGAACCACCACGGCCCCAAAAGCACTTTGCTCCCGAGGCCTCCTCCGCCGCGAAGCTCACCGTCGACGACTCCCTCCACCCCCGCCGACCCAACAACCACCAGGAGGACTGCTCCGATCTTGCGGATCCATCCCCACCCTCGGATGCCCGCGAAGAGCCACCGTTCGCCGGTGACGATCGCCGGAGCCCCGCCCCGCTCGGACAGAGGAGGGAGAAGACGCAGGCGACTGGTCAAACCTGACCAGTGGGCCAGGCGGGCCCACCGTCAGTGACCCAGCGCGGGTCCACGTAAGTTAAGTGAAAGCGTAAAAACCCGAGTACGTAACCCTACTTAGAAAGCGTATTCGTGACCGAAACATTTTCTTTTTTTTTATTAAAAAAACAGTTTTTGACCAGATGTTTGACTGGCTATAACTTTTTAAATATAAGTCCAAATGAACTGAATCTTTTTCCTACCACTCTCAAATATTGTCTAGTTTATTTTAAGATTTATTTCAAAAAAATTCAAAACAACTTTTTGTGCTGCTTTGATTTTGTGTGTTAATTCATACATATTCTTTTAAATAGGATTTTTGAAGATTTCAAGAGGTGTTGGAATGCACCCTGCCTTCCCATGACCTGAAGGCAAGCATTCTGAACCCTGGTGAAATTTTTGTGTGTGTTGCATAGCACGGTGACAACACCACCCCGACACGAGCATACGTCATTTTATGTGAGGATGTGTTCCTACTCATGAATGCATGTTAATGAATTTCATGCAAATGGAGTTGATATGATTGTGATAGAAATCACCGTCATATGCCTTTCATGCATACCGGGAGGAAAGCCGGGAAGGCCTCTGTCTTGGGTAGACACGGTCTTGTCCCTAGTCCTCCGTCGAGACGGTCGTGTCCGGTATGGCATGAGGGGGTATGTCGCGTGGTGTTTCTATCTGTTGTTTGAAGTATATGCAGTGTTATACTAATCTTGCAGGGAATATTACAACCTCCTGAGTCGACCGTAGATCGAGTCTTGTGCCAGTAACCCCCATACTTGCTTCGTACTACCACTCGTCTCTACAACAAGTAGGGTACGGTTCAGTAAGTTGTCAACCCCTTTCCTAGCACACACCGTACAGAGAGGCCATGGTGGAAGATACTGGAGGCATCCGGTAGTCATGCCACCGGGTCCGGGAGCATGGGTGTTTCGGTTGTAGCCGAAGGGGGTAGCTCCCCAGTTTGCGCGCGGTATAAATTTTGTGATCCCATGTTACGTCGAGGTTGTAGCCTCCCCACTTAGAGTTTTGCTTAACAGGTGTCGTGGGTGATTCCAGACACATGTGAGTTAAGCTGGTGTGTGCAAGTTACGTGTGTTTTCAACAAAAAGGCCGTAGACGGAAATAGTCCCGATGGACGAATGAAATCCGTTACTCGTGGGTAAAGAGTACACCCTCTACAGAGATTAAACCTATTCGAATAGCCGTGTCCATGGTTAGGACTACAGTCTGGGTCAGGTCAAGTGTCAGTCTTGGTGTCGGTCTTCGAAGGAGAAACTGCTAAACCAGAACGTGGATCATGATTTGTGAATTTTGTTGATTATGATGATTATGTTTATTTTTATCATGGGCTAACCATTGCCGTTACTTGATTTATTGAGTATCCTTTGGATGGTTCTACCTCCTGGATATTCACTGTATTCATTTTATAAGCCCTTTATGTGGTGTCGCTAAGACGCCCGACTGTGGCATTTCTTTTAAAGCCCTTTATGCGGTGTCGCTAAGACGCCCGACTGTGGCATTTCTTTTAAAGCCCTTTATGCGGTGTCGCTAAGACGCCCGACTGTGGCATTTCTTTTAAAGCCCTTTATGTGGTGTCGCTAAGACGCCCGACTGTGGCATTTCTTTTAAAGCCCTTTATGTGGTGTCGCTAAGACGCCCGATTGTGGCATTTCTTTTAAAGCCCTTTATGTGGTGTCGCTAAGACGCCCGACTGTGGCATTTCTTTTAAAGCCCTTTATGCGGTGTCGCTAAGACGCCCGACTGTGGCATTTCTTTAAAGCCCTTTATGCGGTGTCGCTAAGACGCCCGACTGTGGCATTTCTTTTAAAGCCCTTTATGTGGTGTCGCTAAGACGCCCGACTGTGGCATTTCTTTTAAAGCCCTTTATGTGGTGTCGCTAAGACGCCCGACTGTGGCATTTCTTTTAAAGCCCTTTATGTGGTGTCGCTAAGATGCCCGACTGTGGCATTTCTTTTAAAGCCCTTTATGTGGTGTCGCTAAGACGCCCGACTGTGGCATTTCTTTTAAAGCCCTTTATGTGGTGTCGCTAAGACGCCCGACTGTGGCATTTCTTTTAAAGTCCTTTATGTTATTTATTTCATAATTTTAATACTACCATGTTATTGCATATTCACAAATAACATGCTTGCACGCATCAGAGTTTTATTTATCTTTTGTGGCTGACGTCATGAGCATAAGATATTTTCAGCATATCATTGTTACATTATGTCTGTGTTCATATTGTTTGCGAGTACATTCAAAGTACTCACTGGCTTGTCCCTGGCTATTGTCTTGGCCAGATATCTTGCATGGAGAGGAGCATTGCGATGACCGCCCCGGAACCTAAGCAACAGAGACCGCAGCCTCGCGAAGATAGGAGTTATCCTGGTCAGCTTTTCCCGTGGGAAATGGAGTCCCATAGACACTGATGATCCACAAACCGCTTCCGCCATCCACCACCAGAAACCATATTGTTGTACACATAGGCCAGAATGGTCTTGTACTACATACTTTGTATTTTGCTTGGAATTTCTGTATCAAGTTGGTGCCTCATCAGCTAACAGTTATGCTGGGGCTGGTGAGCACAAGGGCCATTTTCTGGGAATTATTACCCGGAAAACCGGTCGCGACAGTGATCTGACCCTCCGACCCACTGACAACGGTCGCACCCAGCTGACGCATGAGCTCCTTGTGACTCCCCTGGCTTTCTTCTCCGCCACACACTACATCACAGACGTCTTTAGAAGGCACTTTATTAAGGGCGTTTTCTCTAAAAGCCTCAAAACTATGTATTAGAAGGCATTTTTCAAAATCGCCTCTATCTAGACGCACCTTCGAAGGCACTTTTTTCAGAGCGCCTCGCATGGAATAAGCTTTGGAGGCCTTTCTGCCGAACGCCTCGCATCGAACAAGCTTCGGAGGCATTTTTTCAGAGCGCCTCGCATCGAACGAGCTTCGGAGGCATTTTTTCAAGAATGCCTCGCATTGAAGAGCTTTGGAGGCATTTCCCAGAACGCCTCGCAACGAACGAGCTTTGATCAGCTTGGACAAAAAATTAGGCTGCAATTGGACGAGAGCGGCTGCAATCTTTTACTATACGTATTTGCGTCTGGAGAGTAACAGCTGGTGGTCGAGGTCGAAAGCTCCATCCTAGGCGGAGGAATTTGGCGGCGGCCTTTGACCCGTCAGTTCTTTGACCGCGTCTCTCTCCGCCTGAGCAGTTTTAGTCCAATACTGCTTAGGGAACAAGTGTTTGACTTTCTTATAAACACAGAACGATCAACTAGCTTCAGAAATCAGCTACTACAAGAGAGGCGGCCTATGCTAATGGGCCTGACCAGCGCGGTTGGCTTTTCCGATTAAATGAAAGATTAAAAGATGGAGAGACAGAAGGCAGCCAAGTTTAGCTAGCATTCGCCTTCGCGTCCATCTCTAGCGATTTTCAGAAACGCCCCGGCACATATATAACGGAGTTCTTGTGACTTTTGGAGGCATTTTCGACCTCCTTGTAATTTAGGAGCGGGGGTGCCCCAATTGTCCTTCTTCCTCAGACGCTTGATCTCATGAGACACCAAATCTCCAGTTTCCAGCCCAACCTTGGGATAGACGCGTGCCCAAGCCTTCTCAATGAGCAACATGATGAACGGACCATAGATCAGGCACTTGCGCTCAGGAACGGCAGAAAGAAGCTCAGACCGCATCACATGAGAAATGTCCAGAGACTCGCCAGTGTTTGCTTCCTTCTCATGCTGGCAGAAGAGAAGCATTTACACGAGATAAGCCTTCTCAATGAGCAACATGATGAACGGACCATAGATCAGGCACTTGCGCTCAGGAACGGCAGAAAGAAGCTCAGACCGCATCACATGAGAAATGTCCAGAGACTCGCCAGTGTTTGCTTCCTTCTCATGCTGGCAGAAGAGAAGCATTTACACGAGATAAGAGTGTACCATATCCAGATTCCCGATGCGAGGGAAGAGAGTCTCTCGGAAGACACGATGAAGGATATCCAGAATGGTAGACAGCTCATAGGTTTCCTTCTTAGTCACAGGGTGAACCTACACAGTACAGTAGGGCCAGAGTGCTTGCTTGTGAGTAGAGTTTGCATTGCGGTGAGGTCGGAAGCTAACAGGAATCTCAAGCCCGTGATCTTCCACATCAAGTAACTCCATGAAGGCCTTCCACTTGACAGAGAGCAACTTGCCATTTTTCATCCAAGTCAGAGTCCTTTCTGCATCAGTCCCAAGATGGACAGTGGCATAGAATTGAGCCACCAAATCAGCATCGAAATCCTTGTTGAACTGCATGATCCTGAGAATGTTCAGCTGAGAACACATCTGAAGAGCTTCACCAAAGTACTCAGGATCCTTTTCCATGGCATCCGTGTCGATGGAGCGAACATCAACATAGAGATTCTTCTTGGCTTTGATCACATCAAAGAAGATGGCAAACTGAAAGCGGTTCCAGAACGGGCGGTTGACCAAATTGGGTTCTTGGGCTTCCTCATAGGGGTTACGGCGACGCTTTTCCCAGAACTCCTTGGCAGTCATCTCAGTCACAGTCTTGCCCCTTGGCTTCGGCCTGTTGGCAGGTTTCTTCTGGAGTTGAGGCGGAGGTGGCGCACTGGAGGAAGCACCCGCAGGCGGTGGTGGAGCACTGGAGGAACCACCTGCTGACTCAGAAGTGCGGTAGCGCTTTGATGAAGCACGACCGGGGTTGATACGGCGGGCCTGCTGCTCAGGAAGATCATCACCTGGAACCAAACACACGAGCAACAAAAACACCACGAAAGAAAGAGCATAAGCCACCAAACGAAGCAACAAGGATCAAGGTGTCGTAGACAATGATGGAACTGGGGATCCGGCGGTAGTACCGTGACCTACCCGCGGTAGTACCGCGCGTGCGGTAGTACCGCTCAAGATGAGCGGTAGTACCACTCGAGATGGGAAACGGTGGTTCCCTACTGCCGTGGACAGATCCGGCACTACCGGGATGCCAAATTCCAAAATTAATCCTACCAAACATCAATCTAAAGGGCCTAGAAGCTATCTCCATCCTACTCAAGCCTCTTCATAGCCAAAAAACGAGAAAACAATGCCTATTGCCCCTAAGAACTAGATGCAAGATCTAGGCAAAGAGAAAGCGGGAACGGGGGCAATACCGTCATCCATGGCTGGAGGACGTGGTGGGGAACGACTCCACAGGAGGAAATGGAGAGGAACGGCCCGAAACCGGCGGCCGGCCGGAGCCCTCCCACGGCGAGATGTCGCTGGAGCGACAAGGAAGACGAGCGAGTGGGGGCGAATGGGTATGGGGAAGAAAATAACTCCCCTGCCCCGATATAACCCCCATCGCCAGCCCCGCAGCGGTAGTACCGCTGGTGCGGGCGGTAGTACCGCTTGACCCTCATAAGCGGCAGTACCGCGCATGCAGCGATAGTACCGCTCAGCCGCAAGATGGACTAGGCCAAAAAGGGCTTAGCTCAAGAGAGAAGAACGAGATGAAAAACGGGAACAAACACACACCCAAAACCAGCAAGGAGAGCGAGAAACTCACACCTCTCTAAGAGAGGGCGGTGGCCGAGGCCACCTATGTTTGAGTCAATTGGTATGGCACCGCGAAGAATTATCCTTGGGCCCATGACCAAAACTCGTCTTTGAAGCACAAGTACCATAAAAAATGGCTAATGTGAAAGAGTTGATCAATTTATGCATAATGGGGGGAGGGAGAGTTCATTGAGAGAACACCACTCCCCCTATTTCCATGCCTACACCTAAACAAGATAACAAGTTGAGTATGGTGGGGTGTGCAAGGGTTCAAGCAACATTGCTCGAATCAATGATATTTAGCTCATGCCTTAACTCACGAAATCTTGCTTCATCCAAAGGCTTCGTGAAGATATCTGCAAGGTTATCATGAGTGTTGACATAGTTGAGCTTGATCTCCCCTCGCCTAATGTGATCCCAGATGAAGTGATACCAAATCTCAATATGCTTCGTCTTGAAGTGTTGCACCAGGTTGAGAGAAATCTTGATGGCACTTTCATTGTCACACCAAAGAGGCACTTTGTCACAAATGACACCGTAATCCTTTAAAGTTTGCCTCATCCATAGGAGTTGTGCACAACAACTACCGGTCGCCACATACTCCGCTTGATTGGGCCAGAGAGACACACAACTTTGCTTCTTGGAAGACCAACTCACCAAAGAGCAACCAAGGTATTGGCACCCTCCGGAAGTGGACTTCCTATCCACTTTGTCTCCCACCCAATCGGAGTCCGAATATCCTACAAGCTTGAAGTTTGCTCCTCTTGGGTACCATAAGCCAAAGTTTGGGGTATGAGCCAAATATCAAAAGATTCGCTTGACCGCCACATAGTGGCTTTCCTTAGGTGCGGCTTGAAACCGTGCACAAATTCCCACACTCAACATGATATCCGGTCTAGATGCACAAAGGTAAAGCAAGGAGCCAATCATGGAGCGATATACCTTTTGATCCACCGCTTTACCATTGGGATCAATGTCAAGTTGGCACTTGGTGGGCATTGCAGTGGAAGTCGGCTTGACATCGCTTAGCTTGAATCTCTTGAGCATGTCTTGAGTGTATTTGGCTTGGTTGATGAAGGTTCCTTCTCTTCTTTGCTTCACTTCGAATCCGAGGAAGAACTTCAACTCTCCCATGGAAGACATCTTGAACTTTGAGGTCATGAGATTGGCAAACTCCTCATTGAAAGCTTTGTTAGGGGAACCAAAGATAATATCATCAACATATAGTTGGTACACAAACAACTCCCCTTTGACCTTCTTAGTAAAAAGAGTGGGGTTGATTAGCCCAACTTCAAATCCACGATCTTGTAGCAACTCGAGGTGGTCATACCATGAACGTGCGGCTTGTTTAAGGCCATAGAGTGCCTTATCGAGTTGATACACATGATCGGGAAAGTAGGGATCCTCGAACCCGGGGGGTTGGTTGACGTAAACCAACTCATTAATGGGACCACTAAGAAAAGCACTCTTCACATCCATTTGTTGTAGCTTAAAGTTATGATGAGAAGCGTATGCAATTAACATGCGAATGGACTCAAGGCGAGCAACAGCAGCAAAGGTTTCACCGTAGTCGATACCCTCGACTTGGGAGTAGCCTTGTGCCACCAAACGAGCCTTGTTGCGAATGATAATTCCATGAGCATCTTGCTTGTTCTTGAATATCCACTTGGTTCCAATGACATTATGGTTCCCGGTTGGCCTTGGCACCAATCTCCACACCTGGTTGTGCTCGAAGTTGTTGAGTTCTTCATGCATCGCATTGAGCCAATCCGGATCCTCGAGAGCTTCATAAACCTTTTGTGGTTCCACACAATGCATAAACGCATGATGTTCACAATAGTTTGCTAATTGTCTACGAGTGCTTACCCCCTTTGTTAAGCTTCCAAGCACATTCTCCATGGTGTGCCCTTTGGTGGTGAGCTTGGAAGCAATCTTGGCGGCACGACGCTCCAATTCCTCCTCGGAAGTGATATGAGGAGAGGAAACTTGATCATCTTGAGCGCCGTCATGAGCTTGTTCTTGATCTTGAGCTTGCTCTTGATCTTGAACTTGCTCGGAGGAGAGAACTTGACCTTGGGCATCATGTGGTGGTTCACCACCATCTTGAGAGAGATCTTGCCCTTGGTCTTGTTCATTTGGTTGAGGGCCTTCACTATGTTCTTCAGAAGCGTGTTGGTCTTGAGTTGGTGATGGTTCCACTTGAGTGGAACATTGTCCTTCTCCTTCGGCCACAAGGGGTTCCTCAATGGGTAGGATAAAGCCAACACCCTTCTTCTTATGGCTTGGGGAGGAATTTCATCACCTACATCACAAGTACCACTTTGCTCCACTTGGGAGCCATTATTTTCATCAAACTCCATGTTACACGTTTCCTCAATAAGTCCCATGGACTTATTGAGAACACGGTAAGCATGAGAGTTTGTAGCATAACCAATAAATATGCCCTCATAAGCTCTAGCCTCAAATTTAGACAAACGAACACCTTTCTTGAGAATGAAACACTTACACCCGAACACCCGAAAGTACTTGAGGTTGGGCTTGTTACCGGTGAGTATCTCATATGGAGTCTTGTTCAGGCCTTTGCGGAGATAGATCCGGTTTGAAGCATGACACGCGGTGTTGATGGCTTCGGCCCAAAAGTTGTAGGGAGACTTGAACTCCGCCATCATGGTCCTTGCCGCATCCATCAACGTACGGTTCTTCCTCTCCGCAACACCATTTTGTTGAGGGGTGTAAGGTGCGGAATATTGATGCTTGATCCCCTCATCATTAAGAAACTCATCCAAGGTGTAGTTCTTGAAATCGGTGCCGTTGTCACTTCTTATTGTCAAGATCTTTGCTTTGTGTTGACGTTGGGCTTCATTTGCAAAGTCAATGACGGTTTGTTGGGTCTCACCTTCCTCTTGAAGAAATACACCCAAGTGTATCTTGAATAATCATCCACAATCACCAAGCAATACTTCCTTCCCCCAAGACTATCAAAGGATGGAGGCCCAAAGAGATCCAAATGAAGGAGATCCAAAGGTCTCTTCGAGTAAATGATAGTCGTGGGAGGGTGAGCCTTCTCATGTAGCTTTCCTTCGATACAAGCACTGCAAGCACGATCTTTAGCAAAACTAACATTCTTTAGTCCACGGACATGGTCCCCCTTGACAAGACTTTGCAAAGATCTCATATTGACATGGGCTAGGCAGCGATGCCAAAGCCATCCCATGTCAACTTTAGCCATTAGGCATGTAGCAGTCTTAGTGGGTCGCTCCGAAAATTTAATCACATATAGACCGTTCTCGACATGCCCAACAAAGGCTACTTTAAGAGTCTTGCTCCACAAGATGGCCACGGTATCAATATCAATGAAAGTGGCAAAGCCCATGATTGAAAGCTGACGAACGGAAAGTAAATTGTATGCAAGGGACTCAACAAGCATGACCTTCTCGATCGTGAGATCATGAGAAATGACAACCTTGCCGAGTCCCAATACCTTAGAAGATGAGGCATCACCCCACTCAACATTGGTGGGCATAGATGGAGTCTTGAGTACGTCCACCACCAAGTCCTTGCTTCCGGTCATGTGATTTGTAGCTCCACTATCGAGCAACCATGATCCGCCACCGGAAGCAAACACCTACAAGAGATCAATGCTTGGTTTTAGGTATCCATTTTATAATGGGTCCTTTGATGTTAGTGACAAGGGTCTTAGGAACCCAAATAGACCATTCAATGTACTCATAAGGAGAACCAAAAAATTTGGCATAAACATGCCCATCACTAGCACGGCACAACACATAAGAAGGGTTAAAGTCGTCGGCTTTGTTGGGAAGAATGGCGTTGCCCTTCTTGACACTATCACCCTTCGCATTGTTCTTCTTCTCCTTGGAAGCACCCTCTCCTTCTTTCACAAAGGTTTGCTTGAGAGGAGGAGGTCGTTTGGTCTTGTCATTCTTCTTCTTGTTCTTGGGCTTGGGTGCGAACCCAATCCCCTCCTTGGCCACAACTTCCTTTTGATTGCTCAAAATGTTGTTGAGGTTCTTCTCACCTTGTATGCATGACACAAGGCCTTTCTCAAGTTGCTCCTTCAACTTAGAATTTTCCTCAATAAGATGCACATGCTCACAACATGGGTTAGTAGCATTTGCATTATCAATTAAAACCATATGAGGAAAAGTGGCTTTCTCCTTAGTTAGCTTCGCTTGGAGTTGATCATGAGACTCTTTGAGGCTAGCATGAGTACCTTTCAAGGCCTTGTGAGCCTTGTCAAGTATATCAAACTCCTCCTTGAGTCTAGCAAGATCAACCCCAAGTTTGGCCTTCTCGGAATTTAGCACACGAGAAACAACAAGAGCATGATCAAGAACTTTCTTTAATTTAGCATGATCATCGTTGTGTGACTCCTCAAGAGCCAAACGAAGACCACGCTCTTCCTCAAGAGCATTGGAAAGATCCGAAATCTCATCGGCATAGTCTCGACTATTCCCCTCCATCTTAGAGATGGTATATTCGTTAGCCACGATCATGTCATTGGCTTCACCAAGTTGCTCCAAGAGAGCAACAAAGTGCTTATTGGATTTACCCTTGAGTTTACCCATAAAGGATTCAAACTCATTCTCCTCCACCTTAGACCCCTCATGTTCATCAATGCAATCCGTCAAAGAGGGACGATCAATGAAGGTAGTTTCGATGTTGGGGGTTACCTTGTTGGTGGCCTTAGCCATGAGGCACTTGGCGATGATGCTCTCATTAGGAGAATCGAAGAGAGACACCCGTGGATTCGTCGCAATGGCAACGGAGGCCATGGGAACCGACCCAACATCTTCATCATCATCTTCTTCTTCATTGTACTCTTCTTGTACCACCAACGCCTTGTGAGGAGTCTTCTTGGTGAAGTTGCTCTTGTTGGGGAAAGACTTGGCCTTGTCCTTTCGGATGAGCTTGCCACCGTTGTCTTCCCTCTTCTCATAAGGGCACTCCGCAACAAAGTGACTCACATTGCCACAATTATAGCAAGTTCTCAGACGTTGCTTGACCTTAGCGCCACTTGAGTTGCTTTTTTTGAAGTTGGGCCTTGAGTTCTTCTTGTTCCAAAATTGCCTAGACGCAAGGGCCATGTGTTCATGATAGTCATACTTTGTATCTTTGGGGTTGCTCTCCTCTTCTTCCTCTTCTTCAACACAAACCTTGGCCTTCAATGCAAGGTTGGGCTTCTTTGCTCTTTGAGAGCGAAGTACCGCATTGTCGGCGGTCTTGTCCAATATGCTGATAGCCACAAACTCATCCAACACCTCACTTGAGGTCAAGGTGTGGAAGTTCGGTCGTTGACGAATGACGGAGGACATGGCCTTGTGGTAAGGCATCATTGCCTTGAGGAATTTTGGCTTGATCCAATTGTCATCCGTGTCCTTGCTCCCATGATCTCGGAGTGAAACCGTGAGTTTGGTTACTCTCCGATAAAGCTCACGAGGTTCTTCATCCTCTTTCATTGCAAACTCGTCGGTTTCATCTTGCACCACTTCATAGTTGGAGCGTTGAATGCTTCCGCTTCCTCGATAGAGGGACACAACTTGGAGCCATGCATCTTTGGCCATGGCATAGGGCCGGAGGTGAGGAAGATCTTCAGGTGGACTTGCATCTTGGATGATGAAGAGAGCATTCTCATTGAATTGATTATCCGCGGGTTCTCTAGGAGTGAAATTGCTTCGGTCGTGTGGATAAAACCCTTCTTCAATGATTCTCCAAAGATTAGTATTCACATGATTTAAATGACGCTTAAAACGATAGACCCAAGAATCAAAGTCCTCCCTTTTATCAATCTTGGGGGGAGGACCGGCATGATTCAAGTGAGTAGAAGGAATCGGTCCACCATAAACGGGTGGAGGTTCCACATGGGCGAAGATGCCGGTGCCATTCTTACCACTAGAATAAGGAGCTTTCTCACTAATAGCTTCCCCCTTGTCGGGGTTAGCATCCGTCACCTTGTTAGCGAGATCACCCACTTTCAACGGTGCGGTGGAAAGTTTAAGCCCTTCTATGAATTTATTAAACATGCTTTCAACCTCGGTCGTCATGGAGGTCTTCAATGTGTCCAAAGCCACATTGAATTCCTCATGGGAGATCGAGGCTTCCCCATCGGCCGTAGACGAGATTGGATTCACACTGGAGTGCTCCTCCGCTCTGTCTACGGTGTCAACCATACTCTTCGGACGGCAAAGTCCTTAATAAAGAAACCTGGCTCTGATACCAATTGAAAGGATCGATATAGTTGACTAGAGGGGGTGAATAGGTAACTAACAATTTTTAGCTTTTCTTTACCAAATTAAACTTTGCATCAAAGTAGGTTGTCTAGATATGCAACTAGGTGGACAACCTATATGACGCAACAACCATAAGCAAGCAAGCAAGCAAAGGATATAACACAAATAGGCTTGCACAAGTAAAGGGATAAGTTAACCAAGAGCGGAGCCGGTGGAGACGAGGATGTGTTACCGAAGTTCCTTCCTTTTGAAGGGAAGTACGTCTCCGTTAGAGCGGTGTGGAGGCACAATGCTCCCCAAGAAGCCACTAGGGCCACCATATTCTCCTCACGCCCTCACACAATGCGATATGTCGTGATTCCACTATTGGTGCCCTTGAAGGCAGCAACCGAACCTTTACAAACAAGGTTAGGGCAATCTCCACAACTTAATTGGAAGCTCCCAACAACACCACGAAGCTTCACCACAATGGACTATGGCTCCACGGTGACCTCAACCGTCTAGGGTGCTCAGACACCCAAGAGTAACAAGATCTGCTAGGGATTAGTGGGGGGAATCAAATTTCTCTTGGTGGAAGTGTAGATCGGGGCCTTCTCAACCAATCTCGAGCAAATCAACAAGTTAGATTGGCTAGGGAGAGAGATCGGGCGAAAATGGATCTTGGAGCAATAATGGAGCTTTTGGGGAAGAGATAGGTCAACTTTGGGGAAGAAGACCTCCTTATATAGTGGGGGGAACAATCCAACCGTTCCCCCCTCCCAAACAGCCCCGCAGAGGGCGGTACTACCGCGGGAGACAGCGGTACTACCGCAGGGCTCAGAAGATTACCGCTCCCCTCGGGCGGTATCGCCGCTGATCTGGAAGGCAGGGGAAAGGGACTGGCGATCGCTGCATGGCGGTAGGGCTGTACTACCGCTCATGAGCGGTATCGCCGCTTTCATCGCCACTGCATAGTACCGCATAATCCGACACAAGAATCGACCCCTCGAATCAACGTAGGGGCTGGCACCGCAGCGGTACTACTGAGGACCCACCGCGGTACTACCATCGCAGAAGAGCGGTATCATCAGGACCCCTAAGCGGTACTACTGGCTCATGCAGACTACCGCTGGGACCAGACAACGCCCAAAGAAGGAAGGAAGAGCTCTCCATTGAAGCAGAAAGGCTCAGAGGGTGTGAAAAGGATGTGTACGTGTTGATTCCACCCTAGCCTTACGTTGATAGTACGGTGCCCTCTACGAAACAAGTCCACTGAAAAAGAAATGAAAGAGCTACACCATCTTGAATGACACTCCGAGGGAAACAAATCGTCTCATGCCAAAGATGGATCTCTGAAATACTCAAGGCACACGATTAGTCCATAAACATGTTGTCATCAATCAACAAAACCACATCGACGGTTGAGGATCGAGCTGCCTTTCCCTTGCCCTGGTCAATCTGAATATCCTGTCATCTAGTATGCCGACGATACCATCCTGGCCCTCCCCGCATGCCCACGTCAAGCTGAAATTATCAAGCAAATTCTCTTGGACTATGCACTGTCCATTGGTCTCAAGATCAACTTCAACAAGTCCACACTTATCCCTATAAACCTTGATGATACTTCAACTGCTGAGCTCGCTGCCATCTTTGGCTGTTCGGTTGGCACCATGCCTTTTACATATCTTGGGCTTCCCATGGGTACCTCAAAACCTACGGTGCAAGATCCCATGCCTCTTGTTTGTAGTGACGAACGACGCCTCACTGCCACGATCTCCATGATGTCGTATGGGGGGAAGCTTTCATGGCTTAATGCGACCGTCACGTCCCTGCTTATTTATGCCATGTGAACACTAAAGTTACACCCACAAATAGTTGAGATGTTGGATAAGATCCGTCGCCGCTGCCTTTGGAATAAGAAGACCGAACACGGGGATAAATGCAACTCACTAGCCGCTTGGAACTTGGTCTGCAAGCCCAAGAAAAATGGAGGCCTAGGAGTGATTAATCTGAAACTTCAAAATGAAGCTTTGCTCATGAAATTCCTACACAAGTTCTATAACAAGAAGGATGTCCCATGGGTGCACCTGCTTTGGGACACTTACTACGCAGGCAAAATTCCGCACGCCTTTGGACGCAGTGGGCCTGCTCGTGGCGAGACGTGCTTAAACTTGCACCTAAATACCGCGGCATTTAATGTGTCCAAGTGGTTGACGGGACAACTGCTCTCATATGGAAAGATCAATGGCTTGACAACACCTTTGAGACATCGCACCCTCGGGCCTTTTCCTTTGCCTTGCATGAAGATGCGTCCGTCAAGGATTTCTTGAAGAGCACGTCACTGCATGGCCTTTTTCACCCGCCGCTCTCTCCTGAAGCACTTTTGGAAGTCCGTGATATGCGAACCCTAACCACCCACATGCGCCCATCCACGACTACCACGGACGTTTGGCACTATACCTGGGGGCAAACAGAGTTTAAAGCTGCTGATTACTACAAATTCTGCTTTAGACTGGCACCAAGACACACAACCTTCGGGCTGCTGTGGAAATCTAAAAGCACCATGAAAATCAAAATCTTTGGATGGCTGCTACTTCTTGACCGCCTGAACACAAGGAACATGCTGAAGCGTCGCCACTACAACATTGGTGAGGTTTTTGACTGCCTTCTCTGTGGACAACATATTGAAGAAACAGTGGACCATATGATCTTCACCTGCCCATTCAGTAAAGCTTGCTAGGAGAAGATTGACATTGCATGGCCGGAATTTGACTCCAGGCTTGATCTGATCGCACAAATTAATGAGTCTGAGCGTGGACATCTCTTCATGGAAATTTTCCTCACAACAGCTTGGAGTTTGTGGAAGGAACGCAATAACAAACAGTTCAGAGGGGTCAACCCCAGCACTGATTCCTGGTTGACACGTTTCAAGGGTGATTTTGGCCTCCTCCAATACAGGGTGAAGGAGGCGCAAAGCTCTTTTGTAACTACTTTTTGTGACTCACTAGCCTAAACTCCCTCCCTGATCTTTGTGTAGTGAACACTTGTTTTGGTGCTCATCTATAACTCCACTCCCTCCAGGGTGGAGGGATGGTAGAACACCACCATGTACTTTTCTCTGTAACGCACATGTAACTAGTTACAAAGGAAGAAATATATACAACCAGTAGGAGCCTTTCCTACTGTCTTTTCAAAAAAAACCACATCGAGAGAGATATGCCTTAACAGCCGTTAGTACGTCCATGGCAATAACAAATAGCAAGGGGGAGATCGAGTCCCCTTGCCTAAGACCTTTGGCATGCATGAATTTGTCGCCTGCGAAGCCATTCACCAAAACTCTCGAGCTACCAGTAGTAAGAAAAATCGCAATCCAAGAGATCCAACGCTCTGAAAAACCTTTAGCCCTTAACACCTCAAACAGGAACAGCCAAGCCAGAGAGTCGAAGGCTTTAGATATGTCAATCTTGAGCAACACTCCCTTGGCTTTCCTCCTATACATCGAACACGCCATTTGCCGAACCAAGAGGAAATTATCGTGTAAGCATCTGCCCTTGATGAAAGCGGACTGGTTTGTTTGAACGAGCTCTCCCATGCGTGGCCTTAGCCTGGCTGTCAGCAATTTGGATGCTATCTTGGCCATACTGTGCACAAGGCATATAGGTCTGAAATCAAACATAGCACACGCCTCCGGGGACTTTGGTATAAGTGTGATCAACGCTTGGTTAAGCCTTCCAAACCCCCTCCCGTTACCAAGGAAAAGTTTATGGACCGCCACAACTATATCCTCCTTGATTATTTCCCAAGCCTTTTGAAAGAATAGGCCAATGAAACCGTCCGGCCAAGGTGCCTTGTCCGAAGGTAGGTCCTTGATTGCCTCCCAAATCTCTTCTTCAGAGAACACGCGATCTTTCTCTGAAAGATCAATACGCATGACACCCAGGTCCTCCAGATCGAGCATGAAGTCTCGGGCACTGTCCTTGCCGAGCAACTCTTTGTACGCCTTGTAGAAAGCTTCCTCCTTGCCTTTCTGATCTGTGATGATGTGCCCGTCCATGATAAAGGAGGGTAATGTAGTTTTTCATTCGTCTCCCATTTGCAACTAAGTGGAACAACTGCGTGTTTGCGTCTCCTTCTCTCAGCCAAGTGATTCTCGATCTCTGTCTCGCAATGGTCCTCTCTAGGGAAGCCAGCCCTAGTACAAGCTGCTTAAGAGTCCTTCTAAGCCATCTCTCCTCCTCCATTAGCGCTCGACTCTCCTAAGCACAGTCAAACCACAAGATGACTATGTTGGCAATTGCGATTTGCAGTTTTATGTTTCCTATCTCCTTTTGTCCCCATGCTGCAAGCGCTCGGGCTGTGTTACAGAGCATGATGCAAGTCGCCTGAAAGGATCAGTGATATCCGGGGCACATACCTAATCCTCCTTGACAACATCCAAAACCCCGTCCATCTTGACCCAAAACTTCTCAAACCGAAACCTCCTCCTGACATGCATGTGCTCATGAAGCGCAAGGTGAAGCGGGCAGTGATCGGAGTACTCAGTAGATAACACTTGCAGCAAGCACTCCGGATGATCAAGCTCCCAATCGACGGAAACAAAGGCTCGGTCTATCTTTGTGAGCGTGGGTGGTTCCCTTTTGTTGCTCCACGTGTACTTGCGTCCATGCAAAAAGAGCTCCTTGAGCGCGTTATCATCTATGAAACGCATGAACTTCCCCATCATTCTCCTGTCCAAGTTGGAGTTACTTTTGTATGCCGCGTATAGGATAAAGTTAAAGTCTCCCATAACTAGCCAAGGCCCTCGGCTTAGTGATCTACGCTCTGAAAGCTCATTCAAGAAATTGATCTTTTGCTCATCCTCCTTTTGGTTTGGGTGTTTAGGTGAGGTTTGATGATCTTAGTCCGTGTGATGGCGCTAGATGTTTGGATCGTGTTCATGGCCGAGTGTTGCACCGCATAAATAGATGGATTATGAAGTAAAAGACATGTCGCAAAAGCCTGCCTTGTGGTAACGGTGTGTTTATTCTTCTGATTCATAGTGTGTGCTGCCTTGTTTGCGTCCGCAAATTCATGTGTGCAAGAACAAGGTCAAAATCTAACACTTAAATCAGATTTCGATAGTTATTGGAGATAATGATTGTGCGAACCGTGCTAGCGCCGCGACCGACGCGGATCCGAGGCCGTATGTGGTCGCCTGCGCCTCCTCTTTGGCAACCCCAGCGTTGATCTCCTTGAATAGGGTGTTCCTCTTCACCCGCGTGACATGCAGCCACCATCGCTCGCGTCGGATCTCGCGAGCACTGCCTATGGACTGGTACAACGTCCGCTTCTCATTCAGGAAGCTCGGATCCTCGGCGATCATGGCCACGGCGACATTATCGTCCGCCTGCTCCACGGGTGATTCACCCCCCCTCCCCCGCCCCTCCCCGCAAGCCAGTGCTCATCAATTTGCCAGAGGTTGCAGCTTTCATCTTCCTACACCTGCCGGAGCGCAGACACCAGTGGCGCCTGCAGCTCTTTCGCCATTACGGCGTCAAAGTGTGCCTGCGCCTGCTCCAATGTTATGACAGTATGGAGCGGCGAGGGAAGAGGCGTGTGCTCGTCGTTGTACACCTCGTCCATCGTCTCTACGTAGCGCTGCCTTCTGTCAATCTCGTCGAAAAGCTTGCCGCTATCTGGTTGCCACGATAGGCATGTCAGCCGACCGTAATGACAGCCAGCTCCTGCTTCTTCTGCTCGGTGGAGAGGTTGTCCCATGACGCTTTGGAGCTTGAGGAGTTCGGGAGCAGAGGTGGTGCGGTGCGGTGCGGATTGTTTTGGCCAAGCGGTATGTTCTGTGAATCTGGGCCGATGGACTAGTTTTCTCGGCAGCCACACTTATTTAGTGTCGGAAGGCGGACGAACGACAACCAGTTTGAATGCAGAGAGAACCGTTCGGTCACGTTGCTTCTGCAGCGCGCCACTTCAATGCAGGCTCTAGTGAGAGGTTGCATTCGCAACATTAATGCGGTGCTGGTAGTGACCGGCACGCATGCACGGAAACCGCTTCCCACGAGAGAGTGCGTGAGCACGAGAGAGTTTTTGGGGTGTCTCCGGGCTATCAGAATCGTACAAGACAGCAGTCCGAACGACCGCAAAGCCACCCTGGTTTTTCCTCCGGTTTGTAGGAAAACAGATGTCCAGACCCGTCGATGGACCGATGAGGTAGTGGGTTGGATGCATCTGGGCCGCTTGATCCGGATGAATGCGGATTTTCTGAGGGTTCACGTTGGAGATGTCGTCACCAGATGGTCACGAAAGAGCATAGTTGGGTGTCGACAACATTGCCCTGCTATCTTGCTCCAAGGGCTGGTGAGAAGGCACAAGGCAAAGTCATCTAAAGCAGATCAGGCTCTTAAAAATGATGCCTGGAAAGAAGTCGAACGGCGATGTGTTGCCGCCATGGTCAGATTGGAAGAAACTCATACATGAGATTCCTACTCTTTCCGGCTTTAATGATCACTTTTCCTTTTTGGGGGTTTTGTTGGCCATTGGTCTGTTTTAAGAAAATGTGTGCAAACATTTTTTTATAGAAGTATGAGAATATTTTCTAAAATATGCATAATATTGTAAAAAATAAATGGATATATTTGAAAATTCTGAGCATTTTGTAAAACTTATGAACATTTATAAAAACATAAAATATATTTAAGATTTTTTCATTTTTAAAGTTTAGATATATAAATGAAATTCATTATAATTTATTTGAAATTGGCAATATATTTTATATTTCATAAATGTTTTCTACAAACAACTTAGTACTTTTAAAAGAAAAACCAAAAAAACAGAAAATAAAACAATGTAGAAATCAAATGAAAGAAGCAGAAAGAAAAAACATCCTAGTCAAAATTGGAAGATAACCGAGAACTGCTATCATTTTTTTTAGTAACATAAAACTGCTATCCAAAACCATGACAAGTTCGCTCACTCTCTCTATATAAGAATTTAGGAGACGACATTTTGGTGCACATGCAAGAGGGAGCTCTTAAGGGGAAGCAACTAACCAACGGTTAATCTTGGGCCTCCGTTAAGGGTCACTTTCTTGGCCCTGGAAGTGTGCCAAGTGATGCGTTCAGACGTTGCCACGTGTTGCATATTGGCTTTTTCTCTGAATTTTCTTTTTATTATATTTTCTATCTGTATTTTATTTTTTTTCGCTTTTTGCCAGATTTTTCTTGGTGTTGGAGAGGAAACAATGATCTTTTCTTTGTGAACCACAACTTGCTTCTAGAAAAGAAAATGTATTTTTCGTAAAGGCACATATTTACTTTTTATGAAAAAACTAGCTGAGCTTTGGTAAGAAGCACGTCTTATGCTTCTGTGCGAAGCACAACTTGTTCTTTCACGACAAGCATAGTTGAACTTCTCAAAAGGGAATAGCACAACATGTGCTTCTGTGAGAAGAACAACCTATGCTTCCCCCCACAAAGGAAAACCATAGTCTATGCTTTCTAAAAAATATTAAAAACTGCAATGTTGCTTCTGGGCTCCGTTTTTTTCTTCCTTTTTTGTATTTTTTATTGCCGGTATTTTCGGTTTCCTTTCTTTTGGATTTTTTATTGGTTTCAAGGTTTTCCGTTAAAAAAAGATTGTCAAAACATATTGACATGAGATCTAATTTTGAATATCATGGCACGAGAAATCTAACGGTGAAAATGGTTCAGTATTTGGACGCACGATTCAAGAGATAAAACGTTTTAAATCAACGAATCTATGAAAAAGGTAAAAAAAATCCAGATTGCAAAAAGTGTCACACATGCAGTGTGCCTCTTGTTGCCGCTTGGGAAAGTGACGACTTACCTTTGATCCGCACACGACTCTCTCTGCATCAAATTGGCGATTAGGAAAGTGACGACTTACCATTAACTAGTGATTTCGTCCTAACGGGACTCTCTCTGCATCAAATTGGCCTTTGATTCGCACACGACCCCCCACGACTCGGTCCGCCCATGTAGCGAGTATGTGCCTACTGTAGTGAGCATGTCCTATAGCGAGCATATATTGTTGCGGTCTGACACTATAGTGGCTCGCTTAGTCTAGTGCCTTTTATTTTTATTTTTTGGCATTGAAAATTATTTTTAAGTGAATATATTTCCTAAAATATTAACAAGTTTTTGACAAAAATTTCAGCATTTTTCTAAAAACGAAAACTTTTTAATATTTTCGAATAATTTTTTAAAGATCGAACATTTTTTTAATTTTAAAAATCTTTTAGAAATGTAAATATGTTTTCAAATTTGCGAACAGTTTTTAAAACACAAACATTTTGGATAAAATGAGTAGTTTTTCAGTATTTTTGAGAATTTTTTAAACACAATTTTTTAAATGCATTTCTTAGAATTCCATAAATATAGTTTTTTTCTGAAAAAATAGAAAATAAAACCCAAATTTGAAAATGCAAAGAAAAAATAGTCAGGAACCTTTTGAAACTTTCGATAGTTGCAATGATTGTACACCTTAAAAAAGTAAATGGGTCTGCCCAGATTCAATCGCGCGGTTGCCCTGCAATGTGCGTCATATAGGATTTACGTATGGTTGAGAAGGAAACAACATCAACAGACGACGGATGGACTGACGGATAGGAATCGTGATAGGGCGGCCCATGAGGAATGAAGCATGACAGGCCAGCCTGCTATGTTCCAACACAAACAAATGCAGTATCCACCTATGAACGTCCGCGTGAAAAGGGAATATAGATGCTCATAATTTAGCAAAGTTTTCTACTTCTTTAGTTCAAGGGCGCCATGTGTGGCTGGGAGTACCCCATGATCCCTTTGTTATTCCAGTAAACTGAAACAATAACTAATAAAAGTCGGGTTTACCACTCAAAAAAAAAAAAAACCTATGAACGTCCGCGTCACAACCATCGAGAGGTAATCTTCAGATATGAAACTGGGAGTAATAATGGGCAGGCGGATTACGTCGGTAAACTAGCTCCTTCTCTGCTGACTGCCTGGCATGTTTGGACTTCATGGAATCACCGAACCCAACTTTTGTACATTTAAACCTTGTTATTGATTCAAAACATGTGAGAAATTTTTGCAAAAATAAAAGAAACATGTAAAGAGAAAGAAAAAAAAAGTTAGGAACCTTATAGAAGTTTCCTAAAACCAGGAAAACCGGAGTAGGAAACTTTCCAAAAGTGGAATCCCTGTACACGTTAAACAACTACACGCGCGGGCTGAGATTCAGTTGTTTGGTTGCTCTGTATGTGCGAAACATTAACAACTTGACGCAATGTGCGTCATATAGACTAGCAAAAAATGCCCGTGCGTTGCACCGGGTATAAAATAAATCTCTGAGTTCATATGGTATTCAAGTGTTTACCTATCATGATGAATAATAAGATTTTCCAATTAAATTGCTTGTTAAACTCATAAATATCCACTTTATGAAGATCTCATTGTATTTCAAAAAGCTCGTAATCTTTTTTTTACTAATAAAACCTACTTCTTCAACTCGCTCTAAAGAAGTTGAATTGTGTGTAATAAGTTGTTGTTATTTAACAACCCTATGTAAAAATAATTACAATCTAACCATTTATCGATCAGCGGCCACTTCTTTGATGAGAAAGTAATTGTGCATCATTGGCATGCCTGTAACAGTTTCAAACAGATCATATCTTGATCCCTTTATCTCACAATCTCTATTAACATTAATGTGACGCCCAGATAATTATGCTACAGTAATCCCACGCTAATCATGCCACGTCACCTCGGTTACTGTTGCTAACCTCGCAATGATTCGAAACCGTTTCGAAATTTAAATTCTAATTATGTCAAACAACAAACGTTTTCAAAAGTTGAAACAAAATTGTTCGGTGGGTGCCGAATATTACAAGGGTAATTATATTAAAGAAAACATATTTTTAGAAAGTGTCTGAATATTTTAAAATGAATTAAAACAGAAAAGAGAAAAAATAAAAAAAAATGCAAAACAGAAAAAAAGGAAGAACCCCCTCACTTTGGGCATTGGCCCGGCCGCCCACACACTTCTGGCCTCAACCCATCCGGCCTACCTGATGCCCAAATGGACCGGCCCACCCTACCCCACTGCACCTACTAACCCACCCAGAGACACCGAACCCTAACCCACTCCTCCCACTCCCCACGTCTCTCCTCTCCTCGTCTCCGATCCTGGATCGGCACGAGCGCCTCTTCCCACCTCCTCTGCAGATGCCCCGAGGGCGCCCTGGCGCCGCCCGACCTCTACTTCGCCACGCCGCCATCGCCTCGTCTCCCTCCTGCGCCTCCCCCTCTTCGCCGATCTGGATGCACCACCGCCCGAGTACCTCGCCGGAGGCCACGACGCCGCGACCACCCCGCTGGCCTGCTTCCACCTCTCCGCCGGACCTCCTCGCCCTCCTCCCCGAGTCGCTCCCCGCGCACCGTTGCCCAGTCCCTGAACCCTGGCGTGAGCGCGCCTTCCCCTCTCTCTCGCGTGACCTCGTCTCACCTGGCAGCCCAGCCCCAGCGCTCACCACGTCGTCGGTGTGCCGGCGCCTGAACAGCTTCGCCAGTCGCGCCTCCGCCTGCCTCTCTCCACTGCGCACCGCCACGGACCCGCCTGCGCACACCGCCTCCGTCCTCGGCCTCCCTCGCGGATCGGCGCCGACGCCGCCGCCCGAAAATCTCATTGAGCCGCCCGCCTCCTCTTCGTCGCCGGTGCCACCTCTCGTCTCCGTCTCTCCTCCTCTTTCCCTCTCGTCCGGTCGCCATGATTCCTACACTCGCGCGCACGCCCTCGCTCCCCTCGCCCCGCTCCAGTCCGAGCTCGCGCCGACCACCCATGACCTGCGGCGAACTCCGGCTCCCGGCCGTCGCCCGTCTTGCCGGGCTTTCGCCCGTCAGGCGCTGGCGCATACCGCGCACGCTTTCGCGCCCAGGCAGTGCCCGCTAACCGCCCCTGTGGCTTGGCCTTTGGGTCACTGCCCAGTGGGGCCCCCAGCGCCCCAGAATGTTTTTTTAATAAATTAAAATAAATAATAATAATAATGAAAATATACATTAAAATTAATTAATTAATTAATTAATAAAGAATTAATTAACTTAATTAATTTTGATAGTTAAACTAACTAATCTATTAACTAAACTAATTAATCAATTAATTAGTTAATTAAGTAGCCAATGACAGTGGGGCCCACCCCCTAATTAATCTTGATTAGGTTAATTAAAATGCTTAATTAAAATGTGTCACTGACCAGTAGGACCCACTGGTCAGGTTGACCAGTCAACCCCTGTTGACTGCTGACGTCAGCATGACATCATGTTGATGTCATTAATCTGTTTTTTAAATTAACTAAATAATTAATTAAATTCCAGAAATTAATAAAGTCTTTAGAAAATCATATCTTTTAATCCGTAACTCGGATTAAAATATTTTCAACATGAAAGTTGCTCAGAACGACGAGACGATTCCGGATACGCAACTCGTTCGTCCGCCACACCCCCCTAACCTATCGAACTCACAACTTTCCCCCTCCGGCTCCTTCTGCTGAATATAAACACCGGAATACTTTCCGGATGTTTCCCCCTTCACCGGTATCACCACATACCGCGTTAGGGCACGCCTAGCATGACGCTTTGCTTTGTCATGCATCGTCATGCATCTGTTTGCTTGAATATTCATTGTTTCTTCCCCCTCTTCTTCCGCTAGACACCGAGACCGACGCTGCTTGCCAGATGCGACTACGGAGTCTGACCCTCTCTCTTGCAGAGCAACCAGGCAAGCCCCTTGATCACCAGATATCGCCTATTCTACTCTATATCGCTTGCATTAGAATAGTGTAGCATGTTATCGCTTTCCGTTATACCTATCCTCGATGCATAGCCTCGCCCTTGCTACTATCACATTGTTACCTTTACCCGCAATCCTACATGCTTAGTATAGGATGCTAGTATTTCCATCTGTGGCCCTACGTTCTTGTCCGTCTCATTGCTATACTATCGGGCCGTGATCACTCGGGAGGTGATCACGGGTATATACTATATACTTTATACATGATACATGTGGTGCTTAAAGTCGGGTCGGCTCGAGGAGTACCCGCGAGTGATTCACGGATTGGGGGCTGAAAGGACCTTTGTCCCGACGGCCCTCTGGATGGATCTTTGTGGCGGAGCGGACAGGCGTTGAGACCGCCTAGGAGAGAGGTGGGCTGGCCTGTTCGGGCGTTATGGATACTTAACACGCTTAACGAAGTTCTTGGTATTTGATCCGAGTCCGCCATTTGGTCTATACTCACTAACCATCTACGTGGGAGTAGTTATGGGTATCCCGGCGTCGTGGTATCAGCCGAAGCCTTCGTGACGTCAGCGACTGAGCGGCGCACGCCGGATTGGACCGCGTAACATGACTTCCTTTGTAATGGAGGTTGCTAGGTCTGCTTCGGCCGCGTTATAACGTCTTGAGTGTGCTAAGGCGATGGGCCCCGGACCCACAGGCGCTTAGGTTTGAACCGGCGTGTTGGCGCTCTGTTGGCCTAGGTCGGGCTGCGGCGTGTTGATCTTCCGCGGCGGGCATGACCCAGAAAGTGTGTCCGCCAAATGGGATCAAGCGTGTTGGGTTATGTGGTGCACCCTGCAGGAAGTTTAATCTATTCGAATAGCCGTGATCTTCGATGTGAGGGCGACTTGAGTTGTACCTTGACCTTATGACAACTAGAACTGGATACTTAATAAAACACACCCTTCCAAGTGCCAGATATAACCCGGTGGTCGCTCTCTCAGGGATACGAGGAGGGATCGCCGGGTAGGATTATTGCTATGTGATGCTACTTGGAGGACTTCAGCCTACTCTCTTCTACATGTTGCAAGACGGAGGCTGCCAGAAGCGTAGTCTTTGACAGGATTAGCTATCCTCTTCTTATTCTGGCATTCTGAAGTTCAGTCCACTGATATGGCCTTTACACATATATCCATGCATATGTAGCGTAGCTCCTTACTTGCGAGTACTTTGGATGAGTACTCACGGTTGCCTTGTTCCCCCTTTTTCCCCTTTCTTTACCCGATTGCTGCAACCAGACGATGGAGCCCAGGAGGCATGCGCCTCTTTCGATCTATATCCCAGTTTGTGCTAGCCTTCTTAAGGCAAAATTGTTTAACTTATGTCTGTACTCAGATATTGTTGCTTCCGCTGACTCGTCTATGATCGAGCACTTGTATTCGAGCCCTCGAGGCCCCCGGCTTGTATTATGATGCTTGTATGACTTATTTTATTTTAGAGTTGTGTTGTGATATCTTCCCGTGAGTCCTCGATCTTGATCGTATTACGCTTATGCAGTATGATTAGTGTACCATTGAATCGGGCGTCACAAGTTGGTATCGAGCCGATCGCCTGTAGGAATCCCCTTCCAACTCCTTGGTCAAGTCGAGTCTAGACTTTACAAAACTTTTACTAACATGGCTGTGCGGCCCATGGGCCCACGCCGCCATTGGGTGGTATTAGGATCTTTACTCCTCGATCTTTACTCTGGGATTCTGAACTCTCTTCTATTCGGGTTAAACGATTTTTACTAAAATCTAACTTTAGGATCTCGTTACTACTTCCTCCCGGAGAACCCCTCACTACAGGTGATTGCCCATGTCGCTTTTGTAATTCCCTACCACCGAAACATCCCTATGGATAAATACTTACGCCTGTCGTTCTTACTTTTATTCCCAGTTAATCTTGTTATTACAAGATATCCCGAAATTCTCTCTAATGTTCCGAGAATACTTTGCGCCTATTGCCTTGCAGTTCTTTTCTACATGAATACCCCTACGGTTAATTCTCGCACTTATCGAGTATCCGCTCATCCCCCATGTTGATCATGTGTTACACAAAAGTCTTCGAAATACCATTCGGTATTCCAAAAATCCTCAGCAACCTATTGCTCTAGAATTTCTTGTTTGTTTTCATTATGATTAATCCCATAAGTATAGTACTCATATTGGCATCCTTTGTCACCATCATTTTTGAGTCCGTTGATTCAATACGTGCGAATGCACGCAATCATCAGTTGATCCTTTTAAATTATCTTTCCGGCTCAGACTGAGCTGGTTCTCTACCAATCCAATTGCCGTCGATTGCACCCCTAAGGCTATTCAACTTATCCGTCCCTAATCATAACATTGCTTCTGATCCCTTGATTTGAAAATCATAAGTCCTTTGTTATCTAAGCATCGAATTGTTCTGATGTTCTGTAATCCAATGCATTTGCATTATTTCTTCCTCTTATTGAGTACCGATACTCACATCATATCCCTTATGGACCACCAGATCCTTTGTTGGATTTTATCTGACAACGCCCTTCATATTCAATAACCTTGTGAGCCTTTCCTCGGATACATAATGCATTTGGTAAATTGTATCCTCTGTTTTCTCAACCATGCTCTGCCCTCGAGTTTGAGTTAATTACTCCTAAAGATTGTGATATATGTTTCTAAGATGCCCCGATGGGTTGAACATATACCTTCCTTAAATTTTGGGAACCCAAAAGTCTTCATGGGTCATAACCTCCTGGTATTCCGTCAGTTAAACTTTAAAACTTTAAGCATTCTTAAACGAGAGCAGTAAATGAGAAGTTGTGTATTGGATAAGTGGGAGCCGACCTTGAACTTTGTGTTCATGCCCATGGACCCGAGGTGGAACTTATCATGGAAGCTTCTCGTAGTAATAATAATCCCCTTGTTATAACTTCTTCTCTTAGCTATGCTTGGTCTTTTTACGACCGTGGTTCCGGCCATGATTGTTCTTCTTTGTTCCGCTTCTCGGACAAGTTAAAGCACTTGTCTTCTCTGAGATCAATATGCCTGCCCAACCTCTATTATGATCTACCTTCGAGTATTACCCCTGGTATCTCGAGGATATCATGCCATTGTAATACATCTTGCAAAATTTTGATGAAGTACTACCTTTCCCTGTCAATGTCACTTCATGGGTTCTGGGTTGTTGGTCAACCGAGAACACCGATAAGTGAATCGATTCCGCACTCTGATTCAATAGCTCTAAGTAATTCTTGTTGCTTACGAGTTTAAAAATCCTTCAAGTCATTCCTAGCCTGATTGGCTATATCATTATCGTGCTAAATTTTAACCGTGCTACCTGGTCCTTCCTGGAGCATAATTTTCGATGATGAGCTAAGCTTACGTCGATATTCCTCGTCATATCATTCTACCTCAGACAACAAGCTTGGTTTCGAGTTTGTGTCGTACCCATGGTTCCAATAACCTCTTGCTTCATCATTCTTTTGACTTGATGTGATCGCGGATCGATTACATCTTCAGGTAATCTCTCAACAAATGTGTCATGATCATTATCAACATTCTGAGCTCTTCGAGAATATCAATCAAATTCATGATGAGAATTTCCATCCTTGCCCCTCGATGATTTGTGTTGTCATCGACTACTTCCTTGCCTTCTATCCAACACAAACTTGTTCGTGTTGTGGCTATACCTTGAGTTCCTTGTTAACCGACTTATGTTATGTTCTACCTTGAAGTATCTGTTGGGAAACGTAGTAATTTCAAAATTTTCCTACGCACACACAGGACCATGGTGATGGCATAGCAACGAGAAGGGAGAGTGTTGTCTACGTACCCTCGTAGACCAAAGCGGAAGCGATCACAACGTAGAGGAAGTAGTCGACGTTCTCCTCGCGATCCTGCCGATCCCAAAGGTTACTCCGGCACCTCCGAGTCGATGATGACGTGAGAGGAAGTAGTCGACGTTCTCCTCGCGATCCAGCCGATCCCAGCGCCGTTACTCCTGCGCCTCCGAAGTTCTTGGCACACGTTCAGCTCGATGGCGCTCCTCGAGCTCCGATCCGGCAAAGCTCCGGGAGAGGGAGTTCACAAGACGACGGCGTGGCAGGACGATCTTGATGTTTCACCGGCGCAGGGCTTCGCTTCGCCTAAGCACCGCCAACGATATGACCGAGGTGGAATATGGTGGAGGGGCACCGCACACGGCTAAGGAACGATCTCAAGGATCAACTTGTGTGTTCTAGGGTGCCCCCCACCCCGTATATAAAGGAGGGAGGGAGGAGGTGGCCGGCCACAAGGGGCGCCATAGGGAGGGAAACCTACTCCAAGTAGGTTTCCCTCTCCTTTCCTTATCTTATTTGGAGGGGAAGGAAGGAGTACTAGTATTAGGAAGTAGTACTAGTAGTAGGAATAGGAAGAGGGAAGGAGAAAGGAAAGGGGGCCCCCCTCCCCAATTCGGATTGGGCTTGGGGCGCGCCTCCCTTGTTCCTTCTCCTTCCTACATGGGCCCAATAAGGCCCATATACCTCCCGGGAGTTCCGGTAACCTCCCTGAGCTCCAAACTTCTCCTAACCTTACCGGTGTCCAAATATATCCGTCCAATATATTAATCTTTCTGTCTAGACCATTTCGAGACTCCTCGTCATGTCCGTGATCATATCCGGGACTTCGAACAACCTTCGGTACATCAAAATACACAAACTCATAATATAACCGTCATCGAAACCTTAAGCGTCATGGACCCTACGGTTCGAGAACAATGTAGACATGACCGAGACACATCTTCGTCAATAACCAATAGCGGGACCTGGATGCCCATATTGGTTCCTACATTTTCTACGAAGATCTTTATCGGTCGACCGCATAACAACATATCGTTGTTCCTTTTGTCATCGGTATGTTACTTGCCCGAGATTCAATCGTCGGTATCCAATACCTAGTTCAATCTCGTTACTAGCAAGTCTCTTTACTCGTTCCGTAATACATCATCTCACAACTAACTCATTAGTTGCAATGCTTGCAAGGCTTATGTGATGTGTATTACCGAGAAGGCCCAGAGATACCTCTCCATAATCGGAGTGACAAAACCTAATCTCGAAATCGCCAACCCAACAAGTACCTTTGGAGACACCTGTAGTACTCCTTTATGATCACCCGATTCGTTGTGACGTTTGGTAGTACCCAAAGTGTTCCTCCGGTAAACGGGAGTTGCATAATCTCATAGTTATAGGAACATGTATAAGTCATGAAGAAAGCAATAGCAATATACTAAACGATCGAGTGCTAAGCTAACAGAATGGGTCATGTCAATCACATCATTCTTCTAATGAGGTGATCCCATTAATCAAATGACAACACATGTCTATGGTTAGGAAACATAACCATCTTTGATTAATGAGCTAGTCTAGTAGAGGCTTACTAGTGACTTATCATTTGTCTATGTATTCACACATGTATTATGTTTCCGGTAAATACAATTCTAGCTTGAATAATAAACATTTATCATGATATAAGGAAATAAATAATAACTTTATTATTGCCTCTAGGGCATATTTCCTTCAGTCTCCCACTTGCACTAGAGTCAATAATCTAGATTACTCAAGAATGATTCTAACACCCATGGAGTCTTGGTGCTGATCATGTTTTGCTCGTGGAAGAGGCTTAGTCAACGGGTCTGCAACGCGTTCAGATCCGTATGTATTTTGCAAATCTCTATGTCTCCCACTTGGACTTGGTCCCGAATGGAATTGAAGCGTCTCTTGATATGCTTGGTCCTCTTGTGAAATCTGGATTCCTTTGCCAAGGCAATTGCACCGATATTGTCACGTAAGATCTTCATCGGTCCCGATGCACTAGGTATAACACCTAGATCGAAATGAACTCTTTCATCCAGACTCCTTCATTTGCTGCTTCCGAAGCAGCTATGTACTCCGCTTCACATGTAGATCCCGCCACGACGCTTTGTTTAGAACTGCACCAACTGACAGCTCCACCGTTTAACAAAAACACGTATCCGGTTTGCGATTTAGAATCGTCCGGATCGATGTCAAAGCTTACATCGACGTAACCATTTACGACTAGCTCTTTGTCACCTCCATATACGAGAAACATATCCTTAGTCCTTTTCGGGTATTTCAGGATGTTTTTGACCGCTGTCGATGATCCACTCTGGATTACTTTGGTACCTTCCTGCCAAGCTTACAGCTAAGCATACGTCAGTCTGGTACACAGCATTGCATACATGATAGAGCTTATGGCTGAAGCATAGGGAACATCTTTCATTTTCTCTCTATCTTCTGCTGTGGTGGGCATTGAGTCGACTCAATCTCACACCTTATGTCTGAGTAAAAAACTTTCTTTGCACGATCCATTTTGAACTTCTTCAAAACTTTATCAAGGTATGTGCTTTGTGAAAGTCCAATTAAGCGTCTTGATCTATCTCTATAGATCTTGATGCCCAATATGTAAGCTTCACCAAGGTCTTTCATCGAAAAACTCTTGTTCAAGTATCCCTTTATGCTATCCAGAAATTCTATATCATTTCCGATCGGTAATATGTCATCTACATATAATATCGTAAATGCTACTGAGCTCCCACTCACTTTCTTGTAAATACAGGCTTCTCCAAAAGTCTCAGATAAACCCAAATACTTTGATCACACTATCAAAGCGTTTATTCCAACTCCGAGATGCTTGCACCAGTCCATAAATGGATCATTTGGAGCTTGCACACTTTGTTAGCTCCCTTTGGATCGATAAAACCTTCGTTGCATCATATACAACTCTTCTTCCGTAAATCCATTCAGGAATGCGGTCTTTACATCCATTTGCCAAATTTCATAATCATAAAATGCGTGCAATTGCTAACATGATTCGGACAGACTTAAGCATCGCTACGGGTGAGAAGGTCTCATCGTAGTCAATCCCTTGAACTTGTCGAAACCCCTTTGCGACAAGTCGAGCTTTGTAGACAACAATATTACCGTCACGTCGGTCTTCTTGTTGAAGATCCACTTGTTTTCTATTGCTTGCCGACCCTCGGGCAAGTCAACCAAAGTCCACACTTTGTTTTCATACATGGATCCCATCTCAGATTTCATGGCTTCAAGCCATTTTATGGAATCTGGGCTCACCATCGCTTCTTCATAGTTCGTAGGTTCATCATGATCTAGTAGCATGACTTCCGAACAGGATTGCCGTACCACTCTAGTGCGGATTTTATTCTGGTTGATCTACGAGGTTACGTAGTAACTTGATCTGAAGTTTCATGATCAACATCATCAACTTCCTCACTATTTGGTGTAGATATTGCGAAACTGGTTTACGTGATAAACTACTTTCAAATAAGGGAGAAGGTACAGATTACCTCATCAAGTTCTACTTTCCTCCCACTCACTTCTTTCGAGAGAAACTCCTTCTCTAGAAAGGATCCATTCTTAGCAACAAATGTCTTGCCTTCGGATCTGTGATAGAAGGTGTACCCAATCGTCTCCTTTGGGTATCCTATGAAGATACATTTCTCCGATTTAGGTTCGAGCTTATCGGGTTGAAGCTTTTTCACATAAGCATCGCATCCCCAAACTTTAAGAAAGCGACAACTTTGGTTTCTTGCTAAACCACAGCTTCATAAGGTGTCGTCTCAACGGATTTTGACGGTGTTCTAGTCAGCGTGAATGCGGCCGTCTCAAGAGCATAACCCCAAAACGATAGCGGTAAATCTGTAAGAGACATCATAGATCGCACCATATCTAGTAAAGTGCGATTACGACGTTCGGACACACCATTGCGCTGTGGTGTTCCGGGTGGCGTGAGTTGCGAAACTATTCCGCATTGTTTCAAATGTAGACCAAACTCGTAACTCAAATATTCGCCTTCACGATCAGATCGTAGAAACTTTATTTTCTTATTACGATGATTTTCAACTTCACTCTGAAATTCTTTGAACTTTTCAAATGTTTCAGACTTATATTTCATTAAGAAGATATACCCATATCTGCTTAAATCATCTGTGAAGGTGAGAAAATAACGATATCCGCCACGAGCCTCAACATTCATTGGACCACATACATCAGTATGTATGATTTCCAACAAATCTGTTGCTCTCTCCTTAGTAACGGAGAACTGGGTTTTAGTCTTCTTGCCCATGAGGCAGGGTTCGCAAGTGCCAAGTGATTCATAATCAAGTGACTCCAAAAGTCCATCAAGATGGAGTTTCTTCATGCGCTTTATACCGATATGACCTAAACGGCAATGCCACAAATAAGTCGCACTATCATTATCAACTCTGCATCTTTTGGTTTCAACATTATGAATATGTGTATCACTACTATCGAGATTCATTAAAAATAGACCACTCTTCAAGGGTGCATGACCATAAAAGATATTATTCATATAAATAGAACAACCTTTATTCTCTCGATTTAAATGAATAACCGTCTCGCATCAAACAAGATCCAGATATAATGTTCATGCTTAACGCTGGCACCAAATAACAATTATTTAGGTCTAAAACTAATCCCGAAGGTAGATGTAGAGGTAGCGTGCCGACCGCGATCACATCGACTTTGGAACCATTTCCCAGCGCATCGTCACCTCGTCCTTTGCCGGTGTTCGCAATCAGAAGTCCCTGTTTCGAGTTGCAAATATTAGCAACAGAACCGATTATCAAATACCCAGTGCTACTGCGAGCTCTAGTAAGGTACACATCAATAACATGTATATCATATATACCTTTGTTCACCTTGCCATCCTTCTTATCCGCCAAATACTTGGGGCAGTTCCGCTTCCGATTGACCGATGCGCTTGCGGTAGAAGCACTCGATTTCAGGTTTAGGTCCAGACTTGGGTTTCTTCCCTTGAGCAGCAACTTGTTTGCTGTTCTTCTTGAAGTTCCCCTTCTTCTTCCTTTGCCCTTTTCTTGAAACTAGTGGTCTTGTTGACCATCAACACTTGATGCTCTTTCTTGATTTCTACCTCCAGCGGCTTTTAGCATTGCGAAGAGCTCGAGGAATTGTCTTAGTCATCCCTTGCATATTATAGTTCATCACGAAGCTCTTGTAGCTTGGTGGCGATGATTGGAGAATTACATCAATGACACTATCATCCGGAAGATTAACTCCCAGCTGAATTAAGTGATTATTATACCCGGACATTTTGAGTATGTGCTCACCTTGTGAAGCTGTTCTCCTCCATCTTGCAGCTATAGAACTTATTGGAGACTTCATATCTCTCAATCCGGGCATTTGCTTGAAATATTAACTTCAACTCTTGGAACATCTCATATGCTCCATGACGTTCAAAAGCGTCGTTGAAGACCCGGTTCTAAGCCGTAAAGCATGGCACTTGAACTATAGAGTAGTCATCGACTTTGCTCGCCAGACGTTCACAACTTCTCGGCGTTGCTCTGCAGGCACGGCACCAGCGGTGCTTCCGGGACGTAATTCTTCCAGGCAGCAATGAGGATAATCCTCAAATTACGGACCCAGTCCGTGTAATTGCTACCATCATCTTTCAACTTTGCTTTCTCAAGGAACGCATTAAAATTCAACGGAACAACGGACGAGCCATCTATCTACAGTAAACATAGACAAGCAAAATACTATCGGTACTAAGTTCATGATAAATTTAAGTTTTAATTAATCATATTACTAAAGAACTCCCACTTAGACAGACATCTCTCTAGTCATCTAAGTGATCACGTGATCCAAATCAACTAAACCATAACCGATCATCATGTGAGATGGAGTAGTTTTCAATGGTGAACATCTTATGTTGATCATATCTACTATATGATTCACGCCGACCTTCGGTCTCCGTGTTCGAGGCCATATCTGCATATGCTAGGCTCGTCAAGTATAACCTCGAGTATTCTGCGTGTGCAAAACTGGCTTGCACCCGTTGTAGATGGACGAGAGCTTATCACACCCGATCATCACGTGGTGTCTCGACACGACAAACTTTGGCAACGGTGCATACTCGGGAGAACACTACTTGATAATTTTAATGAGAGATCATCTTAAAATGCTACCGTCAATCAAAGCAAAATAAGATGCATAAAGGATAAACATCACATGCAATCAATATAAGTGATATGATATGGCCATCATCATCTTGTGCTTGTGATCTCCATCTTCAAGCACCGTCATGATCACCATCGTCACCGGTAGCGACACCTTGATCTCCATCGTAGCATCGTTGTCGTTTACGCCATGCTTCTCGACTATCGCTACCGCTTAGTGATAAAGTAAAAGCAATTACAGGGCATTTGCATTTCATACAATAAGCGACAACCATATGGCTCCTGCCGATTGCCGATAACTCGGTTACAAAACATGATCATCTCATACAATAAAATATAGCATCACGTCTTGACCATATCACATCACAACATGCCCTGCAAAAACAAGTTAGGCGTCCTCTACTTTGTTGTTGCAAGTTTTACGTGGCTGCTACGGGCTGAGCAAGAACCGTTCTTACCTACGCATTAAAACCACAACGATACTTCGTCAAATAGACTCCGTTTTAACCTTCTCAAGGACGGGCGTATGCCTTTTCAGTTCAACTAAAGTGAGAGAGACAGACACCCGCCAGCCACCTTTAAGCACGAGTGCTCGTAGCAGTGAAACCAGTCTCAGCGTAAGCGTCTGCGTAATGTCGGTCCGGGCGCTTCATCTCACAATACCGCTGAACCAAAGTATGACATGCTGGTAGGCGGTATGACTTGTATCGCCCACAACTCGCTTGTGTTCTACTCGTGCATATGACATCAACGCATAAAACCTGGCTCGGATGCCACCGTTGGGAAACGTAGTAATTTCAAAATTTTCCCTCGCACACACGGGACCATGGTGATGGCATAGCAACGAGAAGGGAGAGTGTTGTCTCGTGCCCTCGTAGACCAAAGCGGAAGCGATCACAACGTAGAGGAAGTAGTCGACGTTCTCCTCGCGATCCTGCCGATCCCAAAGGTCAATTCCGGCACCTCCGAGTCGATGATGGCGTAGAGGAAGTAGTCGTCGTTCTCCTCGCGATCCAGCCGATCCCAGCGCCCGTTACTCCGGCGCCTCCGAGTTCTTGGCACCACGTTCAGCTCGATGGCGCTCCTCGGGCTCCGATCCGGCAAAGCTCCGGGAGAGGGAGTTCCGTCGGCCGCGGCGGCGTGGTGGCGATCTTGATGTTTCACCGGCGCGGGGCTTCGCCTAAGCACCGCTACGATATGACCGAGGTGGAATATGGTGGAGGGGGCACCGCACACGGCTAAGGAGCGATCTCAAGGATCAACTTGTGTGTTCTAGGGTGCCCCCACCCCGTATATAAAGGAGGGAGGGAGGAGGTGGCGGCCACAAGGGGGGCGCGCCATAGGGAGGAAACCTACTCCAAGTAGGTTTCCTCTCCTTTCCTTATCTTATTTGGAGGGGAAGGAAGGAGTACTAGTATTAGGAAGTAGTACTAGTAGTAGGAATAGGAAGGGGAAGGAGAAAGGAAAGGGGCGGCCCCCTCCCCAGTCGGATTGGGCTTGGGCGCCCCCCTCCCTTGTTCCTTCTCCCTTCCTCCTACATGGGCCCAATAAGGCCCATATACCTCCCGGGGTGTTCCGGTAACCTCCCGGAGCTCCAAACTTCTCCGGAACCTTTCCGGTGTCCAAATATATCCGTCCAATATATTAATCTTTATGTCTCGACCATTTCGAGACTCCTCGTCATGTCCGTGATCATATCCGGGACTCAGAACAACCTTCGTACATCAAAATACACAAACTCATAATATAACCGTCATCGAAACCTTAAGCATGCGGACCCTACGGTTCGAGAACAATGTAGACATGACCGAGACACATCTTGGTCAATAACCAATAAGCGGGACCTGGATGCCCATATTGGTTCCTACATTTTCTCTGAAGATCTTTATCGGTCGAACCGCATAACAACATACGTTGTTCCTTTTGTCATTGGTATGTTACTTGCCGAGATTCGATCGTCGGTATCCAATACCTAGTTCAATCTCGTTACTAGCAAGTCTCTTTACTCGTTCCGTAATACATCATCTCACAACTAACTCATTAGTTGCAATGCTTGCAAGGCTTATGTGATGTGTATTACCGAGAAGGCCAGAGATACCTCTCCAGAGCAATCGGAGTGACAAAACCTAATCTCAAAATCGCCAACCCAACAAGTACCTTTGGAGACACACCAGTACTCCTTTATGATCACCCGATTCGTTGTGACGTTTGGTAGTACCCAAAGTGTTCCTCCGGTAAGCGGAGTTGCATAATCTCATAGTTATAGGAACATGTATAAGTCATGAAGAAAGCAATAGCAATATACTAAACGATCGAGTGCTAAGCTAACGGAATGGGTCATGTCAATCACATCATTCTTCTAATGAGGTGATCCCATTAATCAAATGACAACACATGTCTATGGTTAGGAAACATAACCATCTTTGATTAATGAGCTAGTCTAGTAGAGGCTTACTAGTGACTTATCTGTTTGTCTATGTATTCACACATGTATTATGTTTCCGGTAAATACAATTCTAGCATGAATAATAAACATTTATCATGATATAAGGAAATAAATAATAACTTTATTATTGCCTATAGGGCATATTTCCTTCAGTATTACCATCTTCTATGTCAAGAATGTCGTGAGAATTTCACCACCTCTTGAGAATTCTTGGTATGGTGATACTTCTCACCCTCACCATTCTTTCTTGGTACCCGTGTTGTTTCTAACCGGAATACCGACAATTGAACTATGATGTGTGAATTCAAAATTTCTAGCAACCCTATTGCTTTGAAGTGAATGGTCGAGTTTCATTCTAATTCTTTTGTTCGTCAAGTCATCATTCTAACATTGATCGTACAACCCAGCCCATATTTCGGGTGCACCCTTCCACCAATGTTTAATTGTGTATGTCTTTCCTCGAGCATACATCGTTATATCATTTGTTATGACTAATGTTATCTCCTTGTTCACAATTGTGGAAACCCATCTTTTTGGAAATCTTGACGAAATGTTGCTGAATCCATCAGCCACCTCCTTATCTCTCCTTGGATTAATGGATGAACTCTTGTTTCGGAACTCGCTTCCATAGTTCATTTCTGAAAATCTTACAATGTCAACTCGTCAATTGTGTTGCACCTTTTCTTCTCGTGCATCCCAAGTCTAAGGTATCTTGACACCAATCAGATCTGAATCTCGATCGGATATGATGGTTGGAACATATTTTCAAGAGTTATAACATTGGTCCCTATATGCCCCGGTAAGGTGATGTCATGCCTAGCACACGGACCAGAGGACCTAGTGTTATAGTTTCCTTTGTAACAAGGTTAATCATTTTTCCATGAGGAAACTGAATGCCTGTTTAATGAGTTTATCCTGATGGATCCTTTGTGTATCCAAAATCCGATTTTTGCGTGAAGACCATGTCAATGCTATGTCGAAGCATGTCTGTGGTACTCCGATTTTTAACAAGAACATTTAAAGCCCAATGCTAAATGCTTCTTGATCAATTATCCAAACACCGTTGTATGGGTAATGTCATGAAAATTTCTCTTCCCTTTCCTAAAGGGGTTTTCTACGTTATATCCCGTCATGAATATCATGCTTTGCTTGCCCTTGGGAAGGATATACCCCGATATATGTGTTTAAACACATTTTCCTTTCCATTGTTACATTTAACTTTGATAATCTTATTTTCCTTTCCATTGGCTGGTTTAACCTTTCTTGAGGTCTATATAATCTAAGCGATATTATCCTCTGGCTTATGTAAACACCTCGGTGTACAACTCTGTCGATAAAGACCACATTACTATTGTTGATGACATTTCGGTAACCACCGATGGACGAGAACTTTGCCTATTGGTCCGCCTCGTTTCAACGAGCAGGAAAATGGTTCTCCTTGTCCCTCACCTTGGTACCGATGTAGTTGCTGACATATAACTGACATGCTAACCTCTGACATGCCTTACTTGCATGATCGTGCAAGACATCACCGCCTTCCTACTTTTAACCCACATGGTGGGCCCATAACCCATAGTTCCACAGGATCGAAACCTGACTCTCCTGTACAACCTGATGTCAAAGTTATTCCTCGTGCTTGACTTTGTATGTAAGTCACGGGCCACTTGCCTGTTGATCTATTCTGGTATCAGACACAATACTTATTCCCGTTGCTCTGAACCCCTTTTCGATTTCTGCTTGTGCAATGAATGATTGCCTATCCGCTTGAAACTTCTTATTACACTGTCTTACTTTGCTCTCGATGTGTGTCATTTGTTCAAATCGAGATACTCATATGTTCATTCTTGGGATACCCCCAGATGAATTTCCCTCATAACATCCTATCATGGTAGAGCTGCCCCTTACCTATTCGTAAGTACGATGGAGTTCCCCGAAGAAAGGACGACAACTTCATCATGATGCTTTGGAATAAAGAATTGAAGACATCAACGAAAGGGATTAACTTCTTCGAGAAGATCCATTAGAATAACCAGAACTTTCCCCCTTACTCCCCTCTTAAATCTCGGGACGAGATTTCTTGTAGTGGAGGAGAATTGTGACGCCCAGATAATTATGCTACAGTAATCCCATGCTAATCATGCCACGTCACCTCGGTTACTGTTGCTAACCTCGCAATGATTCGAAACCGTTTCGAAATTTAAATTCTAATTATGTCAAACAACAAACGTTTTCAAAAGTTGAAACAAAATTGTTCGGTGGGTGCCGAATATTACAAGGGTAATTATATTAAAGAAAACATATTTTTAGAAAGTGTCTGAATATTTTAAAATGAATTAAAAGCAGAAAGAGAAATAATAAAAGAAAATGCAAAACAGAAAAAAGGAAGAACCCCCCCCTCACTGGGCCGATGGCCCAACACCTAGCCACCCCCTTGGGCCTCAACCCATCTGCCTACTCGACGGGCCCAAATGGACCGGCCCACCCCACCCCACTTGCACCTACTAACCCACCCAGAGACACCGAACCCTAACCCACTCCTCCCACTCCCACGTCTCTCCTCTCCTCGTCCCGATCTGGATCGTCTGGCCTTCTCCCCCATCGACGAGCGCCCCTTCCCACCTCCGCCAAGACGCCCCAGCGCCTGGCGCCGCCGCCCCGCACCTCTACTTCGCCACGCCGCCATCGCCTCGTCTCCCTCCTGCGCCTCCCCCTCTTCGCCGATCTGGATGCACCACCGCCCGAGTACCTCGCCGGAGGCCACGACGCTTGTGACCACCCAGCCTGCTTCCACCTCTCCATGGGACCTCCTCGCCCTCCTCCCCGAAGTCGCTCCCGCACCGTTGCCCGATCCCTCTGAACCCGTTGTGGCCAGCGCGCCCTTCCCCTCTCTCGCGTGACCTCGCCTCACCAAAGAGCTCCTGCCCCTCACCCCACGCGCTCACCACGTCGTCGGTCGTGCCCCGGCGCCCATGAACGCGCCCAGGGCCGTGCCCCCGCGCTCCGTCTCTCCACATCACACCGCGCCACGGACCGGCCTCTGCACCTGCCACCGCTCCGTCCTCGACCTCTCGCCGGATCGGCGCTCAACGTCGCCGCCGCCCGAAAATCCCGCTGGAGCCGCCCCGCCTCCTCGTCGTCGTCGGTGCCACCTCCCCATCTCCGTCTCTCCTCCTCTTTCCCTCTCGTCCGGTCGCCGTGATTCCTACACTCGCGCGCACGCCCTCGCTCCCCTCGCCCCGCTCCAGTCCGAGCTCGCGCCGACCACCACGGCCTACGGCGACCTCCGTGCCCATGCCGGCCGTCGCCCGTCTTCCTGGCTCGCCCGTCAGGCGCTGGCGCACTGCACTCCAGACGCTCGCGCCCAGTGCCCGGTGCCCGCTAACCGCCCCTGTGGCTTGGCCTTTGGGTCACTGCCCAGTGGGGCCCCCAGCGCCCCAGAATGTTTAAAAAAAAAGAAATTAAAATAAATAATAATAATAATGAAAATATATACTAAAATTAATTAATTAATTAATTAATTAATTAATAAAGAATTAATTAACTTAATTAATTTTGATTAGTTAAACTAACTAATCAATTAACTAAACTAATTAATCAATTAATTAGTTAATTAAGTAGCCAATGACAGTGGGGCCCACCCCCTAATTAATCTTGATTAGGTTAATTAAAATGCTTAATTAAAATGTGTCACCGACGGTGGGACCCATCGGTCAGTTGACCAATCAACCCCTGTTGATCTGCGACGTCGACATGACATCATGCTGATGTCATTAATCTGTTTTTCGAATTAATTAAATAATTAATTAAATTCCAGAAATTAATAAAGTCTTTAGAAAATCATATCTTTTAATCCGTAACTCGGATTAAAATATTTTCAACATGAAAGTTGCTCAGAACGACGAGACGATTCCGGATACGCAACCCGTTCGTCCGCCACACCCCCCTAACCTATCGAACTTGCAACTTTCCCCCTCCGGCTCCTCTGCCCGAAAACGCGAAACACCGGGAATACTTTCCCGGATGTTTCCCCCCTTCATCGGTATCACCACATACCGCGTTAGGGCACGCCTAGCATCACGCTTTGCTTTGTCATGCATCGTCATGCATCTGTTTGGTTGAATATTCATTGTTTCTTCCCCCTCTTCTTCCGCTAGACACCGAGACCGACGCTGCTGCTGCCCAGTACGACTACGGAGTTGACGACCCCTCTCTCTTGCCAGAGCAACCAGGCAAGCCCCCCCCTTGGTCACCAGATATCGCCTCTTCTACTCTATCCTGCTTGCATTAGAATAGTGTCTCATGTTACTGCTGTCCGTGATACCTAGCCGGATGCATAGCCCGCCCTTGCTACTCAATTTGTTACCTTTACGCAATCCTACATGCTTAGTATAGGATGCTAGTATTTCCATCTGTGGCCCTACATTCTTGTTCGTCTGCTGTGCTATACTATCGGGCCGTGATCACTCGAGAGGTGATCACGGGTATATACTATATACTTTATACATGATACATGTGGTGCTTAAAGTCGGGTCGGCTCGAGGAGTACCCATGAGTGATTCACCGGATTGGGGGCTGAAAGGACCTTTGTCCCGACGGCCCTCTGGATGGATCTTTGTGGTGGAGCGACAGGGCAGGTTGAGACCGCCTAGGAGAGAGGTGGGCCTGGCCCTGTTCGGCGTTCGCGGATACTTAACACGCTTAACGAGTTCTTGGTATTTGATCTGAGTCTGGCCATTTGGTCTATACGCACTAACCATCTACGTGGGAGTAGTTATGGGTATCCCGGCGTCGTGGTATCAGCCGAAGCCTTCGTGACATCAGCGACTGAGCGGCGCGCGCCGGATTGGACCGCGTAACGTGACTTCCTTTCAATGGAGGTTGCTAGGTCTGCTTCCGGCCGCGTTCGCAACGTGCAGGTGTGCTAAGGGCGATGGGCCTAGACCCCTGGGCGCTTAGGTTTAGACCGGCGTGTTGACCGCTCTGTTGGCCTAGGTCGGGCTGCGACGTGTTGATCTTCAGTGGCCGGGCATGACCCAGAAACGTGTGTCCGGCCAAATGTTATCAAGCGTGTTGGGTTATGTGGTGCACCCTGCGGGAAGTTTAATCTATTCGAATAGCCGTGATCTTGATGTGACGACTTGGAGTTGTACCTTGACCTTATGACAACTAGAACTGGATACTTAATAAAACACACCCTTCCAAGTGCCAGATATAACCCGGTGGTCGCTCTTTCTCAGGAATACGAGGAGGGATCGCCGGGTAGGATTATTGCTATGTGATGCTACTTGGAGGACTTCAGCCTACTCTCTTCTACATGTTGCAAGACGGAGGCTGCCAGAAGTGTAGTCTTCGACAGGATTAGCTATCCCCCTCTTATTCTGGCATTCTGCAGTTCAGTCCACTGATATGGCATTTACACATATATCCATGCATATGTAGTGTAGCTCCTTGCTTGCGAGTACTTTGGATGAGTACTCATGGTTTCCTTGTTCCCCCTTTTTCCCCTTTCTTTACCCGATTGCTGCAACCAGACGATGGAGCCCAGGAGGCCTGCGCCTCTTTCGATCTGTATCCCAGTTTGTGCTAGCCTTCTTAAGGCAAACTTGTTTAACTTATGTCTGTACTCAGATATTGTTGCTTCCGCTGACTCGTCTATGATCGAGCACTTGTATTCGAGCCCTCTGGCTTGTATTATGATGCTTGTATGACTTATTTTATTTTAGAGTTGTGTTGTGATATCTTCCCGTGAGTCCCTGATCTTGATCGTACACGTTTGCGTGTATGATTAGTGTACGATTGAATCGGGGGCGTCACAATTAATTCATATTTATGCTTTCTCATTTCAAAAATATGATGACCAGAAAGTAAAGAATTTACAATACTTGCGACACTTTTGTTGTGCCGTCAACAGTAGGAGCACACTCTCCACGCCAACATGACCACTTCCCTGGACATTATCATTGGGCCTCGATGAGTATCAGGATTAGGGGATGCAGAGCCGTGGGACACATGGTACAACAGAGGGTAGTGCTCCCCCTCCCAACTGTAGTGTGGGGCGAAACATGGTGTGAGCAAGATGCACGGTTGTCGCACACTCTCTCTATTCTTCATCCATCGCTCTCATTCTTATCTTAATAATGACATCGACGACATACAGAGTTGAGGAATATCTTGATCAAGTACCGACGAGCTTCAAATATATTCTCCATTAAGAAATATTTATTTTCAATATTTCATTCACTTTTAATCATTATACTCCATCCGTCTCAAAATAAGTGTCTCGACCTTGTACTAACTAACAATACTCCCTATACTTAGCGGGGAAGATCGGATGCAATAAGATCCTAATTGAATCAGACAACAACTTTGTGGTTGAATCAGTACAAAATCTGGATGCTCATGCTGGACTTGATGCGGTTATGGTGGCAGAGTGTAAGCAGCTAGCTCTGGATTTTGCTAGTGTTGAATACTCACATTGCTTCCGCGAGGCAAATGAGGTGACACATAGATTAGCGCAAAAATCCTTTAGTGATAAATCTTCTATTTTCTGGGAATCGTTTATCCCTGAGTTTATTTCTCACTTCATTGTAAATGACTTGGCTATTATTTGACGAATAAAGTCTTATTGGTTCAAAAAAAACTAACAATACTCCCTCTGTTCTTAAATATAAGTCTTTTTAAAGATTCAATATGGACTACATACAGAGCAAAATGAGTAAAAGTACACTCGAAAATATGTCTATATACATCCGTATGTAGTTCGTATTAAAATTTCTAAAAAGACTTAAATTTAGAAACGGGGGAATACAAAATTGTGTATAAATTGTATTAAGAGTTATGTTATGACAGAGGGAGTATGTACTAACAAGAAACATCATCAAGTATTAATCGGTGCTCTTCCGGAAAATGAAAATTCAGTGCTAGCACGCGTGCATCCAGTAGCTTCTGGCTGGTATAAGACCAATCTCATTCCATTTCATTAAAGAAAAGCACTGACCGCCCACTACGTGCCTTATCTCATCGCCACTCCTCTCCTTCTTTTATCCAGATCGCCAATTCCTCCGCTCATCCTAATCCAGCGATGGTCCTCTTCTTCTTCTCTCACCATCCAATCTAGCCAAGAGCCGCACGTGCGCGGGGCCGGGCCAGCGCAGCACCCCCTAATCGGCGATGAACCCAGAGGCCGCCATGGCTGGCGCCTTGGAGCTCCTCTGCCTCGTCCTGATCTGGCCGTCCGCCCCAGTCGTCGGCCCCGTGCTCCGGATCAGGCCAGAAGCCTCGCCTACGACCTGATTCGGACCGTCTAACCTTCGCCACCTGTGCCGTGCCCCAGAGGTTTGGCCGATCCCGCGTCGCTCATTCTCGCTTCTTCCACTGCTCGCGGCTCTCGTTGACTGCGAGAGGCCACATGCCTCGTCCAACCAGCCTTGCTCCTCCACCACCACACCTCTCCCTTCTTCCTTCCCTCCCTGCTAGCCAGGGCACTCTCCCTCTCCCGCCTCTGTTCGCCGCAGGTGAGTGCGCGGCTACGGGTGTCTAGCCAGCAGCAACAGCTGCGGCAGTTCCGCGCCCGAAGAAGCCGCGCGCTGGGCGATGTGGAGGACGACGACATGCTGCTTCCTCATTCGGGCGTCCTCCTCTGCGCCGTCGGTGAGCCCCCCCTTCTTCCTCCATCTCTCTTCTCTCCCCCGTGCTTCTTCTCTAAGAGCTCTCTCTGCCTTCTATTTTTCTACAGAGAGACGGCCATGGCCGCCCGATGCCCGAGCGCCGCCGGCCAAGGATACGCCGGCGTCCAGACCCCCTCCACGCCATCCCCATCTCGCCGGATGTTGGAATAATCCAAACATATGATAATTATGATGATTAATATAAATGGTGATCAACGTTGCCAGTTGATTAGTTTAGAAAATCTAGGTGTAGCTAAACTAGACGTACGTACTAGTATTTTAGGCAGTAGGAGTCCGGCTAGGTTTGTGTTGCCGGGCAGTACTAGTTTGAGTCTAGATCTAATTAGTAGAGGAAAAGAGGGCACGAAAAGAGCCCTTGGCTATCAATTTTTATGCGCGTGTGTTTGTGCAGTTTGATGTGATCGATACTGTAGGCGAATTTCCAACAATTGGTATCAGAGCAAGGTTCGAGTGAAGTTGCGCTTGCCCCGGGGTGGCGACCCTGCTACCGCCTCAGGGCGGTTAATAGAGTCGTTGTAGCGACGAAGAGGAGCTGGCGATACAGTCGCTGGTGTAGCGACAACGAGGAGTGGGCGATATAGTCGCTGGGTGATGCAGCGACAAGGAAAGCAGGCAATAGAGTTGGTGTAGCGACAAGAAGGATCAGGCAGTTGTTGTTCGGCGGAGTGGCGACAAGAAGGTGGCGAGGACGCTGTCTCAAGCGAGGCGACGGGTGATTGTTGTTCGACAAAACGACCTGAAGGAGATTGACGGGAGCGGTTGTGCCGAGGTGCGGTGCTAGAAGATCTCGTCAAGATCGTCGTTCGGGGGGAGCGAGGAAGAGGCGACAAAGTTGCGAGCTGTCGACAAGGTGTGCACATGAGTTCTTGTAAGGTGTGTCCAAGAGCTCAGGTGTGTGAATCTTCTGCTGCTGCAGTTGACATGCGTCACTGGCGGAGGAGAATTGTAAGCGAGCGCGGGCGGAAAAAGGAATGTGTGCCTTGCGTTTCCGTTCATGGTCGTGGAGTTCCGGCGAGTTCATATACGGTGGAGATGAGTTGCACGTATATGGCGAGTTGTATAGCCGCTGGACAGAAGGTGTCGTTCGATAAGATGTGGCATCAGCGATACTGAGAAGATGTGAAGATGTGACGGGTGAAGAGATGTATCTCTCTGTGCACAAGCAACCGACGAGAAGATGAAGATCAACGTGAAAAGGACGAGCACCGGTTAAGTTGAGTTCCTGCGTGAGGCTATGCGATTAGTCTGCATGTAGCACACTAAGTTGTGGCAGCGTGGCTGGTAGTCCGGGTAATCATTGGTTTCAGTTTTCAAGTCAGCATAAAAGTATGATGGTGATGATGTGGTGGCCGTCATTGGAAGAAGAGAGAAGCTATGGTCCGGTAAGTCACATCACCGGAGGCAATCGACAAGACAAAGATGAAGAGGTGATCGTCTGCGTGTCTCGTCGTGCAAAGAGTCAAATGTTTGGATTAGGAGGGTGAATGTTGGAATAATCCAAACATGTGCTAATTAATTAGGCTAGTGTATCCGTTGCTACAAGTTGTGTTTGGTTAGAATTCGTAGTGTGATCAACGTGCAAGTTATTAGACTAGGAAAGTATATAGTACGTACTAATATTTGGAGTAGTATGAGTCCGGCTAGGATTGTGTTGCCGGATGATTAGTAGTGGTAGTTATTTCTAGCTGAGAGTCGGTTTCAGTTTTCATGTACGAGTGCTAGTTGGAGTCGGCTTTGTAAGCCATCGTTTCTGGCCCTGCGTGTATATATACACAGGGAGGGCTAGCTATTGTAACACCGTCAAGAAAACCAGAAAATCAATAGAGGAAAAGAGGGCACGACAAGAGCCTTTGGCTATCAGTTTTTGTGCGCATGTGTTCGTGTAGTTTGATGTGATCGATCCTGTGGGCGAATTTTCAACAATTAGCGCCCACAATTGGTATCTAGAGCAAGGTTTGAGTGAAGTTGCGCTTGCTCCGGTGTAGCGACCCTGCTAGCGCCTCAGGGCGGTTAATAGAGTCATTGTAGCGACGAAGAGAAGCTGGCGATACAGTCGCTGGTGTAGCGACAACGAGGAGTGGGCGATATACACTAGTAGAAAAACACCTATTAGTCCCGGTTCGTAAGGGCCTTTAGTCCCGGTTCATGAACCGGGACTAATCAAATCGTTACTAATACCTCCCCTTTAGTCCCGGTTCTAACACGTGCAGGACAGATGGTCCTCCATGTGGCGGTGCATCGAGCTTGACGGAGGGCCTTTGGTCCCGGTTGGTGGCACCAACCGGGACTAAAAGGCATCCACGTCGACATTCGATGGCTGGGGTTTTTGTTTTTTTTAACGGGGGGGGGGGGTTAAGGTTTTGGGGTTAATTTAGGTGTTTCATATATTGTGTTATCTAGCTAATTAATAGAAAGAAGTGTCCTCTCTTATGTTCGTGCTTGGTCGACGCTACGTACTATATACATATAGCCCTCGACACGCTAGCTAGTAAGAAAAGGAAGGGAACCATCGAGTACAGAAGTTCGTCATGCATACCAAGAGAAATGATCGATCGACCTCTCCTTCTCCGAGAGATTGGTCGAACAACAAGTTTTTGTATCATGTACGTCCGACGCTACTGGCTACATACATGTACAATATATAAGATCTCTCAATTACAGTCCCCTAGCATTTGAAATCAACTTCCACATGGTATTCTCCGGCTTTATTGATGACGTGGTCAAGAAATAATCCCGCCAATTCCTCTTGAATTGCTTTAATGCGATCTGATTCTAGGAGTTCATTCTGCATCTGCCATGTCTAATTTGAAGAAGGGGGTTAATTAATACATATATATGAATGAAACTCAACAGAAATGATGGTGTAATAAAATGAAATTGTGAATATTATTAATTGCTTATGCACTTCATATTGTCTTTGAGAGTAGCCCCGCTTATTTTTCAAAGTCGCGTTGTAGATAAACTCGCATTACGTAGTATCCACAGAAATCATTCCCTTGTTCCTGCCACAAGCACTTTACGAGAAATAGAGGTCAATCAAACTGATAATGAAGCATTATAAATGGCATTGATGAAAGTATAGCTATAGAATCAACGGGAGATGCGCACAACTAGCTAGCCAGTAGTACTTACTTTCGGGTATGTATATCGCAGCTCCTTCGGCAGTCCCGGAGCTTTTGTGGTGAACTGTTTCCAAACACTGCAAGACAAAGAAAATAATTATTATTACTTGAGATACCAGGAAATGAACAAAAAGTTGCCGCTATGGTGCGATAATGATCGATTGAACTTACTTGCTGAGCATTTCAGTCATGTCCGCATAGGTGCTGGGATCTTTCCGTCTCGAGTTTAAGATGGTTACTAGTCCACGCTCAAGCTTAATCTCCAGAAGAATATAGTGGTACCTGCGCACGCATGCATAACTCATCAGTTACATTACTATAACCTCGCTCGAGTAATAAGGGAAACCGAATATGCAAACGACCAGTAACACTCACTTGCCGTTGTAAGGAAAGAGTATGGTATCTTTGTTTTGATTTTTGATCAACGATTGTAGCAAGTTGTCCTCGGCCTCTTTGACGTGCTTTTCAACCAGAAATACATCTATGATATTTGTGTTAATGAACCCAATATCATAGATTTCATTTTTTTGCACTCGACGATCTTCAATCTGCACAATATATTGAGGATAATTAATTATAAATACATGCAATGAAAGAGCCGAGCTATATATAGAGACTTAATGACAGAAATAGTACTTACAGGCAGTAGCAAAAGACCATTGATTTATCGAGGGCCTTTTGATTGAAGAACGCGAAGAACTCCTCAAATGGAACACACAACAGATCAGTTCCAACGAGGTCGTGCTCCTCTTTAATGTGCAGATACAAACTATTCGTCCCCCCAGACTCTCTGCAGGTTTTCATGTACCAAGTATGGAATCTTTGCATCATCGTTGTTAGAGATTTTTCATCTTTGACGAGAGGCTTCCCGTACTCGTATCATGTTCTTCCACCTTCATGTATTCAGGAAGTGCATCGTCAGCAGGTAATCTTGTAGATTGCCATAATCGCCACCATCCCGTAACATTAGCGGCGATGTTGCCGCTAGACACATTGAGCGGGGGCACGATTGGTTTGCTTGTTCACCGAGCTGGTCAATTTTTTTCGCAGCTGCTCGTTCTTTTGCTCTTTGATGTCCGACAAGATTTCCCGACCGCTCCACTTGGAGATATGTCTGCTCATTCGATGTCTGATAGTTGGTTCTCGGCGGAGACTTTGCCGGTTTCCTCAGGGCAGCCAGAGTGTGCTTCGCTTTCACCGGATCTACCTTCTCCTCCGGAGGTGGATGTCTCTTTGCTTTCAACCCTGCAAACCAGTCATCCACTTGGTCTGCGTGATCTTCGCGTTTTCCTCCTCGGTCCTCTCGCGGCAACTTCTGGAGTCTTGAGACAAGGACCGAATCAGATTTCCTCCCGCCTTTGGCTGTCTTTGCTAGACGCCCGGCAGCGAGCGGAGCGGATGTCTTCTTTGCTTGCTTACGAGGCGGAGGAGAAGGACTACGACGCGCCGGAGCGGCGGCGGGTCTCTTCCTCCCTTGCTGACGAGGCGGAGAAGGAGGAGGCTGGCTGCTCGGGCGCGCCGGCGTAGGCGGAGAAGGAGGCGGAGTGCCACCACGCGTGCCCTGATCGTCACTCGCCGGAGGAGGAGGCGGTGGAGGAGGCGGAGTGCCCTGACTCGCCGGAGGAGGAGGAGGCGGAGGCGTCCAGTTCGGAAGGTTGATGAGCTCCTTCCGCCATAGGCATGGAGTCTTCAGAGCAGAACCCAGCCTAGTCTCCCCTTCACCGGTAGGGTGGTCAAGCAGGAGGTCCTCAAATCCCTCCGTTATTTCATCCACCATCACCTTAGCATATCCTTCGGAATCGGTGGCGGTGATAAGTTGTGCCGGGTCCACTAGGATAAACTTGGCCAACAACCGCCTTGACCTTCAAATTCATCCATCGCGCCATAATGTGGCAATTTTGAGACTCCGTGATACCATCCACGGGATAGCTGGCAGGAGCCGTCAAGACATGCTCCGGCTGAAGCAGCTCGGTGGAAGCCACGCTGCTTCTCCGCTGAGATGGCGGGGTAGCTTCGGGGAAAGCTTCGGCAGGTCGTTTTCTGCGATCTGCTGCTTCTCGTTCCTCTTCTCGTTCCTCTAGCCCCATTACCCTTTCGCGCAGCGCCTGCAATTGGTCCTGCTCCAGTTTCTTCCTCCTCTCGTGGGTTTTGTAACCCCCTGCGTCCGGAAAACCAACCTTCCACGGAATGGAGCCTGGCGTGCCTCGTGTCCGTCCAGGGTGCTCGGGATTCCCAAGGGCCATTGTGAGCTCGTCCTTCTCCCTGTTTGGAAGGAACGTCCCTCATTTGCTGCATCGATATAGTGTCGAAGGTTCTTGACTGGTATTTGCGGTTGCTCGTCTGTCACTTGGCACTTCCCTATTACAGGGTCCAAGGTTCCGCCAGCCCCGAAGAACCAAGTCCGGCAACGGTCTGGCCAGTACATTGTCTCTGGTTCGATCCCTTTTTCAAGCAGATCATGCTCAGCCTTGGACCACTTAGGCTGGGCTTTGAGGTAGCCACCTGACCCCGTGCGATGGTGAAGCTTCTTCTTCGCAGCATTTTGCTTGTTTGTCGCCGACATCTTCTTACTCTTTACCGATGTCTTGTGGGCCACAAATGTGGGCCAGTGATCTTTGATCTTCTCATATTTGCCGATGAATTCTGGTGTCTTTTCTTTCTCGGCAAACTGGTTCATCTCTTTCCTCCACCTCCTCATTAGGGTTGCCATCTTCTTAAGAGCACAAGACTTGATTAATTGCTCTTTAACTGGCTTCTCCGGATCCTCCTCTGGCGGTAGGGTGAAATTTGCCTTCAGCTGAGTCCAAAGATCTTCTTTCTGCATATCATTGACATAAGACAGCTCAGGGTCTTCCTCCTTAGGCTTATACCATTCATGGATGCTAATCGGGATCTTGTCCCTAACAAGAACCCCGCACTGAGCAGAAAATGCCTTCCTTGTCTGGATGGGTTTAATCGGTTCGCCGTCGGGCGTGATTTCTATGATCTCAAACTTTTCATCCGAGCTCAACTTTTCTCCTTACCGAAGTTGTGCTCGATCCGGAGGGCTAGAAATTATAAGGAAGAAAGACGAGAGTAATTAATATGTGTACATATACCAAAACAATGGATGCATCAATTAACTAGTCAGCACGGGCTTAACTAATATATATATACCTGGCGGACTCGGTTCGGTCACGGAGCAATCAAGACGGTCTCCTTCTTGTACCTCCATTGTGTCACCGAGCCATCATGAACATAGTCCTCTTCTTGTACCGGCATTAATGGGTCGAAGCCATCATGAACATAGCCCTCTTCTTCACCCAGTCCTTCGGGACCATCGGTGTTGTTGAGAAATGACGCAACTTCATCACTTCCTTGTGCGATTATGTGCCCCAACATCGCTTCTGTTTCTTCGTCTTGGGAGTGCTCCATAGTTTCTGCAAATATTTACAACATGTCAATTATTATTCAAACATGGTACAGATGGATATATATATATTAGTGGCAAACATAGAACTAGCTAGCTAATCACAATAAGTAATCATGTTAGTGGCCTCGACGCTGCTTCTCTAGGGTTTGGGGTCGCCTCGACACAACGCTTCAAGGGTTAATTTGGGTGGCCTCGAGAGATTTAATTTGTCGGGTAGGCGCGGCGGAGGGGTAGGAAACCAACATCGCTTTCTCTCTAGGGTTTGGGTGTCCTCGAGAGTTTTGGTCGAGCGAGAGGGCCGAGGGGTGCTGCCATTGTATAAGTTATCACGGTCGAGAGGGGTATATATATCGACCGCCCTCATGTCGAAGTTATCTCGAGGGGTTATATCGACAACGACGCGACATACATATACATGGGAAAATAATGTTATCGGGGAGGGGGTATCGGTACCCCGCCCCTCGTGTTGAAGTTTCTTCTTTCTCCTCTATTCCTTTCTTCTTCTTCTACTCTTCTTTTTATTCTTCTCCCTCGAGAAAGGAAAATAAGGAAAAGGAAGAAAAGAGGAAGAAGCAAGAAGAAAAAAAGAAGAAAAAGAGGAGAAGAAGAAAGGAATAGAGAAGAAGAAAATAGAAAATTTCTATTTTTCTTCTTCTCCTCTATTTCTTCTTCTTCTCCTCTTCTTTCTTCTTATTTCCTCTTATTTATTTCTCCTCTTCTTCCTCTCCTCTTCTTCTCCTTTCTTCCTCTTCTTATTTTCCTTTTTCCTCTCATTCTTTTAGTATTGCTTGTTTAAAAAAATGTTCAAATAGAAAATTTCGAAAAAAACAAAGGTTTTGCCTAATGCATTGTTCATATGAATATACAAACATTTGCATATACTACAATAATTAATATCACCAAAAAAATCTATGAATAGAAAAAAACCTAACTTTTCTAAAAATCTATCTTTTGCATATATGAAAACATTAACACACATATGAACAAAAAATACATATATGAAGAAAAACATGCTCTGGACAATTTTTTTATACATTTTGAACATCTACATACACATAGCCACATACATACACATATACATTATATATATATATATATATGAACAAAAAATTAAACTAATAAAAATGAAAAAAAAACAGAGCCGTGTGTGCGGCTCACGATGAAAGCTGACTAGATGACGATGGCGGCGGTGGGGCGGCGAGGCGCCGGCTGAGGCGAGACGACGGGAAGGCTCGGCGGCGCAAGGGCAGGACGGGCGCGGCTCGGGGAGGCAGCGGACGAGGACGGCGCGGGTTGAAGCGGCGGCCTTGGCGGCGGCGGTGATGACGGCGAGGTGGAGCAGCCTGGCGGCGTCGAGGAGGGTCGGCGTCGTCGAGGGCAACTGGCGATGAGATTCTGAATTTTTGCAAAGTGTTTGCTTATATAGCAAAGCCATTGGTCCCGGTTCATGAAACCAACTGACTAATGCACTTTTAGTCCCGGTTGGTGCCACCAACCGGGACCAAAGGCTCTTTTCGCAGCCCAAAGGGCAGGAAGCGGCGGCCTTTGGTACCGGTTGGTGCCACGAACCGTACCAATGCCCCCCTTTAGTCCCTCAAGGTGCCACCAACCGGGACCAAAGGCCTCAGATCGCACGCGTCGGGGCCAAAGTTTAGTCCCACCTCGCTAGTTGAGAGGGGCGCGATGGTTTATAAGCCCCACCGCCGCACCCTCTCGAGCTCCTCTCCACCGCAGGATTTCGGGCCTACTTGCTATTGTCAGTGCTCGATGGGCCTTCCTGGGCCTCATCAAGGGCCTGAATCTGGCCCATACTAGGGTTTCATGTCGTATTCAGCCGTGGGGGCCAGAGGAGGCATTTTGTTTTTTTGTTTTCTTTACTTCTTGTTGCTATTTTTAATTTTTTCCAGTTTTTTGTTTTGTTTTCTGCATTATTTATTTTCTTTTGTTTTTTGCTTTATTTTTAATTCTTTTTGCTTTTAGTTTTAGGAAAATTATAAACTTTCTGTTAGTGCCATTACTTTTCAAATTTGAAAACTCTTTTTTTTTGTTTTCTTTCTTGCTTTATTTATTTTATTTTGTTTCTACTTACAACAAAATACTTATTGTTGTTTTTGTGTTTTGATTTCTGCATTATTTATTTTCTTTTGTTTTTGCTTTATTTTTCAATTCTTTTTGCTTTTAGTTTTAGGAAAATTATAAACTTTCTGTTAGTGCCATTAGTTTTCAAATTTGAAAACACTTTTTTGTTTTTTGTTTTCTTTCTTGCTTTATTTATTTTATTTTGTTTCTACTTACAACAAAAAACTTATTGTTGCTATTTTTAATTATTACGAGGGCCGAACATAAGACATTAAAGCATTTCAAATGAACTCTGAAAAAGTTGAACGTTGGCATGGTATCATACTCGTCAGTTACAAAGTTGGCATGGTATCATCATAATAGTTGCGGGAGAAAGTCTTCACTTTTTGTTCGCTTGTGTCATTTGCTTATTGCGCCGTAACCATGGATAATTTTCATCGTTTATCAGGATGCTGGGGTCAGCCTTGACTTTGAAGGGAGGAATTTCATGAAACTTTTCATAATCCTCAGACATGTCTGTCTTGTCCTCCACTCCCGCGATGTCCCTTTTTCCTGAAAGAACTACGTGGCGCTTTGGCTCATCGTATGATGTATTCGCTTCCTTATCTTTTCTCTTTCTCGGTCTGGTAGACATGTCCTTCACATAGATAACCTGTGCCACATCATTGGCTAGACGAACGGTTCGTCGGTGTACCCAAGATTTTTCAGATCCACCGTTGTCATTCCGCATCGTGGGTCTACACATTACCCGCCTCCGACAGATTGACCCATTTGCACTTAAACAAAGGGACCTTAAAATCATGTCCGAAGTCAAGTTCCCATATGTCCACTATGTAACCATAATATGTGTCCTTTCCCCTCTCGGTTGTTGCATCAAAGAGGACACCGCTGTTTTGGGTGGTGCTCTTTTGATCTTGGTCAATCGTGTAAAATGTATTCCCATTTATCTCGTATCCTTTCCAAATCAATACAGTCAAAGATGGTCCCCTGGACAACAAGTACAACTCATCACAAACAGTGTTGTCACCTTTTATACGTGCTTCCAACCAACTGCTGAAATTCCTGATGTGTTCACATGTAATCCAGTCGTCGCACTGCTCCGGGTGTTTGGAGCGCAGACTGTTCTTGTGTTCATCGACATACAGGGTCATCAAGGTAGAGTTCTGTAGAACTGTGTAGTGTGCTTGAGACCAAGAATATCCGTCCTGCATATTATTGAGTCCCTTCCAAGCGTGCCTTTTCCAAAGATGTCTCCCCTCATACCGCGATTTAGGGAGACCTATCTTCTTAAGGCCAGGAATGAAGTCAACACAAAACCCGATGACATCCTCTGTTTGATGGCCCATGGAGATGCTTCCTTTTGGCCTAGAGCGGTTACAGACATATTTCTTTAGGACTCCCATGAACCTCTCAAAGGGGTACATATTGTGTAGAAATACGGGCCCCAGAATGACAATCTCGTCGACTAGATGAACTAGGACGTGCGTCATGATATTGAAGAAGGATGGTGGGAACACCAGCTCGAAACTGACAAGACATTGCGCCACATCACTCCTTAGCATTGGTACGATTTCTGGATCGATCACCTTATGAGATATTGCATTGAGGAATGCACATAGCTTCACAATGGCTAATCAGACTTTTTCCGGTAGAAGCCCCTCAATGCAACCGGAAGCGATTGCGTCATAATCACGTGGCAGTCATGAGACTTTAGGTTCTGGAACTTTTCTCCGACATATTTATTATTCCCTTTATATTCGACGAGAAGCGGTCGGGACCTTCATCTTGAGCAGGCATTCAAAGAAGATTTCTTTCTCTTCTTCGTAAGAGCGTAGCTGGCAGGACCTTCATACTTCTTCGGAGGCATGCCCTCTTTTTCGTAAGCGTTGCAGGTCCTCCGTGCCTCGTGTGTATCTTTTGTCTTCCCATACACGCCCAAGAAGCCAAGCAGGTTCACGCAAAGGTTCTTCGTCACGTGCATCACGTCGATCAAGAGCGGACCTCTAAGTCTTTCCAAGAGGGTAGGTCCCAAAATATAGATTTCTTCTTCCACATGGGTGCGTGATTCTCGGCGTCATTCGGAACAGCTAGTCCGTCGGGACCCTTTCCAAAGATTACGTGTAAATCATTGACCATAGCAAGTACGTGATCACCGGTACGCATGGCGGGCTTCTTCCGGTGATCTGCCTCGCCTTTGAAATGCTTGCCTTTCTTTCGACAGTGATGGTTGGTCGGAAAAAATCGACGATGGCCCAGGTACAAATTCTTCCTGCAGCTTGCCAGGAATATACTATCGGTGTCAAGTAAACAGTGCGTGCATGCGTGGTATCCCTTGTTTGTCTGTCCTAAAAGGTTACTGAGAGCGGGCCAATCGTTGATGGTCACGAACAGCAACGCCTTTAGGTTAAATTCCTCCTGTTTGTGCTCATCCCACATACGTACACCGTTTCTATTCCACAGCTGTAAAAGTTCTTCAACTAATGGCCTTAGGTACACATCAATGTCGTTGCGGGTTGCTTAGGGCCTTGGATGAGAACTGCATCATAATGAACTTCCGCTTCATGCACATCCAAGGAGGAAGGTTATACATACATAGAGTCACGGGCCAGGTGCTGTGATTGCTGCTCTGCTCCCCGAAAGGATTAATGCCATCCGCGCTTAAAGCAAACCATATGTTCCTTGGCTCACTTGCAAACTCATCCCAGTACTTTCTCTCGATTTTTCTCCACTGCGACCCGTCAGCGGGTGCTCTGAACTTCCCGTCTTTCTTACGGTCCTCACTGTGCCATCGCATTAACTTGGCATGCTCTCCGTTTCTGAACAGACGTTTCAACCGTGGTATTATAGGAGCATACCACATCACCTTCGCAGGAAACCTCTTCCTGGGGGGCTCGCCGTCAACATCATCAGGGTCATCTTGTCTGATCTTATACCGTAATGCACCGTGATACCGGGCTTATGCGTTCAGATTGCGTTAATGACTGCGCTAGAGGATGCAGTCATTAGGGCATGCATGTATCTTCTGCACCTCCAATCCTAGAGGGCATACGACCTTCTTTGCTGCGTATGTACTGTCGGGCAATTCGTTATCCTTTGGAAGCTTCTTCTTTAATATTTTCAGTAGCTTCTCAAATCCTTTGTCAGGCACAACATTCTCTGCCTTCCACTGCAGCAATTCCAAAGACGGTACCGAGCTTTCTGTTGCCATCTTCGCAATTGGGGTACAACCCTTTTTTGTGGTCCTCTAACATGTGATCAAACTTCAGCTTCTCCTTTTGACTTTCGCATTGCGTCCTTGCATCGACAATGACCCGGCGGAGATCATCCTCATCGGGCACATCGTCTGGTTCCTCTTGATCTTCAGCAGCTTCGCCCGTTGCAGCATCATCGTGCACATCGTCTGGTTCCTATTGATGTTCAGTAGCATCACCGTATTCAGGGGGCACTAGTTGTCATCGTACTCTTCTTCTTCGCCGTCTTCCATCATAACCCCTATTTCTCCGTGCCTCGTCCAAACATTATAGTGTGGCATGAAACCCTTGTAAAGCAGGTGGGTGTGGAGGATTTTGCGGTCAGAGTAAGACTTCGTATTCCCACATATAGGGCATGGACAACACATAAAACCATTCTGCTTGTTTGCCTCAGCCACTTCGAGAAAATCATGCACGCCCTTAATGTACTCGGAGGTGTGTCTTGAACCGTACATCCATTGCTGGTTCATCTGCGTGCATTATATATAATTAAGTGTGTCAAAAATCATTACAGAACATCATGAATAGATAATTAAGTGACCAAATTAATAGAAGTTCATCATCACATTAAAACCAAAGTACATACATAGTTCTCATCTAACAACATAAAGCTCTGCTGAGGTTCTAATTTAATTAAACCATGCATTGAAACTATGTAAAACATTTCGATCAAGAAAACAAATGCGATCATAATCGCAACCAATGTAACAACTGATCCAACGGCATCATGATACCAAGCCTCGGTATGAATGGCATATTTTCTAATCTTTCTCATCTTCAAGTGCATTGCATCCATCTTGATCTTGTGATCATCGAAGACATCCGCAACATGCAACTCCAATATCATCTTCTCCTCCTCAATTTTTCTAATTTTTTCCTTCAACAAATTGTTTTCTTCTTCAACTAAATTTAATCTCTCGACAATAGGGTCGGTTGGAATTTCCGGTTCAACAACCTCCTAGATAAATAAAAATCTATGTCACGTTGGTCGGCATAATTGTCATAAACAATAAATGAACCAATAGTTATGAAAAGATAATATATACCACATCCGAATCATAGACAGGACGAGGGCCGACGGGGGCGGATACCAAAACCATCGCACTATATAAGATGCAATAATAAAAGTAATTAAATTATACAAGTATCTATATAAACATACAAGTAAGAAAATTTTTTTCCTTTCAGAAAGAAGATAAGAACAAGAGGCTCACCACGGTGGTGCCGGCGACGAGATCGGCGCAGGCGATCGGCAGCGGTGAAGACGGGACGGACGTGACAGACCGCTAAACCTAGACAAATATTAAGGAAAATGGAGCTTGGAGGTCGAGCTTGGAGAGGAGAAAGCTTAAGTAGTGTGGCTCGGGCATTCCATCGAACTCCTCGTGTGCATAGGAGGTGAGCTAGAGCACCACAAAGCTCTCCCCTTGCCATTTAAAAAACAAGAAAGCACCGAGTGCTCTGCTCGCGGGCGAGGGGTATATATAGGCAACTAATTGATCCCGGTTGGTGACTTGAACCGGGAATAAAGGGCAACCTTTGGTCCCAGTTCGTCCCACCAACTGGGACCAATGATGGTGGGCCAGGAGCTGGCGAGACCCATTGGTCCCGGTTCGTCACACCAACCGGGACCAAAAGGTCCAGACGAACCGGGACCAATGGCCCACGTGGCCCGGCCGGCCCCCGGGGCTCACGAACCGGGTCCACACTAGTAGAAAAAGGGCCTATAGTCCCGGTTGGTGAGGGCCTTTAGTCCCGATTCCTGAACCGGGACTAAAGGGTCATTACTAATGCCCTGGCCCTTTAGTCCCAGTTCAGTCCAGAATCGGGACAGATGGGCCTCCATGTGGCCACTGCTGGCAACCCAGGCAGGGGGGGCCTTTGGTCCCGGTTGGTGGTACTAACCGGGACCAATAGGCGTCCACGTCGACATTTCTATGGCTGTGGTTTTTTGTTTTTTGAAAGGGGGGTTTGGGGGTTTTGGGGGTTAATTTAGGTGTTTCATATATTGTGCTATAGCTAGCTAATTAATAGAGAAAAGTGTCCTCTCTTTGTCTGCAGTGCTTGGTCGACGCTATGTACTATACATACGTGATAGAGAGGACTAGCTAGACACGCTAGCTAGCTAGTAATTAACCAAGCAGAAGATCGTCATGAACATATATGCATACAGAGAAGTGATATCGACCACCTCTCCTTCTCCGAGAGATTGGTCGAACAACAAGTTCTCGTATATCTATCCGACACTACCGGCTACATATATACAATAATTATCTTTTACAAATATATAATCTCCTAACATACGGACGCGTGGTCCACATAGTATTCTCCATCTTCAGCGATCACGTGGTCAAGAAAGAATGCCGCCAATTCCCCTTGAATTGCTCGGATGCGATCTAGTGCTAGGAGTTCATCCCGCATCCGAAACATCTAATTTTAAGAAAGGGGTCAATACATATATATATATATATCACTAGTAGAAAAAGGGCCTATAGTCCCGGTTCATAAGGGCCTTTAGTCCCGGTTCGTGAACCGGGACTAAAGGGTCGGTACTAATACCCTCACCCTTTAGTCCCGGTTCTATCCGTAATCGGGACAGATGGGCCTCCACGTGGCCTGTCCACGAGCCCAGCAGGAGGCCTTTGGTCCCGGTTGGTGGCACCAACCGGGACCAATAAACATCCACGTCAGCATTTCTTTGGCTCTGGTTTTTGTTTTTTTTCAAAAGAGGGGGTTTGGGGGTTTTGGGGGTTAATTTAGGTGTTTCATATATTGTGCTATAGCTAGCTAATTAATAGAGAAAAGTGTCCTTTCCTTTGTCCGTGGCTTGGTCGACGCTTTCGTACTATACATACGTATAGAGAGGACTAACTAGACATGCTAGCTAGCTAGTAATTAAGCAAACAGAAGATCGTCATGAACATATATATGCATACAGAGAAGTGATATCGACCACCTCTCCTTTTCCGAGAGATTGGTCGAACAACAAGTTCTCGTATATCTATCCGACGCTACCGCTACATATATACAATAATTATCTTTTAAAATACGGACGCGTGGTCCACATGGTATTCCCGTCTTCAGCGATCACATAGTCAAGAAAGAATGCCGCCAATTCCTCTTGAATTGCTCGCATGCGATCTGGTGCTAGGAGTTCATCCATTGCCGAAACATCTAATTTTAATAAAGGTCAATACATATATAGATATATATATATATATATATATATATATATATATATATATATATATATGAATGAATGAACCTCAACACAACTGCTGGTAATAAACTAAACTTGTGAATATTTTTATTTACGCACTACAAAGTGTTTGTCGGAGTAGCCCCTCTCACAGGTCGTGTGGCGGATGGACTCGCATAAGCGTAGTATCCACAGAAATCATTCCCTTGTTCCTGCCACAACCACTTTACAAGAAACAGAGGTCAATCAAACTGATAATTATATATAGCAAGCACATGCTAAATGGTATTGATGAAACTAGCGCTTGAATCACTAGGAGATGCGCGTGGAATATGCTACTATATAGTACTTACTTTCGGGTGTCTAAATTGCAGCTTCTTCGGTAGTCCGGAGCTTTTTGGTGAATTTTCCCCAAGCCCTGCCATACAAAGAAAACAATTACTTGATATCAGAAATGAACAAAGTTGTTGATATGGTGGATAATGATCGATTTAACTTACTTCTCGAGCATTTCAGTCATTTCCGCATACTCCTTGGGATCTTTTCGTCTCGAGTCTAAGACAGTTACTACTCCCTACTCAAGCTTAATCTCTAGGAGAATATAGTGGAACCTGCGCACTCATGCATAACTCATCAATATTACATTTCTATAACCTGGACTAAATAAGGTAAACCGAATATGCCACAAGACAGTAACACTCACGTGTAGTTGTAAGGAAAGAGTATTGTATTTTTGTGTTCATTTATTTCCAACGATCGTAGCAAGTTGGCCTCGGTTTCCTTGGCACGATATTTAACCTCATTTGCATCGATGAGATATGTGTTAATGAACCCAATATCACCCACTTGTTTTTTCTTCATTTCTGCGATCTTCAATCTGCATAATATAGTGAGGATATTTATAAATACATGCAATGAAAGAGCTGAGTTATATAGAGATACTTAATGACAGAAGTAGTACTACTTACAGACAGTAGCAAGTGACCGTTGCTTTATCGATGGCCAATTGATTGAAAAACTGATAGAACTCCTCAAATGGAATAGACAACAGTTCAATTCCAAGGAGGTCATGCTCCTTTTTAACTCTCAAATACAAAGTATTCCTCCCGTCAGACTCTTTGCAGGTTTTCATGTACCAATCATGCAATCTTCGCATCATCATTGTTAGAGAGCTTTCATCTTTGACGAGAGGCTTCCCGTACTCGTATCTTTGTATCTGCACCTCCGAGAAATCAAATTGTACATCGTCGGGCAAGTAATCTTCAGGATTGCCATAACCGGGCACCATCCTCGGATCGACGATGTCGCTAGCGAGCACCTTGAGCGGGGGCACGATTCGCCGGCTTGTTCGCCGAGCTGGGCAATTTGTTTCCCAGCTCGTCGTTCTTTCATCCTTTGATCATCGACAGTACTTCCCGATCTCTCCGCCTCGGCAAATGCCTTTCCAATAATGCGCTCATAGTTGCCTTTTCGCGGAGACTTGGGTGGTTTTGTCAGGCAGCGAGTGTGCTTCGCTTTGGACCGGATCTACCTTCTCCTCCGGACGTGGATGTCTCTTTGCTTTCAACCCTTGAAACCAGTCATCCACTTGGTCTGCGCGATCTTGGCGTTTTCCTCCTCGCTCCTCTCGTCACGGTAACTTCTCTGAGTCTTGAAGAAGGACCGAATCTGTATCTCCTCCCGCCTTTGGCGTCTTGCTAGACGCCGGCAGAGCAGACGGAGCGGATGTCTTCTTTCCTTGCTTACGAGGCGGAGGAGAAGGACTACGACGCGGAGCAGCCGGAGCGGCGGCGGGTCTCTTCCGCCCTTGCTGGCGAGGCGGAGAAGGAGGAGGCTGGCTGCTCGGGCGCGCCGGGCGTGGCGGAGAAGGAGGCGGAGTGCCACCACGCTGCGTTCTGATCGTCACTCACGGGAGGAGGAGGCGGTGGAGGAGGCGGAGTGCCTGACTCGCCGGAGGAGGGCGAGGCGGTGGAGGAGGCGGAGTGCCCTGACTCACGGGAGGAGGAGGAGGAGGCGGAGGCGTCGATTCGGAAGGTTGATGAGATCCTTCCGCCATAGGCATGGAGTCTTGAGCAGAACCCAGCCGATACTCCCCTTCACCGGTAGGGTGGTCAAGCCCGAGCTCCTCAAATCCCTCCGTTATTTCATCGACCATCACCTTAGCATATCCTTCGAATCGGCGGCGGTGAAAAGTTGAGTCGGGTTTAGTGGGATAACAGAGCCAACAGCCGCCTTGACCTTTAAATTGCTCCATTGCGCCATAAGGTGGCAACTTTCAGCATCCGTGATAGCATCCACGGGATAGCTGGCGAGGAGCCGTCAAGGCATGCTGCTCTGGCTGAAGCAGCTCGGTGGAAGCCACGCTGCTTCTCCGCCGAGATGGCGGGGTAGCTTCGGGGAAGCTTGACGGGTCGTTTGTTGTGATCGGCTGCTTCTCGTTCCTCTTCTCGTTCCTCTAGCCCCATTACCCTTACGTGCAGCGCTGCATTAGGCTCTGCTCCGGTTTCTTCCTCCTCTCATGGGTTTTGTAACCCCTGCGTCCGGAAATCCAGCCTTCCACGAAAGGGAGCCTGGCGTGCCTCGTGTCCGTCCGTGGTGCTCGAGATTCCCGAGGGCCATTGTGAGCTCGTCCTTCTCCTGTGCAGAACGAACTTCCCTTGCTGCGCTGCTTCGATATAATGCTTAAGCCTCTTGACTGGTATGTCCAATTGTTCGTCCGTCCAAATGCACTTCCTCGTTATAGGGTCCAAGGATCCGCCGGCCCCGAAGAACCAAGTCCGCAACGGTGCGGCGATTCATTGTCTCGGGTTCGATCCCTTTATCAAGCGAGATCATTCTCAGCCTTGGACCACTTAGGCGGGCTATGAGGTAGCCACGACCCCTGCATGCGATGATGAAGCTTCTTCTTCGCAGCTGTTTCTCGTGTTTGTCGCTGACATCTTTTTACTCTTTTCCGATGTCTTGTAGGCCACAAATGCGGGCGATCATCTCGATCTTCTCATATTTGCCGTGAATTCTGGTGTCTCATTTTTTTCGACATACGTATTGAGGTATTTCTTCCAATTCCTGAATAGTTCTGCCATCTTCTTAAGAGCAAAAGACTTGATTAATGGCTCTATTACTGGCTTCTCCGGATCATCCTCTCTGGCGGTAGGGTAAAATTTGACTTCAGCTCGGTCAAAGATCATTTTTACGCATATCATTGACATAAGACACCTCGTGGTCTTCGTTCTTAGGTTTATACCATTGGTGGATGCTGATCGGGATCTTGTCCCTAACCGTAACTCCCCGACCGAGCAACAAATGCCTTCTTTGTCCCGGTAGGGTTCAATCGGTTGGTCAGTCAGCGATTTCTATGATCTCAAACTTTTCATCCGAGCTCAACTTTTTCTTGGGCCTCGTCTCTTTACTGAAGTTGTGCTTTCGATCCGGAGGCTAGAAAAAGAACAAAGACGAGAGTTAATTAATATGTGTACATATATATATACCAAAACAAAGGCGAGAGCTAGTCGGCCACAGGCTTAACTAATATATATACCTGGCGGACTCGGTTTGGTGATCACCGAGCCGTCCTCACGGTCTACTTCTTGCACCGGCATTGGGTCATCGGAGCCATGTAAATCATAGCCAGCTGCTTCTTCACCGTCTCCTTCCGGACCATCGTTATCGGCGTTGAGAAACATCATCGAGGAGGCGGCATCACTTCCGATGTGCGATTATGTCCCTCAACAACACTTCTTGTGCTTCGTCTCGGGGGGTGTCCATAGTTTCTACAAATATTTACAACATGGCAATTATTATTCAAACATGACAGATATGGATATATTAGTGTCAACGTAGAACTAGCTAGCTAATCACAATAAGGAATCATATTAGTGGCCTCGACGCTGCTTCTCTAGGGTTTGGGGTGGCCTCGACAACGCTTCAAGGGTTAGGCGGTGGCCTCGAGAACGCTTCAAGCTAGGAGGGTGCGTGTATCGACCCCCACGTGTTGAAGCTATCGGGAGGGGTCGTTGAACAGTACATCTATGTCCCACAAGTAGGGTAGAGGGTCGTGGATCGCCGAGCGGTCGAGGGTCAAGGGTCGAAGATCGCCGAGGGTCGGGAGGTTGCCTAGTGTCAATGGATTCAACAAAACCATGTCTTCATCATTAGGCAAAGTAACAGGTGCATGATGGTAAGCTCTCCAAAGTTGTTTTGGAGCGGAGTCCCGAGATAGGATAATTAAGCTTTTGGTACAAAGTTACGCAAAAGGCAAATTATCCTATCCGGGACTCCATTCGGACAACTTTGGAGGACTTCTTACCATCATGCCATGGTTACTTCCGGATAATGATGAAGCGATGGATTTCTTCAATACTTTGACACTATAGGAAAAAGAATAAAAGAGGAAGAAGGAAGAAGGAGAAGAAGAGGAGAAAAAATAGAAGAAAAAAAGAGAGGAGAAGAAGAAGGAAAAGAGGAGAAGAAGAAAAAATAGAATTTTTTTTCTTCTTCTCCTCTATTCCTTCTTCTTCTCCTTTTTTCTTCTACTTCCTCTTCTTATTTTTTTCTCCTCTTCTTCTCCTTCTTCCTTCTTCCTCTTTTATTCTTTTTCCTTATTTTCCTTCTTCCTCGACGACCCTAACTCTAAACAGTACAACTTCCTCGACGTCCCCGCCTCTCTCTAATGAACAAAATAAAATCTATGAATAAAAAAACATCATATTCTATGAACTAAAATACATCATATTCCATCCACATCGATCCATGCATACATCATATATATGATCATATCTATGAACAAAAAATTCATATGATCATCTATGAACAAAAAATCATATATATATGCAGAAAAAAAAACATTAGATCAACACTGCAAAAAGCATCATACATATATCCATACATCAATATATATACATTTATGAAAAAATCATGAACATCTCTGGAAAAAAAAATCATGGCGGCGGCGGCAGGGGGGCCGGGCCGGTGCGCGCGCGGGGGCTCACGATGGGCGGAGGCGACGGCGAGGTCGCGGCGACGGAGGCGCGGGGAGGCGGAGGCGACGGCGAGGTCGGGAGGCGGAGGCGACGGCGCAGGTCGGGAGGCAGGGCGGCGACGGGCGAGGTCGGCGAGGTCGCTGGAGGCAGGGCGGCGACGGCGAGGGCGCGGGCGACGGCGAGGGCGCGGCGACGGGCGGGACGGCGACGACGAGGCAGGGCGACGGCGTTAGGGGCAGATGCGGCGGCGACGACGGCGGGGCAGACGGCGCGGCGATGACGGGCGCGGCGACGGCATGGCGATAACGGGCGCGGCGACGGCGATGGTGACGACGTGCGGCGACGCATGCCGGGCGGCGTTGGCAGCTCAAGGCGTCTGGGAGGGGAAATGCGCGATGAATCTGAAATTTCCCAAGTGCTTTCTTATATAGCAAGGGCATTAGTCGGTTGGTGCCACGACCGGGACTAATGCCTTTAGTCCCGGTTGGTGCCACCAACCGGGACCAAACAAATTTCAGCAGCCCAAAGGCGGAAGCGGCGACCTTTGGTCCCGGTTGGTGGCACCAACCGGGACTAAAGGCATTAGTCCCGGTCGTGGCACCAACCGACTAAACCCCTTTAGTATCGGTTGGTGCCACCAACCGGGACCAAAGCGTTGTGCTGCCACGCCCAAAAGTTTAGTCCCACCTCGCTAGGTCAAGGGCGCGGCACTTTGGTTTATAAGCGCTGGTGTGCCTCCTTCGAGCTCCTCTCTAATGCAGGCTTTCGGGCCTAAACTTCCTACTGCCTGTGGGCCTAATGGGCCTCTGCGGGCCTGAATCCTGGCCCATGTAGGGTTTCTAGTCGTATTCAGGCCGTGGGGGCCCAGTAGGTGGCACTTTTTTTTGCTTTATATTTTATTTCTTTTTGCTTTTAGTTTTAGAAAAATATAAACTTTCTATTAGTGCCATTAGTTTTAAAATTTGAAAACACTTTTTTGTTTTCTTTGTTGCTTTATTTATTTTATTTTGTTTCTACTTACAACAAAATACCTATTGTTGCTATTTTTATTTTTTTCAAGTTTTTTTGTTTTGTTTTCTGCATTATTTATTTTCTTTTGGTTTTTTGCTTTATTTTTTAATTATTTTTGCTTTTAGGTCAGCAAAATTATAAACTTTCTGTTAGTGCTTTTAGTTTTAGAAAAAATATAAACTTTCTGTTTGTGCCATTAGTTTTAAAATTCGAAAACACTTTTTTTGTTTTCTTTGTTGCTTTATTTATTTTATTTTGTTTCTACTTACAACAAAATGCTTATTGTTGCTGTTATTATTATTTTTGTCATGTTTTTCTGTTTTGTTTTCTGCATTATTTATTTTCTTTTGGTTTTTTGCTTTATTTTTTAATTCTTTTTTGCTTTTAGGTCAGCAAAATTATAAACTTTCTGTTAGTGCCATTTGTTTTAGAACAATTATAAACTTTCTGTTTGTGCCATTAGTTTTATAAAATTTGAATTCTTTGAAATTTGTGTGAATCACAAGTTTGTGAGCTCAACAAGGCGTAGAGGGACGGGCTTATAAACCGGTATGAGCGCCCTTCGGTTGGCGAGGTTTTCAAATTCATAGTTTTCAAATGAACTCTGAAAAAGTTGGCATAGCATGTTCATGAACAAAACGGACAATGGTATCATACTCGTGTGTTACAAAGTTGGCATGGTATCATTATAATAGTTGCGGGAGAAAGTCTTCACTTTTTCTTCGCTTGTGTCGTTTGCTTATTGCGCCGTAACCACGGATAATCTTCATCGTTTATCAGGATGCTTGGGTCAGCTTTGACTTTGAAGAGGGGAATTTCATGAAACTTTTCATACTCTTCAGACATGTCTGTCTTGCCCTCCACTCCCAGGATGTCCCTTTTTCACAGAAAGAACTATGTGGCGCTTTGGCTCATTGTATGATGTATTCGCTTCCTTATCTTTTCTTTTCCTCGATGCGGTAGACATGTCCTTCACATAGATAACCTGTGCCACATCATTGGCTAGGACGAGCGGTTCGTCAGTGTACCCAAGATTTTTCAGATCCACTGTTGTCATTCCGTCTTTGTGGGTCTACCCAGACACCGCCTCTGACAGATTGACCCACTTGCACTTAAACAAAGGGACCTTAAAATCTACTCCGTAGTCAAGTTCCCATATGTCTACTATGTAACCATAATATGTGTCATTTCCCTTGTCGGTTGTCGCATCAAAGCGGACACCGCTGTTTTAGTTGGTGCTCTTTTCATCTTGGTCAATCGTGTAAAATGTATTCCCATTTATCTCGTGATCCTTTCCAAATCATTACAGTCGAAGATGGTCCCTGGACAACAAGTACAACTCATCACCAACAGTGCTGTCACCTCCGAGGCGTGTTTCCAACCAACTGCTGAAAGTCCTGATGTGTTCACATGTAATCCGATCGTCGCCTTTGCTCCGGTGTTTGGAGCACGCAGATCGTTCTTGTGTTCATCGACATACGGGTCACCAAGGTAGAGTTACGTAGAAGCTGTGTAGTGTGCTTGAGACCAAGAATATCCGTCCCTGCATATTATTGAGTCTCTTCCAAGCGTGCCTTTTCCAGTCAGTCTCCCCTCATACCGCGATTTAGGGAGACCTATCTTATTAAGGCCAGGAATGAAGTCAACATAAAACCCAATGACATTCTCTGTTTGATGGCCCATGGAGATGCTTCCTTCGGCCTATGCGATTCTGAACATATTTCTTTAGGACTCCCATGAACCTCTCAAAGGGGTACATATTGTGTAGAAATCAGGCCCCGTAATGACAATCTCGTCGACTAGATGACCTAGGGCGTGCGTCATGATATTGAAGAAGGATGGTGGGAACACCAGCTCGAAGCCCGACAAGACATTGCGCCACATCACTCCTTAAGCGTTACTCTGATTTCTGGATCGATCACCTTACGAGATATTGCATTGAGGAATGCACATAGCTTCACAATGGCTAATCGGACGTTTTCGGTAGAAGCCCTCTCAATGCAACCGGAAGCGATTGCGTCATAATCACGTGGCAGTCATGAGACTTTAGGTTACGGAACTTTTTCTCTGGCATATTTATTATTCCCTTTATATTCGACGAGAAGCCGGTCGGGACCTTCATACTGAGCAGGCATTGAAAGAATATTTCTTTCTCTTCTTTCGTAAGAGCGTAGCTGGCAGGACCTTCATACTGCTTCGGAGGCATGCCCTCTTTTTCGTGCAAGTGTTGCAGGTCCTCTCGTGCCTCAGGTGTATCTTTTGTCTTCCCATACACGCCCAAGAAGCCTAGCAGGTTCACGCAAAGGTTCTTCGTCACGTGCATCACGTCGATCGAAGAGCGGACCTCTAGGTCTTTCGATGAGGGTAGGTCCCAAAATATAGATTTCTTCTTCCACATGGGTGCGTGATTCTCGGCGTCATTCGGAACAGCTAGTCCGCGGGACCCTTTCCAAAGATTACGTGTAAATCATTGACCATAGAAAGTACGTGCTCACCGGTACGCATGGCGGGCTTCTTCTGGTGATCTGCCTCGCCTTTGAAATGCTTGCCTTTCTATCGACATTGATGGTTGGTCGGAAGAAATCGACGATGGCCCAGGTACACATTCTTCCTGCAGCTTCCGGTATATACTATCGGTGTCAAGTAAACAATGCGTGCATGCGTGGTATCCCTTGTTTATGCATCACGAAAGGTTCTTGAGAGCGGGCCAATCGTTGATTGTCACGAACAACAGCAACGCCTTCAGTCAAATTCCTCCTTTTTGTGCTCATCCCACGTCGTACACCGTCTTCATTCCACAGCTGTAAAGTTCCTCAACTAATGGCCTTAGGTACACATCAATGTCGTTGCCGGGTTGCTTAGGGCCTTGGATGAGAAGTGGCATCATAATGAACTTCCGCTTCGTGCACATCCAAGGAGGAAGGTTATACATACATAGAGTCACGGGCCAGGTGCTGTGATTGCTGCTCTGCTCCCTGAAAGGATTAATGCCATCCGCGCTTAAAGCAAACCATACGTTCCTTGGGTCCTTTGCAAACTCATCCCGATACTTTCTCTCGATTTTTCTCCACTGCGACCCGTCGTGGGTGCTCTCAACTTCCGTCTTTCTTACGGTCCTCAATGTGCCATCGCATCAACTTGGCATGCTCTCCGTTTACGAGCAGACGTTTCAACCGTGGTATTATAGGAGCATACCACATCACCTTCGCAGAACCCTCTTCTGGGAGGCTCGCCGTCAACATCACGAGGTCATCTCGTCGATCTTATACCGCAATGCACCTTTGCATACGGGCATGCGTTCAGATCCTTGTAGGCACCACGGTAGAGGATGCAGTCATTAGGGCATGCATGTATCTTCTCCACCTCCAATCCTAGAGGGCATACCACCTTCTTTGCTGCGTATGTACTTTCGGGCACTTCGTTATCATTTGGAAGCTTCTTCTTCATTATTATCAGAAGCTTATCAAATCCTTTATCGAGCCTGACATTCTCTCGCCTTCCTTTGCAGCAATTGAGTGCGGTACCGAGCTTTGTGTTGCCATCTTCGCAATTGGGGTACAACCCTTTTTGTGATCCTCTAACATGCGATCGAACTTCAGCTTCTCCTTTTGACTTTCGCATTGTGTCCTTGCATCGACAATGACCGGCGGAGATCATCATCATGGGGCACATCGTCGGTTCATCTTGATCTTCAGCAACCGCCCGTTCTGCGGCACCATCGTGCACATCGTGCAGTGCAACTTGATGTTCAAGAGCATCACCGTATTCAGGGGGCACATAGTTGTCATCGTACTCTTCTTCCTCGCCGTCTTCCATCATAACCCCTATTTCTTCGTGCCTCGTCCAAACATTATCTTTGTGGCATGAAACCCTTGTAAAGCGGTGGGTGTGAAGGATTTTCCGGTCGAGTAAGACTTCGTATTCCACATATAGGGCATGGACAACACATAAAACCATTCTGCTTGTTTGCCTCAGCCACTTGAGAAAAGCATGCACGCCCTTAATGTACTCGGAGGTGTATGCATCACCGTACATCCATTGCGGTTCATCTGCGTGCATTATATATAATTAAGTGTGTCAAAAATCATTACAGAACATCATGAATAGATAATTAAATGACCAAATTAATAGAAGTTCATCATCACATAAAACCAAAGTACATACATAGTTCTCATCTAACAACATAAAGCTCTGCAGAGCATCTAAATTAATTAAACCATACATTGAAACTATGTAAAACATTTCAATGTGAAAACAAATACGATCATAATCGCAACCAAGGTAACAAGCTGATCCAACGGCATAATGATACCAAGCCTCGGTATGAATGGCATATTTTCTAATCTTTCTCATCTTCAAGCGCATTGCATCCATCTTGATCTTGTGATCATCGGCATTTACATCCGCAACATGCAACTCCAATATCATCTTCTCCTCCTCAAGTTTTTTATTTTTCCTTCAAGAAATTGTTTTCTTCTTCAACTAAATTTAACCTCTCGACAATAGGGTCGGTTGGAATTTCGGTTCAACAACCTCCTAGATAAATAAAATCTATGTCACGTTGGTCGGCTTAATTTTCATAAACAATAAATGAACCAATAGTTATGAAAAGATAATGTATACCACATCCGAATCATAGACAGGGGCCGAGGGCGGCGAGGCGGATACCAAAACCATCGCACTATATAAGATGCAATAATAAAAGTAAGAAAATAATACAAGTAAGAATATTTTTCCTTTCGTAAAGAAGATAAGAACAAGAGGCTCACCACGGTGGTGCTGGCGATGAGATCGCCAAGGTGATCGGCAGCGGTGAAAGGCAGGGGGCCAGGCGTGACGGACCGCTAAACCTAGACAAATATTGAGGAAAATGGGGGTTAGAGGTCGAGCTTGGAGAGGAGAAAGCTTAAGTAGTGTGGCTCGGGCATTCCATCGAACACCTTGTGTGCATAGGAGGTGAGCTAGAGCACCACCAAGCCCCCTCCCCTCGGCCGGAAAAAAGCAGGCAGTGTGCTCTGCTCTTCTTGTGAGGGGCTATATATAAAGCACCATTATCCCGTTTGGTGGCATCAACCGGAACCAACGGTAAGCCTTGGGCCCCGGTACATGCCACCAACCGGGAGCAATAGTGGTGGGCCAAGAGCCAGACCATTGGTCCCGGTTCGTCCCACCAACCGGGACCAAAAGGTCCGGACGAACCGGGACCAATGGCCCACGTGGCGGCCGGCCCCCTAGGCTCACGAACGGGATAAATGCTCGCATTAGTCCCGGTTACAGATTGAACAGGACTAATGGGAAAAACAGGCCTCAACGATAGCCCTTTTTCTACTAGTGTATACATATATATATATATATATATATATATATATATATATATATATGAATGACTGAAACTCAACACAAATGATGGTAATAAAAAAAAATTGTGAATATTGTTATTTACGCACTTCATATTGTTTGTCGGAGTAGCCCCGCTCACAGGTCGGGTGGCGGATGGACTCATAAACGTAGTATCCACGTAAATCATTCCCTTGTTCCTGCCACAACCACTTTACAAGAAATAGAGGTCAATCAAACTGATAATTAGCAAGCATGCTAAATGGTATTGATGGAACTAGCGCTTGAATCACTAGGAGATGCGTGGAATATGCTACTATATAGTACTTACTTTCGGGTGTCTAAACTGCAGCTTCTACGGTAGTCCCGGAGCTTTTTTGGTGAATTTTCTCCAAGCCCTGCCATACAAAGAAAACAATTACTTGATATCAGAAATGAACAAAGTTGCTGATATGGTGGATAATGATCGATTTAACTTACTTCTCGAGCATTTCAGTCATGTCCGCATACTCCTTGGGATCTTTTTCGCTTGGAGTCTAAGACAGTTACTACTCCCTTCTCAAGCTTAATCTCTAGGAGAATATAGTGGTAGCTACGCACACATGCATAACTCATCAATATTACATTACTATAACCTGGACTAATAAGGAAACCGAATATGCCACAAGACAGTAACACTCACTTGAAGTTGTAAGGAAAGAGTATTATATCTTTGTGTTCATTTATTACCAACGATTGTAGCAAGTTGGCCTCGGTATTTTCTTTACGAAATTCAAACTCAGTTTTATCTATGAGATATGTGTTAATGAACCCAATATCACCCACTTGTCTTTTCTTCAATTCGGCGATCTTCAATCTGCATAATATAGTGAGGATAATTATAAATACATGCAATGAAAGGGCTGAGTTATATAGAGAGACTTAATGATGTAGTACTACTTACAGACAGTAGCGGTGACCGTTGCTTTATCGAGGGCCAATTGATTGAGAAACTGATAGAACTCCTCAAATGGAATAGGCAATAGTTCAATTCCAAGGAGGTCATGCTCCCTTTTAACTCTCACATACAAAGTACTCCTCCCCTCAGACTCTTTGCAGGTTTTCATGTACCAATCATGCAATCTTCGCATCATCGTTGATAGAGAACTTTCATCTTTGACGAGAGGCTTCCCGTACTCGTATCTTTCACCTCCAAGAAATCATAATGTACATCGTCGGGCAGGTAATCTGCAGGATTGCCATAACCGGGCACCATCCTCGGATCGACGATGTCGCTAGCAGGCACCTTGAGCGGGGGCACGATTGCCCGGCTTGTTCGCCGAGATGGGCAATTTGTTTCCCAGCTCATCGTTCTTTCATCCTTTGATCATCGACAAGTACTTCCCGACCTCTCCGCTTCGCAAATGCCTTTCCAATAATGCGCTCATAGTTGCCTTTGGCGGAGACTTGGGTGGTTTTGTCGGGGCAGCCAGTGCGCTTCACTTTCACCGGATCTACCTTCTCCTCCGGAGGTGGATGTCTCTTTGCTTTCAACCCTTGAAACCAGTCATCCACTTGATGCGCGATCTTCACGTTTTCCTCCTCGCTCCTCTCATACGGTAACTTCTCTGAGTCTTGAGAGAAGGACCCGAATCAGATCTCCTCCCGCCTTTGGCTGTCTTGCTAGACGCCGGCGGAAGCGGAGGCGGATGTCTTCTTTCCTTGCTTACGAGGCGGAGGAGAAGGACTACGACGCGCCCGAGCAGCCGGAGCGGCGGCGGATCTCTTCCGCCCCTTGCCGACAAAGGCGGAGAAGGAGGAGGCTGGCTGCTCGGGCGCGCCGGGCCAAGCGGAGAAGGAGGCGGAGTGCCGCCACGCAGGAGAAGGAGCCGGCCGAGTGCCCTGATCGTCACTCGCCCGGAGGAGGAGGCGGTGGAGGAGGCGGAGTGCCCTGACTCGCCCGGAGGAGGAGGAGGCGGAGGCGTCCAGTTCGGAAGGTTGATGAGATCCTTCCGCCATAGGCATGGAGTCTTGAGTAGAACCCAGCCGATACTCCCCTTCACCGGTAGGGTGGTCAAGCCGGAGGTCCTCAAATCCTCCGTTATTTCATCGAACATCACCTTAGCATATCCTTCCGGAATCGGCGGCGGTGAAAAGTTGAGTCGGGTTTAGTAGGATAAACAGAGCCAACAACCGCCTTGACCTTCAAATTGCTCCATTGCGCCATAAGGTGGCAATTTTCAGCATCCGTGATAGCATCCACGGGATAGCTGGCAGGAGCCGTCAAGGCATGCTCTGGTTGAAGCAGCTCGGTGGAAGCCACGCTGCTTCTCCGCTGAGATGGCGGGGTAACCGGGGAAGCTTGGCAGTCGCTTGCTGCGATCTGCCGCTTCTCGTTCCTCTAGCCCCATTACCCTTTCGTGCAGCGCCTGCATTTGGCTCTGCTCCGGTTTCTTCCTCCTCTCATGGGTTTTGTAACCCCCTGCGTCCGAAATCTAGCCTTCCACGAAAGCGAACTGGCGTGCCTCGTGTCCGTCCAGGGTGCTCAGGATTCCCGAGGGCCATTGTGAGCTCGTCCTTCTCCCTGTCTGGAACAAACTTCCCTTGCTTCGATATATTGCTGAAGCCTCTTGACTGGTATGTCCAATTGTTCGTCCGTCCAAATGCACTTCCCTGTTATAGGGTCCAAGGATCCGCCGGCCCCGAAGAACCAAGTCCGCAGCAGTGCAGCGATTCATTGTCTCTGGTTCGATCCCTTTATCAAGCGAGATCATTCTCAGCCTTGGCCCACTTAGGGTTGGGCTACGAGGTAGCCACCGACCCGTCATGATGGTGAAGCTTCTTCTTCGCAGCATTTCTCTTGTTTGTCGCCGACATCTTTTTACTCTTTTCCGATGTCTTGTGGGCCACAAATGCGGGCCATCATCTCTGATCTTCTCATATTTGCCCTTGAATTCTGGTGTCTCATTTTTTTGACATACGTATTGAGTTCTTTCTTCCAATTCCTGAATAGGTCTGCCATCTTCTTAAGAGCAAAAGACTTGATTAATGGCTCTATTACTGGCTTCTCCGGATCATCCTCTAGCGGTAGGGTAAAATTTGACTTCAGCTCGGTCCAAAGATCATTTTCTGCATATCATTGACATAAGACACCTCGTGGTCTTCGTTCTTAGGCTTATACCATTGGTGGATGCTGATCGGGATCTTGTCCCTAACCGTAACCCCGCACCGAAAGCAACAAATGCCTTCTTTGTCCGGTAGGGTTCAATCGGTTGGCCGTCATGCGATTTGTATGATCTCAAACTTTTCATCCGAGCTCAACTTTTTCTTCGGGCCTCGTCTCTTTATCGAAGTTGTGCTCGATCCGGAGGGCTAGAAAAAAGAACAAATACGAGAGTTAATCAATATGTGTAAATACCAAAACAATGAATGCATCAATTAGCTAGTCAGCACAGGCTTAACTAATATATATACCTGGCCGGACTCGGTTTGGTGATCACCGGAGCCGTCCTCGCGGTCTACTTCTTCACCCTCTCCTTCTTGCACCGGCATTGGGTCATCGGAGCCATGTAAATCATAGCCAGCTGCTTCTTCATCCTCTCCTTCCAGACCATCGTTGTCGTTGAGAAACATCAACGAAGCAGGCAGCATCACTTCCTTGTGCGATTATGTCCCTCAACAACGCTTCTTGTGCTTCGTCTCGGGGTGTCCATAGTTTCTACAAATATTTACAACATGGCAATTATTATTCAAACATAACAGATATGGATATATTAGTGGCCAACGTAGAACTAGCTAGCGACTCTCAATAAGGAATCATTTTAGTGGCCTCGACGCTGCTTCTCTAGGGTTTGGGGTGGCCTTGACAACGCTTCAAGGGTTAGGGGTGGCCTCGAGAACGCTTCAAGGAGGGGTAATATCGACCCCACGTGTTGAAGCTATCGGGAGGGTCGGCGTTGAACACTACATCTATGTCCCACAAGTGACGTGGGCATCGACACCCTTGATAGGGTAGAGGGTCGTGGATCGCCCGGCGGTCGAGGGTCAAGGGTTGAGGATCACCGAGGGGTTGGGAGGTTGCCTAGTGTCAAAGGATTCAACAAAACCATGTCTTCATCATTAAGTAAAATGTGGTGGATGATGATGCGAAGCTCTCCAAAGTTATTTTGGAGCGGAGTCCCGAGATAGGATAATTCGCTTTTTGGTACAAAGTTCAGCAAGAACCTTCTGAATATCGTTATTTGAAAGGCCTTTGCTGAAATTCATACAAAAGGCAAATTATCCTATCCGGACTCCATTCGTAATAACTTTGAGGACTTCGTACCATCATGCCATGGTTACTTCCGGCTAATGATGAAGCCATGGATTTCTTCAATACTTTGACACTATAGGAACCTCGACCACAGAAACCTTCGACCCTTCACCCTTAACGACCCTCGACCCTCTACCCTAGTTCCCGACCCTCGACCCCTCGGTGATCCTCGACACCCTCGTTATATCGACAATGACGCGACATACATATACATGGGAAAATAATGTTATCGGGGAGGGGGTATCGGTACCCCCCCTCGTGTTGAAGTTTCTTCTTTCTCCTATATTCCTTTCTTTCTTCTTCTCCTCTTCTTTTTCTTCTTATCCCTCGAGAAAGGAAAATAAGGAAAAGGAAGAAAAAAGAGGAAGAAGGAAGAAGGAATAAGAAGAAGAAGAAAAAGAAGAAAAAAAAAGAGGAGAAGAAGAAAAGAATAGAGGAGAAGAAGAAAAAATGGAATTATTTTTTCTATTTTTTCTTCTTGTGCTCTGTTCCTTTCTTCTTCTCCTCTTCTTTTCTTCTTTTCCTCTCATTCTTTTCTTCTTCTTCTTCCTTCTTCCTTCTTCCTCTTTTCTTCCTTTTCCTTATTTTACTTTTTCCTCTACACTAACCTAATTAAAATGCACTAACCTTTTCCTGCACTAACCTAATTAAAATTGTAACTTTCTATATATGAACAAAAAACTAAACTGATAAAAATAAAAAACATATACATTATAGCCACATACACATATACATCACATATTAACAAAAATAAACTAATAAAAATAAAAAACATATTGCAACATATGAGCAGAGGCTCGGCGGGCGAGGCGTCGGCGACGGCGACGACGGGCGGCGGCTGAGGCAGGCGACGAGGACGGCGGGCTCGGGGAGGCGACGACGGGGTCCGGCGGGCAAGCGACGAGGACGGCGGGCTCGGGCGGCGACAGGGACGACAGGCTCGGGCGGCACGGGGCGGCGATAACAGCGGCGACGACGCTGTATGGGCGCGGCGACGATGGGCGCGTAGGGCGGCAACGACGGGCGGCGACGACGTGCGCGGGCGACGACGAGGAGGAGCAGGGCGTCGGGGCAGAGGGCGGCGTCTGCGGCGGGATGAGGAACTGAATGAAATTTTCGCAAAGTCCTGTATATATAGAAAGTGCATTGGTCCCGGTTCGTGGCACAAACGGGACTAATGCCACCTTAGTCCGGTTGGTGCCACCAACCGACCAAAGGCCTGTTTTCAGCAGCCCAAAGGCGGGAAGCGGCGGCCTTTGGTCGGTTGGTGGCACCAACCGGACTAAAGGCATTAGTCCGGTTTGTTCCATGAACCGGGACTAATGTTCTTTAGTCCCAGTTGATGCCACCAACGGGACCAAAGGCTGTGCTGCCCGAACCCAAATATTTAGTCCCACCTCGCTAGTTGAGAGGGAGGCGCACCTGTTTATAAGGTGCGGTGCGCCTTCCTTCTCGAACTCCTCTCTAAAGTAGGCTTTCGGCCTAAACCTGCAATCTGTGCACTGTGGGCCCTCTTTGGGCCTCCATGGCCTGAATCCTGGCCTTGGTAGGGTTTCTAGTCGTATTCAGGCCGTGGGGCCCGATGGGTGGCACTTTTTGTTTTTTTGTTTTCTTTGTTGCTTTATTTATTTTATTTTGTTTCTACTTACAACAAAATACTTATTGTTGCTATTTTTATTTTTTCCAGTTTTTTGTTTTGCTTTCTGCATTATTTATTTTTGTTGTTTTTTGCTTTATTTTTAATTCTTTTTGCTTTTAGTTTTAGAAAAATTACAAACTTTCTGTTAGTGCCATTAGTTTTCAAATTTTAAAACACTTTTTTGTTTTCTTTGTTGCTTTATTTATTTTATTTTGTTTCCACTTACAACAAAATACTTATTGTTGCTATTTTTATTTTTTTTTCAAGTTTTCTTGTTTTGTTTTCTGCATTATTTATTTTCTTTTGGTTTTTGCTTTATTTTTTAATTCTTTTTGCTTTTAGGTCAGCAAAATTATAAACTTTCTGTTTGTGCCATTAGTTTTCAAATTTGAATTCTTTGAAATTTGTGTGAATCACAAGTTTGTGAGCTCAACAAAGGCGTGTAGAGGGACGGGCTTATAAACCGGTGTGAGCGCCCTTCGGTTGGCGAGGTTTTCAAATTCATAGTTTTCAAATGAACTCTGAAAAAGTTGGCATAGCATGTGCATGTACAAAAGCGGACAATGGTATCATACTTAAATGCATTACAAAGTTGGCATGGTATCATCATAATAGTTGCGGAGAAAGTCTTCACTTTTTCTTCGCTTGTGTCGTTTGCTTATTGCGCCAGTAACCATGGATAATCTTCATCGTTTATCGGGATGCTTGGGTCAGCCTTGACTTTGAAGGGGAATTTCATGAAACTTGTCATACTCTTGAGACATGTCTGTCTTGCCCTCCACTCCTGTGATGTCCCTTTTCCGAAAAGAACTATGTGGCGCTTTGGCTCATTGTATGATGTATTCGCTTCCTTATCTTTTCTTTTCCTCGGTCTGGTAGACATGTCCTTCACATAGATAACCTGTGCCACATCATTAGCTAGGAGGAGCGGTTCGTCGGTGTACCCAAGATTTTTAGATCCTTGTTGTCATTCCGTCTTTGTGGGTCTACACATACCCGCCTCTGACAGATTGACACACTTGCACTTAAACAAAGGGACCTTAAAATCTACTCCGTAGTCAAGTTCCCATATGTCTACTATGTAACCATAATATGTGTCATTTCCCTTGTCGGTTGCTGCATCAAAGCGGACACCGCTGTTTTGGTTGGTGCTCTTTTCATCTTGGTCAATCGTGTAAAATGTATTCCCATTTATCTCGCATCCTTTCCAAATCATTACAATCGAAGATGGTCCCCTGGACAACAAGTACAGCTCATCAAAACAGTGCTGTCACCTCCGAGACGTGTTTCCAACCAACTGCTGAAAGTCCCGATGTGTTCACATGTAATCCGATTCGTCGCCTTTGCTCCGGGTGTTTGGAGCGCAGACTGTTCTTGTGTTCATCGACATACAGGGTCATCAAGGTAGAGTTCTGTAGAACTGTGTAGTGTGCTTGAGACCAAGAATATCCGTCCTGCATATTATTGAGTCCCTTCCAAGCGTGCCTTTTCCAGTATGTCTCCCCTCATACCGCGATTTAGGGAGACCTATCTTCTTAAGGCCAGGAATGAAGTCAACACAAAACCCGATGACATCCTCTGTTTGATGGCCCATGGAGATGCTTCCTTCTGGCCTAAGCCGATTCTGAACATATTTCTTTAGGACTCCCATGAACCTCTCAAAGGGGTACATATTGTGTAGAAATACGGGCCCCAGAATGACAATCTCGTCGACTAGATGAACTAGGGCGTGCGTCATGATATTGAAGAAGGATGGTGGGAACACCAGCTCGAAACCGACAAGACATTGCGCCACATCACTCCTTAGCATTGGTACGATTTCTGGATCGATCACCTTCTCGAGATATTGCATTGAGGAATGCACATAGCTTCACAATGGCTAATCGGACGTTTTCGGTAGAAGCCCCCTCAATGCAACCGGAAGCGATTACGTCATAATCACGTGGCAGTCATGAGACTTTAGGTTCGGAACTTTTTCTCTGGCATATTTATTATTCCCTTTATATTCGACGAAGCGGTCGGGACCTTCAGATCGAAAGCAGGAATTGAAAGAATATTTCTTTCTCTTCTTTCGTAGAGCGTGGTAGCGGGACCTTCATCTTGCTTGAGGCATGCTCTCTTTTTCGTTACAAGCGTTGCAGGTCCTCTTGTGCCTCGGTGTATCTTTTGTCTTCCCATACACGCCCAAGAAGCCTAGCAGGTTCACGCAAAGGTTCTTCGTCACGTGCATCACGTCGATCGAAGAGCGGACCTCTAGGTCTTTCCAAAGAGGGTAGGTCCCAAAATATTGATTTCGTCTTCCACATGGATGCGTGATTCTCGGCGTCATTCGAACAGCTAGTCCGCGGGACCCGTTCCAAAGATTACGTGTAAATCATTGACCATAGCAAGTACGTGATCACCGATGCGCATGGCGGGCTTCTTCCGGTGATCTGCCTCGCCTTTGAAATGCTTGCCTTTCTTTCGACATTGATGGTTGGTCGGAAGAAATCGACGATGGCCTGTGTACACATTCTTCCCGCAGCTTGCCGGTATATACTATCGGTGTCAAGTAAACAGGGCGTGCATGCGTGATATCCCTTGTTTGTCTGTCACGAAAGGTTCTTGAGAGCGGGCCAATCGTTGATGGTCACGAACAACAACGCCTTTAGGTAAAATTCCTCCTTTTGTGCTCATCCCACGTCGTACACCGTTTCCATTCCACACAGCTGTAAAAGTTCTTCAACTAATGGCCTTAGGTACACATCAATGTCGTTGCCGGGTTGCTTAGGGCCTTGGATGAGAACTGCATCATAATGAACTTCCGCTTCATGCACATCCAAGGAGGAAGGTTATACATACATAGAGTCACGGGCCAGGTGCTGTGATTGCTGCTCTGCTACCCGAAAGGATTAATGCCATCCGCGCTTAAAGCAAACCATACGTTCCTTGGGTCCTTTGCAAACTCATACCAGTACTTTCTCTCGATTTTTCTCCATCACTGCGACCCGTCGGTGGTGCTCTCAACTTCCGTCTTTCTTACGGTCCTCACTGTGCCATCGCATCAACTTGGCATGCTCTCCGTTTCTGAACAGACGTTTCAACCGTGGTATTATAGGAGCATACCACATCACCTTTGCAGGAACCCTCTTCCTGGGAGGCTTGCCGTCGACATCACCAGGGTCATCTCGTCTGATCTTATACCGCAATGCACCGCATACCGGGCATGCGTTCAGATCCATGTAGGCACCACGGTAGAGGATGCAGTCATTAGGGCATGCATGTATCTTCTCCACCTCCAATCCTAGAGGGCATACGACCTTCTTTGTTGCGTATGTACTGTCGGGCAATTCGTTATCCTTTGGAAGCTTCTTCTTCATTATTTTCAGTAGCTTCTCAAATCCTTTATCAGGCACAGCATTCTCTGCCTTCCACTGCATCAATTCGAGTACGGTACCGAGCTTTGTGTTTCCATCTTCGGAATTGGAGTACAACCCTTTTTTGTGATCCTCTAACATGCGATCGAACTTCAGCTTCTCCTTTTGACTTTCGCATTGTGTCCTTGCATCGACAATGACCCGGCGGAGATCATCATCATGGGGCACATCGTCTGGTTCCTCTTGATCTTCAGCAACCTTAGCCGTTCGCAGCACCATCGTGCACATCGTCGTGCATCTTGATGTTCAAGAGCATCACCGTATTCAGGGGCACATAGTTGTCATAGTACTCTTCTTCTTCGCCGTCTTCCATCATAACCCCTATTTCTCCGTGCCTCGTCCAAACATTATAGTGTGGTATGAAACCCTTGTAAAGCAGGTGGGTGTGAAGGATTTTCCGGTCAGAGTAAGACTTCAGATTCCCACATATAGGGCATGGACAACACATAAAACCATTTTGCTTGTTTGCCTCAGCCACTTGAGAAAATCATGCACGCCCTTAATGTACTCGGAGGTGTGTCTGCCACCGTACATCCATTGCCGGTTCATCTGCGTGCATTATATATAATTAAGTGTGTCAAAAATCATTACGTAACATCATGAATAGATAATTAAGTGACCAAATTAATAGAAGTTCATCATCACATAAAAACCAAAGTACATACATAGTTCTCATCTAACAACATAAAGCTCTGCAGAGCATTAAATTAATTAAACCATACATTGAAACTATGTAAAACATTTCAATGCGAAAACAAATGCGATCATAATCGCAACCAAGGTAAGAACTGTCCAACGGCATCATGATATCAAGCCTCGGTATGAATGGCATATTTGCTAATCTTTCTCATCTTCAAGCGCATTGCATCCATCTTGATCTTGTGATCATCGACGACATCCGCAACATGCAACTCCAATATCATCTTCTCCTCCTCAAGTTTTTTTATTTTTTCCTTCAAGAAATTGTTTTCTTCTTCAAATAAATTTAACCTCTCGACAATAGGGTCGGTTGAAATTTCCGGTTCAACAACCTCCTAGATAAATAAAATCTATGTCACGTTGGTTGGCATAATTTTCATAAACAATAAATGAACCAATAGTTATGAAAAGATAATATATACCACATCCGAATCATAGACAGGGCGAGGGCCGTGAGGCGGATACCAAAACCATCGCACTATATAAGATGCAATAATAAAAGTAAGAAAATAATACAAGTAAGAATATTTTTCCTTTCGTAAAAGAAGATAAGAACAAGAGGCTCACCACGGTGGTCTTTGGCGATGAGATCGACGCTGGTGATCGGCGGCGGTGAAAGGCAGGGGCAGGGCATGACGGACCGCTAAACCTAGACAAATATTGAGGAAAATGGAGGTTGGAGGTCGAGCTTGGAGAGGAGAAAGCTTAAGTAGTGTGGCTCGGGCATTTCATCGAACACCTCATGTGCATAGGGGGTGAGCTAGAGCACCACAAAGCCCCCCCTCGCCGGCAAGAGAAAAACAGAGCACCGGAGTGCTCTGCTCGCGAGCGAGGGGTATATATAGGCAACACTATTGGTCCTGGTTCGTGGCCTGAACCGGGACTAAAGGGAAGCCTTTGGTCCCGGTCCATGCCACCAACCGGGACCAATAGTGGTGGGCCAGGAGCCAGGCCCATTGGTCCCGGTTCGTCCCACCAACCGGGACCAAAAGGTCCGGACGAGCCGGGACCAATGGCCCACGTGGCCCGGCCCCTGGGCTCGAGGAACCGGGCAAATAGTTTCCATTGGTCCCGGTTCTGGATTGAACCGGGACTAATGGGCTGAACTGGCCTGGGCCACTGCCCCCTTTTCTACTAGTGCCAATACCCCCATTGGTCCCGGTTCTGGATTGAACCGGGACTAATGGGCTGGCCAGGCCTGGACCATTGCCCCCTTTTCTACTAGTGATAGTCGCTGGGTGATGCAGCGACAAGGAAAGCAGGCAATAGAGTTGGTGTAGCGACAAGGAGGATCGGGCAGTTGTCGTTCGGCGGAGTGGCGACAAGAAGGTGGCGAGGACGCTGTCTCAAGCGAGGCGACGGGTGATTGTTGTTCGACAAAACGACCTGAAGGAGGTTGACGGGAGTGGTTGTGCCGAGGTGCGGTGCTAGAAGATCTCGTCAAGATCGTCGTTCGGGGGGAGCGAGGAAGAGGCAACAAAGTTGCGAGCTGTCGTCAAAGTGTGAACATGAGTTCTTATAAGCTGCGTCCAAGAGCTCAGGTGTGTGAATCTTCTGCTGCAGTTGACATGCGTCACTGGCGGAGGAGAATTGTAAACGAGCGCGGGCGGAAAAAGGAATGTGTGCCTTGCGTTTCCGTTCATGGTCGTGGAGTTCCGGCGAGTTCATATACGGTGGAGATGAGTTGCACGTATATGGCGAGTTGTGTAGCCACTGGACAGAAGGTGTCGTTCGATAAGATGTGGCATCAGCGACACTGAGAAGATGTGAAGATGTGACGGGTGAAGAGATGTGTCTCCCCGTGCACAAGCAACCGACAAGAAGATGAAGATCAACGTGAAGAGGACACGCACCGGTTAAGTTGAGTTCCTGCATGAGGCTATGCGTTTAGTCTGCATGTAGCACGCTAAGTTGTGGCAGCGTGGCTGATAGTCTGGGTAATCATTGGTTTCAGTTTTCAAGTCAGCACAAAAGTATGATGGTGATGATGTGGTGGCCATCATTGCAAGAAGAGAAAAGCTGTGGTCCGGTAAGTCGCGTCACCGGAGGCAATAGACAAGACAAAGATGAAGAGGTGATCGTCTGCGTGTCTCTCGTGCAAAGAGTTGAATGTTTGGATTAGGAGGGTGAATGTTGGAATAATCCACACATGTGCTAATTAATTAGGCTAGTGTAGCCGTTGCTACAAGTTGTGTTTGGTTAGAATTCGTAGTGTGATCAGCGTGCAAGTTATTAGACTAGGAAAGTACATAGTACGTAGTAATATTTGGAGTAGTATGACTCCGGCTAGGATTGTGTTGCCGGATGATTAGTAGTGGTAGTTATTTCTAGCTGAGAGTCGGTTTCAGTTTTCATGTACGAGTGCTAGTTGGAGTCGGCTTTGTAAGCCATCGTTTCTGGCCTTGCGTGTATATATACACAGGGAGGGCTAGCTATTGTAACACCGTCGAGAAAATCAGAAAATCAATAGAGGAATAGAGGGCACGACAAGAGCCCTTGGCTATTAGTTTTTATGCGTGTGTGTTCGTGTAGTTTGATGTGATCGATCCTGCAGGCGAATTTCCAACAATTGGCGCCCACAATTGGTATCTAGAGCAAGGTTCGAGTGAAGTTGCGCTTGCTCTGGGGTAGCGATCCTGCTAGCGCCTCGGGGCGGGCAATAGAGTCGTTGTAGTGACGAAGAGGAGCTGACGATACAGTCGCTGGTGTAGCGACAACGAGGAGCGGGCGATATAGTCGCTGGGATGCAGCGATGAGGAGGAGCGGCAATTGTCGTTTGAGCGGCGACAAGGAGGATCATGCGGTTGTCGTTCGGCGAAGCGGCGACAAGAAGGCAGCGATGATGCTGTCGCAAGCGAGGCGACAGGGCTGTCATCGGCAAGGCGTTGGTCATCGTTGATGGTTATGGAGGTGCCGAAGTTGCGACACAGAGGAAATCATCGAGATCATCGTTGGGGGGGGGGGGTGCGAGGTAGAGGCGACAAAGTTGTGAGCTGTCGTCAAGGTGTGCACATGAGTTCTTGTAAGGTGCGTCCAAGGGCTCAGGTGTGTGAGTCTTCTGCTGCAGTTCAGATGTGTCACTGGCAGAGGAGAACTGAGAATGAGAGCGGATGAAAAAAGGAATTCGTGCCTTGCGTTTCCGTTCATGATCAGGGATTTCTGACGAGTTCATATACGGCGAAGTTGAGTTGCGCGTATATGGCGAGTTGTGATGCCGTCGGACATGAAGCGTCGTTTGGTAAGTTGTGTCACCAACGACAAAGGAAAGATGTAAAGATGTGGCGAGTGAAGAGTTGTGTATCCCCTTGTGCGAGCAACCGATAAGAAGACGAAGATCAAACGTGAAGATGGACGCGCACCAGTAAAGTTGAGTTCCTGCATGAGGCTATGCGTTTAGTCTGCATTTAACACGCTAAGATGTGGCAGCGTGGTTGATAGTCCGGGTAATCGTTGGTCAAGTCTACAAGTCGGCAAAGATGATGATGAAGTGGTGATCATCATTGCAAGAAGAGTGAGGTTGTGATCCGGTAAGTCGCGTCACCGGAGGCATGCAACGGTGTGACAAGATGAATAGAGGGCCGTCTGCGTGCTCATCGTATAAAGAGTTGAGTGTTTGGATTAGGGGGTGAATGTTGGAATAATCCAAACATATGATAATTATGATGATTAATATAAAGGGTGATCAACGTTGCCATTTGATTAGTTTAGAAAATCTAGGTGTAGCTAAACTAGACGTACGTACTAGTATTTTAGGCAGTAGGAGTCCGGCTAGGTTTCAACTGAAGCTTATAATCTAGCTCAACTGGGAGCTCTTTTTGAGGAAAAGAGGGGCGCGACACGTGCCTTTGGCTATCTATTTTTCGTGCACTTGTGTTCGTGTGATTTGATGTGATCAATTCTGTGGACGAATTTTCAACAATTGGTATCTAGAGCAAGATCCAAGTGAAGCTACGCTCGCCCCGGGGTGGCGACCCTGTTAGCGCCTCGGGGCGGGCAATAGAGTCGTTGTAGCGACGAAGAGGAGCTGGCGATACAGTCGCTGGTGCAGCGACAACGAGGAGCGGGCGATATAGTCGTTGGGATGCAGCGATGAGGAGGAGCAGGCAATTGTCGTTCGAGCGGCGACAAGGAGGATCAGGCAGTTGTCGTTCGGCGGAGCGGCGACAAGAAGGCAGCGATGACGCTGTTGCAAGCGAGGTGACAGGGCTGTCATCGGCAAGGCGTTGGTGATCGTTGATGGTTATGGAGGTGCCGAAGTTGCGACACCGAGGAAATCATCGAGATCATCGTTGGGGGGTGCAAGGAAGAGGCGAAAAAGTTGCGAGCTGTCGTCAAGGTGTGCACATGAGTTCTTGTAAGGTGCGTCCAAGAGCTCAGGTGTGTGAGTCTTCTGCTGCAGTTCAGATGTGTCACTAGCAGAGGAGAACTTAGAATGAGAGTGGATGGAAAAAGGAATTCGTGCCTTGCGTTTCCGTTCGTGATCAGGGATTTCCGACGAGTTCATATACGGTGAAGTTGAGTTGCGCGTATATGTCGAGTTGTGATGCCGTCGGACATGAAGCGTCGTTTGGTAAGTTGTGTCACCAACGATAAAGGAAAGATGTAAAGATGTGGCGAGTGAAGAGTTGTGTCTCCCCGTGTGGTGCGAGCAACCGATAAGAAGACGAAGATCAGCGTGAAGATGAATGTGCACCAGTAAAGTTGAGTTCCTGCATGAGGCTTGCGTTTAGTCTCCATGTAGCATGCTAAGATGTGGCAGTGTGGCTGGTAGTCCGGATAATCGTTGGTCAAGTCTACAAGTCGGCAAAGATGATGATGAAGTGGTGATCATCATTGCAAGAAGAGCGAGGTTGTGATACGGTAAGTCGCGTCACCGGAGGCATGCAACGGTGTGACAAGATGAATAAAGGGTCGTCTGCGTGCTCATCGTATTAAGAGTCGAGTGTTTGGATTAGGGAATGAATGTTGGAATAATCCAAACATACGATGATTATGATGATTTAATATAAAGGGTGATCAACGTTGCCAGTTGATTAGTTTAGAAAATCTAGGTGTAGCTAAACTAGACGTACGTACTAGTATTTTAGGCAGTAGGAGTCCGGCTAGGTTTGTGTTGTCGGGCAGTATTAGTTTGAGTCTAGATCTGATTAGGTGTTCAGAGTTGGCACGAGTACGTCTAGGAACCTTTTGCGTCGGCTGGATATATTTATATATACCCAGGTGTTGCGTGAGTTTTGTAACGTGAGAAAACACCGATAAGAAAATGAGAAAAGAGAAATAAAGAGGAAAAGAGGGGCGTGACACGTGCCCTTGGCTATCTGTTTTTCGTGCACTTGTGTTCGTGTGATTTGATGTGATCGATTCTGTGGACGAATTTCAACACCGGAGACCTACACCAAGTCCCATCCAGCGCTCGCGCCATCCTTCGGGCCCCGCCCCGCAGCTCTGCAGCCCGAGCGCTTCGGCCGCCTCGCACCCGAAGCAGAGGAGAGGAGCTCCCTACCACGAGCCTCTCCAGCCCCGGCAAACCAGCAGGCCGACCCCGCCTCCTTCTCACTTCCCTCCTCCTTCTTTTTTTTCCACCGGGACACATCACCCCTTCCTTGGCTTCTGCGGCGTGGAAGCCGGCGGCAAGCTGCGGCCCGTGCCCGGCGGTGGAGAAGGCAAACGGGGTAGAATTGTAACTAATGCAGGGGTGTTTATGTAAATACGAAGTGTTTTCTCACATACCCACTTAAAATAGGATTGCGGATTGAATTCTAAAAAATGAAGGGGCTTTTCTGCAAAAGTTTAGAAGGGGTGTTTATTAGTAGGTATATAGATATAGATATAGAGATTTGCCCAGGCAAGACAAGGATTCCAACATCAAGAGACGGGCAGTCGGATGATCAAAAATTGTAAGGCAGTCCATGAGGGAGGAAGCTTGACGGGCCGTCCTGCTATGTTGCTCATCACTTCTAATTTTCAGCAAAAACAAATGCAGCGCCCTGACGGACAAATCAAAAAACTGCAACGCCCTGACGGACAAATGACTGATGTAAAGATGAGATGGAAGCTTTGACAACCTCTTTCTACAAAGAGCTATATACCTCTGAAGGAGTGCAGGACATGGAGCATGTGCTCAATACTGTTCCAGTAAAGGTTACTGCAGCTATGAATGAATCCCTGAATGCCTCGTATACTCACAAGGAAATCAAGCTAGCTTTGTTCCAGATGTTCCCAATTAAGGCGCCGGGTCCCGATGGATTTCCAGCACATTTTGTCAAGCGACACTGGGACGTGTGCGGAGACGAGGTAACTAGGGTGGTTCTGAGGATTGTGGAGGGCTCTGAGTCAGCGGAATGCATAAATAACACCATCTTGGTTCTTATACCTAAGGTAAAAAATCCCACACTACTGTCGCAATTTCGCCCGATCAGTTTATGCAATGTGTTATACAAAATAGCTTCAAAGGTGATATCTAACTGCCTTAAGGTAGTATTGCCGGATATAGTCTCAGAGGAGCAGTCTGCTTTTGTGCCTGGGAGGCTCATTACTGATAACATCATTATAGCTTATGAATGACTGCATTTCATGAAGCGCAACAAGGCAAAGAAGCATCAATCATGTGCCTTGAAACTTGATATGATGAAAACGTGCGACAGAGTTGAATGGCCCTACTTACGGGCAATTATGCTTAAGCTGGGTTTCACTGCTAGATGGGTGGATATTGTCACGAATCTGGTGAGCTCAGTTAATTTTTCCATTTTATTCAATGGGAAGAAACTAGAAGAGTTTAAACCATCTCGTGGAATCCGACAAGGGGACCCGTTGTCTCCATACTTATTCTTGTTAGCAGAGGGCCTTTCGTGCCTCCTAAAATCAAGGAGTCATCAAACTTGAGTGGGCTTCAAGTGGCTGCCTCGGCGCCACCGGTAAACCACTTATTATTTGCAGATGACAACCTGCTGTTTTTCAAGGCGAATGGTATGTGAGCGATGAAGGTGAACCAAGTTTTGGATACATACTGTCAAGCTTCTGGCCAGCGAATTAATTATGCAAAATCATCCATCTTATTCAGCAAAGGGGTTCCAGAAAATATCCGCAATGACATAAAAGGCTTCTTGCATGTACCAAATGGGACATTGAATGAAAAATATTTGGGTATGCCTTCTGACATCGGTTCCTCAAAGAATGGTGCTTTCAAATATTTGAAGGACAGATTGTGGAGTAGGATCCAAGGATGGATAGAGAAGTCTCTGTCCATGGCTGGAAAAGAGGTTCTTTTTAAGGCGGTTGCTCAGGCGGTGCCAGTATACTCTATGTCTTGCTTCAAATTACCAAGAGGGTTGTGTGAACATTTGAATATGCTCATAAGGAAATTTTGGTGGGGGAGCAAAGAGGGTCAACGGAAGCCGCATTGGGTTTCTTGGAAGGACATGACCCAACCAAAAAGCATGGGGGGTTTGGGTTTCAAAGATTTTGAGCTCTTTAATCTGGCTATGCTGGCTAGACAAGCGTGGCGTTTGCTTCAAAACCCAGACTCACTGAGTGTTCGCATCCTCAGGAGTGTTTACTATCCAGGTTCAACAATTCTTGAAGCCAGCCTCGGATCCCACCCGAGTCAGATTTGGCAAGCCATAGTAGAAGGGAGAGATATTCTTCAGCAAGGGCTAATAAAGAGAATTGGGAACGGACATAATACCGGTATTTGGACTGAAAACTGGTTACCTAGGGACGAGATGCTCCGACCATATGGTTGTAGGACAGCGAACCCGCCTCAGTTTGTTTCGGAAATAATAGATCCAACTACAGCAACATGGAACATACAGAGGGTCCGAGAGGTTTTCCTTCCCATGGGCGTGAAAGTCATCACTAGTATTCCACTGTGCACTCGTAATATAACTGATTTCTGTGTTGGCATTTTGAGAAAAATGGAAAATTTTCCGTCAGATCATCGTACAACATGCTTGTACCAACAAGGCATCACCGTGAGCTTGGCTGAGCGGTAATGCTAGCTCGTCAAGCAATATAGCCGAGCAAAACGAGTGGAAAACTATGTGGAAAATGCAAGTGCCTGGAAAAATTAGAATGTTCTTATGGAGACTTTCAAAACATTCCTTGCCAACCGAAGATGTTCGTTCTCATCGACATATGTCAAACTCTGTGGCATGCGGGCTGTGTGGGGCACCGGACTCATGGCGCCATTCTCTCCTGGAGTGTACTACTTCCAGATGCACATGGGCTATGGTAGAGGAGGAGATTGGGCAGTCGCTGGTGCACAACAGAGAGCCGAAAGCCAAACAGTGGTTGTTCACACAAATGGAGGCATTATCACATGCTCATTTCGTCAAGCTAGCCGTCACTTTGTGGGCTATTTGGTCGGCAAGGAGGAAGTCCATCCACGATGGGATTTTTTCAGAGTCCCCAATCACTTTTCTCATTCACCACCAGATTCATTGGAGAGCTAGAGAGTATTAAAGAACGCAAACCGGTTGGGATATCAAGGACAGGAGGGGATATGCAACGTAGAACTCGTCTGAGAGCTCCTCCGGCGAACCATGCAAAGCTTCATGTGGATACCGCCGTGAGACCAGGGCGAGGTGGTTCGGCAGCAGTTGTTTGCAGGGATGCCGAGGGGAACTACCTGGGTAGCACAGCCCTGGTGGTGCAAGGAGTGGATGACCCAATGATTTTGGAGTCGATAGCCTGCAGGGAGGCACTTTGTGCATCTGAGGATCTTCTGTTGCAGAGTTTTGTGGTCGCTTCAGACGCAAAACGGGTGGTGAGAGACATTGCTGGAGGTTCCCACGGCAAACATGGCGCAATTATCAGCGAGATCAACGCCCGTTCTACTGCTTTTTCCTGTAGTTTTATCTTTGAAAGTCGAGACAGTAACGTAGAAGCTCACCGCTTAGCTAGATACGCTCTTAATCTAGCACTTGGGTGTCATGTGTGGTTTGGCCAACCACATGATGTAAGCATTGTCCCACTTTCTGTGGAATTCGATCAATAAAGAGCTGGCTTTCCCCTAAAAAAAGCAAAAACAAATGCACCACCCCCATGAACATCGGGTTACTATCTTACAGAGTTAGCCTTTAGATATTACGTCCGGCAACTCTCCAGCTTTGCCTTGCGCTTGATGTGTTCGACACATTGACCGACTAGAATTATTGTGATTTTGTTAGGGAAAATGATGGATTCCGATGCATCGCCGGACGAGGAGTATGGCCCGACGAAGCTTGACAAAATGATTCAAGATAAGTTCTTCGATTCGTCGGATTCGAACAAAGAAGTGAACATGATCATGCTCATGAGCATGCAAGAGGAAATAGACCGGCAAGTCGAGCATATTCTCAACTTCAAAGGCTCAATCAAAGGGAGAAGAGTGATCAACCGGGACAGAGAGTCCGGAGCAAAGCTACTGAACAATGACTACTTTGCTCCCACACCTGCTTTTCCGAATGATCCATGGTTTCGTCGCTGTTTTCGCATGCGGAAATCATTATTTTTGTGCATTGTGGAGGGAGTGGAGGCACACGACGACTACTTCAAGCTGAGACGAGATTTCTATGGCCAACTCTCTTCCTCGGCCAAGCAGAAGCGCACGCCTGCTCTGAGGATGCTTGCACTTGGTACTGCTGCAGACGCCGTTGGTGAGATGGTCAGGATGGGAGAGAGCACGTGCCTCAAGACTACTATCAAATTTGCTCTGGCCCTGGTTGAGGTGTTTGGACCGGAGTATCTCAGAGAACCAAATGCGCGGGACACAGAAAAGTTGTTGGCTCAGAGAATCAATTGATTGCATGCATTGGCAATGAAAAAACTGCCCCAAAGGTCTGCGGGGAATGTTCAATGTCACACCAGAGAGGCCACCATCATACTAGAAGCGGTGGCATCACATGACTTATGGATTTGGCATGCTTTCTTTGGAATTCCCGGTTCTCACAACGACATCAACTTGCTTCAACGATCGCCGGTGTTCAGGAGGCTTTGCAATGGGGAATCACCGTCGTGCAACTACACCATCAACAGCCGGGACTACAACATGGGGTACTATCTTGCCGATAGTATCTATCCTCAGTGGGCGGGATTTGTGAAGACCATAGCTGAGCCGTGTGGCAATAAACAGAGCTACTTTGCAACAATGCAGGAAGCGGCTAGGAAGGACGTGGAGAGGGCATTTGGTGTATTTCAGGCTCGTTGGGAAATTGTGCGGAGCACTGCAATGACGTGGGAATCAGAAACTTTGTGGCAGCTGATGACATGTTGTGTTATTCTGCACAATATGATTGCCGAGGATGAGGGTGATGGTGTAGCCCAAACCCATGATCTCGAAGCACCCGGAGAACAAGTTGAAATCCCATAAGATTAAGATGCGGCTCAGCTTATAAACTTTCTGCAGATGCATCAGAATCTTCGAAATCAGCAGGTGCACACACAGCTACTCAATGATCTTGTGGAGCACATGTGGATCCAGAATGGCAACCAAGGAGCCAATGCTTGAGTTTAACACTTCAAATAATATGTATGCTTGATACGAACATTTGTTATTTACGTGCGACATTGTACTGCATGATCGACGTGCATGTATTTGCATGGATTTAAGAGTCCGAATTTGAAATATGTGGATGCATGGAAGGAAATATGAGGGCCCATTCAAATGCGCCCAGGGGCGTGTCCGAACGCGTCCGCGGACGTTTAAGGGGTCGGATTTGCTAAGACCGCTTGTAGATGCTCTTACTTCTCTTTGGTCAGACAGATATGAACAAAAGGCAGCCTCTCCTCCACATCTCTGGAGCTTTCGATCGTTCACATGCATGCATGCAAAAATAAAAGTTGAGCCGACCCCGCTTTTCCAAGGAAGGAAGATGTGCCTACACCAGCAGAGCGCGCTTTGCATATATGCATGCTCGCAGTTGCTTCCATAAGAAGAAAAAGATCTCGAGTCGAGAGGACTTGACAGCACGTACCAGCATGCACTCACAAGCTGATCGAGCTAACCATCGATCGAACAGCCTCATGATCAAGACTTGGATTGACAGCCAGCTTTTGATATGAGTTTGCTTTACTCAAGGAACATGGAGAATAACCAAAGACCAGCCAAAGCTCAGGCACGCAGGACCAACCATGCATGCATGCATCTCGAGCAAAAAATCCAATCAAGTTTGCTTTAAACATGACCAAATCAGACCAAACAGGGTTTTGATTAGCTGGTAAAAAGCGCAATTTTACTCGAGTACTAGTACTAAACAGTACTGCTGACGAAGATATTAGATAATGTAGTATGAAAATGGAAGAAAGGAACACGATGCTAGGGGCAAATTCGTCAATAAAGGGAAATGCGAGGCACTATAAATTGCGTTCCCTGGCGCCACATTGGTGCAAGGGCAAGGCAGAGCGCGAGAGAGTACTGCTCTGCTCAACATTCGTTCCGTGTGCTCTGCTCTTGGCATCTCCATCTACCCCTCCTTTCGCAGAAGCAGAGCAGAGGGTGTGGGAGAGAGAGAGAGAGATGAAGGGCGTGAGGGGCATGGCCGTGGTGATGGCGCTGGCGCTGGCCGGCATGGTGGCGACCTCGTCGGCGGCGGTCTACCAGGTCGGCGGCTCCTCCGGGTGGACAATCCTCGGCAACGTCAACTACGCCGACTGGGCTGGGAAGCAGACCTTCAAAGTGGGGGACGTCATCGGTAAGTTCCTCGTTTCAGATTAGTTTTCAGACTAGCTACACATCTTTGTTCCTCTGCGGTAGCTTCCTTCTTGCTGAAATTGTGAGGTTCTTTGTTTGACGATGCAAGTAACTGCAAATCCTCCAAGTAGAAGTAGTAATTTTCTTAAACAGTAAAATAACAGAGTAGTTATTTTGCGATTAAAGAAAATAATGGAGTAGTTGAGTGGCACCTGCTGTCATTACTGTCTCCATGATCACTGATGTAAAGATGAAGTGGTAATGACTTGTCGCCGTCAGATGAGTACTTTAGAAATGCACCGTCATTCTTTCTTTGTGTCTTGCTTCCAGATGAAGAATCTTGCTTTAAACCATGCCATGAAAAACAAAATTTGAGTAAAAAATATAGCACTTTACCTACCTGCACTGTCTTTGATTTTACTGCACGCTGCAGTACACACCTGCAAGTTTTGCGTGGTCGGTGGGTCTTAAAGGCGTTCACAGAGGTTTCATGCTGCCTGTGCACAGTATTTCCATGACCTATAAATTAGCTCACCCTCTCTGCATTACTGTTCTGGGTCTATGAAGAAATGCAGAGTTGTGCTGCCCCATTTGCTTCTTCTTTTCAAATGAAAAGAAAAACCTACATGGACCACCTGACCTAGTGAACTCTGAATTCACAAAACTGCACATGCCATAAATCATGCCAGTTGTGCTGCCCCATTCATTGTTCTCACTGGTTGCTAGATCTGCCAGTGCACTTCCTGAGCTTTTAGCTCAGAAGAGTAAGAAATGGCTTCAGTACTGCATTGCGGTCATGTGGTGTGCCTCACGACGTTACATCATGCCAGTTGCATTTCAGTAGATAAGCACCTAGCAGGTCTAATACCCCTAGGAAATCATTTGCATATTGTCAAACTACTGTGAAATGAGTAATAGTTGCATCTTCCAGGCTAGTAGTTGGAGTCCTCATTGGTTGTAAAGTGAAGCACTTTGACACTTTCAATCATGAGTAAATCAGAAGCATGTGTGCACCAGCTTGCTAGGTATAGCTTTGGTATGAAAAGCCAGTGCACTCATTTCCTTCCGTCGACTGATCGATCTACCTACCTTGTGTTGCACGTTTTGGTCCATCCCTAATACTTTTGTGCTTTGCGTGAAGGATCATTACCTCCATTTGGTCTAATAGAAATTATCATGGCAAAGTTATTCTTGATCAAAGATGGTGTAAAGAGTAAACACGTTTGAACTGCTTAATTATGTGATCATGGCGGTAATTATAATGACGTGGCTGCTTGTTGTACTGCATGCAGAGTTCAAGTACCCGCAGGGCATCCACAACGTGCTGGAGGTGAACAAGGCGGACTACAGCAGCTGCACCAACTCGACGCCCATCGCCACGCACACCTCCGGCGACGACAAGGTCACCATCAAGAGCCCCGGCCACCGCTTCTTCATCTGCGGCGTGCCGGGCCACTGCGCCGCCGGCCAGAAGCTCAACGTCCGCGTGCTCAAGTCACAGAAGGCCCGCTCCTCGGCCCCGTCCCCGTCCCCGGCGCCCTCCAACACCGCGCCGGCGCCGGCCGCGGCGTCCCCGCGCGCCGGAGACACCAGCGGCAGCAGCGCCTCGACCCCGCCCGCCGCGGCTACGACGTCTGACGGAGGGGCAGCGACCACAGCGCCCGCGCCTAACTCCAACGGCGCCGGCGTCGTCCGCGCGGGCTATGCCGTGGCATTGGCCGTGGCCGCGTCCATGGCGATGCTACAGTAGATTGCCATCCTCCATTCCATCGGTCTGGCGTGCATCTCTCGGTGTCCGATTCTTTTTCCTGTTATGCGTGGAGTGTTAATTCTTGGTGCTTGAGTTCCGATGGTTTGAGGGGATGTTCGGTTTGGCAAGGATTGCCGTGGATTAAGCGCAATTGATTGGCTGGAATTTGATCTATATTCCCTGCTAATCCCTGCCAAACCTCCTCAAACCGAACAGGGCAAGTGTTTTGCACCTTATCTCTGTTTTTACCTGTTTTTGACTCTGGTGTGTATCCATGGATATTTTGTACCTGTGTTTCGTATATCAGCGCTGTAAAAGTTACATGTTGCATATGCATTATTTCTTGGGAAGGTAGTTGTGATTTTTCTACTCTTGTTGGACAATTTTTTTTTGCGAGAATACTGTTAGTGGACTTTTTTTTGACGAAAAAGCAGCAGGAGCTGAATTTCATTGATGAAGAAGGAAAGTAGGTCTAGAGGAGAGCGTTTTGGTGCCCAGGCTCATCTGCACCCGGTTAGAAAAAAATTCGTAAAAATTTTAAAATAAATGCAAAAAATTCCAAATAAAATTTGTGTGGTAGACAATTTGATGCGTGAGGCCCGCTCCAAATTTCAAGTCATTTGGACATATGAGCAGCACTCAGCAAAAAGACAAATCAGGCCAAAACAGTACATGAACAATAAACATTTTTACAGACCCTCAATTTGTATTTTTTGCTGAGAGCCGCTCATATGTCCAAATGACTTGAAATTTGGAGCGGGCCTCACGCATCAAATTGTCTACCATACAAATTTTATTTGGGATTTTTTGAATTTTGCTAGTATTTGTTTTGATTTTTTTTCGTCGGCGCGGGTGCAGATGAGGTTGGGTGCAGAAACGGATTCTCGAGTAGGTCTATGCTGTTACAGGAAGATGGCACCGGCAGCCATCCTGTACAAACCGGTTAAGAGCTACTTAAGGGGGGGTCAAAGAACTTCGACATCGGCTTAAGCCCGCCATACAGCCAACGTCTGGACTTGTCTAGTATCCTGTGATGAACCTGTTTTACAGAGCTCACCGTGGCATTGAAAATCCTTGCACTGCGCTCCTTCCAGAGGCACCAGGCGACCAGCAGGCACACGGCCCTCCAGGTGGGCCTGTTGGCCTTCCGCAGTGAGGAGGTCTGCCTTCAGAATCGTTGCCGCAGGCGCCCCCGGTCGTGAAATTGAATGTTGTCGAATGGAGGCCCCAGCGCAGCCGCCGTTCTTGCCCAGACCATGATGGAGAAAGGGGAGTTGGCAATGAGATGCGCGGCCATATCTAGAGCTTGCTGACAAAATGGGCAGAGGGGGTCATGAGGGATTTGCCGCTTCGCCAGGTTGTCCGCCGTGAGGCACTTTCCCTTGAGCAGTAGCCAAGCAAACTCCTTCGTCCGCAGCGCCGCCTTGGCCTTCTAGATGATTTCGTTGTCCGTGGGCTGCATGGATCCCTGGAATAACATGCGGTAAGCCGGCGCGGCCGTGTAATCCCCCGAAGTAGTCCATTTCCATCTTATCGAGTCCGGCGTGCCCTCCCGGAAGACAATCGTCTGTGTTGCATCCTAGAGCTGACAGAGTTCTCGTAGGGCAGCCAACGGAGGGTTGACCTTGATGTATTGCATCCATCTGTCATCCGTGATCGCCTGGCGCAGCGACAGGCAGCGCCCATTGCAGTGCCGGAAGAGGTTAGGCCAGCGGACAGCTGGACGACATCCGTCCGCCCAGTGGGAGCGCCAGAAGTTAGCCCTGGAGCCGTCGCCAACGTTGATCGTCGTGGAGGCTCTGAAAACACATTCGGCCATGGGGTCAGTGGGTAGGGTGAGCTCACGCCATGGCCTACCATCGTCATACCAGGTCCTCCAGTGCCAGCGCGCTCGAAGGGCCGCTCCATGCAGCTGCAGGTCGCTGATCCCCAAGCCACCGAAAGCCCTCGGTTTGCAGACATCTCTGATACGTCTCCATCGTATCTATAATTTTTGATTGTTTCATGCCAATATTATACAACTTTTATACACTTTTGGCAATATTTTATATGATTTATTTGGACTAACATGTTGATCCAGTGCCCAGTGTCAGTTCCTGTTTGTTGCATGCTTTTTGATTCACAAAAAATTCATATCAAATGAAGTCCAAATGCAATAAAAATTTATGAAGAATTATTTTGCAATATTTGTGAATTTTGGGAGGTGGAATCAACGTAAACGGGGGCCCATAGGCCCCAAGATACACCAGGGCGCGCCAGGGGGTGCCCGGCGCGCCCAGGTGTCTTATGCCCTCCCTGTAAGGCGGTTGGGGCCCTTCTTCTGGCGCAAGAAAGATGATTTATGGAAAACAAATGTGTAAAAATTTCAGCGCAATCGGAGTTACGGATCTTCGGGAATTTAAAAAACGGTGAAGGGCCAGATCTAGGGAATGCGAAACAGAAGAGAACAGAGAGGGAGATCCAATCTCGGAGGGGCTCCCGCCCCTCGCCGCCATGGAGGCTATGGACCAGAGGGGGAACTCTCCTCCCATCTAGGGGGGGCAAGGAAGAAGAAGACGGAGGGGGGCTCTCTCCTCCTCTCTCCCGGTGGCGTCGGAACGCCGCCGGGGCAAGGATCGTGATGGCAATCTACATCAACAATCTTGCTACCGTCAACACCAACTTTCTCAGCGGTGTAACACCTCTTCTCCCCGTTGTAATCTCTACTTAAACATGGTGCTCAACTCCATATATTATTTCCCAATGATATTTAGCTACCCTATGATGTTTGAGTAGATCCGTTTTGTCATGTGGGTTAAACGTGATCTTGGTTGGTGTGATTATATATATTATTTATGGTGCTGTCCTACGGTGCCCTCCGTCTCGCGCAAACGTGAGGGGTCCCTGCTGTAGGGTGTTGCAATACGTTCATGATTTTCTTATGGTGGGTTGCGAGAGTGACAGAAGCTTAAACCCGAGTAGGTGGGTTGTTGCGTATGGGATAAAGAGGACTTGATACTTAATGCTATGGTTGGGTTTCACGACCTTAATGATCTTTAGTAGTTGCGGATGCTTGATAGGGGTCCAATCATAAGTGCAAATGATCCAAGTAGAGAAAGTATGTTAGCTCATGCCTCTCCCTCATATAGAATTACAAGAATGATTACCGGTACTTGTTATCAATTACCTAGGGACAAATGACTTTCTTGTTTACAAAAGCTATCCACTTTTATTACCTTGCAATTTATTCATAGTTTTATTCTCTCAAAGTATACGTAGTTTTATTCTTGCAAAATAGTTTCATACTTGTTTTCGGTAAAGCAAACATCAAGTGTGCGTATAGTTGTATCGGTGGTCGATAGAACTTGAGGGAATATTTGTTCTACCTTTAGCCCCTCGTTGGGTTCGACACTCTTATTTATCGAAGAAGGCTACAAACGATCCCCTATACTTGTGCGTTATCAGTCTCACTAGTGCACAAGGCACCTGCCAGCCGGAGAAGTCTTGTTTGCCTCCCATTGGAATCCTTGACGTAGACTATCCACCATCTTGAGAAACCACTTTGGCGGAGCAAGGGCCTGAAGGAAATATGCCCTGGAGGCAATAATAAAGTTATTATTTATTTCCTTATTTCATGATAAATGTTTATTATTCATGCTAGAATTGTACTAATCGGAAACTTAGTACATGTGTGAATACATAGACAAAACAGAAGTGTCCCTAGTATGCCTCTACTTGACTAACTCATTTCTCAAAGATGGTTATGTTTCCTAACCATATACATGTGTTGTCATTTGATGAACAAGATCACATCATTAGGAGAATGATGTGATGGACAAGACCCACCCGTTAGCTTAGCATTATGATCGTTACAGTTTCATTGCCATTGCTTTCTTCATGACTTATACATGTTCCTATGACTATGAGATTATACAACTCCCGAATACCGGAGGAACACTTAGTGTGCTAACAAACGTCACAACGTAACTGGGTGATTATAAAGATGCTCTACAGGTGTCTCCGATGGTGTTTGTTGGGTTGGCATAGATCGAGATTAGGATTTGTCACTCCGTGTTTCGGAGAGGTATCTCTGGGCCCTCTCGGTAATGCACATCACTATAAGCCTTGCAAGCAATATGACTAATGAGTTAGTCACGGGATGATGCATTACGGAACGAGTAAAGAGACTTGCCAGTAACGAGATTGAACTAGGTATGATGATACTGTTGGGAAACGTAGTAATTTCAAAAAATTTCCTACGATCACGCAAGACCATGGTGATGGCATAGCAACGAGAGGGAAGAGTGTCCGTCCACGTACCCTCGTGAGACCGTGGCGAAGCGTTATATCAACGCGGTTGATGTAGTCGTCGTCTTCACGATCCGACCGATCCAAGCACCGAACGTCACGGCACCTCCGAGTTCTGCACACGTTCAGCTCGATGGCGATCCCGGACTCCGATCCAGCAAAGTGTCGGGGATGAGTTCCGTCAAGACGACGGCGTGGTGGCGATGATGATGCTCCACCGACGCGGGGCTTCGCCTAAGCTCATGACGATATGACTTCTCCGGCGCAGGCTTCGCCTAAGCTCATGACGGTATGACCGAGGTGGAATATGGTGGAAGGGGCACCGCACACGGCTAAGGAAAGATCCGTAGATCAACTTGTGTGTTATGGGGTGCCCCCTGCCCCGTATATAAAGGAGCAAGGGAGGAGGTGGCCGGCCTATGAGGCGCACCAAGGGAGTCCTACTCCCACCGGGAGTAGGACTCCTCCTTTCCTAGTAGGAATAGGAGAGAAGGAAGGGAAGAGAAGAAGGGTGCAGCCCCTCCCTAGTCCAATTCGGACTAGGCCTTGGGGCGCGCAGCCTGCCCTAGGCAGCCCTCTCTCTTTCCCGCAGGGCCCAATAAGGCCCAATACTTCTCCCCGGCGAATTCCCGTAACTCTCCGGTACTTCGAAAAATACCCGAATCATTCGGAACCTTTCCGAACTCCGAATATAGTCGTCCAATATATCGATCTTTACGTCTCGACCATTTCGAGACTCCTCGTCATGTCCCCGATCTCATCCGGGACTCCGAACTCCTTCGGTACATCAAAACTCATAAACTCATAATATAAGCATCGCCGAAGCGTTAAGCGTGCGGACCCTACGGGTTCGAGAACTATGTAGACATGACCTAGAACTATTCTTGGTCAATAACCAATAGCGGAACCTGGATGCCCATATTGGCTCCTACATATTCTACGAAGATCTTTATCGGTCAAACCGCATAACAACATACTTTGTTCCCTTTGTCATCGGTATGTTACTTACCCGAGATTCGATCGTCGGTATCCAATACCTAGTTCAATCTCGTTACGGCAAGTCTCTTTACTCGTTCCGTAATACATCATCTCACAACTAACTCATTAGTTGCAATGCTTGCAAGGCTTATGTGATGTGTATTACCGAGAAGGCCAGAGATACCTCTCCGACAATCGGAGTGACAAAACCTAATCTCGAAATACGCCAACCCAACAAGTACCTTTGGAGACACCTGTAATACTCCTTTATAATCACTCGATTACGTTGTGACGTTTGGTAGTACCAAAGTGTTCCTCCGATGGCAGGAGTTGCATAATCTCATAGTTATAGGAACATGTATAAGTCATGAAGAAAGCAATAGCAACATACTAAAGCGATCAAGTGCTAGGCTAACGGAATGGGTCATGTCAATCAGATCATTCAACTAATGATGTGACCTTGTTAATCAAATAACAACTCCTTGTTCATGGTTAGGAAACATAACCATCTTTGATTAACAAGCTAGTCAAGTAGAGGCATACTAGTGACATACTGTTTTGTCTATATATTCACACATGTATTATGTTTCCGGTTAATACAATTCTAGCATGAATAATAAACATTTATCATGAAATAAGGAAATAAATAATAACTTTATTATTGCCTCTAGGGCATATTTCCTTCAGTCTCCCACTTGCACTAGAGTCAATAATCTAGTTCACATCATCATGTGATTCAACACTAATATTCACATCTGTATGTGATTAACACCCATAGTTCACATCGTCATGTGACCAACACCCAAAGGGTTTACTAGAGTCAATAATCTAGTTCACATCGTTATGTGATTAACACCCAAAGAGTACTAAGGGATGATCATGTTTTGCTCGTGAGAGAAGCTTTAGTCAACGGGTCTGTCACATTCGTGAGCCGTATGTATTTTGCAAATATTCTATGTCTACAATGCTCGCACGGGCTACTCTAGCTAATTGCTCCCACTTATAATATGTATCCAGATTGAGACTTAGAGTCATCCGGATCAGTGTAAAAAGCCTGCATCGATGTAACTCTTTCTGACGGGCTCTTTTATCACCTCCATAATCGAGAAATATTTCCTTAGTCCTCACTAAGGATGTTCTTGACCAATGTCCAAAGTGATCTACTCCTAGATCACTATTGTACTCCTTGCAAAATTCAGAGCAAGGTATACAATAGGTCCGGTACATAACATAGCATACTTTATAGAACCTATGGCTGAGGCATAGGGAATGACTTTCATTCTCTTTCTATCTTCTGCCGTGGTCGGGCTTTGAGTCTTACTCAATTTTACACCTTTGTAACACAGGCAAGAACTTTTCTTTGACTGTTCCATTTTGAACTACTTCAAAATCTTGACAAGGTATGTATTTATTGAAAAACTTATCAAGCGTCTTGATCCATCTCTATAGATCTTGATGCTCAATATGTAAGCAGCTTCACCGAGGTCCTTCTTTGAAAAACTCCTTTCAAATACTCCTTTATGCTTTGCAGAATAATTCTACATTATTTCCGATCAACAATATGTCATTCACATATACTTATCATAAATGTTGTAGTGCTCCCACTCACTTTCTTGTAAATACAGGCTTCTCCAAAAGTCTGTATAAAACCATATGCTTTGATCACACTATCAAAGCGTTTATTCCAACTCCGAGATGCTTGCACCAGTCCATAGATGGATCATTGAGCTTGCACATTTTGTTAGCTCCTTTAGGATTGATAAAACCTTCTGGTTGTATCATATACAACTCTTCTTTAATTAATCCATTAAAGAATGTAGTCTTGACATCCATTTGCCAGATTTCATAAAATGTGGCAATTGCTAACATGATTCGGACAGACTTTAAGCATCGCTACAGTTGAGAAAATCTCATTGTAGTCAACACTTTGAAATTTGTCGAAAACCTTTTTGCGACAAGTCGAGCTTTATAGATAGTAACACTACTATCAGCATCTGTCTTCCTCTTGAAGATCCATTTATTTAACTTGACTTGCTGATCATCGAGCAAGTCAACCAAAGTCCACACTTTGTTCTCATATATGGATCCTTTCTCAGATTTTATGGCCTCAAGCCATTTCGCGGAATCTGGGCTCATTATCGCTTCCTCATAGTTCGTAGTTTCATCATGGTCTAGTAACATGACTTCCGGAACATGATTACCGTACCACTCTGGTGCGGATCTTACTCTGGAAGACCTACGAGGTTTGGTAGCAACTTGATCTGAAGTTTCATGATCATCATCATTAACTTCCTCACTAATTGGTGTAGGAATCACTAGAACTGATTTTTGTGATGAACTACTTTCCAATAAGGGAGAAGGTACAATTACCTCATCAAGTTTCTACTTTCCTCCCACTCACTTCTTTCGAGAGAAACTTCTTCTCTAGAAAGGATCCATCTTAGCAATGAAAAACTTGCCTTCGGATCTGTGATAGAAGGTGTACCCAATAGTTACCTTTGGTATTCTATGAAGACGCACTTCTCCGATTTGGGTTCGAGCTTATCGGTGAAAACTTTTTCACATAAGCATCACAACTCCAAACTTTAAGAAACGACAGCTTAGGTTTATCGCTAAACCATAGTTCATACGGTGTCATCTCAACGGATTTAGATGGTGCCCTATTAAACGTGAATGCAGCTGTCTCTAATGCATAACCTCAAAAGCGATATTGGTAAATCGGTAAGAGACATCATTGATCGCACCATATCAAAATAAAGTACGGTTATGACGTTCGGACACACCATAATGTTGTGGTGTTCGGTGGCGTGAGCTGTGAAACTATTCCACTTTGTTTTAATTGAAGACCAAACTCGTAACTCAAATATTCATCTCCACGATCAGATTGCAGAAACTTTATTTTCTTGTTACGATGATTTTCCACTTCACTCTGAAATTCTTTGAACCTTTCAACTATTTCAGACTTATGTTTCATCAAGTAGATATACCCATATCTTCTCAAATCATCTTGTGAAGGTCAGAAAATAACGATACTTGCCACGAGCATCAACACTCATTGGATCGCATACATCGGTATGTATTATTTCCAACAAGTTTGTTGCTCGTTCCATTGTTCCGAACAATGGAGTTTCAGTCATCAAACGGTAGTGCCACAAATAAGTTGCACTATCATTATTAACTTTGCATCTTTTGGTTTCAATATTATGAATATGTGTATCACTATGATCGAGATCCAATGAACCATTTTCATTGGGTGTGTAACCATATAAGGTTTTATTCATGTAAACAGAACAACAATTTATTCTCTTACTTAAATGAATAACCGTATTGCAATAAACATGATCAAATCATATTTATGCTCAACACCAAATAACACTTATTTAGGTTCCACACTAATCCCGAAAGTATAGGGAGTGTGCGATGATGATCATATCAAACTTGGAACTACTTCCAACACTCATCGTCACTTCCCCTTCAACTAGTTTCTGCAACTCCCGTTTCAAGTTACTACTCTCAGCAACTGAACCAGTATCAAAAATACCGAGGGTTTGCTACGAACACTAGTAAAATACACATCAATAATCTGCATATCAAATATACCTTTGTTCACTTTGCCATCCTTCTTATCCGCCAAATACTTGGGGTAGTTCCGCTTCTAGTGACCAGTTCCATTGCAGCAAAAGCACTTAGTCTCGTGCTTAGGTCCAGACTTGGGCTTCTTCACTCGAGCAGCAACTTGCTTGCCGTTCTTCTTGAAGTTCCCCTTCCTCCCTTTGCCCTTTTCCTTGAGACTAGTGGTCTTGTCAATCATCAACACTTGATGCTCTTTCTTGATTTCTACCTTCGTCGATTTCAACATCACGAAGAGCTCGGGAATCGTTTTCGTCATCCCTTGCATACTATAGTTCATCACGAAGTTCTACTAACTTGGTGATGGTGACTAGAGAATTCTGTCAATCACTATCTTATCTGGAAGATTAACTCCCACTTGATTCAAGCGATTGAAGTACCCAGACAATCTGAGCACATGCTCACTAGTTGAGCGATTCTCCTCCATCTTTTAGCTATAGAACTTGTTGGAGACTTCATATCTCTCAACTCGGGTATTTGCTTGAAATATTAACTTCAACTCCTGGAACATCTCATATGGTCCATGACGTTCAAAACGTCTTTGAAGTCCCGATTCTAAGCCGTTAAGCATGGTGCACTAAACTATTAAGTAGTCATCATATTGAGCTAGCAAAAACGTTCATAACGTGCGCATATGCTCCTGCAATAGGTCTGTCACCTAGCGGTGCATCAAGGACATAATTCTTACGTGCAGCAATGAGGATAAACCTCAGATCACGGATCCAATCCATAATATTGCTACTAACATTTTTCAATACAATTTTCTCTAGGAACACATATAAAAACACAGGAAGCAACAACGCGAGCTTTTGATCTACAACATAATCTGCAAAATACTACCAGGACTAAGTTCATGATAAATTAAAGTTCAATTAATCATATTACTTAAGAACTCCCACTTAGATAGACATCTCTCTAATCCTCTAAGTGATCACGTGATCCAAATCAACTAAACCATGTCCGATCATCACGTGAGATGGAGTAGTTTCAATGGTGAACATCACTATGTTGATCATATCTACTATATGATTCACGCTCGACCTTTCGGTCTCCGTGTTCGAGGTCATATCTTATATGCATAGCTCGTCAAGTATAACCTGAGTATTCAGCGTGTGCAACTGTTTTGCACCCGTTGTATTTGAACGTAGAGCCTATCACACCCGATCATCACGTGGTGTCTCAAGACGAAGAACTTTCATAGCGGTGCATACTCAGGGAGAACACTTCTTGATAATTTGTGAGAGATCATCTTATAATGCTACCGTCAATCAAAGCAAGATAAGATGCATAAAGGATAAACATCACATGCAATCAATATAAGTGATATGATATGGCCATCATCATCTCGTGCTTGTGATCTCCATCTTCAAGCACCGTCATGATCACCATCGCCACCGGTAGCGACACCTTGATCTCCATCGTAGCATCGTTGTCGTCTCGCCAATCTTATGCTTCCACGACTATCACTACCGCTTAGTAATAAAGTAAAGCATTACATCGCGATTGCATTGCATACAATAAAGCGACAACCATATGGCTCCTGCCAGTTGCCGATAACTTGGTTACAAAACATGATCATCTCAATTTAGCATCACGTCTTGACCATATCACATCACAACATGCCCTGCAAAAACAAGTTAGACGTCCTCTACTTTGTTGTTGCAAGTTTTACGTGGCTGCTACGGGCTGAGCAAGAACCGTTCTTACCTACGCATCAAAACCACAACGATAGTTTGTCAAATAGACTCCGTTTTAACCTTCTCAAGGACCGGGCGTATCCACACTCGGATCAACTAAAGTTTGATAGACAGTCTTCCACAAGCCATCTATGAGCAAAGCACTTCGATGGAACCGGTCTCGCTTAAGAGTACGCGTAAGGTTGGTCTGGATCGTCATCCAACAATACCGCTGAACCAAAGTATGACATGCAGGTAGGCGATGACTTGTATCGTCCACAACTCACTTGTGTTCTACTCGTGCATATGACATCTACGCATAAAACCTGGCTCGGATGCCACTGTTGGGAAACGTAGTAATTTCAAAAAATTTCCTACGATCACGCAAGACCATGGTGATGGCATAGCAACGAGAGGGAAGAGTGTCCGTCCACGTACCCTCGTAGACCGTAAGCGGAAGCGTTATATCAACGCGGTTGATGTAGTAAATGCGTCTTCACGATCCGACCGATCCAAGCACCGAACGTCGGCACCTCCGAGTTCTGCACACGTTCAGCTCGATGACGATCCCGGACTCGATCCAGCAAAGTGTCGGGATGAGTTCCGTCGACGCACGGCGTGGTGGCGATGATGATGCTCCACCGACGCGGGGCTTCGCCTAAGCTCCGCGACGATATGACTTCTCCGGCGCAGGCTTCGCCTAAGCTCATGACGGTATGACCGAGGTGGAATATGGTGGAAGGGGCACCGCACACGGCTAAGGAAAGATCCGTAGATCAACTTGTGTGTTATGGGGTGCCCCCTGCCCCGTGATATAAAGGAGCAAGGGAGGAGGTGGCCGGCCTATGAGGGCGCACCAAGGGAGTCCTACTCCCACCGGAGTAGGACTCCTCCTTTCCTAGTAGGAATAGGAGAGAAGGAAGGGAAGAGAAGAAGGTGCAGCCCCTCCCTAGTCCAATTCGGACTAGGCCTTGAGGGCGCGCAGCCTGCCCTAGGCAGCCTCTCTCTTTCCCGCAGGGCCCAATAAGGCCCAATACTTCTCCCGGCGAATTCCCGTAACTCTCCGGTACTCCGAAAAATACCGAATCATTCGAACCTTTCCGAACTCCGAATATAGTCGTCCAATATATCGATCTTTACGTCTCGACCATTTCGAGACTCCTCGTCATGTCCCCGATCTCATCCGGGACTCCGAACTCCTTCGGTACATCAAAACTCATAAACTCATAATATAAGCATCATCGAAGCGTTAAGCGTGCGGACCCTACGGGTTCGAGAACTATGTAGACATGACCTAGAACTATTCTTGGTCAATAACCAATAGCGGAACCTGGATGCCCATATTGGCTCCTACATATTCTACGAAGATCTTTATCGGTCAAACCGCATAACAACATACTTTGTTCCCTTTGTCATCGGTATGTTACTTACCCGAGATTCGATCGTCGGTATCCAATACCTAGTTCAATCTCGTTACCGGCAAGTCTCTTTACTCGTTCCGTAATACATCATCTCACAACTAACTCATTAGTTGCAATGCTTGCAAGGCTTATGTGATGTGTATTACCGAGAAGGCCCAGAGATACCTCTCCGACAATCGGAGTGACAAAACCTAATCTCGAAATACGCCAACCCAACAAGTACCTTTGGAGACACCTGTAATACTCCTTTATAATCACTCGATTACGTTGTGACGTTTGGTAGTACCCAAAGTGTTCCTCCGTAAACGGAGTTGCATAATCTCATAGTTATAGGAACATGTATAAGTCATGAAGAAAGCAATAGCAACATACTAAAGCGATCAAGTGCTAGGCTAACGGAATGGGTCATGTCAATCAGATCATTCAACTAATGATGTGACCTTGTTAATCAAATAACAACTCCTTGTTCATGGTTAGGAAACATAACCATCTTTGATTAACAAGCTAGTCAAGTAGAGGCATACTAGTGACATACTGTTTTGTCTATATATTCACACATGTATTATGTTTCCGGTTAATACAATTCTAGCATGAATAATAAACATTTATCATGAAATAAGGAAATAAATAATAACTTTATTATTGCCTCTAGGGCATATTTCCTTCAGATACCGACGATCGAATCTCGGGCAAGTAACATACCGACGACGAAGGGAACAACGTATATTGTTATGTGGTTTGACCGATAAAGATCTTCGTAGAATATGTAGGAACCAATATGAGCATCCAGGTTCCGCTATTGGTTATTGACCGGAGATGAGTCTCGGTCATGTCTACATAGTTCTCGAACCCGTAGGGTCCGCACGCTTAACGTTCGGTGACGATCGGTATGATGAGTTTATGTGTTTTGATGTACCGAAGGTAGTTCGGAGTCCCGGATATGATCACGGACATGACGAGGAGTCTCGAAATGGTCGAGACATAAAGATCGATATATTGGAAGGCTATGTTTGGACATCGGAATGGTTCCGGGTGATTTTTTTTTTTGAAATTACTTTGTTCCCCAACAGTTGTATCAGAGTCAGGTTTATGCGTACATGTTATATGCACGAGTAGAACACAAAGAGGGGCGATAATAGTCATACTGCTTACCAGCATGTCATACTTTGATTCGGCGGTATTGTTGGATGAAACGGCCCAAACCGACATTACATGTACGCTTACGCGGGACTGGTTCTACCGACGTGCTTCGCACACAGGTGGCTAGTGGGTGTCTGTTTCTCCAACTTTAGTTGAATCGAGTGTGGCTACGCTCGGTCCTTGTTGAAGGTTAAAACAACACACTTTGACGAAAAATCATTGTGGTTTTTGATGCGTAGGTAAGAACGGTTCTTGCTAAGCCCGTAGCAGCCACGTAAAACTTGCAACAAAAAAGTAGAGGATGTCTAACTTGTTTTTGCAGCGCATGTTGTGATGTGATATGTTCAAGACATGATGCTATATTTTATTGTATGAGATGATCATGTTTTGTAATTGAGTTATCGGCAACTGGCAGGAGCCATCTGGTTGTCGCTTTATTGTATGCAATGCAATCGCCATGTAATTGTGTTTTACTTTATCACTAAGCGGTAGAGATAGTCATAGAAACAATAGTTGGTGAGACGACAATGATGCTACGATGGAGATCAAGGTGTCGCGCCGGTGACAATGGTGATCATGACGGTGCTTTGGAGACGGAGATCAAAGGCACAAGATGATGATGGCCATGTCATATCACTTATATTGATTGCATGTGATGTTTATCATTTATGCATCTTATTTTGCTTAGTTCGGCGGTACCATTATAAGATGATCTCTCACTAAATTTCAAGGTATAAGTGTTCTCCATGAGTATGCACCGTTGCTACAGTTAGTCGTGCCGAGACACCACGTGATGATCGGGTGCGATAAGCTCTACATTCACATACAACGGGTGCAAGCCAGTTTTGCACACGCAGAATACTCGGGTTAAACTTGACGAGCCTAGCATATGCAGATATGGCCTTAGAACACTGAGACTGAAAGGTCAAACGTGAATCATATAGTAGATATGATCAACATAGAGATGTTCACCACTGAAAACTACACCATCTCACGTGATGATCGGACATGGTTTAGTTGATATGGATCACGTGATCACTTAGATGATTAGAGGGATGTCTATCTAAGTGGGAGTTCTTAAGTTATATGATTAATTGAACTTTAATTTATCATGAACTTAGTCCTGATAGTATTAGCATATCTATGTTGTAGATCAATAGCTCGCGATGTAGCTCCCAGTTTATTTTTGATATGTTCCTAGAGAAAAACTATGTTGAAAGATGATAGTAGAAATGATGTCGAGTAGGTCCGTGATCTGAGAATTATCCTCATTGCTGCACAGAAGAATTATTTTCTTGATGCACCACTAGGTGACAGACCTATTGCAGGAGCAGATGTAGACGTTATGAACGTTTGGCAAAGCTCGATATGATGACTACTTGATAGTTTAGTGCACCATGCTTTACGGCTTAGAACCGGGACTTCAAAAACGTTTTGAATGCCACGGAGCATATAAGATGTTCCAAGAGCTGAAATTTGTATTTCAGACTCATACCCGAGTCGAGAGGTATGAGACCTCTAACAAGTACTTTGCCTACAAGATGGAGGATAATAGCTCAACCAGTGAGAATGTGCTCAAATTGTCTAAGTGCTACAATTGCTTGAATCAAGCGGGAGTTAATCTTCCAGATAAAATAGTGATTGACAAAGTTCTCTAGTCACTATCACCAAGTTACTGGAACTTCGTGATGAATTATAATATGCAAGGGATGACGAAAACGATTCCAGAGCTCTTCGTGATGCTGAAATCGACAAAAGTAGAAATCAAGAAAAGTATCAAATGTTGATGGTTGAAAAGACCACTAGTTTCAAGTAAAAGGGCAAGGGAAAGAAAGGGAACTTCAAAAGACATGACAAGAAAGTTGCCACTCCCATGAAGAAGCCCAAAGCTAGACCCAAGCCTGAAACTGAGTGCTTCTACTATGAAGGAAATGGTCACTGGAAGCGGAACTGACCCAAATGCTTGGCGGATAAGAAGGATGGCAAAGTGAACAAAAGTTTTATATAATATACATGTTATTGATGTGTACTTTACTAGTGTTCATAGTAGTTGTCATGGATTTGTCACGGCAGATGTCCTAGTGTGAGGACTTAGTCGTGAGGCCAACGCATCTATGTGGTAGCTTGAGAGGGGTTGATCGGAATCGAGAGACGCAACACAAGACAAGGGTTTAGACAGCTTGTGCCCCGGAAACATCATCCGTAACAACCCTACATGTTGTTTGTGGCTAGGTCTCATTATCATCACGAGGGAGTCACCGGTAAACCGGCTCCTTGTGTCTAGCCCTAGAGATTATTTTCTTCTTGCTTGTCCCTCTTTGGGGAGCCCTGCCCCTCCTTATATAAGTTGAAGGGGCGGGTTACATGTGGAGTCCTATTAGGATTAGGACTAGTCTACCTTCTAATACAAACCGGATACAAGTCCGGGCCTTGACTCCTTGTAAGGGAAATATTCCTCACGCCTTTCCTCTTAAACCGGCCCACTATTAACATAAACCGGCCTAGTGGGCCTTGTCATCTGTCTGTCTGAAAGCACAAGTGCTCCCTAGGTGGTTTTGGTAATTAATTAATGTCAACATATCTCTTGTTGGACTAACACTTTTATCTAGTATGTTTCAGATAAGTTCAACAATGGAGTGGCATGGACTAAAGGATGTGGGAACTCCTTCAAGATGCTAAGGACAAAGGTTTGGCTCAAGCTTCAGTCTCAAGACTCTTCATTTTACATTTTAGTGATCCAAGATCACATTGAGTCTATAGGAAAAGCCAATACTATCAAGGAGGGATGAGGTGTTGCTTAATGAACCTCTTGCTTCAAGTGCTTAGTGCTATGCTCCAAATACCCTCAACTACTTTCCCACTTCCACACATATGTCCTAAAAACCTAAAGTCAAACTCGGCCCCACTGATTCTTCCTATCCGGCGTCACCGAGTTTGGATGTCTTAGCCACTGCCACAAACCCTAGGCAAATCGGTCTCACCGATAGGGATCTCGGTCTCACCGAGATGGGATTGTAATCTCTGTGTGTATGTCCACTATCAAAATCGGTCTCACCGAGTTTGAGCAATCGGTACTACCGAGATTACAATGCAAACTTTCTGGTTGAATCATTATCAAAATCGGTCCCACCGAGTTTGAGTAATAGGTCCAACCGAGTTTGCCTGACCAACTCTCTGGTTAGCTAATTACCAAAATCGGTCTCACCGAGTTTGTGTAATCGGTCTCACCGAGATTACGTTATGACCTAACCCTAACCATATCGGTCCTACCGAGTTGCATTTCGGTCCCACCAAAAATCCTAACGGTCACTAGATTTCCTGAATCGGTCCGACCGAGTTTCTCAATTCGGTCCCACCGAGTTTGGCAAATTGTGTATAACAGTTAGATTTTGTGTGGAGGCTATATATACCCCTCCACCTCCTCTTCATTCGTGGAGAGAGCCATCAGACTGAACCTAAACTTCCAGCATCCTATTTCTGAGAGAGAACAACCTACTCATGTGTTGAGGCCAAGATATTCCATTCCTACCATATGAATCTTGATCTCTAGCCTTCCCCAAGTTGCGTTCCACTCAAACCCTCTTTCCACCAGATCCAAATCCTATGAGAGAGAGTTGAGTGTTGGGGAGACTATCATTTGAAGCACAAGAGCAAAGAGTTCATCGTCAACACACCATTTGTTACTTCTTGGAGAGTGGTGTCTCCTAGATTGGCTAGGTGTCACTTGGGAGCCTCCGACAAGATTGTGGAGTTCAACCAAGGAGTTTGTAAGGGCAAGGAGATCGCCTACTTCGTGAAGATGTACCGCTAGTGAGGCAACTCCTTCGTGGGCGACGGCCATGGTGGGATAGACAAGGTTGCTTCTTCATGGACCCTTCGTGGGTGGAGCCCTCCGTGGACTCGCGCAACCGTTACCCTTCGTGGGTAGAAGTCTCCATCAACGTGGATGTACGATAGCACCACCTATCGGAACTATGACAAAAACATCTGTGTCTCCAATTGCGTTTGAATCCTCCAAACCCTTCCCTTCACTTTCTTGCAAGTTGCATGCTTTACTTTCCGCTGGTCATATACTCTTTGCATGCTTGCTTGTTATGTATTGAAAAAGTTAAACTTGTGCCTAAACTCCACTTAAACTTTAATAAGGTTAAAAACTGCAACTTTGGTACTTAGTGTCTAATCACCCCCTCTAGACACCTCTTCTCAAGATCCTACAAGTGGTATCGAGCATTGGTCTCCATAGCCTTGGTTTAATCACCATTGGAGGAAGATGGATGAGTCTACTTCGGGGAGTCTTAGTCATAGAGTGCCTATTCTTGATGGAGAATATTTTCATGAGTGGAAAAATGAGATGCTTGTAATTTTCAATCAATATCATTTGAACAAGTACATTGCTAGCCCTTGTGCACCTCATGTTGATCCTATGCATCCTACCCTTGATGAATCTATTGACATGACTAGGAATCTTAGAACTGTTAATGTTATCACTAGATGCTTGCCTAGAAACTTAATTAGAATCATGCCTACTCTTGAGTGTGCCTACACTATATGGAAATTTCTTGAGGAACGCTTTCCAAATTATTCCTTGAAAAGTCTAGATGAAATTCTCTATAAGTCTATTGCCTTGAGTAAGATGAATACTAGTGATCCTACGTTTGGTGATCGTCTATTTGAGCTTACAAACCTTATGCGTGCCAAAGGAAATGTGGGTATTATTAGTGATATTATTTCCGAAGCTATAAGAATTCATAATCAAGATCATTGTCAAACTCACTCTAACGAATTACCCTCTCTAGGATTTGATCCACCACATGACGATGTTGAACATGGATACTATGATGAGGATGATGATAGTGACTTTGATCTTGATGATGCAATGAGACACTTTGGTCTTATGGCAAATCTACGGGGATATATGTCAGGAGAAAAGGAATGGGTTCTTGATAGTGGATGTACCGATCACATGACCGGAGATAAAGACATGTTTCATGAGCTTGCTGATAATGATAGTCCTCGAAAGTATGTCACTTTCGGTGACAACTCAAAGGGTAAGGTGGTTGGTCTCGGTAAGGTGGCCATCTCACATGATAGCTCCATTCAGAATGTCATGCTCATTGAATCTCTTGGCTACAACTTACTTTCAGTATCTGGACTTGCTGATTTCGGTTTCAATGTCCTATTTACTGAAATTGATTGCCAAGTGTTTCGTCGAGACAATCATAAAATGGTCTTTACCGGTATACATAGAGGTGATCTATACATTGTTGATTTCACTAAAAAGGCTCAACCTAAAACTTGCTTCATTGCTAAATCCTCAAAAGGTTGGTTATGGCATAGACGATTAGGTCACGTTGGCATGAGAAACCTTGACAAGCTTATTAAAGGGAATCATATCCTTGGATTTAACGATGTCATATTTGATAAGGATAGACTTTGCAGTGCTTGTCAAGCAGGGAAACAGGTTGGAGGAAGGCATCCCGTGAAGAACATCATGACCACAAAGAGGCCACTCGAGCTACTTCACATGGATCTCTTTGGTCCCAACTCCTACAAGAGTCTCGGTGGAAATTCTTTTGGTTTAGTTATATTTGATGATTTTTCAAGATTTACGTGGGTGTTCTTTCTCGATGATAAATCGCAGGTCCAAAAGATCTTCAAAAACTTCGCTAGAAAGGCCCAAAATCAATTTGAAGTGAAGATCAAGAAGGTTCGCAGCGACAACGGAACGGAGTTCAAGAACGCAAATGTGGACACCTTTCTTGACGAAGAAGGGATTTCACATGAGGTCTCGGCTACGTACACACCTCAACAAAATGGAGTCGTTGAGAGGAAGAATCGGACGCTCATCGAAATGGCGAGAACGATGCTTGATGAGTACAAGACGCCGAAGCACTTTTGGGCGGAAGCGGTTGAGACACTTGTCATGCAAAAAATCGCTTGTATCTTCACAAGCTACTCGGCAAGACGGCATACGAGCTTCTCACCGGTAACAAACCCCAAGTTGGATACTTTCGAGTATTCGGCTCAAAGTGCTACATTCTTGATAAGCATCGTCGTTCTGAATTTTCTCCTAAGTCTCATGAAGGTTTCCTACTAGGTTTTGGCTCAAACTCTCACACTTACCGTGTCTATAACAATTTCACCCGAAAGGTTGAAGAGACGGTAGATGTGAATTTTGATGAATCTAACGGCTCACCAATAGAGCAATTGCCAATTGATGTAGGAGACAAAGATCCTTCGGAAGCAATCCAAGACTTGTCTATTGGCAAGGTTCGTCCAACGGAGGTGAAGGAGAGTACCTCGTCCGTCCAAGTGGAAGCTTCTACTTCACGACTAGGTGAACCAAGAGTTGATACGGAAGCATCCACAAGTGGGACACACCAAGATGAAGAAAACGAGGAAGTGCATCAAGATGAACGTCAACGACCTCCTTCTCCACCACGACAAGAGAACGACAACGCCAACAATGAAGAAGGCCAAGAAGAAGAACAAGATGAAGAAGATGTTCAACGAAGACCCAAGCAAAAGCTTTCACGAGTTCGAGCAAGAATTGCTAAAGACCATCCCGTCGAGCAAATCTACAATGATATTCAAACCGGGAGAATCACTCGCTCTAAAACTCGTTTAGCTAACTTTTGTGAAAACTATTCTTTCATATCTAGCGTTGAACCTACGAAGGTTGAAGAAGCATTGGAAGATCTGGATTTGATAAATGCTATGCATGAAGAGCTACACAACTTTGAGAGGAATCAAGTTTGGACATTAGTTGAGAAGCCCGACAACAACCACAACATCATCGGTACCAAATGGGTGTTTCGCAACAAGCAAGATGAAGATGGACAAGTAGTTCGCAACAAAGCACGTCTCGTCACCCAAGGCTACACACAAGTCGAAGGTATGGACTATGGTGAGACTTATGCTCCGTTGCTAGACTTGAGTCCATTCGCATCTTACTTGCCTATGCTAATCATCATGATATCACCTTGTACCAAATGGACATTAAAAGTGCTTTTCTAAATGGTGAAATAGAGGAGGAAGTTTATGTTAAGCAACCTCCCGGCTTTGTCAATCCTAAGAAACCCAATCATGTTTACAAACTTCACAAAGCTCTTTATGGTCTTAAACAAGCTCCTAGAGCATGGTATAAATGCTTGACCAAGTTTCTTCTTGAAAAAGGCTTTGAAATTGGGAAAATTGATTCCACACTTTTTACTAAAAGGGTTAATGGAGAATTATTTGTGTGCCAAATCTATGTTGATGATATTATGTTTGGTTCAACTAACCCTCATTTTAGTGAAAAGTTTGGGAAGCTAATGTCGGAGAAGTTTGAGATGTCTATGATGAGTGAACTCAAATTCTTTCTTGGGTTGCAAATCAAGCAAACTAAGGAAGGTACTTTTGTTTCTCAAACAAAGTACACCAAGGACTTATTCAAGAAGTTTAATATGTAAGAATGCAAAGGTATGACTACACCCATGCCTACTAGTGGACATCTTGACTTAACCAAAGATGATGAACCAGTTGATCAAAAGGTTTATCGCTCTATGATTGGTTCATTGTTATATCTATGTGCTTCACGTCCCGATATCATGCTAAGTGTGTGCATGTGTGCACGATATCAAGCTGCTCCTAAAGAATGTCACCTTAAGGCCGTGAAAAGGATAGTGAGATACTTAATCCATACACCAAATTTTGGCATTTGGTATCCTAAGAGGGCCTCTTTCGATCTTGTTGGCTACTCCGACTCGGACTATGACGGTGACAAGGTTGATAGAAAGTCCACTTCGGGTACTTGCCAATTTCTTGGTAGATCTCTTGTGTCTTGGTCCTCCAAGAAACAAAACTCAGTATCCTTATCCACTTCCGAAGCGGAATACATTGCCGCTGGTTCATGTTGTGCTCAATTACTTTGGATGACCCAAACTCTTAAAGACTATGGGATATATGTGAAACATGTTCCATTGCTTTGTGACAGTGAAAGCGCTATCAAAATTGGTCATAATCCCATACAAAATTCTCGAACTAAGCATATTGAAGTTCGTCATCATTTCATTCGAGATCATGTTGCTAAGGGTGACATTGATCTTAAGCATGTTCGCACCGAAAAGCAATTAGCGGATATATTCACTAAACCTCTTGATGAGAAAGTGTTTTGCAGGTTAAGAGGAGAATTGAACATCATTGATGCTTCAAACTTGGAGTAGAAACTCCATTGGATACATGCAAGACATGAGCTTATGCCTAATCCTTGATATCTCTCTTATGATGGAAATCTTATGTCTTGGATATATTTGTATCTTGCATGTTATCTAACCCATGTAGGTACTTGGTTGAATCAAATTCCATGAGGTTGTAACCTACTCATATCTTGAGCAATCTCTACATCACCAAGTCTCTACACAAGGTGGTTGAAGCCAAGGAAGCACAAAACCATTTAAACATATCCTTTGACAAATTCTATGTTGAGCTTCATGATTGTCATTGTTGGATACACAAGTGCTCTTCCTTGCACGAACTAACCCATGTAGGTAGATGGACTCAAATTCCAAGTGGTGCTCCAAATTCTTGATGAGCTACATCAACCTTGAGCAACCCACACAAGTTCAACTACATGGACAACACCACCAACCAAGGTATGTTATTCCATCTTAGAGAAGCTTTACTCCAAGTCATGAGTTAAAGCAACTCGACAAGATGTGAATACATCAAGATGCTTAAATGAAAAATGGCAACCCCATTTTGAGCTTAAACAATGAGTATGACCTATGATCAAGTGATCTCACTTGACTCCTAAGTCAATATACTCTAACATAGGTGACTTTGTCGCCGACCATCTCTAGATGAAGTTCTCTTGTGTTCTTTTCTGAGTTTTTGCATTTGTCTCATGCATATGTGTTTCCCCTTTCAAAAACTTCATCTAGATTTATTTCTGTTAGCTCTGCATTTTCTGCATTCCAATTCATTGCATATCATTCAAGAAATTCCTTGCAAATCTTTGTGAGATCTTATTAGTCAAGTGAGCTGAGGTGACAAGTGTTTTCTCTGCGATGAACTCGGTTACACCGATTTGTTATTTTCGGTCCAACTGAAACTTTCGGTACCACCAAGCATACCACTCGGTGCCACCGATTTCTAACAGGAAAAACAGTTTGCCACTTATTCTGTGTTTCTTTTGATCCAGCTCCACTCAATGAAACTTGTCCTCTACAAGCATCACATTTTTATCATTGCTTTAGGTTGTGACTCAAGGATCAAACCCATTCACGACAAATTCCAGCGGGGGAGAGGGAGCTCAATTTTTTTATCAAGCCCTTCTTGGAAATTGATGTCAAAGGGGGAGAGAGAGATCACATCAAAGCTTATCACTTAAAGAGATCACATCAGAGAAGGAGATAGAGATCCTTCAGGGGGAGAGAGAGATCTCCAGGGGGAGAGAATACTAGATAAAAGTATTTCTCAAGGATCCCGGATGCTTGATGTTCAAGAGGAGAGATGCCACATGTCTTCTTGAGGGGAAAGACATGTTCATATGTGCTTATCTGCATTAGCTTGCATTAGCTCTGTTCATTTATATCTTTCAGCTCTGATTTTCTGTTCCCTATCTTCTCCCAAAGATCCCATGCTAGATCTGTGGGGAGCAAGACATCTAAGGGAAAGAAATCATCTAAATTCATTGCATATCTTTACTCTTGGGGACATGTCTAATCCAATGTAGTACTTAGTACTCACTCTCTACATGTCATCCCAGTCTTGGTATTCTTTTGTTTGCTCTGGCTAGTAGGTGCATCTGTGTTATCTAACCGTGTTTACGCAGGTTCATTTTGTCCTAAGCCAACTCAAGACTACAAGGTAAGTATATGCATCACAATCATGTGTATGAGGAATTCTTGCTGATGTACATACTGTTTGCAAGAAGGACTCATGGGCATGAAGGTATTCTCTTTAATATTCTTTGCTCTGATGCATATGGCCAAGATACATGTAACAAATTGCCTGCTCTATCATGGTTATGCTATCGCATGCTTCTATATTCCATATTCACATGATTGCATACATGTAGGGGGAGCCTATGCCTGTTACATGTCTTTCCAAAGCTTTACTTGCTATTCTTTATATCTTTATCTAAAGCTTTGATGTATGTTGTCATCAATTACCAAAAGGGGAGATTGAAAGCACAAGTGCTCCCTAGGTGGTTTTGGTAATTAATGTCAACATATCTCTTGTTGGACTAACACTTTTATCTAGTATGTTTCAGATAAGTTCAACAATGGAGTGGCATGGACTAAAGGATGTGGGAACTCCTTCAAGATGCTAAGGACAAAGGTTTGGCTCAAGCTTCAAACTCAAGACTCTTCATTTTACATTTTAGTGATCCAAGATCACATTGAGTCTATAGGAAAAGCCAATACTATCAAGGAGGGATGAGGTGTTGCTTAATGAACCTCTTGCTTCAAGTGCTTAGTGAAATGCTCCAAATACCATCAACTATTTTCCCACTTCCACACATATGTCCTAAAAAACTAAAGTCAAACTCGGCCCCACTGATTCTTCCTATCCGGCGTCACCGAGTTTGGATGTCTTAGCCACTGCCACAAACCCTAGGCAAATCGGTCTCACCGATAGGGATCTCGATCTCACCGAGATGGGATTGTAATCTCTCTGTGTATGTCCACTATCAAAATCGGTCTCACCGAGTTTGAGCAATCGGTACTACTGATATTACAATGCAAACTTTCTAGTTGACTCATTATCAAAATCGGTCCCACCGAGTTTGAGTAATCAGTCCAACCGAGTTTGCCTGACCAACTCTCTGGTTAGCTAATTACCAAAATCGGTCTCACCGAGTTTGTGTAATCGGTATCACCGAGATTACGTTATGCCCTAACCCTAACCATATCGGTCCCTCTTGAGTTGCATTTCGTCCCAATCAAAATCCTAACGATCACTAGATTTGCTGAATCGGTCCGACCGAAGTTTCTCAATTCGGGTCCCACCGAGTTTGGCAAATTGTGTGTAACGGTTAGATTTTGTGTGGAGGCTATATATACCCCTCCACCTCCTCTTCATTCGTGGAGAGAGCCATCGACTGAACCTACACTTCCAAAGCATCCTATTTCTGAGAGAGAACTACCTACTCATGTGTTGAGGCCAAGATATTCCATTCCTACCATATGAATCTTGATCTCTAGCCTTCCCCAAGTTGGTTTCCACTCAAACCCTCTTTCCTCCAGATCCAAATCCTATGAGAGAGAGTTGAGTGTTGGGGAGACTATCATTTGAAGCACAAGAGCAAGGAGTTCATCGTCAACACACCATTTGTTACTTCTTGGAGAGTGGTGTCTCCTAGATTGGTCTTAAAATATTCAACTGATATCCGCCGGTTTGAAAATGTAGAACTTGCTGGTCTATGATTTCCAAAATAACAGGTTTATAAAAACTGATAATTCCAGGTCATGATTGTTTCCAACGCCGGTTCATGATTGTTGCCAACGCCGGTTCATAATTATTGATGACGCCGGGTTATGATTGTTCTAGACACCAGGTCATAATGATTGGTGATGCCGGGTCAATCTGGTTTGCTCAAAACTGAAATTTGGAAGATATTTCTCCCTTATAGCCTTCCCCAAGTTGCTTTCCACTCAAACCCTCTTTCCACCAGATCCAAATCCTATGAGAGAGAGTTGAGTGTTGGGGAGACTATCATTTGAAGCACAAGAGCAAGGAGTTCATCGTCAACACACCATTTGTTACTTCTTGGAGAGTGGTGTCTCCTAGATTGGCTAGGTGTCACTTGGGAGCCTCCAACAAGATTGTGGAGTTGAACCAAGGAGTTTGTAAGGGCAAGGAGATCGCCTACTTCGTGAAGATCTACCGCTAGTGAGGCAAGTCCTTCGTGGGCGACGGCCATGGTGGGATAGACAAGGTTGCTTCTTCGTGGACCCTTCGTGGGTGGAGCCCTCCGTGGACTTGCGCAACCCTTACCCTTCGTGGGTTGAAGTCTCCATCAACGTGGATGTACGATAGCACCACCTATCGGAACCATGACAAAAACATCTGTGTCTCCAATTGCGTTTGAATCCTCCAAACCCTTCCCTTTACTTTCTTGCAAGTTGCATGCTTTACTTTCCGCTGCTCATATACTCTTTGCATGCTTGCTTGTGATGTATTGAAAAGGTAAACTTGTGCCTAAACTCCACTTAAACTTTAATAAGGTTAAAAACTGCAACTTTGGTACTTAGTGTCTAATGACCCCCCGCTAGACACCACTTCTAAAGATCCAACACTGTCCCGCACATCGGGTTACCAATGAGTCATAATGTTCAGGCAGGTTGCTTGTAAACCGTCTGGTCAGGGCAGGTCGCCAGTGAATCGCCAAATATCAACCGGGTCTCAAGTAAACCGCCAAGTCCGGCCGGGTCATATTTCCGGCCGGTTCATACCGCGGCGTATATCCCCGACATTAGCCCCCAGATTAATTTGGATTTATCCATGTTAAACTGATTTGCAACATAAACACAAAAACAAATTTGACAGGTTGTGCACCGGGTTAAATATTTTGTAAGCCGGCACCTGATCAGCCTTAAATCCTTGTCATTTCCTCCGTCTAGAAAATCCAGGTGACTAGACCAGCTTCATAATCAATTTGCTCGTAGAAGAAAATATTGTAAATAAAGAATTCATTTGAGTCAGCCTTCAATGCTCTGATTTGACAAAAATATTGGTCTTAAAATATTCAACTGATATCCACCGGTTTGAAAATGTAGAACTTGCCGGTCTATGATTTCCAAAATCACAGGGTTATAAAAACTGATAATTCCAGGTCATGATTGTTTCCAACGCCGGTTCATGATTGTTGCCAACGCCGGTTCATAATTATTGATGACGCCGGGTTATGATTGTTGTAGACACCGGGTCATAATGATTGGTGATGCCGGGTCAATCTGGTTTGCTCAAAACTGAAATTTGGAAGATATTTCTCCCTTATAGCCTTCCTCAAGTTGCTTTCCACTCAAACCCTCTTTCCACCAGATCCAAATCCTATGAGAGAGAGTTGAGTGTTGGGGAGACTATCATTTGAAGCACAAGAGCAAGGAGTTCATCGTCAACACACCATTTGTTACTTCTTGGAGAGTGGTTTCTCCTAGATTGGCTAGGTGTCACTTGGGAGCCTCCGACAAGATTGTGGAGTTGAACCAAGGAGTTTGTAAGGGCAAGGAGATCGCCTACTTCGTGAAGATCTACCGCTAGTGAGGCAAGTCCTTCGTGGGCGGCGACCATGGTGGGATAGACAAGGTTGCTTCTTCGTGGACCCTTCATGGGTGGAGCCCTCCGTGGACTCGCCAAGAACTGTTACCCTTCGTGGGTTGAAGTCTCCATCAACGTGGATGTACGATAGCACCACCTATCGGAACCATGACAAAAACATCCGTGTCTCCAATTGCGATTGAATCCTCCAAACCCTTCCCTTTACTTTCTTGCAAGTTGCATGCTTTACTTTCCGCTGCTCATATACTCTTTGCATGCTTGCTTGTTATGTATTGAAAAAGTTAAACTTGTGCCTAAACTCCACTTAAACTTTAATAAGGTTAAAAACTGCAACTTTGGTACTTAGTGTCTAATCACCCCCCTCTAGACACCTCTTCTCAAGATCATACACTCTCCCGCTCATCGGGTTACCAATGAGTCATAATGTTCAGGCAGGTTGCTTGTAAACCGTCTGGTCAGGGCAGGTCGCCAGTGAATCGCCAAGTATCAACCGGGTCTCAAGTAAACCGCCAAGTCCGGCCGGGTCATATTTCCGGCCGGTTCATACCGCGGCATATATCCCCGACATTAGCCCCCAGTTTAATTTGGATTTATCCATGTTAAACTGATCTGCAACATAAACACAAAAACAAATTTGACAGGTTGTGCACCGGGTTAAATATTTTGTAAGCCGGCACCTGATCAGCCTTAAATCCTTGTCATTTCCTCCTTCTAGAAAATCCAGGTGAATAGACCAGCTTCATAATCAATTTGCCCGTAGAAGAAAATATTGTAAATAAAGAATTCATTTGAGTCGGCCTTCAATGCTCTGATTTGACAAAAATATTGGTCTTAAAATATTCAACTGATATCCGCCGGTTTGAAAATGTAGAACTTGCTGGTCTATGATTTCCAAAATCACATGTTTATAAAAACTGATAATTCCAGGTCATGATTGTTTCCAACGCTGGTTCATGATTGTTGCCAACGCCGGTTCATAATTATTGATGACGTCGGGTTATGATTGTTCTAGACACTGGGTCATAATGATTGGTGATGCCGGGTCAATCTGGTTTGCTCAAAACTGAAATTTGGAAGATATTTCTCCCTTATAGCCTTCCCCAAGTTGCTTTCCACTCAAACCCTCTTTCCACCAGATCCAAATCCTATGAGAGAGAGTTGAGTGTTGGGGAGACTATCATTTGAAGCACAAGAGCAAGGAGTTCATCATCAACACACCATTTGTTACTTCTTGGAGAGTGGTGTCTCCTAGATTGGCTAGGTGTCACTTGGGAGCCTCCGACAAGATTGTGGAGTTGAACCAAGGAGTTTGTAAGGGCAAGGAGATCGCCTACTTTGTGAAGATCTACCGCTAGTGAGGCAAGTCCTTCGTGGGCGGCGACCATGGTGGGATAGACAAGGTTGCTTCTTCGTGGACCCTTCGTGGGTGGAGCCCTCCGTGGACTCACAAGAACTGCTACCCTTCGTGGGTTGAAGTCTCCATCAACGTGGATGTACGATAGCACCACCTATCGGAACCATGACAAAAACATCCGCGTCTCCAATTGCGTTTGAATCCTCCAAACCCTTCCCTTTACTTTCTTGCAAGTTGCATGCTTTACTTTCCGCTGCTCATATACTCTTTGCATGCTTGCTTGTTATGTATTGAAAAAGTTAAACTTGTGCCTAAACTCCACTTAAACTTTAATAAGGTTAAAAACTTCAACTTTGGTACTTAGTGTCTAATCACCCCCCCCCTCTAGACACCTCTTCTCAAGATCCTACACTGTCCCGCTCATCGGGTTACCAATGAGTCATAATGTTCAGGCAGGTTGCTTGTAAACCGTCTGGTCAGGGCAGGTCGCCAGTGAATCGCCAATTATCAACCGGGTCTCAAGTAAACCGCCAAGTCCGGCCGGGTCATATTTCCGGCCGGTTCATACCGCGGCGTATATCCCCGACATTAGCCCCCAGTTTAATTTGGATTTATCCATGTTAAACTGATCTGCAACATAAACACAAAAACAAATTTGACAAGTTGTGCACCGGGTTAAATATTTTGTAAGCCGGCATGTGATCAGCCTTAAATCCTTGTCATTTCCTCCGTCTAGAAAATCCAGGTGAATAGACCAGCTTCGTAATCAATTTGCTCGTACAAGAAAATATTGTAAATAAAGAATTCATTTGAGTCAGCCTTCAATGCTCTGATTTGACAAAAATATTGGTCTTAAGATATTCAACTGATATCCGCCGGTTTGAAAATGTAGAACTTGTCGGTCTATGATTTCCAAAATCACAGGGTTATAAAAACTGATAATTCCAGGTCATGATTGTTTCCAACGCTGGTTCATGATTGTTGCCAACGCCGGTTCATAATTATTGATGACGCCGGGTTATGATTGTTGTAGACACCGGGTCATAATGATTGGTGATGCCGGGTCAATCTGGTTTGCTCAAAACTGAAATTTGGAAGATATTTCTCCCTTATATCCATATTACATGTAGCCCCCAAGTCTTGAACAACACAAAGTGATGATTTGAGACTTCTTTCAATATAATTACTGCCACTTTGAAGAAATCCATGTTCATCTCAGTCACTAGTAAAAACTGAATACTCCATATATGTAGCCCCCAAGTGCCGGGTTGTCTTGCTTGCAGCAACCTGGGACTTGAAATTGCCTTATGCTCATAAAAACTTCAACCAGTGTAGCCCCCAAGGGCCGGGTCATTATGCAATAATGAGCAGGGACTTTGTAAATATAATCATGTAGATTTGAGCAGTGACGTGTAGCCCTCAAGGGCTGGGTCAGTAAGATAATATTGAGCTGGGACTTTATATATACTTCTTCGAAAAGAACATCATATGATGTAACCCCCATCATTGGGCTTTAACCCACGTCCACAAGGTTAAGAGCTTTGTGCTTTACCAACTGAGCAGTGAACCCTTCAATATAATGGATTAAGACTTGTGTACCTTGAATTGTTGACAGGAGCAATTGGTAGCCCCCAAGGGCCACTCATTACAATGTGATGAGTCGGGTCTTCAATGAGGCAAGTAAAAAATGACCTTGCATTAGCCCCCAAGTGTCATGGTGCATGCTTGCAGCGACATGAGACTTGCATATTTGATGTAATCTCAATTTTAATAATGTAGCCCCCAAGTGCCGGGTCGTAAGCCTGCAGCGACTCGGGACTATTCCTTCAATTGTAGAATAAATCATATCCATTGATAATACGATAGCCATTGCGCTAAAGCGACATTGAAAACCTTAATCATAATACTAGTCATTGATAACCATAATAAAAATCCAGCCATGTTGGTTATTAAAGATTTGAACAATATACCCAATGATTTACAAGCGCATGATTCCAATAGCGCAATCCAAATATATACTGGCGACTTATAGTCCAAAGCCAGGCCGGGTTAACAAACACTGGATAATTTCTCATCATACATTGGCGACTTATCATCTTAAAGCCAGGCCGGGTTAATAAACACCGGATATTATAATTATGCTTTATTCAACCTGTTTCTGCATACAACAAGTTTAAAGTGTCCTGGCGGTTTACCTCCGGACGGGTCATAATACCCAACATACAACCTAGGTTGATAAGCAAGGCTGCACTTAAGAATAATCAAATATGAAATATATCATACCTGTGACATTGAATCACATCGTTGGTTGGCCAACTTTATTGTAATAAGGGTGATAATCCCAATCTTGAGTACTGATAACTCCTTCTATATTGTGCCGGTTTATGATAAAACCGTACCGAGTTGTGATAAACACCGGTTTATTCAATACTGGTGACTTTGAGTCGAAACCAGACCGGTCTGATAGTCTCCGGATTATAAGTGATCATGTACTGACAACTTGTAGTTGAAAGTCAAGCCGGTTTAACAAACGCCGGTTCATCAAAACATTAGAAATCTCATCCAAGGAGAAAAACTTAGCAAATAAAAGCAAATGTAACCCTTGTAGTCGAGGCTTTTTTCATGGGCTGCCAGGCCCGAAATTCGAGGCTTTTCATGGGCAGCCAGGCCACTGAGTTAAACCATTTTACAAAGCCTTTTAAGATGGTCCTCAATCCTTAACCAATCAGTATTTTAACTTGACAAGTTCAGGGTCTTATTAGAGTAACTTGTCAGAGTTCGATAGGTCATACCAGGTTTACCTGGGCGGAGTGACTTACTTAAGGAAGCAGGCTAACCCGGGGTTTTAGGTGTATACACCAGGCTTCCAAGCCATGGCTTGATAGCCTATTACAAGTGTAGATTCTTTGTTCATTTCGACAGCAAAGAATCCCCAAGTAACATTTTGAGCTGTGCTCAACGGGTGCCTATGTTTGAGTTGTTGTTTTGCAACACTCTCTTTGGCCCCGGATTGATTTGGCTTTGAGCTGATCAAGAGGTGTGACTATGGTTCGGATACGACCAAGCCCCCAAGTGATGTTGTGGCATTGCACCGATCGATAAGTGTAGCTATGGTTCGAATACAACCAAGCCCCCAAGTGATTTTTATATAAAGCTTTATAAGCTGGATCAAGGGGTAAACCGGACTCCGCTTTATGAACAGAAGCCCCCACGCGATCAATAATATGATAAGCCAATAAGGCAGGATACCCATGTTTGAACCGCACATCATGGCAGCAGGTCCTCTTCGGCAACATTTAACTTTTTGCAAGAGATAAATTCTTCTTGAACCGGGATTTTGAGCCGGATATTGAGAGCTTCAAAGCTTTGTGAGAGACATCTTTCCCTTGAACCGGATTTTAAACCGGAATCTTCATTTTCAGCCAGAAATTTTCTGATGGCCTTTAAACTCGAACTTGCGAGAAGTCAATTCCTTTTTGAACCGGATATTTTTTTAAACCGGATTTGAGAGCTTCCGAGCTTTGTGGGAGAACAGATTTCCCTTGAACCGTATTGTAAACCGGATATTTGAGAGCTTCAGTGAGACTGACTTCCCTTGAGCCGGATTTTAACCGGAATCCTTTCTGATGACCCAGAACTTCTTCACTGAGCCGGGATTTTGTAACTGTCATATACTTACTAAGCCGGAAATTTTCTGACGGCCTTTAAATTTTCATAAATATAACAGTCGGCTCCGGGACCGGGTTTCCCTTCAACATCCTGGGGCACTTGAATTTGGTGAAACCAGCAAGACTTGCTGCGTCCTATCATCGTAGCCCCCGAGTCTTAAGATGACTCAAGGAGTTGTCTTGAGATTCTCCGTACTTGACCATAGCAGAAGGTATATATCATTGGTGCTAATAACGCGATGTAAATTCACAGAAGGTTGAGGTGATTGTAGCGGGTTATAAATGATCCCGTATGAGCTGTGTCAGCAACTCGGCAAATGGTTCCTTCCAACTGGTTGTTCGAAGTTAACCAAACTGTAGTGCCGGCAACTTGTGCGCATCTCCATTGAGCCATCCAGCGCAGAGTGCGAGTGAATGATATTTTTTTCTCCAATTTGTGGAAAGAAAACCGGGCTACCCACGCAGTGACTTGCTCATATTCAATAAATAACTCATGCAGACAGGTGCGGCCCGGTATGTTGATGTAGACCAGACCACGAGAGACGGATGACAAAGACGACCGCAACATCAGAGGCGGCTCAGACAGATGAGTCGGCCGCGACATTGTAAGCCAGTACGGACGGGGGAGTCAATCGCGAGCACAGTCCTAGCAAGTTGATGTAAACCAGGCTGTAAAGGCGGCGTCTTGCACGCGTCCATTCACTAGGTAATGTGGCACGAACGAACACCGGGTGTCGGTGTACAAAAAGAGGGGCACACTTTTGTACCCCTTTACCTGTGCACGGGCAGTCAGAGCCGCGCCCACGACCACACCAAGCAGAACAGGGGAAGTGAGCCAAGGTAAGAGCGAAGCCCAAGACAATCAAAGCAACGCCAAGGCCAAGACCACAAAGAGCAGAGGGACGAAGCAGGTTCCCTCGGCAAGACCCTTGCCGGGCGGCCTCAGCGGACTCGGCAAGACCCTAGCTGGGACAGCTCGCCCCACACCAACAGAGCGAGCCACCCTTGAGCCCACGATCCCCAACATCATCATCCACGTGGGGCCAGGGCTCGGGAGGCACCTCCGTGGTGGCATGCAGATCTTTGTGAAGACATATTCAAGATCAGATGAGGATTAGAAGACGACGATCCTCGGCAAGATCCTTGCCGAGGAAGACTACCAGAACCCCGGCAAGACCTTTGCCGGGGATGAGAGCGCGCCACCACAAGACCCTTGCCAGGCCACACGGCAAGACCCTTGCTGGGCCACCCGGCAAGGCCCTCACCAAGGACGCCAGCGGGACCACCGCCAGGCCCGCACCAACCAAGCTTCCACCACTGTTCCCATGCAGCTGCCAGCCCAACCAGCTGGGCGGACACCTGCGTGGCAACATGCAGCTCCCAGGCCAACTCATCAAGCGCCAGCGTGGAGGCATGCAGATCTTTGTGAAGGCTCCACCACCGTGCCACCTAGCTGCCTGCCTGCCTACATGGCACCGCACGCATCACTGGCCGGGGTGCGTGTCGAAGCGAGGAGGAGCGGCGACGGACGAGACGGGCCTCGCCCCGTCCCCGATAAAGCAAGGGGACACCTAAGCCATGCATTAAATGCGTCTTGTCCATGTCTGACGATAAACTCAGGGCATCAGACGCCTTTCCACCTCCTGTGTGTCACCGTGGCAGCCCCTTTCAACTATAAAAGGAGGCCCATGGCATCTTTGGAGAAGGATTCGGCTCTTCGAACCACGACCGACCCCAGCTACTTCGAGAGCGCAAGAACTCTCAGAAATACACCCACCAAAGCAGGACTAGGGTTTTACGCATCCTTGCGGCTCGAACCTGGGTAAAGGATCCTTGTGCTGTCTACTAGCCATGCTCTCCTCGCAACCCTGTGCCCCGGCAACCGTAGTAGGGATTCTTGTGATCCCATAGGTGTCGTTCCGCACCGACATCTTTGGCGCGCCAGGTAGGGGGCGCAATTGTGAGAATCTGGTCTAGTAGTCAGCCTAGCAGTTCTTCGTTGCCATGGCCCCTAAGAAGAAGATGGCCACGGCGGTCGAGTCGTTGGGAGCCGAACGACCCGTGCCGGTGCGGACGAGCAGCGGACCGGTCGCAGACAGGATCCGGGCCGTGGCCCGCGAGCACCAGCATAGCACATGCAGTCGGAGCCTGGCGAGCGGCGTCGTTCGCGCGCTAGACGACCTGCTACACGTCGCCGGATCCAAAGACGGAGCTGGGCCCCCCGCAGGCGGCTCGGGGCCCTCCAGGGGCGTCGTTGTGCTGACTTCGGGCGGCGCGGCGATCTCCAGGACGCCTACACCGGCGACCATCGCGCATTCTTCCCATGGTGTGCGCGCCGAGCAGCGTCTGCGTTGGTGACCACAGGCACTTTGCCATGGGAAGAGCCCTGTGTGTCATCGGCAAGATGAAGGGGTTCAGCACGCTCACCTAAGCGCTGGTGAAAATGGCACGCAGCCGCTGGGTCGTGACGGAGCTCCTTCTAACATAGTTAGAAGTCGAAGCACACCACGATCCACGCAGCTGTCGCCGCCGCCCACGCCAGCGGAAACTTTGGCGCGCGCACAGCTGCTCCTTGACTTCCCTCTAGCTGTGGAGAAGCTCGACAAGTGGAGGGCCACCATCCGGAGCCTCGTCGCCGTCACAAACAAAGACGATCCGCGACCGGCGGGGCCCTCGGGTCGGCGCTCCACCGAGCCACCACATGTCTTGGCGCTGGGAGGACCGGGAGCTGCGGCCACGGTGCACTTCTCCTCCTCGCCAGCCGCCGCGGGCGTCGGCCCGTCGCGACGACGCTTGTGATAACATCTCCATAGCATCGTCCAACCCGTGGACCCACCATGACCAGCGCCAGGTCCTTCGGGAGCGAGCTCATGAAGACGCTTGAACCACCGTCGAGTGCCGGCGCGAAACGCGCCGCCAGTCGGACAAGCGGGCGGGACCCGCTATGGACCACCCGTCACCGGGGGGCCCCGGCGGCCTACCTTATGAGGTGGGCTGCCCGGCTTTTACCCGTGAGCTGAGGCAGTTCCAGTGGCCGTCCCACCGCACGTTCAAGCCTGACATCGGCGAGAAGGACACTGGCAAGACCCATCCGTCCGAGTTCCACATCATCTACACCATGGTGATGCAGGGCGCTGGGGCTCGCGACGACAAGGTGCTTGCCAACTATTTCCCGCTGGCGCTCAAGCCCAATGTGACGTCTTAGTTGATGCACTTGCCGGTGGATTCCATTTCTTCTTGGTCAGATTTGTGCGATGAGTTCGTTGGCGCCTTCACAGGAGGCCACCAAGCTCACGGCCAGGCCAGTGATCTGCATATCATTCCCGGAAGGAAGGAGACCCTGTGCAAGTACATCCGGAGATTCAGCCGGTGCGATACAACATTCCCGACGTTTATCCCGCCGCTATGATTAGCGCGTTCCACCAGAACGTGCGCAATCGCAAGATGCGCGAGGAGCTGGCGATGACCAAGGTTAAGGATGTGGCCAAGCTCTACGTTCTGGCCGATAGGTGCGCCCGGGCTGAAGAGGGAAGGAAGTACCCCGGCGAAGACGCCGGCGCGGAAATCGACTCTACCGATGAAGACGCCGCCACCCCGACGAAGAAGAGTCGGCGTCGCAATAGGAAAAGCAAAGGCAAGGCCGTGCTTGCCATTGAGGGATTTGACGATACCGGTGCCGGCAAGAAGGTCAAGGCAGACGCCCCCAGCAAGGAGATTGCCGGGTGCACCGCCTGCCGGGCCTTGGCGGCTACCGACAAGCCAGGAAGCTCCCGCAAGAAATACTGCAAGATCCACCGCACCAAGGGCCACGACCTCCAGAACTGCCGACAAGTCGAGCTGCTTGCTGAGAAGAAAAAGGCTGAGTACGAAAGGCGGGACAAGGAGAAGGACCAGGACAGTGCTGAGGGATCCGGCAAGAAGCGTGGCGGCCAAGGAGGCTGCCCCGGCAAGGACAACCAGCAAGAGAGGCCCGCCCGGGGCCGCGACAAGAAACAATAAGACGACGATCACGACGAGGACGACGAGTCTGGTGAGCAAGGGTTCCAGAAGGCTACGGAGGCCATGTGCATCGATGGCGGCGCCTCGCTGCATAGCTCTCACCGCCAGCTCAAGCAGTGGGCTCATGAGATTACAGCAGCAGAGCCATCGTTCGACGCTTAGAAGCCGCTGAAGTGGTCCAGCACGCCCCTGATCTTTGACGCTGAGGACCACCCTGACTGCACTACCGTGGTCGGGTGTTTGCCATTGTTGGTCTCGCCAATGATACGCAACCTTAGGGTGAACAAGATGTTGGTTGACGGCGGGGACGACCTGAACCTGATCTCGCCTGTCGTGATCAAAAGGTTGCAAATCCCTGATGGAGACCTCGAGGAAACGGACACGTTTCAAGGGGTCAACCCGGGGAGGAGCCAGCCGAAGGGAAAGGTCACACTGCCCGTGACATTTGGAGGAGAGTTGAACTACAGGACGAAAAGGATCGTCTTCGACGTGGCCGAGATCCCCTTGCCCTACAACGGGATCCTTGGCTGCCCGGCACTAGCCAAGTTTACTGCGGCGTCACACTACGCCTACAACATGCTAAAGATGCCCCGGCCGTTGACCATCATCTCCGTCCCCTCCAACAAGAAGGACGCGCTGATCTGTGCCGACCAACTCTACCGGGAAGCAGTTGCAGCAGCTGCCGTCAAGGCACCTGCTCCTGCCATTGAAGGCCCGGGAGGGAAGAAGGAGCCTGGCAAGACCTCTCGCACCCACTCCGGCAAGCGCACCTCCTCGGAGTGTTGTGCTACCGTTGAGGACATGCCAGAGAGCTCTACCGACAAGAGCAAGAGATCCAGAGCCGAGCCGCCGCAAACCAAGAAGGTGCCCGTCGGGGAGGATGGCAGGGGAGGGGTGATACGTCTCCAACCTATCTATAATTTTTGATTGCTCCATGCTACTTTATCTATTGTTTTGGACTATAATGGGCTTTATTTTACACTTTTATATTATTTTTGGGACTAACCTATTAACCGGAGGCCCAGCCTGTAATTGCTGTTTTTTGCCTATTTCGTTTCAAGAAAGCGGAATATCAAACGGAGTCCAAACGGAATGAAACCTTCGGGAACGTGATTTTCTCACCGAGCGTGATCCAGAGACTTGGACCCTACTCCAAGGAGTGCCAGGCGGTCACGAGGGTGGGGGCGCGCCTGCCTCGTGGGCCCCCTAACGCTCCACCGACGCATTCTTCCTCCTATATATACGTACCCCAACAGATCGGGACGGAGCCAAAACCTAACTCCACCACAGTAACTTCCTCAGTATCCACGAGATCCCATCTTGGGGCCTGTTAGGAGCTCCGCGGAGGGGGCATCCACCATGGAGGGCTTCTACATCAACACCATAGCCCCTCCGATGAAGTGTGAGTAGTTTACTTCAGACCTTCGGGTCCATAGCTAGTAGCTAGATGGCTTCTTCTCTCTTTTCGGATCTCAATACAATGTTCTCCCCCTCTCTCGTGGAGATCTATTCGATGTAATCTTCTTTTTACGGTGTGTTTGTTGAGACCTATGAATTGTGGGTTTATGATCCAGCTTATCTACGGAAAATATTTGATTCTTCTCTGAATTCTTTTATGTATGATTGAGTTATCTTTGCAAGTCTCTTCGAATTATCCGTTTGGTTTGTCCAACTAGATTGGTAGTTCTTGCAATGGGAGAAGTGCTTAGCTTTGGGTTCAATCTTGCGGTGACCTTACCCGATGTAAAGGGTTGCAAGGCATGTATTGTATTGTTACCATCGAGGATAACAAGATGGGGTATTTATCATATTGCATGAATTTATTCCTCTACATCATGTCATCTTGCTTAAAGCGTTACTCTGTTTTTAACTTAATACTCTAGATGCATGCTGGATAGCGGTCGATGAGTGGAGTAATAGTAGTAGATGCAGAATCGTTTCGGTCTACTTTTCACGGACGTGATGCCTATATACATGATCATTCCTGGATAACCTCATAACTATGCTCAATTCTGTCAATTGCTCAACAGTAATTTGTTCACCCACCGTAGAATACTTATGCTCTTAAGAGAAGCCACTAGTAAAACCTATGGCCCCCGGGTCTATTCTCATCATATAAATCTCCATCACTTTATTTACTTGCTTTGCTTTTACTTTTTACTTTGCATATTTATACCAAAAATACCAAAAATATTATCTCTATCAGATCTCACTCTAAGTAAGTGACCGTGAAGGGATTGACAACCCCTAAGCGTTGGTTGCGAGTAGCTATCGTTTTGTGCAGGTACGAGGGACTTGCGCATGGTCTCCTACTGGATTGATACCTTGGTTCTCAAAAACTGAGGGAAATACTTACGTTACTGTGCTGAATCATCCTCTCCTCTTCGGGGAAATCCAATGCAAGCTCGAGACGTAGCAAGAAGAATTTCTGGCGCCGTTGCCGGGGAGGGCTACGCAGAAGTCAACATACCAAGTACCCATCACAATCCCTATCTCTCGCATTACATTATTTGCCATTTGCCTCTCGTTTTCCTCTCCCCCACTTCACCCTTGCCGTTTTATTCGCCCTCTCTTTCCCAATCTCCTCCTCCTTTTTCCCTTTGCCTTTTGTTTGCTCGTGTGTTAGTTTGCTTGTTCGTCGCTATGGCTCAAGATGCCAGCAAATTGTGTGACTTCACCAATACCAATAATAATGATTTCCTTAGCACTCCGATTTCTCCTCTTGCCAATACTGAATCTTGTGAAATCAATACTTCTTTGTTGAATCTTGTTATGAAAGATCAATTTGCCGGCCTTCCTAGTGAAGATGCCGCTAGTCATCTGAATAGCTTCGTTGATTTATGTGATATGCAAAAGAAAAAAGATGTCGATAATGATGTCATTAAATTGAAGCTATTTCCTTTTTCGCTTAGAGATCGTGCTAAAGCGTGGTTTTCATCTTTGCCTAAAAATTGTATTGATTCTTGGAACAAGTGCAAAGATGCTTTTATCTCTAAGTATTTTCCTCCTGCTAATATTATCTCTCTTAGGAACGATATTATGAATTTTAAGCAACTTGATCATGAACATGTTGCACAAGCTTGGGAGAGAATGAAATTAATGCTACGTAATTGTCCTACTCATGGTTTGAACTTATGGATGATTATACAAAAAATTATGCTGGATTGAATTTTGCTTCTAGAAATCTTTTAGATTCGGCCGGGAGGCACTTTTATGGAAATCACTTTAGGAGATGCTACTAAACTCCTAGATAATATTATGGTTAATTATTCTCAATGGCATACTGAAAGATCTACTAATAAAAAGGTGCATGCTATAGAAGAAATCAATGTTTTGAGTGGAAAGATGGATGAACTTATGAATATATTTGCTTAGAGTGTTTCTTATGATCCCAATAATATGCCTTTATCTACCTTGATTGAGAATAATAATGAATCTATGGATGTGAATTTTGTTGGTAGGAATAGTTTTGGAAACAACGCGTATAGAGGGAATTTTAATCCTAGGCCTTATCCTAGTAATCCTTCTAATAATTATGGAAATTCCTACAACAACTCTTATGGAAATTTTAATAAGATGCCTTCTGAATTTGAGAGTAGTGTTAGAGAGTTTATGAATTCACAAAAGAATTTTAATGCTTTGCTTGAAGAGAAATTACTTAAAGTTGATGATTTGGCTAGGAACGTTGATAGAATTTCTCTTGATGTTGATTCTTTAAAGCTTAGATCTATTCCTCCTAAGCATGATATCAATGAGTCTCTCAAAGATATGAGAATTTCCATTGATGAGTACAAAGAAAGAACCGCTAGGATGTGTGCTTCCAAATATGCCTTTATTAAAGCGTGTTCTTCTAATTCCTATGAAAATCAAGATGAAGATCTAAAAGTTATTGATACGTCCCCTATTAAATCTTTGATTTGCAATATGAATCTTGATGAAACTGAATATGATCTTCCTTTACCTAGAAGGCGTTCTAAGAATTCGGAGTTTTTAGATCTTAATGATGAAATTGATAAAAGTGGGATTGAAAGAAATAAAAATCTAGATGTTGCTAAACCCACTATATTGGATCTCAAGGAATTTAATTATGAAAATTGCTCTTTAATTGATTGTATTTCCTTGTTGCAATCCGTGTTAAATTCTCCTCATTCTTATAGTCAAAATAAGGCTTTTACCGAACACATTGTTGATGCCTTGATGCAATCTTATGAAGAAAAGCTTGAGTTGAAAATTTATATCCCTAGGAAACTCCATGATGAGTGGGAACCTACTATTAAAATTAAAATTAAAAATTATGAGTTTCATGCTTTGTGTGATTTGGGTGCTAGTGTCTCTACTATTCCCAAAACTTTGTGTGATTTGCTAGACTTCCGTGATTTTGATGATTGCTCTCTAAACTTGCATCTTGCGGATTCCACTATTAAAAAGCCTATGGGAAGAATTAATGATGTTCTTATTGTTGCAAATAGGAATTATGTGCCCGTAGATTTTATCGTTCTTGATATAGATTGCAATCCTTCATGTCCTATTATTCTTTGTAGACCTTTACTTAGAACGATTGGTGCAATTATCGATATGAAGGAAGGAAATATTAGATTCCAATTCCATTTAAAGAAGGGCATGGAACACTTTCCGAGAAAGAAATAAAATTACCATATGAATCTATCATGAGAGCCACTTATGGATTGCCTACCAAAGATGGCAATACCTAGATCTATCCTTGCTTTTTTGCCTAGCTAGGGGCGTTAAACAATAGCGCTTGTTGGGAGGCAACCCAATTTTATATTGTGTTTTTTGTTTTTGGTTCTGTTTAGGAATAAAATAATCCATCTAGACTCTGTTTAGATGTGATTTTATCTTTTAATTAGTGTTTGTGCCAAGTTGGACCTATTGGATCTTCTTGGATGATAGTTATTTGATCTTGCTGTAATTTCCAGAATCTTTGTGCTCAGTGCCCGAATTGTTAAAAATCACCAGAAAGTGATAAAATACTGATTCCAATTGCTGATGATCAATAAAAAAATTGTACAGGTCTTCAGTTTTGGTAGAATGTTTTGGGTTCCAGAAGTTTGTGTTAGTTACAGATTACTACAGACTGTTCTGTTTTTGACAGATTCTGTTTTGCGTGTGTTGGTTGCTTATTTTGATGAATCTATGGTTAGTAAAATAGTTTATAATCCATAGAGAAGTTTGAATACAGTAGGTTTAACACCAATATAAATAAATAATGAGTTAATTACAGTACCTTAAAGTAGTCTTTTGTTTTCTTTCTCTAACGGAGCTCACGAGATTTCTATTGAGTTTTGTGTTCTGAAGTTTTCAAGTTTTGGGTGAATTATTTTGATGGATTATGGAACAAGGAGTGGCAGAGCCTAAGCTTGGGGATGCCCATGGCACCCCAAGATAATCCAAGGACACCAAAAATTCAAAGCTTGGGGATGCCGGAAGGCATCCCTCTTTAAATCCACTTCCATCGGTAATTTACTTGGAGCTATATTTTTATTCACCAACATGATATGTGTTTTGCTTGGAGCGTCTTGTATTATTTGAGTCTTTGCTTGTTAGTTTACCACAATCATCTTTGATGTACACACCTTTTGAGAGAGCCATATATGATTGGGAATTTGATAGAATACTCTATGTGCTTCACTTATATCTTTTGAGCTTGATAGTTTGCTCATAGTGCTTCACTTATATCTTTTGAGCGTGATAATTTTTTACTCTAATGCTTCACTTAGATCTTTAAGAGCACGGTGGTGGATTTGTTTTAAAGAAACTTGATCTCTCATGCTTCACTTAGATTATTTTGAGAGTCGTTAATAGCATGGTAATTTGCTTAATGTTAATATACTTGGTATTCAAGATATGTGAAACTTTCTTTTGAGTGTGTTGAATACTAAGATAAGTTTGATGCTTGATAATTGTTTTGAGATATGAAGTTGATAATATTAGAGTCATGCTAGTTGAGTAGTTGTGAATTTAAAGAATACTTGTGTTGAAGTTTGTGATTCCCGTAGCATGCACGTATGGTGAACCGTTATGTGATGAACTCGAAGCATGATTTATTTATTTATTGTCTTCCTTATGAGTGGCGGTCGGGGACGAGCGATGGTCTTTTCCTACCAATCTATCCCCCTAGGAGCATGCGCGTAATACTTTGCTTTGATAACTTTTACCACACTTGTGCTTCAAAGTAGCACCATGATCTTCATGATAGAGAGTCTCTCATTTTGTCACTTTCATATACTAGTGGGAATTTTTCATTATAGAACTTGGCTTGTATATTCCAATGACGGGCTTCCTCAAAATGCCCTAGGTCTTCGTGAGCAAGCGAGTTGGATGCACACCCACTTAGTTTCTTTTGTTGAGCATTCATATACTTATAGCTCTAGTGCATCCGTTGCATGGCAATCCCTACTCACTCACATTGATATCTATTGATGGGCATATCCATAGCCCGTTAATGCGCCTAGTTGATGTGAGACTATTTTCCCTCTTTTTTCTTCTCCACAACCACCATTCTATTCCACATATAGTGCTATATCCATGGCTCACGCTCATGTATTGCGTGAAGATTGAAAAAGTTTTGAAAATGTTAAAGTATGAAACAATTTCTTGGCTTGTCATCGGGGTTGTGCATGATTTAAATACTTTGTGTGGGGAAGATGGAGCATAGCCAAGACTATATGATTTTGTAGGGATAACTTTCTTTGGCCATTGAGGGAGTCCTGGATTAGGGGGTGTCTGGATAGCCGAACTATCACCGTTGGCCGGACTCCTGGACTATGAAGATACAAGATTGAAGACTTCGTCCCGTGTCCGGACGGGACTTTCCTTGGCGTGGAAGGCAATCTTGGCGATACGGATATGTAGATCTCCTACCATTGTAACCGACTCTGTGTAACCCTAACCCTATCCGGTGTCTATATAAACCGGAGGGTTCTAGTCCGTAGGACGAACAACAATCATACCATAGGCTAGCTTCTAGGGTTTAGCCTCCTTGATCTTGTGGTAGATCCACTCTTGTACTACCCATATCATCAATATTAATCAAGCAGGAGTAGGGTATTACCTCCATCGAGAGGGCCCGAACCTGGGTAAAAACATCGTGTCCCTTGTCTCCTGTTACCATCCGCCTAGACGCACAGTTCGGGACCCCCTACCCGAGATCCGCCGGTTTTGACACCGACATTGGTGCTTTCATTGAGAGTTCCTCTGTGTCGTCATCATTAGGCCCGATGGCTCCTTCGATCATCAACGACGACGCGGTCCAGGGTGAGACTTTTCTCCCCGAACAGATCTTTGTATTCAGCGGCTTCGCACTGCGCGCCAACTCACTTGGCCATCTGGAGCAGATCGAAAGCTACGCCACTGGCCATCAGGTCAGATTTGGGAGTTTGAACTACACGGTCGACATCCGCAGAGACTTGATCTTCGACGGTTTCGAGCCACAGCCAAGCGCGCCGCACTGTCTCGATGGGCACGATCTAGCTCTGCCGCCGAACAGTGCCCTGGAGGCTGCACCGGCGTCCGCTCCGACCCTTAGCTCGGAGCCGACTCCCCCGATCGAGGACGAGTGGTTGGACACCGCCTCGGGGGCTACGATCTCTATGGCGATTGAGCCAAACTCCATCCCTGTCCTTTGCGAAGACCATGAATCCAAGGTGCCGGAGTCCTCTCCGGACTCCGAACCCTCCGCGCCCCTGCGAATCGAATCCGATTGGGTGCCGTTTATGGAGTTCACTGCCGCGGACATCTTTCAGCACTCGCCCTTTGGCGACATCCTGAATTCACTAAAGTCTCTCTCTTTATCAGCAGAGCCCTGGCCGGACTACGGTCAGGAAGGTTGGGATGCGGACGACGAAGAAATTCAACGCCCACCCACCGCCCACTTTGTAGCCACTGTCGATGATTTAACCGACATGCTCGACTTCGACTCCGAAGACATCGACGGTATGGACGACGATGCCGGAGACGATCAAGAACCAGCGCCTATAGGGCACTGGAAGGCCACCTCGTCATACGGCATATACATGGTGGACATCCCAAAAGATGGGAACGGCGATGGAACAACGGAGGATGACCCCTCCAAGAAGCAGCCCAAGCGCCGGCATCAGCGGCGCCGCTCTAAATCCCGCCACAAAAAAAGCGATGGTTCCGGCACGGAGATAATAACACCGGATAGTGCGAAGACAACCCTCCAAAGCAGGATTCAGCACAGAGGAGGGAGAAGCCAGCCCTCATGATAGAGCGGGCATGTGGAGGTGGAGGGCGATAATTATATGCCTCCCTCCAAAGATGAGGCAAGCCTCGATTTACGAAGAATTTGTCGTGCCTGAGGACCCCACCGAACAGGAGCATTTCAAACGTAGGCTTATGGCCACAACAAGCAGCCTCAAGAAAAAGCAGCAGCAGCTTAGAGCTGACCAAGACTTGCTAGCTGACAGATGGACTGAAGTCCTCGCAGCCGAAGAGTACGAACTCGAACGCCCCTCCAAGAGATACCCAAAACGCAGGTTGTTACCCCAATTATAGGAAGCAGCACCCAAACCTACATCACCAGCGCATGATGCGGCCGACCGGCCACCCCGTGGTCGCGACAGAGAGGCCTCTAGACCCTCCATCCAAGTCGTACCCCGGCGTCGCTCGAAAAGTACCAAGGCACGGGAAGCGCGCTGCACTGCGAGACATATTGGAGGACAAGGCAAGGCAAACAAGATCGATCTACGGATCGCGTGGGCGCCTCACGACACGTGATGATAACCGTCACGCCGGATACAGCAATTCCGGCCGGGCCGAACGCAGTAGACAAAGCTCATTTGAGCTGCGTCGTGATATAGCCCAATACAGATGCGCCGCACACCCACTATGCTTCACAGACGAAGTAATGGATCATCAAATCCCCGAGGGTTTCAAACCCGTAAACATCGAATCATATGATGGCACAACAGATCCTGCGGTTTGGATCGAGGACTACCTCCTCCATATCCACATGGCCCAGGGTGATGATCTACACGCCATCAAATACCTCCCACTCAAGCTTAAAGGACCAGCTCGGCATTGGCTTAACAGCTTGCCAGCAGAATCAATTGGTTGTTGGGAAGACCTAGAAGCCGCATTCCTTGATAATTTCCAGGGCACATATGTGCGACCACCAGACGCCGATGACCTCAGCCACATAATTCAGCAACCAGAAGAATCGGCCAGACAATTCTGGACACGGTTCCTAACCAAGAAAAATCAAATCGTTGACTGTCCGGATGCAGATGCCCTTGCAGCCTTCAAACATAACATCCGCGATGAGTGGCTTGCCCGGCACCTAGGACAGGAAAAGCCGAAATCCATGGCAGCCCTCACAACGCTCATGACCCGCTTTTGCGAGGGAGAGGACAGCTGGCTAGCTCGAAGTAACAACCTGACCAAAAACCCTGTTAGTTCGGATACCAAGGACAGCAATGGCGACAATGCTGAAGACACGGCAGTCAATGCCGGATTCAGAGGCTCTAAACCCGGTCAGCAGAAGAAGCCGTTCAAAAGAAATACTCAGGGCCCGTCCAATCTGGACCGAATACTCGATCGCTCGTGCCAAATACATGGCACCCCCAAAAAACCAGCCAACCATACCAACAGGGATTGCTGTGTCTTCATACAGGCAGGCAAGTTAAATGCCGAACTCAATGACAAGGGGCTGCATAGCGATGACAAGGAGGAGCCCCGGCTGCCAAACAATAGAGGACAGAAGGGCTTCCCCCCACAAGTGTGGACAGTGAACATGATATACGCAACCCACATACCCAAAAGGGAGCGGAAGCGTGCACTAAGGGACGTATATGCGATGGAGCCAGTCGCTCCGAAGTTCAACCCATGGTCCTCATGCCCGATCACCTTTGATCGAAGGGACCACCCAACCAGCATCCGTCACGGCGGATTCGCCGCATTGGTTCTTGACCCAATCATCGATGGATTTCACCTCACTAGAGTCCTGATGGACGGCGGTAGCAGCCTGAACCTGCTATATCAGGATACAGTGCCCAAAATGGGCATAGACCCCTCAAGGATTAAACCCACAAAGACGACCTTTAAAGGCGTCATACCAGGTGTAGAGGCCAATTGTACAGGCTCGGTTACACTCGAAGTGGTCTTCGGATCCCCGGATAACTTCCGAAGCGAAGAGTTAATCTTCGACATAGTCTCGTTCCGGCGGCTATCACGCCTTTGCTTGGACGAACCGCATTTGCAAAGTTCAATGCGGTGCCGCACTACGCATACCTCAAGCTCAAGATGCCAGGCCCTCGAGGAGTAATCACGGTCAATGGAAACACCGAACGCTCTCTCCGAACGGAGGGGCACACGGCGGCCCTCGCGGCGGAGGTGCAAAGCAGCCTCTCACTGCAATTCTCGTCCGACTATTAAACGTCCGGCCACCGTCAAGCGCACCTGGAGTAACCTACAACAAGACCGCCTGGCACGATCCGAGCACGCGTAGCAATCCGGGCCCAACCCCAGCCCTCGCGAAACTGCGAAGCCAGTACTACGCGTACATAACTATGCTCTGGAGATACCATGGGCATAAGGGGAGGGGCACGACCACGGCATGCCCAGAATGCGGCTCAACCACACCAGGGGCTCCCGATTGTGTCATTCTTTTTTTTCTTTTTCTTCTTTTTTTTCTTACTTTCAGGACTCCATTTTCCAGAAGTCTTGTCCGACACTAGAATTGCCGAACTCACGATGCAACAGCCAGGGAAGCAGAAAGCTACGTCGAGTGTCCAGGTGGTCTCTACTACGAGCATTATACCTGTTTTACATACCATCCCGCAGCTTAGCCCTGGAGGGGGACATGTTAAATAGTCCCATCCCTTGCTTATCGCACTATTTGTATCGTTCTGCTTCCATTGCAGTACCTTTTCGAATAAACAATACATAGCTTTTGCCTATTATTGCACTCCTTTCTTTATCTATATATATGTTCATTTCATGACATGTTGCACCCGTACACTTTGGTACGGCCAATACACCAGGGGCTTAAGTACCCCAAAAGTATGGTGTGATAAGTCCGAACACTTTCACAAGTGCGGCACCCGAACTTATAGCATTATATGCATCGGCTCGAATCATGTCTTGGGTCAATAGTTGGGTTTGCCGGCTCCCATGTTTTGGTACCTTACGTTCATTATATATCGGCTAAGGTATTTGGGAGAACCACTGCGATTGTGCCCCGGTTGAGCTGGGTTGAGCACCTCGGTGGAAAGCTAAAACTGACCGTCATGATAGGGCGAGAGCCGATCGCTGTTCGAGAGGTTTTTCGGGTCCCTAAAGACTTATGCCGCTTAGAGCGAGGAGTCGGCATTGTCCGGCCAAAGGCGTGGATAGCGCCCGAACTCGGTCTTCCGAACACTAGGGGCTTCACGAAATTTAAAATTATAGAATTCTATGGCTAAGCGAGAGTGTTCAAGCACTATAAGTCCGGTTGCCTTGTTCGTTGCATTGAGCGCCTCCTCGAAGGACCCAAGAATGGGAACAAGAGCGCTCAAGTTTATCCCGAACACCCAGCACTTTCGTGGCATGGGGGCTAAAGCCAACGACTTGCCATCTCTCAAATTTGATAAACGGCCGCACAGAAGGTAATATTTTGAATTCACAAGCGTTGCTTAGCGCATATGAACAAGTTTTCAGCGTACAAGATAACAAATGCGAGTCTATTCAAAAATTACATCTTTGGAGCATTCACCCGCTATACGGCGGGCGCCCTTTAGGACGCCCTCATAGTACATTTCGGGCTTGCGATGCTCCTTGCCCTTTGGTGGCCCGTCCGTCACAAGCTTCTCCGCATCCAGCTTGCCCCAGTGCACTTCAGCACGGGCAAGGGCCCGATGGGCACCTTCAATGCAGACGAAGCGCTTGATGACTTCAATCCATGGACAAAGGCCCACCAGCCGCTGCACTAGCCCGAAGTAGCTCCCAGGCATGGCTTCCAATGGCCACAGCCGAACTATGAGGCCCTTCATGGCCTGTTCGGCGACATTGTGCAGCTCGACCAGCTGCTTCAGCTGGTCGCTCAAGGGCACCGGACGTTCGGCCTCAGCATACTGAGACTAGAACACCTTCTCCGTCGAGCTCCCCTCCTTGGCGCGGTAGAACGCGGCAGCATCAGGCACACTACGGGGCAGATCTGCGAATACTCCTGGAGAGCTCCGGATTCGGGTAAGTAATAGGTAATTCACTTTCACATGCTTGCTTTGCATAAAGAATGCCTTACCCGCTGCTATCTTGTTTAATGATTCAATCTCTTGGAGGGCTTTTTGGGCTTCGGCCTTAGCGGCTTTGGCACTCTCAAGAGCCGGGCGAGCTCGGACTCTCGAGTCTTCGAGTCACGCTCCAAACTCTCGTGTTTTTCCACGAGAGCCTAGAGCTCTTGCCGCACCTCCGCCACCCGCGCCTCCTGCTTCTCTCGCTCGGTGCGCTCACATGCCGCTTTGCTTTCGGCCGCGGACACCGCTTCCTTCAGTCGTCACCTGCTCGTGGCCCCTACAATACCCACGTTACTCTGTCATTTTGCAACCAAATCCTTTCTATAAGGTATTTCTTTAATAAGGTATTACTTACCTTCCTTGTCCTCGAGCTGCATCTTGGCAAGGCTGAGCTCGTTCTCGGACCGCTCGAGGCTCTGCTTCAATGCATTGACCTTCGCAGTCAGTGCGGCAGAGGTCAGCAGCGCAGCCTGCATTCCCATATTGACTTACTTATATTAGACTCCTGCGTATATCTTTTTAGATCCTTAGTCCGGCTTTTCTTTCCGAACACCGAACTAAGCATCAGAGCCTACTGTCTATGCAGTAATATTTTTACATATTCTAAACTTACCTCAAAGCCTGTTAGAAAACTGGTACAGGCTTCAGTCAGCCCGCTCTTGGCGGACTGAACTTTCTGAATCACCACACTCATAATAAAGGCGGTGCTCCTGCGTCGATGGAGGCGCCTTTAAGCGCCTCCGGCCAAGTTATCCGTGCCTCCGGATGGGCCGGAGGTCACCGGCGTCATAGTCTTACCCTTCTTACGGGGCCGCTTGCGGACTTCGTAACCACTCAAGGTTCTGACGGAGTCCGCATGTAGGCCAGACTTAGAGCCCTCGAGGTCTCACCCCTTCGCGCCCGAGTCCGGGAGGTCGCCTTCTTGGCGCCTCTAGGACCACCACCTCCTGGCTGGGCCCCTTTTGGGACTCCATCATGTGTCGTCGGTGACACGAGGAGAGGAGGCGGTCGGAAGTGAAGTACTATTCACATCCGACGAGCCCAGGGAGCCGCTCGACGAAGCGGCAAGCTCGTCCTTGGGCGGGCTACATGGTCATATTCGGCGTTAGAAGACACTATGCGACAAATAAAAAGTCATGAACTATTCCGGAGTCCGGACACTTACGATCTCGCCAGGGGCTTGGCCTTGGTGGCCCTCCTCCTCGCCGTTGTCAGCGTTGGTGGAGAAGTCCGGAGGAAGGGTCCTTCCTTTCTTGGACCCTCCGGCCTCCCCAGTCAGGGCGGCCTTCCTTTTCTTCTCTCCCCCCGCTGTGGGAGAGGCTTCTTTCTCCTCCTCCTCGTCCTTAGAGGAGGATTCCGCCTCGGAGTCGTCGGACGACGAGTCCTACAACACCTGGCGCCGGGCACTCCTTCGAGTCCCCGTGGCCTTCTTCTTGGCCTTCTTCTCCGGCACCACGTCAGGTGTCGGAGCCAGCAGCCCCGTCACCCGGGCGTCCGCTGGGTCTTCAGGCAAGGGGGCCGGAAAGTTAATCTGTCCGGACGTCTTCAGCCAGTCCTGTCAGAGGTTAGGGAGTTTTAGATCCCGCATAGAGTCAAACTATGAAAAAAGAGTCCCATAAAGGGTAAAATAACTTACCTCGCAGGCTTGACGCTGCGAGCTGAATCCGCGATCTTCGGTAGCGGATGTAGAACCTCGGCGCCCTTGAACAGCACCTTCGAGCGTCTTCGTGCGTAGTGTCGAAGAGCCTTTTCAGAGTTGGGTGCTGTGCCGGATCGAACTCCAACAATTTGAAGGCCCGTTGTTGGCATGGGAGAATCCGGCGGATGAGCATCACCTGGATTACGTTGACAAGCCTGAGATTCTTGTCCACCAGGTTTCGGACGCAGGTTTGGAGTTCGGACAGCTCGTCCGAATCCCCCCACGTTAGGCCCGTCTCTTTCCATGATGTGAGCCGTGTGGGGAAGCTAGATCGGAATTCGGGGGCCGCCGCCCATTCAGAGTCGCGTGGATCGGTGATGTAGAACCACCCCAATTGCCACCCCTTTATGGTCTCCACAAAGGAGCCCTCGAGCCATAGGACTTTGGCCATCTTGCCAACCATGGCGCCTCCGCACTCCGCTTGGCGGCCGCCCACTACCTTCGGCTTGACATTGAAGATCTTCAGCCATAAGCCGAAGTGGGGCTGGATGCAGAGGAAGGCCTCGCACACGACGATAAACGCCGAGATGTTGAGGATGAAGTTTGGGGCCAGATCGTGGAAATCCAGGCCGTAGTAGAACATGAGCCCCCGGACAAATGGGTGAAGTGGAAAACCTAGTCCATGGAGGAAGTGGGTGAGGAACACCACCCTCTCATGGGGCCTGGGGGTGGGAATGAGCTGACCCTCGTCGGGTAGCCGGTGCGCGATGTCGCTGGACAAGTATCCGGCCTTCCGCAGCTCTTTGATGTGCCCCTCCGTGACGGAGGAGGCCATCCACTTGCCTCCCGCTCCGGACATAGTTGGAGAAGGTTGAGGTGGGATGTGCGGACTTGGGCGCTGGAGCTCGAGTGCGCGGAAATGGATGAGCAAAGGAGGAAGAAGGCGTAGGTGAAAAGGTGGATCCTTATCCCCTTATATGGACGGACGAAGCTATGCGTCCCCCGCCAGCCTGGTAAAACTCGCTTATCTCCCAAGCACCGTAATCAATGGCGCGGTTGGGTTACCCACGTCCGTATTGATGAGAATCCCGGAATAAGGGGGCACGATCTCCGCTTTGATAAGACGTGCCAAGGAAAACCGCCTCGCTAAACGCTGCTGAGGTGGAACAGTAAAAGCGATTCGTGATAAAGGCCTGGCCGTGGTGTGATGTCACGCCGTGGAATACGTCGTGAGATCTGCAAAAGGTATTCTCTCTACGGTGGTATGTGGAACTTATTTTGCAGAGCCGGACACTATCCTTGTGTTCAAAATCTTCTATGAAGTATTCAGAGGAGGAACCCGCCTTGCAATGACCGAAGACAATATATGCGCCGGACTCGTCGTCATTGAAGCCTGGTTCAGGCTCTTGAGGGAGTCCTGGATTAGGGGTGTCCGGATAGCCGAGCTATCACCGTTGGCCGGACTCCTGGACTATGAAGATACAAGATTGAAGACTTCGTCCCGTGTCCGGATGGGACTTTCCTTGGTGTGGAAGGCAAGCTTGGCGATACGGATATGTAGATCTCCTACCATAATAACCGACTCTGTGTAACCCTAACCTATCCGGTGTCTATATAAACCGGAGGGTTTTAGTCCGTAGGACGAAGAAGAACAATCATACCATAGGCTAGCTTCTAGGGTTTAGCCTCCTTGATCTCGTGGTAGATCTACTCTTGTACTACCCATATCATCAATATTAATCAAGAAGGAGTAGGGTATTACCTCCATCGAGAGGGCCCGAACCTGGGTAAAAACATCGTGTCCCTTGTCTCCTGTTACCATCCGCCTAGATGCACAGTTCGGGACCCCCTACCCGAGATCCGCCGGTTTTGACACCGACATCGGTGCTTTCATTGAGAGTTCCTGCGTAGTCGCCACCGATAGGCCCGATGGCTCCTTCGATCACCAACAACGACGCGGTCCAGGGTGAGACTTTTCTCCCGAACAGATCTCCGTGTTCGCGGCTTTGCATCAAGGGCCAATTCGCAGCTATCTGGAGCAGATCGAAGCTACGCCCCGCCATCAGGTGAGATTTGGAAGTTTAAACTATACGGCCGATATCCGTGGAGACTTGATCTTCGACGGATTCGAGCCGCATGATAAGCGCGCCAAGACCGTCTCGATGGGCATGATCTAGCTCTGCGGTCGAGCGGTGCCACGGAGGCCGCACCAAGATCCGCTCCGACCCTTAATCCGGGCGGATTCCCGATCGAGGGCGAGTGGCTGGACACCGCCTCGGGGCTTCAATCTCTATGGCGATCGAGCCGAACTCCATCCCTGTCCTTTGCGAAGACCTCGACTCCAGGGTGCCGGACTCCTCTCCGGACTCCGAACCCTCCGCGCCCTTGCCAATCGAATCCGATTGGGCGCCCATTATGGAGTTCACGGCCGCAGACATCTTTTAGCACTCGCCCTTTGGCGACATCCTGAATTCACTAAAGTCTCTCTCTTTATCCGGAGAGCCCTGGCTAGCTCGAAGCAACAACTTGGCCAAACATCCTGATAGTCCGGATACCAAGGACAACAATGGCAGGTCGCGTCGCAACGAGAACAAGCGCCGCATTAACGGCGATAATACTAAAGACACGGCCGTCAATGCCGGATTCAGAGGCTCTAAACCTGGTCAGCGGAAGAAACCATTCAAAAGAAATACTCAGGGCCCGTCCAACTTGGACCGCATACTCGACCGCTTGTGCCAAATACATGGCACCCCGAAAAACCAGCCAATCACACCTACAGGGATTGTTGGGTGTTCAAGCAAGCAGGCAAGTTAAGTGTCGAACTCAATGACAAGGGGCTGCATAGCGATGACGAGGAAGAGCCCCGGCCGCCGAACAATAGAGGACAGAAAGGTTTTCCCACACAAGTGCGGACGGTGAACATGATATACGCAACCCACATACCCAAAAGGGAGCGGAAGCGTGCACTACGGGACGTATATGCGATGGAGCCACGCCCCCAAAGTTCAACCCATGGTCTTCCTGCCCGATCACCTTCGATCAAGGGACCACCCCACTAGCATCCGTCACGGCGGCTTTGCAGCATTGGTTCTTGACCCAATTATTGGACGGATTTCACCTCACCGTAGTCCTGATGGGCCGGCGGTAGCAACTGAACCTGCTTTATCGTGATACGGTCGCGCAAAATGGGCATAGACCCTCAAGGATTAAACTTACAAAGACGACCTTTAAAGGCGTCATACCGGTGTAGAGGCCAATTGTACAGGCTCGGTCACACTCGAAGTGGTCTTCGGATCTCCGGATAACTTCCTGCGAAGAGTTAATCTTCGACATCGTCCCATTCATGGCGGCTATCATGCATCGCTTTGCTCGGACAAACCGCATTGCAAAGTTCAATGCGGTGCCGCACCACGCATACCTCAAGCTCAAGATGCCAGGCCCTCGAGGAGTAATCACGGTCAATGGAAACACCGAATGCTCTCTCCGAGCGGAAGAGCATACGGCGTCTTCGCGCGGAGGTGCAAAGCAGCCTCTCACGGCAATTCTCGAGTCCGGCCACTAAGCGTCTGGACACCGCCAAGCGCGCCCGGAGAAACCTGCAACAAGACCACCTGGCACGATTCAAGCACGAGTAGCAATCCGGCCCCAACCCAAGCCCTCGCGAAATTGCGAAGGTAGTATTACGCATACATAATTACGCTCTGGAGATACCATGGGCATATGGGGAGGGGCAAGACAACGGCACGCCAAGAATGCGGCTTGACCGCACCAGGGGCTCCCGTTTGTGTCACTTTTTTTTTCTTTTTCTTCCTTTTTTTTTACTTTCAGGACTCCGTCTTTGAGAAGTCCTGTCCGGCACTCGAATCGTCGAACTCACGATGCAACAGCCAGGGAAGCGGATAGCCACGTCGAGTGTTCAGGTTGTCTCTATTACGAGCATTATACCTGTTTTACATATCATCCAGCAGCCTACCTCTGGAGGGGGACATGTTAGATAGTCCCATCCCTTGCCTATCGTACTATTTGTATCGTTCTGCTTCCATTGCAGTACCTTTTTGAATAAACAATACACAGCTTTTGCTTATTATTGCTCTACTTCCTTCATATATACATGTGTTCATTTCATGACATGTTGCAACCGTACACTTTGGTACGGCCAATACACCAGGGGCTTAAGTATCCCAAAATTATGGTGTGATAAGTCCGAACACTTTCACAAGTGCGGCACCCCGAACTTATAGAATTATATGAATTGGCTCCGAATCATGTCTTGGGTCAATAGTTGGGTTTTCCCGGCTCCCGTGTTTTGGTACTTTACGTTCCGCTATATCGGCTAAGGTAGCACCGGGAGAACCACTGCGATTGAGCCCCAGTTATGCTGGGTCGAGCACCTCAGTGGAGAAAGCTAAAACTGACCGTCATGATAGGGCGAGAGCCGGTCGCTGTTCAAGAGGTTTTTTCGGGTCCCTAAAGACTTATGCCGCTTAGAGCGTGGAACCGGAATTGTCCGGCCAAGGCGTAGATAGAGCCCCGAACTCGGTCTTCCGAATACTAGGGGCTTCGCCGAAATTCAAAATTATAGAATTCTATGGCTAAGTGAGAGTGTTCAAGCATTATAAGTCATGTTGCCTTGTTCATTGTGTTGAGCGCCTCCCTAGATGGACCCAAGAATGGGAACAAGAGTGCTCAAGTTTATCCCGAACATCCCAGCACTCGTGGCATGGGGGCTGAAGCCAACGACTTGCCATCTCTCAAATTTGATAAATGGCTGCACAGAAGGTAATATTTTAAATTAATAAGCGTTGCTTAGCGCATATGATCAAGTTTTCAGCGTACAGGATAACAAATGCGAGTTTATTCAAAAATTACATCTTTGGAGCACTCATCCGCTATTCGGCGGGCACCCTTCAGGAGGCCCTCATAGTACATTTCGGGCGTGCGATGCTCATGGCCCTTCGGTGGCCCGTCTGTCACAAGCCTCTCCACATCCAGCTTGCCCCAGTGCACTTTAGCACGGGCAAGGGCCCGACGGACACCTTCAATACAGACGGAGCGCTTGATGACCTCAAGCCGCGGACAGGCATCCACCAGCCGGTGCACCAAGCTGAAGTAGCTCCCGGGAATGGCCTCCAATGGCCACAGCCGCGCTATAAGGCCCTTCATGGCCTGTTCGGCGACCTTATGGAGCTCGACCAGCTGTTTCAGCTGGTCGCTCAGGGGCACCGGATGGTCGGCCTCAAGATATCGAGACCGTAACACCTTCTCCGTGGAGCTCCCTCCTGGTGCGGTAGAATGCGGCAGCATCGTGACGCATACATGAGGCAAATCTGCGAATGCTCCTGGAGAGCTTCGAATCCGGGTAAGTAACAGGTAATTGACTTTTACATTCTTGCTTTGCATAAAGAATGCCTTACCCGCCGCTATCTTCTTTAGTGCTTCAATTTCTTGGAGGGCTTTTTGGGCCTCGGCCTTAGCAGCTTTGGCACTCTCAAGAGCCGAGGCAAGCTCGGACTCTCGGGTCTTGAGTCACGCTCCAAACCCTCGTGTTTTTCACGAGAATCCGGAGCTCTTGCCGCACCTCCGCCAGCTGCGCCTCCCCTTTCTCTCGCTCGGTGCGTTCCGCAGCCGCTTTGTTTTCGGCCACGGACACCGCTTCCCTCAGGGTCGCCACCTCATTTGTGCCCCCTGCAGTTCCCATGTTATTCCTGTTATTTTTCGCAACCAAAACCTTTTCTATAAGGTATTTCTTTAATAAGGTATTACTTACCTTCCTTGTCCTCGAGCTCCTTCTTGGCTTGTCCGAGCTCGTTCTCGGACCGCTTGAGGTTCTGTTTCAATACATTGACCTCCATGATCGGTCTTGGCAGAGGTCAAGCAGCCTTTGCATTCCCATATTGACATACTTATGTTAGACTCCTGCGTATATCTTTTAGATCCTTAGTCCGGTTTTCTTTTTCAACACCGAACTAAGCATCGAGGGCTCTTGTCTATGCGGTTGTATTTTTACATATTCTAAAACTTACCTCAAAGCCTGTTAGAAGGCTAGTACAAGCTTCAGTCGGCCGCTCTGGCGGATCGAATCGTCTGAATCACCGCGCTCATAACGGCGGTGTTCCTCCTCGATGGAAGCGCCTGTTAAGCGCCTCAGAAGCTATCCGGTGCCTCCGGTTGGTCGGAGGACACCGGCGTCTTACCCTTCTTGCGAAGGATCCGCTGTCCGGACTTCGGAACCGCTGATGGTTCCGGCATGGAGTCCGGACGAGGGTCGGGCTTAGAGCCCCCGGGGATCTTGCCCCCCGTGCGCCTGGAGTCCGGGAGGTCGCCTTGTGGCACCTCCTGCGCTACCTCCTCTTGACCAAGCCCCCCTTGGGGCCCCCACAAGGCCGCCCGCAGCGTGAGGCGAGGAGGCGGTCGGAAGCGAGGTACTCTCCATTTCCGACGAGCCCAGGGACCCGCTCGATGAATCGGCGAACTCGCCCTTGGACGGGCTGCACGGTTGTTCGACATTAGAGAACACTCTGCAATAACAAAAAGCCATGGGTATCCGGACACTTACGATCTCGCCAGGTTCTTGGCCCTTGTAGGCCAATCCTCCTTGTCGTCGTCGACGTTGGTGGAGAAGTCCGGAGGAAGGGTTCTTCCCTTCTTGGACCCTCCGGCCTCCCGGTTAGGCGGCCTTCCTTTCTTCTCCTCCCATTTGGGAGGAGCTTCTTCTTCCTCCTCCTCGTCTTGGGAGAAGATTCTCCTTCGCAACCGACAAGACGTCGCGGGAGCTCCTTCGAGTTCCCGTGGCCTCCTTCTTGGCCTTCTTCTCCGCACCACGTGACGGCGCCGGAGCCAGCAGCCTTCACATCTGCGTCCACTGGTCTTCGGCAAAGGGGCCGGACAGTTAATCTGTCCGGACGTCTTCAGCCATCCTGTCAAAGATTAGGGAGTTTTAGATCCCACGTAGAGTCAATCTATGAAAAAAGAGTCCCGTAAAGGGTAAACTTACCTCGCCGGCTGGACGCTGCGAGCTGTATCTGCGATCTTTGGTAGCGGATCTTTGGGGCTTTAAGCGTATGAACAGCACCTTCCGAGCGTCTTCGTACGTAGTGTCGAAGAGCCGGCTCAAGGTTTGGTGCTGTGCCGGATCAAACTCCCACAAGTTGAAAGCCTGTTGTTGGCATGGGAGAATCCGGCGGATGAGCATCACCTGGATTACGTCGACAAGCCTAAGATTCCTGGCCACCAGGTTTCAGACGCATGTTTGAAGTCCGGATGTCTCGTCCGAATTCCCCCACGTCAGGCCCGTCTCTTTCCATGACAAGAGCCATGTGGGGAAGCCATATCTGAATTCGGGGGCCGCCACCCATTTGGTGTTGCGGGGCTCGGTGATGTAGAACCACCCCGATTGCCACCCCTTTATTGTCTCCACGAAGGCACCTTCGAGCCATGGGACTTTGGCCATCTTGCCAACCATGGCGCCTCCGCACTACGCTTGACGGCTGCCCACTACCTTCGGCCGGACGTTGAAGATCTTCAGCCATAAGCCGAAGTGGGGCTGGATGCAGAGGAAAGCCTCGCATTACCCGATAAACGCCGAGATGTTGAGGATGAAATTCGGGGCCAGGTCGTGGAAGTCTAGGCCGTAGTAGAACATGAGCCCCGGACAAATGGGTGAAGAGGAAAACCTAGTCCATGGAGGAAGTGGGGAGAAACACCACCCTCTCATGGGGCCCGGGGTCGGAATGAGCTGCCCCTCGTCGGGAAGCTTTGTGCGATGTTGCCGGACAAGTATCCAGCCTCCCTTGAGCCTTGCGATGTGCCCCTCCATGACGGAGGAGGCCATCCACCTGCCTCCCGCCTCCCGACATGATTGGAGAAAGGTTGAGGTGGGATGTGCGGACTTGGGCGCTGGAGCTCGAGTCTTGTGAAATGGATAAGCAAACGAGGAAGAAGGCGTAGGTGAAAAGTTGGATCCTTATCCCCTTATATAGACGGACGAAGCTATGCGTCCCCACCAGCCTGGTAAAACTCGCTTATTTCCCAAGCGCCATAATCAATGGCGCGGATGGGTTACCCACGTCCGTATTGATGAGAATCCCGGAATAAGGGGGCACGATCTATGCTTTGATAGGACGTGCCAAGGAAACCGCCTCGCTTAACACGCTGAGGTGGGAACAGTAAAAAAATGATTCATATAAAGGCCTTGTCGTGGTGTGGTGTCACGCCCTTGAATACGCCGCCAGATCTGTGCAAAATTATTCTCTCTACGGTGTTATGTGGGACTTGTTTTGCAGAGCCGGACACTATACTTGTGTTCAAAACCTTCTATGAAGTATTCGGAGGAGGAACCCGCCTCGCAATGCCGAAGACAATCAACGCGCCGGACTCATCGTCATTGAAGCCTGGTTTAGGGGCTACTGAGGGAGTCTCGAACTAGGGGGTGTCCGGATAGCCAGACTATCGTCACGGCCGGACTCCAAGACTATGAAGATACAAGATTAAAGACTTCGTCCCGTGTCCGGATGGGACTTTCCTTGGCGTGGAAGGCAAGCTTGGCGATACAGATATGTAGATCTCCTACCATGGTAACTGACTCTGTGTAACCCTAACCTATCCGGTGTCTATATAAACCGGAGTGTTTTAGTCCGTAGGACGAAGAAGAACAATCATACCATAGGCTAGCTTCTAGGGTTTAGCCTCCTTGATCTCGTGGTAGATCTACTCTTGTACTACCCATATCATCAATATTAATCAAGCAGGAGTAGGGTATTACCTCCATCGAGAGGGCCCGAACCTGGGTAAAAACATCGTGTCCCTTGTCTCCTGTTACCATCCGCCTAGACGCACAGTTCGGGACCCCCTACCCGAGATCCGCCGGTTTTGATGTAATCTTCTTTTTGCGGTGTGTTTGTTGAGACCAATGAATTGTGGGTTTATGATCCAGCTTATCTATGGAAAATATTTGATTCTTCTCTGAATTCTTTTATGTATGATTGAGTTATCTTTGCAAGTCTCTTCGAATTATCCGTTTGGTTTGGCCAACTAGATTGGTAGTTCTTGCAATGGGAGAAGTGCTTATCTTTGGGTGCAATCTTGCGGTGTCCTTACCCAAAGGATGTAAAGGGTTGCAAGGCACGTATTGTATTGTTGCCATCGAGGATACCAAGATGGGGTATTTATCATATTGCATGAATTTATTCCTCTACATCATGTCATCTTGCTTAAAGCGTTACTCAGTTTTTAACTTAATACTCTAGATGCATGCTGGATAGGGGTCGATGAGTGGAGTAATAGTAGTAGATGCAGAATCATTTCGGTCTACTTGTCACGGACGTGATGCCTATATACATGATCATTGCCTGGGTAACCTCATAACTATGCTCAATTTTGTCAATTGCTCAACAGTAATTTGTTCACCCACCATAGAATACTTATGCTCTTGAGAGAAGCCACTAGTGAAACCTATGGCCCCCGGGTCTATTCTCATCATATCAATATCCATCACTTTATTTACTTGCTTTGCTTTTACTTTTACTTTGCATCTTTATACCAAAAATACCAAAAATATTATCTCTATCAGATCTCACTCTCGTAAGTGACCGTGAAGGGATTGACAACCCCTAAGCGTTGGTTGCGAGTAGCTATCGTTTTGTGCAGTCTGAGGGACTTGCGCGTGGTCTCCTACTGGATTGATACCTTGGTTCTCAAAAACTGAGGGAAATACTTACGCTACTGTGCTGCATCATCCTCTCCTCTTCGGGGAAATCCAACGCAAGCTCGAGACGTAGCAAGGGGCCTTCACCATAGGCTCCACCCTCGACAGCAAATAGGAAGGCGCGCTCGTCACCTTCCTGCGGGCAAATGTCGACGTGTTTGCATGGCAAGCGTCTGACATCCCCGGTGTTCCCAGGGAGGTGATTGAGCACCACCTAACTGTGTGCCCAAACGCGCGACCCGTCAAGCAGAAGGTCAGAAAGCAGGCTCTAGAAAGGCAGGAGTTCATCACAGAGGAGATCAGGAAGTTGGAAGCGGCTGGTTTGGTGAGAGGGGTGCTCCACTCGATGTGGTTGGCCAATCCGGTAGTGGTGCGCAAGGCGAATGGGAAGTGGAGGCTGTGTATTGATTACACAGATATTAATAAGGCTTGTCCTAAGGACCCCTTCCGTTGCTGTCGCATCGACCAGATTGTTGACTCCACAGCCGGGTGTGATCTGTTATCATTCCTCCACGCCTACTCAGGCTACCACCAAATCTTCATGACAAGAGAGGATGAAGAGAAGACAACATTCATCACCCCATGTGGTACGTATTGCTTTTTACGGATGCCTTCCGGGTTGAAGAGTGCTGGCTCAACGTTTGCAAGAGCAGTCCAAATTGGTTTTGAACCTTAGCTCCATACAAATATGGAGGCCTACATGGATGACATAGTGGTCAAAACCAAGGACGGGCCAACTCTTGTGCAAGATCTGGAAGAGACATTTGCTAACTTGCGCAACATCAACCTCATGCTGAACCCTGAGAAGTGCGTCTTCGGCGTTCCGTCCGGCAAGCTTCTCGGGTTCTTTGTGTCACAGTGCGGGATCGAGGCAAACCCAGACAAGGTCAAGGCTATTGAGTAGATCGAGGCACCCAACCGGATCAAGGATGTGCGTCGGCTCACCGGCTGCGTTGCCGCTATGAGCCGATTCATCTCCAAGTCCGCCGAGCGCGCCCTTCCCTTCTTCAAAATCTTGAAGAAGGTAGGCCCAATAGAGTGGACCCCAGAAGCCGAGGCAGCACTGTAGGATCTGAAGAAATACCTTTCCTCCACGCCAATACTGGTTGCGCCTAAACCACAAGAGCCGTTGCTGCTGTATCTGGCAGCGACGAATCAAGTGGTCAGCGCCGCACTGGTGGCACAGAGGGAGGTCGACGAGGAGGCAGCAATGGCGGCAGAACCAGCGGATGGCAAGCCAAAGATTGCCCCGGCAGGGCCTGGTGCCGACAAGGCGCGGCCCCCAGCAGAGTCTGGTGCCACAAAGGCAATGCCCGCACAGTCGAGTGAAATGGTGCCAAAGAAGAAGATGATGCAGCACCCGGTTTACTTTGTCAGCTCCCTCTTGCAGGGGGCTAGGTCAAGGTATTCCGGCGTGCAAAAATTGCTCTTCAGCCTCCTTATGGCCTCGAGGAAGCTGCATCACTACTTCCGTGCCCACGAGATCACTGTTGCCACCCGCATCGCGTTGCAACGGATACTGCACAACCCGGACGCAACCGGAAGGATTGTGGAATGGGCCTTGGAGCTGTCAAGCTTCGGTTTAAAGTTTGAAAGTACCTCGACAATTCAGAGCAGAGTCTTGGCGGAGTTCATCGCAGAATGGACCTCGACGCCTGACAAAGAAATCCAGGAGACCACTCTCCCCGGCAAGGAAGCAGACCGCAACTGGATCATGTACTTTGATGGGGCTTTCTCACTGCAAGGCGCCGGTGCCGGTGTGCTGCTCGTCGCACCCACTTGAGAACACCTCAAGTACGTGATCCAGATGCACTTCCCCAGGGAGATGTCCACCAACAACACCGCTGAGTACGAGGGAATGCTTGCCGGTCTCAGGATTGCGGCAGACCTCGGGGTTAAGAAGCTCATCGTCAGGGGTGACTCGCAGCTTACGTAGATGAGGTGAGGAAGCTGGAGGAACTCTTTGACGGTATCCAGGCGGAGCACGTCCCCCGAGCGGAGAACGAAATCGCCGATTACCTGTCAAAGTGTGCCGCATTTGATGTCTACTATGCAACCTTCTTCTTGTAGACGTTGTTGCGCCTCCAAGTGCAGAGGTTTGTAGCACAGTAGCAAATTTCCCTCAAGTGGATGACCTAAGGTTTATCAATCCGTGGGAGGCGTAGGATGAAGATGGTCTCTCTCAAGCAACCCTGCAACCAAATAGCAAAGAGTCTCTTCTGTCCCCAACACACCCAATACAATGGTAAATTGTATAGGTGCACTAGTTCGGCGAAGAGATGGTGATACAAGTGCAATATGGATGGTAGATATAGGTTTCTGTAATCTGAAAAATATAAAAACAGCAAGGTAACTAATGATAAAAGTGAGCGTAAATGGTATTGCAATGCTAGGAAACAAGGCCTAGGGTTCATACTTTCACTAGTGCAAGTTCTCTCGACAATAATAACATAATTGGATCATATAACTATCCCTCAACATGCAACAAAGAGTCACTCCAAAGTCACTAATAGTGGAGAACAAACGAAGAGATTATGGTAGGGTACGAAATCACCTCAAAGTTATTCTTTCCAATCAATCCACTGGGCTATTCCTATAAGTGTCACAAACAGCCCTAGATTTCGTACTAGAATAACACCTTAAGACACAAATCAACCAAAACCCTAATGTCCCCTAGATACTCCAATGTCACCTCAAGTATCCGTGGGTATGATTATACGATATGCATCACACATCTCAGATTCATCTATTCAACCAACACATAGAACCTCAAAGAGTGCCCCAAATTTTCCACCGGAGAATCAAGACGAAAACGTGTGCCAACCCCTATGCATAGGTTCATGGGCGGAACCCGCAAGTTGATCACCAAAACATACATCAAGTGAATCACGTGATATCCCATTGTCACCACAGATACGCACGACAAGACATACATCAAGTGTTCTCAAATCATTAAAGACTCAATCCGATAAGATTACTTCAAAGGGAAAACTCAATCCATTACAAGAGAGTAGAGGGGGGAGAATCAACATGAGATGCAACTATAATAGCAAAGCTCGCGATACATCAAGATCGTGCCAAATCAAGAACACGAGAGAGAGAGAGAGATCAAACACATAGCTACTAGTACATACCCTCAGCCCCGACGGTGAACTACTCCCTCCTCGTCATAGAGAGCGCCGGGATGATGAAGATGGCCACCGGTGAGGGTTCCCCCCTCCGTGAGTCTTAACAGGTCCCGATTGACTTTTGGTGGCTACAGAGGCTTGCGGCGGCGGAACTCCCGATCTATTCAGTTCCCCGATCGTTTTAGGGTATATGGATATATATAGGAGGAAGAAGTACGTCAGGGGAGCCACGAGGGGCCCACGAGGGTGGAGGGTGCGCCCCCTACCTCGTGCCTTCCTCGTTGCTTCTTAGACGTGGACTCCAAGTCTCCCCGGTTGCTTTCCTTCCAAAAATAACTTCTCTATAAGGTTTCATTCCGTTTCGACTCCGTTTGATGTTCCTTTTCTTCGAAACACTGAAACAAGGGGAAAAGCAGGAACTGGCACTGGGCTCTGGGTCAATAGGTTAGTCCCAAAAGTAATATAAAAGTGTAAAATAAAGCCCATAAAAATCCAAGACAGATAATATAATAGCATGGCACAATCAAAAATTATAGATACGTTGGAGACGTATCAGCATCCCCAAGCTTAATTCCTGCTGGTCCTCGAGTAGGTAAATGCTAAAAACAGAATTTTTGATGTGGAATGCTACTTGCCATAAATTCAATGTAATTCTTCTTTATTGTGGCATGAATATTCAGATCCATAAGATTCAAGACAAAAGTTTAATATTGACATAAAAGTAATAATACTTCAAGCATACTAACTAAGCAATCATGTCTTCTCAAAATAACATGGCCAAAGAAAGTTATCCCTACAAAATCATATAGTCTGGCTATGCTCTATCTTCACCACAAAAAATATTTAAATCATGCACAACCCCAATGACAAGCCAAGCAATTGCTTCATACTTTTGATGTTCTCAAACTTTTTCAATCTTCAAGCAATACATGAGCGTGAGCCATGGACATAGCACTATATGTGGAATAGAATGGTGGTTGTGGAGAAGACAAAAAGGAGAAGATAGTCTCACATCAACTAGGCGTATCAACGGGCTATGGAGATGCCCATCAATAGATATCAATGTGAGTGAGTAGGGATTGCCATGCAACGGATGCACTAGAGCTATAAGTATATGAAAGCTTAACAAAAGAAACTAAGTGGGTGTGCATCCAACTCGCTTGCTCACGAAGACCTAGGGCATTTTGAGGAGGCCCATCATTGGAATATACAAGCCAAGTTCTATAATGTAAAATTCCCACTAGTATATGAAAGTGACAATATAGGAGACTCTCTATCATGAAGATCATAGTGCTAATTTGAAGCACAAGTGTGGTAAAAGGATAGTAGCATTGTCCCTTCTCTCTTTTTCTCTCATTTCATTTTTTTATATTTTTTATTTGGGCCTTTCTCTTTTTTTATGGCCTCTTTTTTTCCCTTTTTTTTATTTTTCGTCCGGAGCCTCATCCCGACTTGTGGGGGAATCATGGTCTCCATCATCCTTTCCTCACTTGGGACAATGCTCTAAAAATGATGATCATCACACTTTTATTTTCTTACAACTCAACAATTACTACTCGATACTAGAACAAAGTATGACTCTATATGAATGCCTTCAAGGTGTGTACTGGATGTGCAATGACTCATGAGTGACATGTATGAAAGAATTATGAACGGTGGCTTTGCCACAAATACGATGTCAACTACATGATCATGCAAAGCAATATGACAATAATGGAGCGTTTCATAATAAATGGAACGGTGGAAAGTTGCATGGCAATATATCTCGGAATGGCTATGGAAATGCCATGATAGGTAGGTATGGTGGCTGTTTTGAGGAAGGTTTATGGGGGGTGTATGATACCGGCGAAAAGTGCGCGGTATTAGAGAGGCTAGCAATGGTGAAGGAAGAAGAGTGCGTATAATCCATGGACTCAACATTAGTCATAAAGAACTCATATACTTATTGCAAAAATCTACAAGTTATCAAAGCAAAGCATTACGCACATGCTCCTAGGGGAATAGATTGGTAGGAAAAGACCATCGCTCGTCCCCGACCGCCACTCATAAGGAAGACAATCAATAAATAAATCATGCTCCGACTTCATCACATAACGGTTCACCATAGGTGCATGCTACGGGAATCACAAACTTTAACACAAGTATCTCTCAAATTCACAACTACTCAACTAGCATGACTCTAATATCACCATCTTTATATCTCAAAATAATTTTCAAGCATCAAACTTCTCATAGTATTCAACACACTCATAAGAAAGTTTTTACTAATCTTGAATACCAAGCATATTAGGATTATTTTAAGCAAATTACCATGCTATTTAAGACTCTCAAAATAATCTAAGTGAAGCATGAGAGATCAATAGTTTCTATAAAGCAAATCCACCATCGTGCTCTAAAAGATATAAGTGAAGCACTAGAGCAATAACAAACTACTCCGAAAGATATAAGTGAAGATTAATGAGTAGTTAAATAATTATGTAGCTATGTGAAGACTCTATGACATTTAAGACTTTCAGATCTTGGTATTTTATTCAAACAGCAAGCAAAGCTAAAGAAAAAAAATGACGCTCCAAGCAAAACACATATCATGTGGTGAATAAAAATATAGCTCCAAGTAAAGTTACCGATGAACGAAGACGAAAGAGGGGATGCCATCCGGGGAATCCACGGCTCTTGGTTATCCTTGAATATTACCTTGGGGTGCCTTGGGCATCCCCAAGCTTAGGCTCTTGCCACTCCTTATTACATAGTCCATCGAATCTTTACCTAAAACATGAAAACTTCACAACACAAAACTTAACAGAAAACTCATGAGCTCCGTTAGTGAAAGAAAACAAAACACCACTTCAAGGTACTGTAATGAAATCATTATTTATTTATGTTGGTGTTAACCCTACTGTATTCCAACTTCTCTATGGTTTATAAACTATTTTATTAGCCATAGATTCATCGAAATAAGCAAACAACACACGAAAAACAGAATCTGTCAAAAATAGAACAGTCTGTAGTAATCTGTAACTAACGCAAAATTATGGAACTCCAAAAATTCTAAAATAAATTGGTGGACCTGAGGAATTTGTCTAGTAATCATCTGCGAAAAGAATCAACTAAATAGCACTCTCCTGTACAAAGTTCAAGCTAATCTCGTGAGCACTAAAGTTTCTGTTTTTACAGCATGATCATAAAGACTTCACCCACGTCTTCCCAAAGGTTCTACTTGGCACGAATACTAATTAAAACACAAAACCACATCTAAACAGAAGCTAGATGGATTATTTATTACTAAACATAACTAAAAAGCAAGAAACAAAAATAAAGTTGGGTTGCCTCCCAACAAGCGCTGTCGTTTACTGCCCCTAGCTAGGCATGATGATTTCAATGATGCTCACAAAAAGATAAGAATTGAAACATAAAGAGAGCATCATGAAGAATATGAATAGCACATTTAATTCTAACCCACTTCCTATGCATAGGGATTTTGTGAGCAAACAACTTATGGGAACAAGAATCAACTTGCATAGGAAGGTAAAACAAGCATAACTTCAAGATTTTAAGCACATAGAGAGGAAACTTGACATTATTGCAATTCCTACAAGCATATATTACTCCCTCATAATAATTTTCAGTAGCATCATGAATTAATTCAACAATATAACCAGCACCTAAAGCATTATTTTCATGATCTACAAGCATAGAATTTTTATTACTCTCCACATAAGCAAATTTCTTCTTATGAATAATAGTGGGAGCAAACTCAACAAAATAACTATCATGTGATTGAAAATTAAGATCAAGATGACAAGTTTCATGGTTATCATTATTCTTTAAAGCATACGTGTCATCACAATAATCATCATAGATAGGAGGCATGCTTTCATCATAGTAATTTTGCTCATCAAAGCTTGGGGGACAAAAAATATCATCTTCATCAAACATAGCTTCCCCAAGCTTGTGGCTTTGCATATCATTAGCATCATGGATATTCGAAGAATTAATACTAACAACATTGCAATCATGCTCATCATTCAAAGATTTAGTGCCAAACATTTTAATGCATTCTTCTTCTAACACTTTGGCACAATTTTCCTTTCCATCATACCCACGAAAGATATTAAAAAGATGAAGCATATGAGGTAAACTCAATTCCATTTTTTTTAATTTTCTTTTATAAACTAACTAGTGCTAAAACAAGAAACAAAAACATTCGATTGCAAGATCTAAAGATATACCTTCAAGCACTCACCTCCCCGGCAACGGCGCCAGAAAAGAGCTTAGTTGACGGGGTGTGAGTGTCGCTTACCTAGCCTCCCCGGCAACCGCGCCAGAAAAGAGCTTGATGTCTACTACGAAACCTTCTTCTTGTAGACGTTGTTGGGCCTCCAAGTGCAGAGGTTTGTAGGACAGTAGCAAATTTCCCTCAAGTGGATGACCTAAGGTTTATCAATCCGTGGGAGGCGTAGGATGAAGATGGTCTCTCTCAAGCAACCCCTGCAACCAAATAGCAAAGAGTCTCTTGTGTCCCCAACACACCCAGTACAATGGTAAATTGTATAGGTGCACTAGTTCGGCGAAGAGATGGTGATACAAGTGCAATATGGATGGTAGATATAGGTCTTTGTAATCTGAAAATATAAAAACAGCCAGGTAAGTAATGATAAAAGTGAGCGTAAACGGTATTTCAATGCTAGGAAACAAGGCCTAGGGTTCATACTTTCACTAGTGCAAGTTCTCTCGACAATAATAACATAATTGGATCATATAACTATCCCTCAACATGCAACAAAGAGTCACTCCAAAGTCACTAATAGTGGAGAACAAACGAGGATATTATGGTAGGGTACGAAACCACCTCAAAGTTGTTATTTCCAATCAATCCGTTGGGCTATTCCTATAAGTGTCACAAACAGCCCTAGAGTTCGTACTAGAATAACACCTTAAGACACAAATCAACCAAAACCCTAATGTCACCTAGATACTCCAATGTCACCTAAAGTATCCGTGGGTATGATTATACGATATGCATCACACAATCTCAGATTCATCTATTCAACCAACACATAGAACCTGAAAGAGTGCCCCAAAGTTTCTACCAAAGAATCAAGACGAAAACGTGTGCCAACCCCTATGCATAGGTTCATGGGTGGGACCTGCAAGTTGATCACCAAAACATACATCAAGTGAATCACGTGATATCCCATTGTCACCACAGATACGCACGGCAAGACATACATCAAGTGTTCTCAAATCATTAAAGACTCAATCTGATAAGATTACTTCAAAGGGAAAACTCAATCCATTACAAGAGAGTAGAGGGGGGGGGAGAAACATAAGATCCAACTGTAATACCAAAGCTCGTGATACATCAAGATCGTGCCAAATCAAGAACACGAGAGAGATAGAGAGATCAAACACATAGCAGCTGGTACATACCCTCAGCCCCGAGGGTGAACTACTCCCTCCTCGTCATGGAGAGCGGCGGGATGATGAAGATGGCCACCGGTGAAGGTTCCCTCCTCGGCAGGTGCCGGAACAGGGTCCCGATTGACTTTTGGTGGCTACAGAGGCTTGCGGCGGCGGAACTCCCGATCTATTATGTTCCCCGATCGTTTTAGGGTATATGGATATATATATATATAGGAGGAAGAAGTACATCAGGGGAGCCACGAGGGGCCCACGAGGGTGGAGGGCGCGCCCAGGGGGGTGGGCGCGCCCCCTGCCTCGTGCCTTCCTCGTTGCTTCTTTGACATGGACTCCAAGTCTCCCCGGTTGCTTTCCTTCCAAAAATAACTTCTCCAGAAGGTTTCATTCCGTTTCGACTCCGTTTGATATTCCTTTTCTTCAAACATCAAACAAGGGAAAAAACAGGAACTGGCACTGGGTTCTGGGTCAATAGGTTAGTCCCAAAAGTAATATAAAAGTGTAAAATAAAGCCCATAAACATCCAAGACAGATAATATAATAGCATGGAACAATCAAAAATTATAGATACGTTGGAGACGTATCAGCATTCAAGCTACCTGTGGAACCAGGTACCTTATTGCTCCGGTTAACTCAACCATCCGTTGAACCATCAGCGGGGCAGAGCAAGCGGAGAAAATCAGGTCCCGGTGAGTACTTTCCTACCGAGCCCCCTGGGGCTGCCGGCAAGGGTGCTGCCTTGGACGCTGAGCCTACCCAAGAGCAACTAGCTCCGGCAGGGCGTCAAGCCCTGGCCGTAGAGACAGCCGCTCCCATGGCGGAAGAGATGCCTTTGGTCCTTGCTGTCGAGCCCCAGGCTCCGGCATGGGCGCAGCATACCGTCCAATTCCTCCAAACAGGGGAGCTTCCTAAGGAGCAGGAAGAAGCGGAGAAAGTAGCCCATCGGTCCGCCCTGTACCAGTTCGTCGATGACGTCCTATACCGGAGAAGGCCGAACAGTGTGAAACTCAAGTGCATCCCCCGAGAGGAAGAACTGGAGCTGTTGGCGGAGATACATGGAGGCATATGTGGCTCCCACATAGGGTCAAGGGCCCTTGCCGGGAAGGCGTTCCGGCAAGGTTTCTTCTGGCCCACCGCCCTCCAGGATGCGACGGCAAACCAGAGTTGCCGGGGGTTGCAAGCACAAGGATCCAACCGCGGCAAGATGAGATTGCCGGGGGCTGCAGATTCAGATAAGTCTTTTATCCTCTGTCATGCATTTCGGAACCGGACTTGGTATGTGAAACCTCATTTTTATCTCTAGGCTGCCGTGCTCCCCTTTTTCCTATACCTAAGGATTATTTCCTAGGTCCGGGTTTGGTTGTAGCCGCGGCGACAAGGAGGTGGGACGAGGAGCCTGAAGCCCACTTCATCCCTGCCTCCGCCAAGAGCGCGAGAACGGTCGAGTGGAGTGGGGGGACGGCAAGGCCTGTTGCCGGGCGAAAAACGTTTATCTTAAACAATAACAAGGATTTGCTCCTTGTCACGGGATTTACCCGCGAATGAGAGACCCGGCAAGCATCCCTTTTTCATTAAAAACATCCCATACAGGTACAGTTCGTGCGAGATGAAAAACATGAGCAAGGGGATTACAAGTTTTAAATTTAACAAAGGCCCGCAGGCTTACAAACTGAAAAAGAGATAAGATGCCCGTAATCCCTTTCTTGTCCCTCTCCTCAGGAGGCAGGTCAAGGAGGCGAAAGGGCAAAAGGGGCGCCTAGGCGAGCTACGAGTAGAAGAAAGCACTAAGAGAACACCTCGGTGGCCGCCCACGGGTGGGCCGGTGATGACCTTGCTGGGAAAGGAGCTGGAAGACGAGGCGGCAGGACCGGCAATACGCGATGAAGGCGTCGGTGCCCGCGTACTCCGAGTTGATGGCCTTGCCGCCCGCCCTCTTCCTCTTCCGCAGCCTCCCGACGCAAGCCGCCCATTGAGACAGCCCCGAGAAGTTCAAGGAGCTGGCCCCGCCCCGGCAAACCTCTCTGCGAGGAGGCGGCCAGTGCAGATGTCTTTGCCGCGCACCCGCCCTGGCTCGGGGCATCCGATGCCTAGTCGGACTCGTCCCCGCTATCCGCCCTGCTGTCCTCCTCATCACTTTCGCTCGAGGAAGAGCTTCCATCGTCAGAATCTCCATCGGAGGACCTCTCCACACAGCACTTCAGGCAAGTCCCGAACTCTCCGAAGACCTCGAGGAGAGTAGGCCGTCCTCCATTAATTTGAAGTAGAGGACGAGCCCCGCTGTCAGGCTATGGATGGGAGCAAACGTCTTCCACCCACGATGGAGGTACATGACTCGAGGAGCCGGGAAGTCGACGTCGACCCGCGTGCCCCCATTCCCGCAACCCCTCATGTGCAATCTGAGGGATTGGGGCCGGTCACGCTCCATCTCCCGAGAAAACGGGGCGGGAAGACGAAGACGGCGACGTGGAGGCCGGCGCAGCCTGATGAAGAACTCGCGGGGCTGGTCTCCTACATGGCCTTCCATCGGGAAAGGCGTCATTGGCGGGGGCGAAGCCGGCGCGCCGCCCCGTCCTCCTCTTCCCCGAGCACTGTTACCTCTGCCCCGGCCTCGCCCACGGCCTCGCCCCTTCCCCTCATGGCCGGCTCCACCACCGCGGGCTCAGGAGGAGGAGGGACGCGTTGTCGAGCAGCGACCCTCGCCGCCACCATCGAAGGACCAGGATTCCCTTTATCCATGGCGAGTGAAAGGAAGAAGCAGAAGCAAGAGGAGATAGATGACAGAAGAGTGCGGGACGCCACCCCCCCTTCCCCCTCCTGATAAAGGAGCGGGTCGGGCTCGCCGCACTGCTCGGCCAATCCAAAGCAACCAGAGGCGCGGAACCGGGACCGACCCGCTGCCCCAACTAGCGACGCCCCGGTTTCTCGCCCCCGCCGCTTGCTACCCCAAGTGCATGGGGGACGCGTGGCGGACGTGCAGAACCGAGGGGACGGGCGAAGTGACCTCTCCCCACCCCGTGATCGTGGGGAGTGGACGCCTTGAAGACCGCGCCCCGGCCCCGTTCAGTAAATGAGCCGCGCCTCCACGCCTCCCTCTTTTTACGGGGAAGGCGCGAGCCGCCTCTTTACTGCGATGTGACGCATGCGTGTGAAAACCGCCCCACGTATGCCGCCCACGTCATGCACACCCCTCCACGCCGCACCGCGCACGTGGGTCGTGGGAAGCGGAGCACGCGAAGAGTCTTACCATGGTAAAAACCGCCCCACCTGCCCCCGCACCAATTTGGGCCTGGCCCAACAACGTGTCGCGCTTATGTGTGGCCCAGGCCCGGGGGCTCCTGTCGGTGTACAAAAAGAGGGGCACACTTTTGTACCCCTTTACCTGTGCACGGGCAATCAGAGCCGCGCCCACGACCACACCAAGAAGAACAGGGGAGGTGAGCCAAGGTAAGACCGAAGCCCAAGACAATCAAAGCAACGCCAAGGCCAAGACCACAAAGAGCAGAGGGACGAAGAAGGTTCCCCCGGCAAGACCCTTGCCGGGCGGCCTCAGCGGCCCCGGCAAGACCTTTGCCGGGACAGCTCGCCCCACACCAACAGAGCAAGCCACCCTTGAGCCCACGATCCCCAACACCATCATCCACGTGGGGCCAGGGCTCGGGAGGCACCTCCGTGATGGCATGCAGATCTTTGTGAAGACATATTCAATATCAGATGAGGATTAGAAGACGACGATCCTCGGCAAGATCCTTGCCAAGGAAGACTACCAGACCCCCGGCAAGACCTTTGCTGGGGACGACAGCGCTCCACGGCAAGACCCTTGCCGGGCCACATGGCAAGATCCTTACCCGGCCACCCGGCAAGGCCCTCACCAAGGACGCCAGCGGGACCACCACCAGGCCCGCGCCAACCAAGCTTCCACCGCCATTCCCATGCAGCTGCCAGCCCAACCAGCTGGGCGGGCACCTGCGTGGCAACATGCAGCTCCCAGGCCAACTCATCAAGCGCCTGCGTGGCGGCATGCAGATCTTCGTGAAGGCTCCACCACCGTGCCACCCAGCTGCCTGCCTACCTACATGGCACCGCACGCATCACTGGTCGGGGCGCGTGTCGAAGCGAGGAGGAGCGGCGACGGACGGGATGGGCCTCTCCCCGTCCCCGATAAAGCAAGGGGACACCTAAGCCAAGCATTAAATGTGTCTTGTCCTGTAATACGAGCGATAAGCTCAGCATCAGACGCCTTTCCACCTCCTGTGTGTCACTGTGGCAGCCCCTTTCAACTATAAAAGGAGGCCCATGGCATACTGGAGAAGGATTCGGCTCATTTGAACCACACACTGACTACAGCTAGTTCGAGAGCTCAAGAACTCTCAGAAATACACCCACCAAAGCAGGACTAGAGTTTTACGCATCCTCGCAGCCCGAACCTAGGTAAACGATCCTTGTGCTGTCTACTAGCCCTGCTCTCCTCGCAACCCTGCGCCCCGGCAACGGTAGTAGGGATTCTTGTGATCCCATAGGTGTCGTTCCGCACCGACACCGGGCAGGACGTTGCCAGCGCGTGCTCCGTACCCATGGTATAAACCTCGTTTATAATGAATAACTGTCCTACATGTCAACATATATGAATCAAAGTAATTGATTTTTCTTGATGAAAACAATATTTACTAACAAAACAGACATAGATAGATATCACCTGATGTCTTTGAAGGACAGATGATATGTACATAGACTCTTTGTACGTGGTAGTGGTTGTTGCAGCAGTACTTTGAATGCACTTGTAATATTTTGACCTTTACGAGACCCTCTTCATGATGACCATTTAAGTGATGTCTTGGAGGTATTAACCGTCCGAACAGCTGACAATGTCAATCCCTCAGGTGGCTTATTAAACCTGGTGCTGTTGCCATGGCTGACTTAAAAACTGCACTGTGATGCACATAAGTCTCTGCCGTTAAACAGATGTTGGACATCATCTGCACTACTAACTCTGGATATGCCCCTCCTTATATTTCTTTGTAATCTCATCTTCAGCTTAGCCCATCTGACTCTCTATTCTGCAAAATTCTGAAGCCAAGGTACAGTGGCCTCAACACATTGGCACAGAAACACTTGTGTTGGATCTAGGCTCTGTTTTATTCCACCGGCTCAAAACTCCCCTGTTTCTTCTCGTATAGAAACACTTGTGTTGATTTTCTTGTATGCACCAACGACAAACCCACATCAGCAGGGGCACACCAGCCAGGCGGACGGCTTGAAGCGAAGGCGAAGGCAGCAAGGCCACGGCGAGGCGGCAACTCAGACAGGGCAGAACCGGCGCCGGCCGCGGACAGAGGTGACACGGCGGGGCGGCAACTGAAGCAGGACGGAACAACAGGTGTAATCCAGGCGGGGCAACAGCGGTCAGAGGTAATCCAGCTGGGCTGAGCCAACTGGGCGATTTGTTGCGGTGATTTGATGACGGCGACTTAACGCAAAGCCGCGGGGGCAAGGCGGAAGGGGCGGTGACTCGAACAGGAGGCCCGCGGGCGTCAGCCTGCGCAGAGGCCGAGCGAGGACGATTCGGATTCAGACGGTCGTGGCCGAGGCATCAAGCCGGCAGGGCGGTTTAGCAAGTCTACGAGTGCGGTGGCTCGCAGCGGCGGCTCGGAGAGAGGCCGCGGCAGAGGCGTCGAACCGGCAAGGCGACTCAAAGCAGCGGGGTAGGTCCAGGCAGCTGGGCGAGTCCATGGCGGCCCGGCGGCGATTCAGCGAGGCTGGGTCCGGGTTGGAACCGGAGATAGGGCGACTTAGAGCGGTCCTCCGTGGTCCGGAGGAAAGGCACAACGGCAGTTTGGCGGTGAAGCGAGATAAGACTGCAAGTGTCAGCCGTGGCGGTAGCGGCTTGTAGTAATTGTAATCCGGCGGACGTATCTCGGAGTGGCGATTCAGCAGTAGCTCACGCCGGCTCGAGAACTCTGGATCATGACAGAAGGGGAGTAGTGGCGGTTCAACAGGGGCGAGGAGAGGCAGAGGGCGGCTGGATCCGGCCAGAGGCGAGAAGAAGCTAGGGTGGCTTAGTGCGGCCCGGAGGCGCACCATCAGGGGCGTCTCAGGTTGAGCGAAGGCGGTTTGGACACTGAAGAAAGGTGGTTCCTCGAGGTCGTCTTGAGGCCATGGTGATGATCGACTGGCCGCTGAAACGGGTTGAAGCCGGCAATTTAAGGCTGCCCGTCAAGGCAAGGCTGAGCTCAGCAATGGTGACTCAAGCGCGATGATGAGGCACGAAGCAGCGGGTCGAAGCACAAGCGGCTGCAGAAGCAACTTCAGCATAAGAGGCGCCGGGCGGACCTGCCGGCGATTCGAGCGCGAGAGGCCGGCTCTCCGCGAAAGACTAGCGCATGCTGGCGGGTTGCGACCGGGCCGGATCAGCAAGGCACGGTAGTGGATGCAGCTGCAGCATACGAGGCGCCGGGCCGAGCTGGCGGGACGGTGCGGGAGGCCAGCGCGGGAGTGGCTCGCAGCCGCAGTAGCTTGTGGTGGTGTGGAGATACACACGGCGGAGACAGCGCCGCCCTGCAGTTTAACATCAGAGGTGCGGCGGAGGCGGAGGCGCGGCCACGGCGGATGTACGCCTGCGTGGGCGAAGAGGATCCAAAGTGGCGAAGTGAGGCTGCGAGATGAGCCGCAGGCGTGATCGCAGTAAACCGGCAACTCGAGGGCGTGCCGGAACTAGCCGGTGTAGTGACTCGGTTTGGGCACGCTGATAGCGGGCGGAGCCAGCTGGGCGAGGGCCTCGGAGGCGGTTTGTTGGGCGGCGCGTCACAGGGCTGACGGCAACCGTAACTCTGATTGCGGCCAAAGACGTAGGCGGCTCATGAAGGTGGACAACAGGGCGGGTCAACCGAGGCATCCGAGTCCGTGGGTAAGTCGCTTTAGTGGGAGTCCTTTGAAATTGATTTGGCCTCCACGCTCAAAGTAGTACTCCCTCCTTTTGGTTTATAGGGATCAATTCAAAAAATTTACCAACCAAGGTAGATGGTGAGTGGTGGAATACTTTTTGTAATTTGCAAAAGCATCCAATTAATGCTCTTGTTTTCCTCCAAAATTTAGGATGCCGCTAACTGCCATACGTGTGGGCGTTAAGGAATCTGCCCACACGTTCTCTGTGGTGCCTAAGATGACCAGCCCACACGTATGTGTGTGGGCAAAACAACCAGCGCCCACACGCCTCTTTTTTCCCTCCCGGTCCCTCTTACATGCGTGCGTGTGGGCAAAATAGATAACGCCCACATGCCTGGTACGTCAGGCCTCGTACCTCGTGGCCCCGCACGCCCCACGTGACACTTTACCGCGTGCCCCGCAGTTGCCATGGGCCGGACCCTCGTCCATGTTCGTTTAACTGCAGTTGCCATGTCGCTGAACTACGGTTGCCATGTCGGACAACTACAGTTGCCATGTTTGCTCAACTACAGTTGCCATCTCAGATCAAAGTTCCAGATTGCCATTTTTTGGACAACTACAATTTGTTGCCATGTGTGGTCCGGTCTCTGCAGATTGACATGATTTCAAAACTTTAGGAGTTGCCACCTACTAACACTAGGCGGTTGCCATGTAGCGCTAAAAAGGCATGGCAAAAAATATGTTCGGGTAAAAGAGAGAGTTGCCATGTGCTCACAAGCACGCTAGGGCAGTTGCCATTTAAAAAAGAAAGAGTTGCCATCTGCTTACATGCACGCTAGGGCAGTTTGCCATGTACCATGCCAAACATATGGCAACTGTCATGTTCGGGTAAAAAAAGAGAATTGCCATCTGCTTGCAATCACACTAGGGCAGTTGCCATGTACACTGCAAAACGCATGGCAACTGGCAGCTTGGGTGTGGAAGAGGAGGCGGGCGTGTGGGCGAGATGGCAAATTGCCCACACACCAGCCCATGTGCGTAACTGAAAACTGGTGTGTGGGCGAACTGCTAAACGCCCACACACCGGCCCCTTCGTGTGGTAAAACGGATGTGTGGGCGACCTCTCTCACACACCACACACGTGAGTTGTCCTACGTGGCATACAAAATCAGCTAATTCGTGCCAAGATTTGTGCAAAAGTTACTGGACGGTGATGGAGGCGTGTGGGTGAGTTGGCTAACGCCCACACGTGTGGTCAACAGGGCGGGTAAACCGAGGCATCCGAGTCCGTGGGTAAGTCGCTTTAGTGGGAGTCCTTTGGAATTGATTTGGCCTCCACGCTCAAAGTAGTACTCCCTCCTTTCCGGTTTATAGGGATCAATTCAAAAATTTCACCAACCAAGGTAGATGCTGAGTGGTGGAATACTTTTTGTAATTTGCAAAAGCACCCAATTAATGCTCTTGTTTTCCTCAAAAAATTATGTTTACCAATGTATTAATTGCAATGCATGCATGCATAAAGTACATGCATTGGTCATTTTTCTCTTAATACTTGCATGCAATTATTTAATGCACCTTGGAATCTGAAATTGTGATGGGGAACAACCAAATTGAGCCTTATAAAATGAAAAAACTAAGATTTTGAGATAAGCCCTATAAACCGGAAAGGAAGGAGTAGGAGCAACCATTGATCTTTCGGGAGTTGTAGCTTAGAATTTCTCTACGTGGAGTAGCAATAGCCGGGCCGGTTGGACCATTGACTAAATACACCGTAGCAATCGGGTATGGCCACCAATCCCGCAGTGGAAAACTGCCGACAGCGTTGATTGACTGCCACATCAGTTTGGCTTCAGCGGAAAAATCCCCTCGATCTCGGCGAGTTACAACGCTTGAACTTATGCAGCCCTGATCTCCTCTTGATCTTTAAATATTGAATAGGCCGTTTTGACTGTTCGTCAACGACATGAACTTCTATGCTGGTTCTTCTTCATCCGACGTAATACTAAGCTTCTCGAACCCTAAGAAAAATCCCTCCAAGAACTCATCACCCCCGTGCGCAGGCCCCACGGTGGGCGCCAACTGTCGTGGATTTGTCACGGCAGATGTCCTAGTGTGAGGACTTAGTCGTGAGGCCAACGCATCTATGTGGTACCTTGAGAGGGGTTGATCGGAATTGAGAGACGCAACACAAGCCAAGGGTTTAGACAGCTTCGGGCCCCGGGAAACATCATCCGGTAACAACCCTACATGTTTTTTGTGGCTAGGTCTCATTATCATCACGAGGGAGTCGCCGGTAAACCGGCTCCTTGTGTCTAGCCCTAGAGATTATTTTCTTCTTGCTTGTCCCTCTTTGGGGAGCCCTGCCCCTCCTTATATAAGTTGAAGGGGCGGGTTACATGTGGAGTCCTATTAGGATTAGGACTAGTCTACCTTCTAATACAAACCGGATACAAGTCCGGGCCTTGACTCCTTGTAAGGGAAATATTCCTCACGCCTTTCCTCTTAAACCGGCCCACTATTAACATAAACCAGCCTACTGGGCCTTGTCATTTGTCTGTCCCGCTCACCGGGTTACCAGTGAGTCATAATGTTCAGGCAGGTTGCTTGTAAACCGTCTGGTCAAGGCAGGTCGCCAGTGAATCGCCAAGTATCAACCGGGTCTCAAGTAAACCGCCAAGTCCAGCCGGGTCATATTTCCGGCCGGTTCATACCGCAGGGTATATCCCCGACAGTAGCCCTTGGGTATTTGATACCGGTTCAGTTGCTATGATTAGTAACTCGAAATAGGAGTTACAAAATGAACAAAGACTAGTTGAGGGCAAGGTGACGATGTGTGTTGGAAATGATTCCAAGGTTGATAAGATCACCATCGCACACTCCCTTTACCTTCAGGATTAGTGTTGAACCTAAAATAAATGTTATTTGGTGTTTGCGTTGAGCATAATATGATTGGATCACATTTTATTGCAATACGGTTATTCATTTTAAGTCAAAGAATAATTGTTATTTTGTTTACATGAATAAAACCTTCTGTGGTCATACACCCAAGGATAATGGTTTATTGAATCTCGATCGTAGTAATACACATATTCATAATATTGATGCCAAAAGATGCAAAGTTGATAATGATAGTGCAACATATTTGTGGCACTGCCGTTTAGGTCATATTGGTGTAAAGCGCATGAAGAAACTCCATGCTGATGGGCTTTTGGAATCACTTGATTATGAATCACTTGATGCTTGCGAACCATGCCTGATGGGTAAGATGACTAAAACTCCATTCTCCGAAACAATGGAGCGAGCAACTGACTTGTTGGAAATAATACATACTGATGTATACGGTCCAATGAGTGCTGAGGCTCACGGCGGGTATCGTTATTTTCTGACCTTCACGGAAGATTTAAGCAGATATGGGTATATCTACTTGATGAAACATAAGTCTGAAACATTTGAAAAGTTCAAAGAATTTTAGAGTGAAGTTGAAAATCATCGTAACAAGAAAATAAAGTTACTACGATCTGATCTCAGAGATGAATATTTGAGTTACGAGTTTGGTCTTCATTTGAAACAATGTGGAATAGTTTCGCAACTCACACCACCTAGAACACCACAGCGTAATGGTGTGTCCGAATGTCATAACCGTACTTTATTAGATATGGTGCGATCTATGATGTCTCTTACCGATTTACCACTATAGTTTTGGGGTTATGCATTAGAGACAGCTGCATTCACGGGTCCGCATGCTTAAAGTTTCCGTGAAGATTGTATTATGAGTTTTTGTGTTTTGATGTACCGAAGGTTGTTCGGAGTCCCGACTGTGATCACGGACATGACGAGGAATCTCGAAATGGCCGAGACGTAAAGGTCGATATATTGGACGGCTATGTTCGGACACCGGAATGGTTTTGGGGAGTTTCGGACATATACTGGAGTACGGGGGGTTACCGGAACCCCCCGGTGAGTTTAATGGGCCAAGATGGGCCTTAGTGGAGAAGAGGAGGGACGGATAGGGCTGGCCGCGCGCCCCCTCCCCCTCTAGTACGAATTGGACAAGGAGGGGGCGCGACACCCCCTTTCCTTCCCCCTCTCTCCTTCCCTTCCTTTCCCCCTCCTACTCCAACTAGGAAAAGAGGGAGTGCTAATCCCGGTGGGAGTAGGAATCCTCCCTGGCGCGCCCTCCCCTGGCCGGCCGCCCCCTCCCCCTGGTCCTTTATATACAGGGGCAGGGGGCACCTCTAGACACAACAATTGATCTCTTGATCTCTTAGCCGTGTGCGGTGCCCCCCTCCACCATATTCCACCTCGATCATATCATAGCGGTGCTTAGGCGAAGCCCTGCGTCGGTAGCATCATCATCACCGTCACCACATCGTCGTGCTGAAGGAACTCTCCCGTGAAGCTCTGCTGGATCGGAGTTCGCGGGACGTCATCGAGATGAACGTGTGCTGAACTCGGAGGTGACATACGTTTGGTACTTGGATCGGTCGGATCGTGAAGACGTACGACTACATCAACCGTGTTGTGCTAACGCTTCTGCTTTCGGTCTACGAGGGTACGTGGACAACACTCTCCCCTCTCGTTGCTACTATCGGAGGTGGAACTTGTTTTACTCGCCAACCTCCGATAATAGACAGACATGCAACTTGTTTTGCATAAAGGTGGCTGGCGGGTGGTTGTTTCTCCAACTTTAGTTGAATCGAATTTGACTACGACCTGTCCTTGTTGAAGGTTAAAATAGCACACTTGACGGAAAATCGTTGTGGTTTTGATGCGTAGGTAAGAACGGTTCTTGCTAGAAGCTCGTAGCTGCCACGTAAAACTTGCAACAACAAACTAGAGGACGTCTAACTTGTTTTTGCAGGCATGTTGTGATGTGATATGGTCAAGACATGATGTGATATAAGTTATTGTATGATATGGTCATGTTTTGTAAAAGTTATCGGCAACTGGCAGGAGCCTTATGGTTGTTGCTTTATTGTATGAAATGCAATCACCATGTAATTGCTTTACTTTATCACTATGCGGTAGCGATAGTTGTAGAAGCAATAGTTGGCGAGACGACAACGATGCTACGATGGAGATCAAGGTGTCAAGCTGGTGACGATGGAGATCATGACGGTGCTTTGGAGATGGAGATCAAAGGCACAAGATGATGATGGCCATATCATGTCACATATTTTGATTGCATGTGATGTTTTTATTTTATGCATCTTATTTTGCTTAGTACGGCGGTAGAATTATAAGATCACCCCTCACTAAATTTTAAGGTATAAGTGTTCTCCCTGAGTATGCACCGTTGCGACAATTCGTCGTGCCGAGACACCACGTGATGATCAGGTGTAATAAGCTCTACGTTCACATACAACGGGTGCATGACAGTTTTGCACTTGCGGAATACTTGGGTTAAACTTGACGAGCCTAGCATGTACAGACATGGCCTCGGAACACTGGAGACCGAAAGGTCGAACGTGAATCATATAGTAGATATGATCAACATAGAGATGTTCACCATTGATGACCTCTCCATCTCACGTGATGATCGGACATGGTTTAGTTGATGTGGATCACGTATCATTTAGATGACTTGAGGGATGTCTATCTAAGTGGGAGTTCTTAAGTCATATGATTAATTAAACTTAATTTATCATGAACTTAGTCCTGATAGTATTTGCATGTCTATGTTGTAGATCAATAGCTTGCGATGTAGCTCCCCGTTTATTTTTTATATGTTCCTAGAGAAAAATAAGTGGAAAAATGATAGTAGCAATGATGCGCACTGTGTTCGTGATCTGAGGATTATCCTCATTGCTGCACAGAAGAATTATGTCCTTGATGCACCGCTAGGTGGCAGACCTATTGTAGGAGCAGATGCAAACGTTATGAACGTTTGGAAAGCTCGCCATGATGACTACTTGATAGTTTAGTGCGCCATGCTTTACGGCTTAGAAACGGGACTTAAAAAATGTTTTGAACGCCACGGAGCATATAAGATGTTCCAAGAGCTGAAATTGGTATTTCAGACTCATGCCCGAGTCGAGAGGTATGATACCTCTGACAAGTACTTTGCCTACAAGATGGAGGAGAATAGCTCAACCAGTGAGCATGTGCTTAGAATGTCTGAGTAGTACAATCGCTTGAATCAATTGGGAGTTAATCTTCCAGATAAGATAGTGATTGACAGAGTTCTCTAGTAACTATCACGAAGTTACTGGAACTTCATGATGAGCTATAATATGCCAGGGATGACGAAAACGATTCTCGAGCTCTTCGCGATGCTAAAATCGGCGAAGGTAGAAATCAAGAAAGAGAATCATGTGTTATTGGTTAACAAGACCACTAGTTTCAAAGAAAAGGGGCAAAGGAAAAGAAAGGGAACTTCAAGAAAGATTGACAAGCAAGCTGCCACTCCTGTGAAGAAACCCAAAGCTAGACCTAAGCCTGAAACTGAGTGCTTATACTGCAAAGGGAATGGTCACTTGAAGCGAATCTACCCCAAATATTTTGCGGATAAGAAGGATGGCAAAGTGAACAAAGGTATATTTGATATACATGTTATTGATGTGTACTTTACTAGTGTTCATAGTAACCCTAGGGTATTTGATACCGGTTCAGTTGCTAAGATTAGTAACTCGAAATAGGAATTGCAAAATGAACAGAGACTAGTTAAGGGCGAGGTGACGATGTGTGTTGGAAGTGATTCCAAGGTTGATAAGAACACCATCGCACACTCCCTCTACCTTCGAGATTAGTGTTGGACCAAGATAAATGTTATTTGCAGTTTGTGTTGAGCATGAATATGATTGGATCATGTTTATTGCGATACGGTTATTCATTTAAGTCAGAGAATAATTGTTGTTCTGTTTACATGAATAAAACCTTCTATTGTCATACACCCAATGTAAATGGTTTATTGAATCTTGATCTTAGTGATACACATATTCATAATATTGATGCCAAAAGATGCAAAGTTGATAATGATAGTGCAACATATTTTTGGCACTGCCGTTTAGGTCATATTGGTGTAAAGCACATGAATAAACTCCATACGGATGGTTTTGGGAATCACTTGATTATGAATTATTTGATACTTGCGAACCATGCCTCATGGGCAAGATGACTAAAACTCCGTTTTCCAGAACAATGGAGCGAGCCACTGACTTATTGGAAATAATACAGAACGAAGTATGCGGTCCGATGAGTGTTGAGGCTCGTGGCGGGTATCGTTATTTTCTGACCTTCACAGATGATTTGAGCAGATATATATGGGTATATCTATTTGATGAAACACAAGTCTGAAACATTTGAAAATTTCAAAGAATTTCATAGTGAAGTGGAGAATCATCGTAACAAGAAAATAAAGTTTCTACGGTCTGATCGCGGAGGCGAATATTTGAGTTACGAGTTTGGCCTTCATTTAAAACAATGTGGAATAGTTTCACAACTCACGCCACCTGGAACACCACAGCATAATGGTGTGTCCGAACATCGTAACCGTACTTTATTAGATATGGTGCGATCTATGATGTCTCTTACTGATTTACCACTATCATTTTGGGGTTATGCATTAGAGACAGCTGCATTCACCTTAAATAGGGCACCGTCTAACCCGTTGAGACGAAACCGTATGAATTGTGGTTTAGCAAGAAACCTAAGCTGTCGTTTCTTAATGTTTGGGGTTGCGATGCTTATGTGAAAAAGCTTCGACCTGATAAGCTCGAACTCAAATCGAAGAAGTGTGTCTTCATAGGATACCCAAAAGAAATTGTTGAGTACACCTTCTATCACAGATCCGAAGGCAGGATCTTTGTTGCTAAGAACGGTTCCTTTCTAGAGAAGGAGTTTCTCTCGAAAGAAGTGAGTTGGAGGAAAGTAGAACTTGATGAGGTAGTTGTACCTTCTCTCGAATTGGAAAATGGTTCATCACAGAAATCAGTTCCAGTGATGCCTACACCAATTAGTGAGGAAGCTAATGATGATGATCATGAAACTTCAGATCAAGTTACAACTGAACCTCATAGGTCAACCAGAGTACGTTCGGCGCCAGAGTGGTACGGTAATCCCGTTCTGGAAGTCATGTTACTAGACCATGATGAACCTACGAACTATGAGGAAGCGATGATGAGCTAAGATTCCGCGAAATGGCTTGAGGCCATGAAATCTGAGATGGGATCCATGTATGAGAACAAAGTATGGACTTTGGTTGACTTGCCCGATGATCGGCAAGCCATAGAAAATAAATGGATCTTCAAGAAGAAGACTGACGCTGATAGTAATGTTACTATCTAAAAAGCTTGACTTGTTGCGAAAGATTTTCGACAAGTTCAAGGTGTTGACTACGATGAGATTTTCTCACTCGTATCGATGCTTAAAGTCTGTCCGAATCATGTTAGCTATGTTGGGTAACGTAGCGATAAATCAAAAAATTTCCTACGTGTCACCAAGATCAATCTAGGAGATACTAGCAACGAGAGAGAGGGAGTGCATCTTCATACCCTTGAAGATCGCTAAGCGGAAGCATTACAAGGAACACAGATGATGGTGTTGGGGAACATAGTAATTTCAAAAAAATTCCTACGCACACACAAGATCATGGTGATGCATAGCAACGAGAGGTTTCGGTGTCAAAACCGGCGGATCTCGGGTAGGGGGTCCCGAACTGTGCGTCTAAGGCGGATGGTAACAGGAGGCAAGGGACACAATGTTTACCCAGGTTCGGGCCCTCTCTATGGAGGTAATACCCTACTTCCTGCTTGATTGATCTTGATGAATATGAGTATTACAAGAGTTGATCTACCACGAGATCGTAGAGGCTAAAACCTAGAAGCTAGCCTATGGTATGATTGTTGTTGTCCTACGGACTAAACCCTCCAGTTTATATAGACACCAGAGAGGGCTAGGGTTACCTGTAGTCGGGTACAACCGAAGGAGATCTACATATCCGTATCGCCAAGCTTGCCTTCCACGCCAAGAGAGTCCCCTCCGGACACGGGAAGAAGTCTCCAATCTTGTATCTTCATAGTCCAACAGTCCGGCCAAAGGATATAGTCCGGCTGTCCGGATACCCCTAATCCAGACTCCTCAAGAGCCCCCTGAACAAGGCTTCAATGACGATGAGTCTGGCGCGCAGATTGTTTTCGGCATTGCAAGGCGGGTTCCTCCTCCGAATACTGAAGGAAATATGCCCTAGAGGCAATAATAAAGTTATTATTTATTTCCTTATATCATGATAAATGTTTATTATTCATGCTAGAATTGTATTAACCGGAAACATAATACATGTGTGAATATATAGACAAACAAGTATGTCACTAGTATGCCTCTACTTGACTAGCTTGTTAATCAAAGATGGTTATGTTTCCTAACCATGAACAAGGAGTTGTTATTTGATTAACAAGGTCACATCATTAGTTGAATGATCTGATTGACATGACCCATTCCGTTAGCTTAACACTTGATCGTTTAGTATGTTAATGCTTTCTTCATGACCCATACATGTTCCTGTAACTATGAGATTATGCAACTCCCGTTTACCGGAGGAACACTTTGGGTACTACCAAACGTCACAACGTAACTGGGTGATTATAAAGGAGTACTATAGGTGTCTCCAAAGGTACTTGTTGGGTTGGCGTATTTCGAGATTAGGTTTTGTCACTCCGATTGTCGGAGAGGTATCTCCAGGCCTTCTCGGTAATACACATCACTTAAGCCTTGCAAGCATCACAACTAATGAGTTAGTTGTGAGATGATGTATTACAGAACGAGTAAAGAGACTTACCGGTAACTAGATTGAACTAGGTATTGGATACCGACGATCGAATCTCGGGTAAGCAACATACCGATGACAAAGGGAACAACGTATGTCGTTATGCGGTTTGACCGATAAAGATCTTCGTAGAATATGTAGGAACCAATATGGGCATCCAGGTTCCGCTATTGGTTATTGACCGAGAATGGTTCTAGGTCATGTCTACATAGTTCTCGAACCCGTAGGGTCCGCACGCTTAACGCTTCGATGACAGTTCATAATGAGTTTATAAGTATTGATGCACCGAAGGTGGTTGAGTCCCGGATGTGATCACGGACATGACGAGGAGTCTCGAAATGGTCGAGACATAAAGATTGATATATTGGAAGCCTATGTTTGGACTTGGAATGGTTCCGAGTGAAAACAGGATGTTACCGGAACACCGGGGGGTTACCGGAACCCCCCGGGGGGTATATGGGCCCTCATGGGCCTTGAGGGAGAAGGAGAAGGGCCGGCCAGGTGGGCTGCGCGCCCCCCTCCCCCTTCCAGTCCGAATAGGACAAGGAGAGGGGGGGCGCCTTCCCCTTTCCCTCCCCAATCCTACTCCAACTAGGAGAAGGGGGAGTCCTACTCCGGTGGGAGTAGGACTCCTCCTTAGTGCGCCTCCTCTAGGGCCGGCCACCTCCCCTTGGCTCCTTTATATCTGAGGCGGGGCACCCCAATACACACAAGTTGATCTACGGATCTTTCCTTAGCCGCAGCGGTGCCCCTTCCACCATATTCCACTTCGGTCATATCGTCATGGAGCTTAGGCGAAGCCCTCGCCGGAGAAGTCATATCGTCATGAGCTTAGGCGAAGCCCTGCGTCGATGGAGCATCAACATCGTCCCACGCCGTCAGGTCGACGGAACTCATCCCGACACTTTGCTGGATCGAGTCCGGGGTCGCCATCGAGCTGAGCGTGTGCGTAACTTCCGGAGGTGCCGTATGCTCGGTACTTAGATCGGTCGGATCGTGAAGACGTCTGACTACATCAACCGCGTTGTTATAACGCTTCGCTTTCGGTCTCACGAGGGTGCGTGGACAAACACTCTCCTCTCGTTGCTATGCCATCACCATGGTCTTGCGTGATCGTAGGAATTTTTTTTGAAATTACTGCGTTCCCCAACAAAGGGCATCCGAGCCTGGTTTTATGCGTTGATGTCATGTGCACGAGTAGAACACAAGTGAGTTGTGGACGATACAAGTCATACTGCCTACCAAAGCATGTCATACTTTGGTTCAGCGGTATTGTTGGACGAGACGATCCGGACCAACCTTACGCGTACGCTTACGCGAGACCGGTTCCCTCGACGTGCTTTGCACATAGATGGCTTGCGGAAGACTGTCTCTCCAGCTTTAGTTGAACCGAGTGTGGCTACGCCCGGTCCTTGAGAAGGTTAAAACGGAGTCTATTTGACAAACTATCGTTGTGGTTTTGATGCGTAGGTAAGATGAGTTCTTGCTTAAGCCCGTAGCAGCCACGTAAAACTTGCAACAACAAAGTAGAGGACGTCTAACTTGTTTTTGCAGGGCATGTTGTGATGTGATATGGTCAAGACATGATGCTAAATTTTATTGTATGAGATGATCATGTTTTGTAACCGAGTTATCGGCAATCGGCAGGAGCCATATGGTTGTCGCTTTATTGTATGCAATGCAATCGCGATGTAATGCTTTACTTTATTACTAAGCGGTAGTGATAGTCGTGGAAGCATAAGATTGGCGAGACGACAACGATGCTAAGATGGAGATCAAGGTGTTGCGCCGGTGGCGATGGTGATCATGGCGGTGCTTGGCGATGGAGATCACAAGCACAAGATGATGATGACCATATCATATCACTTATATTGATTGCATGTGATGTTTATCCTTTATGCATCTTATCTTGCTTTGTTTGACGGTAGCATTATAAGATGATCTCTCACTAAAAAATTATCAAGAAGTGTTCTCTCGAGTATGCACCGTTGCCAAAGTTCGTAGTACCCGGACACCACGTGATGATCGGGTGTGATAAGTTCTACGATCCATCTACAACGGTGCAAAACAGTTGCACACGCGAATACTCGGGTTAAACTTGACGAGCCTAGCATATAACAGATATGGCCTCGGAACACAGAGACCGAAAGGTCGAACGTGAATCATATAGTAGATATGATCAACATAGTGATGTTCACCATTGAAACTACTCCGCCTCACGTGATGATCGGACATGGTTTAGTTGATTTGGATCACGTGATCACTTAGATGACTAGAGAGATGTCTGTCTAAGTGGGAGTTTTTAATATGATTAATTGAACTTAAATTTATCATGAACTTAGTACCTGATAGTATTTTGCTTGTCTATGTTTAATGTAGATAGATGGCTCGTCTTTGTTGTTCCGTTGAATTTTAATGCTCCTTGAGAAAGCAAAGTTGAAAGATGATGGTAGCAATTACACGGACTGGGTCCGTAACTTGAGGATTATCCTCATTGCTGCACAGAAAAATTACGTCTGGAAGCACCGCTGGGTGACAGGCTCGCTGCGAGATCTTTGAGCCGAAGTTATGAACGTCTGCAAAGCAGGCTGATGACTACTCTATAGTTCAGTGTGCCATGCTTTACGGCTTAGAACCGGGTCTTCAACGATGTTTTGAACGCGTCATGGAGCATATGAGATGTTCCAGGAGTTGAAGTTAATATTTCAAGCAAATGCCCGGATTGAGAGATATGAAGTCTCCAATAAGTTCTATAGCTGCAAGATGGAGGAGAATAGCTCACAAGGAGCACATACTCAAAATGTCCGGGTATAACAATCACTTAATTCAGCTGGGAGTTAATCTTCCGGATGATAGTGTCATTGATGTAATTCTCCAATCACTGCCACCAAGCTACAAGAGCTTCGTGATGAACTATAATATGCAAGGGATGACTAAGACAATTCTGAGCTCTTCGCGATGCTAAAAGCATGGAGGTAGAAATCAAGAAAGAGCATCAAGTGTTGATGGTCAACAAGACCACTAGTTTCAAGAAAAGGGCAAAGGGAAGAAGAAGGAAACTTCAAAAAGAACAGCAAGAAAGTTGCTGATCAAGAGAAGAAACCCAAGTCTGGACCTAAGCCCGAAATCGAAGTGTTTTTACTGCAAACAGACCGGACACTGGAAGCGGAACTGCCCCAAGTATTTGGCGGATAAAAAGGATGGCAAGGTGAACAAAGTTATATGTGATATACATGTAATTGATGTGTACCTTACTAGAGCTCGTAGTAGCACCTGGGTATTTGATACCGGTACTGTTGCTAATATTTGCAAATCGAAACAGGGTCTACGGAATTGACGAGCACCGCAAAGGACGAGGTGACGATGCTGCGGGAAATGATTCCAAAGTCAATGTGATCGCGGTCGGCACGCTACCTCTACATCTACCTTCGGGATTAGTTTTAGACCTAAATAATTGTTATTTGGTGCCAGCGTTGAGCATGAACATTATATCTGGATCTTGTTTAATGCGAGACGGTTATTCATTTAAATCAGAGAATAATGGTTGTTCTATTTATATGAGTAATATCTTTTATGGTCATGCACCCTTAAAGAATGGTCTATTCTTGTTGAATCTCGGCGGAGTGATACACATATTCATAATGTTGAAGCCAAAAGATGCAGAGTTGATAATGATAGTGCAACTTATTTGTGGCACTGCCGTTTAGGTCATATCGGTGTAAAACGCATGAAGAAACTCCATCTTGATGGGCTTCGAATCACTTGATTATGAATCACTTGGTACTTGCGAACCGTGCCTCATGGGCAAGATGACAAAAACGCCGTTCTCGGAACTATGGAGCGAGCAACTGATTTGTTGGAAATCATACATACCGATGTTTGTGGTCCAATGAATGTTGAGGCACGCCTTGGCGGGTATCGTTATTTTCTCACCTTCACAGATGATTTAAGCAGATATGGGTATATCTACTTAATGAAACACAAATCTGAAACGTTTGAAAAGTTCAAAGAATTTCAGAGTGAAGTGGAAAATCATCATAACAAGAAAATAAAGTTTCTACGATCTGATCGTGGAGGAGAATATTTGAGTTACGAGTTTGGTTTACATTTGAAACAATGTGGAATAGTTTACAACTCACGCCACCCGGAACACCACAGAGAAATGGTGTGTCCGAACGTCGTAATCGTACTTTACTAGATATGGTGCAATCTATGATGTCTATTTCCGATTTACCGCTATTGTTTTGGGGTTATGCTTTAGAGACGGCCGCATTCACGTTGAATAGGACACCGTCAAAATCCGTTGAGACGACACCTTATGAACTGTGGTTTGGCAAGAAACCAAAGTTGTCGTTTCTTAAAGTTTGGGGCTGCGATGCTTATGTAAAGAAACTTCAACCGGATAAGCTCGAACCCAAATCGGAAAATGTGTCTTCATAGGATACCCAAAGGAGACTGTTGGGTACACCTTCTATCACAGATCTGAAGGCAAGATTTTCGTTGCTAAATTCGGGTCCTTTCTAGAGAAGGAGTTTCTCTCGAAAGAAGTGAGTGGGAGGAGAGTAGAACTTGATGAGATAATCAGATTCTGCTCCCTTATTGGAAAGTAGTTCATCACAAGAAATGGTTCCTGTGACAACTACACCAATTAGTGAGGAAACTAATGATCATGATCATGAAGCTTCAGATCAAGTTGCTACTGAACCTCGTAGGTCAACCAGAGTAAAATACGCACCAGAGTGGTACGGTAATCCTATTACGGAAGTCATGTTACTTGACCATGGCGAACCTACAAACTATGAAGAAGCGATGGTGAGCCCAGATTCGCAAAATGGCTGGAAGCCATGAAATCTGAGATGGGATCCATGTATGAGAACAAAGTATGGACTTTGGTTGACTTGCCCGATGATCGGCAAGCCATTGAAAATAAATGGATCTTTAAGAAGAAGACTGACGCCGATGGTAATGTAACTGTCTACAAAGCTCGACTTGTTGCAAAAGGTTTTCGACAAGTTCAAGGGGTTGACTACGATGAGACTTTCTCACCCGTAGCGATGCTTAAGTCTGTCCGAATCATGTTAGCAATTGCCGCATTTTATGATTATGAAATTTGGCAAATGGATGTAAAAACCGCATTCTTGAATGGATTTCTAGAAGAAGAGTTGTATATGATGCAACCAGAAGGTTTTTGTCGATCCAAAGGGTGCTAACAAAGTGTGCAAGCTCCAACGATCGATTTATGGTCTCGTGCAAGCCTCTCGGAGTTGGAATAAACGCTTTGATAGTGTGATCAAAGCATATGGGTTTGTACAGACTTTTGGAGAAGCCTGTATTTACAAGAAAGTGAGTGGGAGCTCAGTAGCATTTACGATATTATATGTGGACGACATATTATTGATTGGAAATGATATAGAATTTCTGGATAGCATAAAAGGATACTTGAATAAAAGTTTTTCAATGAAAGACCTCGGTGAAGCTGCTTACATATTGGGCAACAAGATCTATAGAGATAGATCAAGACGCTTGATTGGACTTTCACAAAGTACATACCTTGATAAAGTTTTGAAAAAGTTCAAAATGGATCGTGCAAAGAAAGGTTTTTACCTGTGTTACAAGGTGTAAGATTGAGTCGGACTCAATGCCCGACCACAGCAGAAGATAGAGAGAAAATGAAAGATGTTCCTATGCTTCAGCCATAGGCTCTATCATGTATGCAATGCTGTGTACCAGACTGACGTATGCTTAGCTGTAAGCTTGGCAGGAAGGTACCAAAGTAATCCAGGAGTGGATCACTGGACAGCGGTCAAGAACATCCTGAAATACCTGAAAAGGACTAAGGATATGTTTCTCGTATATGGAGGTGACAAAGAGCTAGTCGTAAATGGTTACGTCGATGCAAGCTTTGACACTGATCCGAACGATTCTAAATCGCAAACCGGATACGTGTTTTTGTTAAACGGTGGAGCTGTCGGTTGGTGCAGTTCTAAACAAAGCGTCGTGGCGGGATCTACATGTGAAGCGGAGTATATAGCTGCTTGGAAGCAGCAAATGAAGGAGTCTGGATGAAAGAGTTCATTTCCGATCTAGGTGTCATACCTAGTGCATCGGGACCGATGAAGATCTTCTGTGACAATACTGGTGCAATTGCCTTGGCAAAGGAATCCAGATTTCACAAGAGGACCAAGCACATCAAGAGACGCTTCAATTCCATTCGGGACCAAGTCCAAGTGGGAGACATAGAGATTTGCAAAATACATACGGATCTGAATGTTGCGGACCCATTGACTAAGCCTCTTCCACGAGCAAAACATGATCAGCACCAAGACTCCATGGGTGTAAGGATCATTACTTTGTAATCTAGATTATTGACTCTAGTGCAAGTGGGAGATCAAGGAAATATGCCCTAGAGGCAATAATAAAGTTATTATTTATTTCCTTATATCATGATAAATGTTTATTATTCATGCTAGAATTGTATTAACCGGAAACATAATACATGTGTGAATATATAGACAAACAAGATGTCACTAGTATGCCTCTACTTGACTAGCTTGTTAATCAAAGATGGTTATGTTTCCTAACCATGAACAAGGAGTTGTTATTTGATTAACAAGGTCACATCATTAGTTGAATGATCTGATTGACATGACCCATTCCGTTAGCTTAACACTTGATCGTTTAGTATGTTAATGCTTTCTTCATGACCCATACATGTTCACTGTAACTATGAGATTATGCAACTCCGTTTACGGAGGAACACTTTGGTACTACCAAACGTCACAACGTAATCGGGTGATTATAAAGGAGTACTACAGGTGTCTCCAAAGGTACTTGTTGGGTTGGCGTATTTCGAGATTAGGTTTTGTCACTCCGATTGTCGGAGAGGTATCTCCAGCCTTCTCGGTAATACACATCACTTAAGCCTTGCAAGCATCACAACTAATGAGTTAGTTGTGAGATGATGTATTACGTAATCGAGTATAGAGACTTACCGGTAACGAGATTGAACTAGGTATTGGATACCGACGATCGAATCTCGGGTAAGCAACATACCGATGACAAAGGGAACAACGTATGTCGTTATGCGGTTTGACCGATAAAGATCTTCGTAGAATATGTAGGAACCAATATGGGCATCCAGGTTCCGCTATTGGTTATTGACCGAGAATGGTTCTAGGTCATGTCTACATAGTTCTCGAACCCGTAGGGTCCGCACGCTTAACGCTTCGATGACAGTTCATAATGAGTTTATAAGTATTGATGCACCAAGGTTGTTCGAGTCCCGGATGTGATCACGGACATGACGAGGAGTCTCGAAATGGTCGAGACATAAAGATTGATATATTGGAAGCCTATGTTTGGACTTGAATGGTTCCGAGTGAAAACAGGATGTTACCGGAACACCGGGGTTACTGAAACCCCGGGGTATATGGGCCCTCATGGGCCTTGAGGGAGAAGGAGAAGGCCGGCCAGGTGGGCTGCGCCCCCTCCCCTTCCAGTCCGAATAGGACAAGGAGAGGGGCGGCGCCTTCCCCTTTCCCCTCCCCAATCCTACTCCAACTAGGAGAAGGGGAGTCCTACTCCGGTGGGAGTAGGACTCCTCCCTTGCGCCTCCTCTAGGGCCGGCCACCTCCGCCTTGGCTCCTTTATATCACGAGGCAGGGGCACCCCAATACACACAAGTTGATCTACGGATCTTTCCTTAGCCGTGTGCGGTGCCCCTTCCACCATATTCCACTTCGGTCATATCGTCATGAGCTTAGGCGAAGCCTCGCTACCGGAGAAGTCATATCGTCAGCGGAGCTTAGGCGAAGCCCTGCGTCGGTGGAGCATCAACATCGTCACCACGCCGTCGTCTGACGGAACTCATCCCGACACTTTGCTGGATCGGAGTCCGGGTCGCCATCGAGCTGAGCGTGTGCGTAACTTCGGAGGTGCCGTATGCTCGGTACTTAGATCGGTCGGATCGTGAAGACGTACGACTACATCAACCGCGTTGTTATAACGCTTCCGCTTTCGGTCTACGAGGGTACGTGGACAAACACTCTCCCCTCTCGTTGCTATGCCATCACCATGGTCTTGCGTGATCGTAGGAATTTTTTTTTGAAATTACTGCGTTCCCCAACAAATACTCCATAGAAGATCTTGAACACACGGATAGTGTCCGGCTCTGCAAAACAAGTTCCACATTCCACCGTAGAGAGAATAATATTCACAAATCCGACCTGCTGACGTATTTGACACCATGACATCATGCCATTGCCCGGTTATTATCGAACCGTGTTTTTCGACCAGCCTTGGCGCATATCACGAGGCAGTTTCCTTGGCACGTCTTGTCGAAGCAGAGATCGTGTCCCCTTATCACGTGATTCTCATCAATACGGGCGTGGGTAACCCAATTGTGCCCGTTGGTATGACTCCTCGATTATAGGCAAGTCCCAAACAGTCACGAGGAGGACGCCTGGTATTCACCCTCTTTATAAAGAGACCAAGCCCTATCCTTTTTTATTCTTCAAACTAAATCGAATCCCTCCCCCGCCTCGAGTTCCAACACCCAAAGCTTAGGTCAGGCGCTTCGAACCTTCAACCATGTTCGGATCCAACCTTCAAGGTCGGTGGATGCCCTCCTCCGTCACGGAGGAAGACGTCAGAAAGTTAAGAGAGGCCAGGTTCTTGACCGGCGAGATTATGCACCGGCTGCTGCTCAATGGCAGGTCATACCTACTCCCAAACCCGGCGAGAGCGTAGTATTCATATCTCACTTCCTTCGAGGGCTAGGCCTGGCTCTGGATCCCTTCGTGAGGGGGCTCATGTTCTATACGGGCTGGACTTCCATGATTTAGCTCCGGATTCTATTCTCCACATCTCGTCTTTTATCGTCGTGTGCAAAGCTTTTCTCCGCATCACCCCTCACTTCGGCCTATGGCTCAAGACATTCCAAGTGGAGCCGAAGACAATCTTGGGGAGGTATGCAGAATGCGGAGGTGCTGCAATAAGCAAAAGCATCGATGCCCCATGGCTCGAGGGTTCTTTCCAGGAGGTGTCCAGCTTATGGCAACAAGAATGGTTTTATGTCACAGCTCCCAGGGGTACCAAATGGGTGGCCCCACCTGTCTTTCACTCGGGTCACCCTCCACGACTAACGTCATGGATCAACAAGGGGCTAAACTGGGGGCCAGTGAAGGACGTGCCCATACTGCAGGGTCGCATCCGAGATCTTCTCGAAAGAGATATTGATCTGGTCACAGTAACGCAAGTAATGTTACTTCGCCGAACCCTGCCCTGTAAATGTCGTCCCCTCCGTCTATGCGAATTCAATCCGGAGGGACCGCGAGCTATTCAGCACTTCCTCGACATGACGCCCGAGGAGATGTACAAATTGTACTTTGGACCACAAGCAGTGTGTCCGGATTCCACCGAGGACGTGGGTCTGATCTGCAATTGTCCAGATACCCAAGTAACACTAGTAGAAAAAGGGTCAAACGTGAAGCACATTAGTGCCGGTTTGATTTTGGCCCGGTACTAATGGTACCATTAGTGCCGGTTCGAACGGATTTGCATTAATGCCGGTTCGTGTTGAACCTTTAGTACCGGTTCAGGGCACGAACCGGTACTAAAGGGGTGGTGGCAGTCGGCCAAAGCCGGGCCCCGCGATCACCTTTAGTACCGGTTTGACCACCTTTAGTACCGGTACGTGGCACAAACCGGTACTAAAGGGCTAACATTTAGTACCGGTTCGTGCCACGAACCGGTACTAAAGGGGTTTGACCTATAGTACCGGTTCTTGCCACGAACCGGTACTAAAGGGCAATTTTCAATCCCTACCCCCCCCCCCTCGGTATATCGCCATTTCAGTTTTGAAAAATACAAAAGAAAATGATAAAAATTCAAAAACTAAAATTCTTCGAGATGTAGTTATCTTACTACATCTACTAGTTAGGAAAATTAAAAAACTTAAATTTGGACATGTTTTGCAAAAAGTGCAGGGAAAATGTAAAACGGCTATAACTTTTGCATACGATGTCGGAAAAAACATATAATATATCAAAAAATTCAGCACGAAGGGAGAGTGTTGTCCACGTACCCTCATCCAGGACTCCCTCAAGAGGGGAGAGTGTTGTCCACGTACCCTCATAGACCGAAAGCAGAAGCGTTAGCACAACGCGGTTGATGTAGTCGTACGTCTTCACGATCCGACCGATCCAAGTACCAAACGTACGTCACTTTCGAGTTCAGCACACGTTCAGCTCGATGACATCCCGCGAACTCCGATCCAGCAGAGCTTCACGGGAGAGTTCCTTAAGCACGACGGCGTGGTGACGGTGATGATGATGCTACCGACGCAGGGCTTCGCCTAAGCACCGCTACGATATGATCGAGGTGGAATATGGTGGAGGGGGGCACCGCACACGGCTAAGAGATCAAGAGATCAATTGTTGTGTCTAGAGGTGCCCTTGTATATAAAGGACCAGGGGGAGGAGGCGGCCGGCCAGGGGAGGGCGCGCCAGGGAGGAGTCCTACTCCCACCGGGAGTAGGACTCCCTATTTTCCTAGTTGGAGTAGGAGGGGGAAAGGAAGGGAAGGAGAGAGGGGGAAGGAAAGGGGGCGCCCCCCCTCCTTGCCCAATTCAGACTAGAGGGGGAGGGGGCGCGCGGCCATCCCTAGCCGCCCCTCCTCTTCTCCACTAAGGCCCATCTTGGCCCATTAAACTCCCCGGGGGGTTCCGGTAACCCCCCGGTACTCCGCTATATGTCTGAAACTCCCCGAAACCATTCTGGTGTCCGAACATAGTTGTCCAATATATCGATCTTTACGTCTCGACCATTTCGATATTCCTCGCCATGTCCGTGGTCACATCCGGGACTCCGAACAACCTTCGGTACATCAAAACACAAAAACTCATAATACAATCGTCACCGAAACTTTAAGCGTGCGGACCCTACGGGTTCGAGAACAATGTAGACATGACCGAGACACGTCTCCGGTCAATAACCAATAGCAGAACCTGGATGCTCATGTTGGCTCCTACATATTCTACGAAGATCTTTATCGGTCAAAGCGCATAACAACATACATTGTTCCCTTTGTCATCGGTATGTTACTTGCCCGAGATTCGATCGTCGGTATCTCAATACCTAGTTAAATCTCGTTACCGACAAGTATCTTTACTCGTCCCATAATACATCATCTCGCAACTAACTCCTTAGTTACAATGCTTGCAAGGCTTATAGTGATGTGCATTACCGAGTGGGCCCAGAGATACCTCTCCGACAATCGGAGTGACAAATCCTAATCTCGAAATACGCCAACCCAACAAGTACCTTCGGAGACACCTGTAGAGCACCTTTATAATCACCCGATTCACGTTGTGACGTTTGGTAGCACACAAAGTGATCCTCCAGTAAACGGGAGTTGCATAATCTCATAGTCATAGGAACATGTATAAGTCATGAAGAAAGCAATAACAACATACTAAACGATCAAGTGCTAAGCTACAAGAATGGGTCAAGTCAATCACATCATTCTCCTAATGATGTGATCCATTAATCAAATGAAAACTCATGTCTATGGCCAGGAAACATAACCATCTTTGATTAACGAGCTAGTCAAGTAGAGGCATACTAGTGACACTCTGTTTGTCTATGTATTCACACATGTATCATGTTTCTGGTTAATACAATTCTAGCATGAATAATAAACATTTATCATGATATAAGGAAATAAATAATAACTTTATTATTGCCTCTGGGGCATATTTCCTTCAGTCTCCCACTTGCACTAGAGTCAATAATCTAGATTACACAATAATGATTCTAACACCCATGGAGCCTTGGTGCTGATCATGTTTTGCTCGTGGAAGAGGCTTAGTCAACGGGTCTGCAACATTCAGATCCGTATGTATCTTGCAAATCTCTATGTCTCCCACCTGGACTTGGTCCCAGATGGAATTGAAGCGTCTTTTGATGTGCTTGGTCTTCTTGTGAAATCTGGATTCCTTTGCCAAGGCAATTGCACCAGTATTGTCATAGAAGATTTTCATTGGACCCGATGCACTAGGTATGACACCTAGATCGGATATGAACTCCTTCATCCAGACTCCTTCATTTGCTGCTTCCGAAGCAGCTATGTACTCTGCTTCATACATTGATCCCGCCACGAGGCTTTGTTTAGAACTGCACCAACTGACAGCTCCACCGTTTACGTATCCGGTTTGCGATTTAGAATCGTCCGGATCAGTGTCAAAGCTTGCATCAACGTAACCATTTACGATGAGCTCTTTATCATCTCCATAAACGAGATATAGCCTATGGCTGAAGCATAGGGAACATCTTTCATTTTCTCTCTATCTTCTGCAGTGGTCGGGCATTGAGTCTTACTCAACTTCACACCTTGTAACACAGGCAAGAACCCTTTCTTTGCTTGATCCATTTTGAACTTCTTCAAAACTTTGTCAAGGTATGTGCTTTGTGAAAGTCCAATTAAGCGTCTTGATCTATCTCTATAGATCTTGATGCCCAATATGTAAGCAGCTTCACAGAGGACCTTCATTGAAAAACTCTTATCCAAGTATCCTTTTATGCTAGCCAGAAATTCTATATCATTTCCAATCAACAATATGTCATCCACATATAAGATTAGAAATGCTACAGAGATCCCACTCACTTTCTTGTAAATACAGGCTTCTCCAAAAGTCTATATAAACCATATGCTTTGATCACACTATCAAAGCGTTTATTCCAACTCCGAGAGGCTTGCACCAGTCCATAAATGGATCGCTGGAGCTTGCACACTTTGTTAGCTCCCTGTGGATCAATAAAACCTTCAGGTTGCATCATATACAACTCTTCTTCCAGAAAACCATTCAGGAATGCAGTAAACAGTATGACTATTATCGCCCACTACTCTTTGTGTTCTACTCGTGCATATCATCTACACATAGACCTGGCTCGGATGCCACTGTTGGGGAACATAGCATGCAATTTCAAAAAAATCCTACGATCACGGAAGATCTATCTAGGAGATGCATAGCAACGAGAGGGGGAGAGTGTGTCCACGTACCCTTGTAGACCGAATGCGGAAGCGTTAGGTTAACCCGGTTGATGTAGTCGAACGTCTTCGCGATCCAATCGATCAAGTACCGAACGTACGGCACCTCTGAGTTCAGCACATGTTCAGCTCGATGACGTTCCTCGAACTCTTCGTCCAGTAGAGGGTCGAGGGAGAGTTTCGTCAGCATGATGGTGTGGTGATGGTGATGGTGATGGTGATGTGATCCGTGCATGGCTTCGCCTAAGCACTACGTTAATATGACCGGAGGAGTAAACCGTGGAGAGATACGCCGCACATGGCTTGGAACAATTGTTATGTCTCCAAGGGGTGCCCTGCCCACGTATATATAAAGGAGGGAGAGGGAGGAGGCTGGCCCTAGGGGGCGCGCCATGAGGGAGGAGTCCTACTACGACTCCTAGTCCTAGTAGGATTCGCCCCCTTTATTCCTTCTCATGGAGGGGGAAAGAGGGAAGGAGAGGGAGAGGGGGAAAGGAAAGGGGGGTGGCGCCTTCCCCTTGTCCAATTCTGACAGCCCATGCGGGGGGGGGGGGGGGGGGTACCCCTTGTGGGCTCCCCTCTCTCCCCCTTATGGCTCATGTTAGCCCATTACTTCCCCGGGGGGTTCCGGTAACCCCTCGGTACTCCGATAAATATCCGAAACGTCCCGAAACCATTCCGGTGTCCAAATACTATCATCCAATATATCAATCTTTACCTCTTGACTATTTCAAGACTCCTTGTCATGTCCATGATCTCATCTGTGACTCCGAACAACATTCGATCACCAAATCACATAACTCATATAACACAGATCATCATCGAACGTTAAGCGTGTGGACCCTACGGGTTCGGAAACAATGTAGACATGACCGAGACACCTCTCCGGTCAGTAACCAATAGCGGAACCTGGATGCTCATATTGGCTCCCACTTATTCTACGAAGATCTTTATCGGTCGAACCGTTATGACAACATACGTTATTCCCTTTGTCATCGGTATGTTACTTGCCCGAGATTCGATCGTCGGTATCCTCATACCGATTTCAATCTCATTACTGGCAAGTATCTTTACTCGTTCCATAATGCATCATCCGGTAACTAACTCATTATTCACATTGCTTGCAAGGCTTATAGTGATGTGCATTACCGATAGGGCCTAGAGATACCTCTTCGATACACAGAGTAGCAAATCCTAATCTCGATCTATGCTAACCCAACAAACACCTTCGGAGACACCTGTAGAGCATCTTTATAATCACCCAATTACGTTGTGACGTTTGATAGCACACAAGGTGTTCCTCCGGTATTTGGGAGTTGCATAATCTCATAGTCAAAGGAATATGTATAAGTCATGAAGAAAGCAATAGCAATAAAACTTAACAATCATTATGCTAAGCTAACGGATGGGTCTTGTCCATCACATCATTCTCCTAATGATGTGACCCCGTTCATCAAATGACAACACATGTCTATGGTTAGGAAACTTAACCAACTTTGATTAATGAGCTAGTATAGTAGAGGCTTACTAGGGACACCGTGTTTTGTCTACGTATCCACACATGTATCAAGTTTCCGGTTAATACAATTCTAGCATGAATAATAAACATTTATCATGATATAAGGAAATATAAATAACAACTTTATTATTGCCTCTAGGGCATATTTCCTTCAGAAGCTTATGTGAAATACATGATGATACATGAAGGAAACTGAAGTGAACAAATAATGAAAACATGCAAAAGGGTATGTAGTAAACCATAACAAAACTTATATCAAATCTGAGATGAAATATAATGCATTGTGGAATAAAACAATAACAAAAACCTGCCAAAGGGAACATATGAAAATATGTAAAACTTGCAATGACATGGAAATCAAATCACATAGAAATATGTGGAAAGAACACTTTTAGAGCCTAGCCTAACCATGAAAGATAATTTGACAAAATGATATGAAAACTTATTTGAATACTCTAAAAATAAAAAGGAAATAGTTCTGAAACCCGAAATGAAAAAGCAATGAAAACCAGTAATGAAAAAATAATTAATAATGTAAAATTACAATGAAATACAAAGGAACTAGTTTCATATATGCTCAATATTGTTTCATAATTTTATTTTTATTTTTTGATAAGTGTTCAAAACTGGTCTTGTTTTGAAGATTTAAATATCATGCATACTTCTATCCTAACATTTTGTCAATAGGATATTTGGTTGAAAAGGTATAGCTGATACAAATTATATAATCGAACTGAAAAGTATGGATGGGTAGATGTAATACTACATTTTGACTTCAAACACACCCACTAGTCACTTTGCTATGGGGTCTTCTCTCTATATGTCCCACACGTCTAGTTGGGTAAGAAGGTTAGATGGATTGAAGGAGACATAATGTAGTATGGTGTATATGTGTTAGACAATAGCAATTGATAGAATAATACAAGCACGCATCTAGAGAAATGATGGATGACATCAACATGTTCCGCTAGAAAATCTTTTCAAAATGACTTTCTTCTCACACCGGCTAAGGACGCGTGTATGGGTTTGGCCGCTTTGAGTGGTAAATTCCTCATGTAGTTTTTGTGGGATGGTCGTGCCTGGATTCACCGTATTGTTTTTAGACTCGACGATATCTTTCCTTCCATTCTGATGTCTGGTACGAAAATGGCGGCGATGCCGATACGAGAATGATTACGATGGGATCTACCATTTTGACGTAGAGTACCTTGAGATTTTGTTCTACCAAAATCCACTTAAAACAACTTTTAATCTAATTTAATCTTGTCATGAAGTATATTTTAATCTAGTGAAAAATTTCCAACATTACAAATATTTCGGAACCTACAAATATTATTTAATATTATACAATTTCATTAAACTTTGAATCTTGACCGCAGGCCATTGCGTTCTTTGAGGAGTTGGATCCCATTCACTTGCGGGCAGCAGAACGAGTTGTCTTCATACGATTAGATTAGAGTTCAGACATCATTATGAGTGGTTGAAACGGGTCAGCTCTTGTCCGCTGTTTATCCCTACTCCGCCTTCTATTCAACAACTATGTACCCTTACTTTATAGTAAACCTATTTAGACAACACATAGCTACTATACATATAGTAATTTTTGTGGGTACTTTATGTTGATAAAGCATTTGCTTATCCATCAACTGACCAGCATGTCATAGGTTTTATGGACATCATGGCTAGAATGTTTTGGAGAGACCTACATATTTTGTTTTGTCGGATAAGGAAGAGACCCTACCATTCAATTAGATATTTCTAATTAGATAGGAAAAGTTTCGTAAGGAGCTTGGGCCAAGAGGCTGGGAAATCAAAGGAACTGGTCTACCTGTTCATGGGAACCTTGTGGTTACATATCTAGCTCAATAACTTATGTTCTTAAAGGAATTAGCCATCTGCATGTATATTTTCACAGCTCCATTAGATAGTATCTTCTCTACATGACATATGTCTAATATAATTTAAAAGAAATTGTTTCCATACTTGGCATTGTGCTATTTTTTCTAGTGTATTATTACATTAACTACTTTGTTTTTTTAGTTTTTAGAGGATCCTGGCTATATATATTGATCGATCACTGTCTCAGTGCATGGTTCATGTTATGTGGCTACACTATGGCAGCTACATTTAGTTTGTGTTTAATCCAAAGGCTTGTTAGCTCAATATATACTTGTCTGACTAATTGAGAAATTTCCTCTGATTGTCATATGGGGTACTTGATTCTTTTTCTTGCCCCATTTCAAGAACATATGGGATTAGGTGTCTTAGGTGCAGGTGGGAAAAGGAGACAAGATTAAATAATCCCAAGGGAAATGAATAGACAATGGGATATTTTGTATTCCCGGATCACGTATGTTATTTCAAATGACTTCTTATAATTAATGTATAGCTTGGTACATGATAATGAGGGGCCCTTGATCCATAGAATGTAATATATGTGTGGTTGCCCAAAATATAATTTATATGTTATTCACATTTAGTTTAAAGGAGTCCTATATAACTCAATAAACTATATGAGAAATGATGATCAGATTTGGTTATGCTGGTTTGTTCAACAGAAGAATGGATGTCCTTTTATATGTCACCTAATATGTTGCAGCTATTCATGTTTTATCGAGCAAAGACACTTAGCATATCTTCAATTAACACGTCGTGTATCTTTCACTTTTATTATTTTACTATAAGACGGTCACCTACATTATTATGCAATTATTAATTTCAAACACGCTTCTACTAGTAGTGGGTGCAAGGTCTGTTTAAGTGCACTACCAAAATGTTAATTCAAGATTTGAACATGATTGGCGGTTGTTTATTTTAAATTAATGTAGCTAGCGCACTCTTGATGGCTTTCATACGAATCTCGATTTTTATAGGAGGAATATTATTTTGAATATAAAGCTCTTAGATTGTTTGTAGTAGATTCAAGTCATATACATTACAATTGCAGTTTTACATACTTTGTGAACCTTCTTACATATTTTTTAGCTTTTAATCATAAATAGTACTACTTATATAAACTATTGAAGTTTATATTATCTCCTCTTGTATAATATTTTTTTCATAAACAACTGAGGTTCTACATTTGAGACATGGTTGTGTTGGCAGATCTTAGAAAAAATTATGTGGTAACCACATTGTGAGACATGGATACAAATTGCATGCATCCATTACCTAAAAGTTCAGTTGGAAACTTCAAATGCAAAATACGCAAATACTCCTGGTAGAGATTGATGAAAACAAAACTCACTCTATATTCTTGTTGAATTTAAGGAATAGCTAGCCCCTCTAAATTAAATCAAACAGAAATGGTTTTGCACCTAGACACTGGGAGGTGGATTTTGAAATGTCACATCAGTTAAGCCTTTATAGCTTATATATATGGTAGTGCTGATTGATAGAGTTTGAAATCAACCTACTTCTATGTTCATGTTTGCATATATGTGTACATGCATTTTCACTTTGTTTGGTACATGTGCCCGCATGTGAGTATAAAATGAATGTAGTTGGTGGATGAGAAAATTATATTTTCTCTTGCACTTGATTTAATATACATTACACCATCACAACATAATATACTCCACCTGAACTGTATATCTTTTTTGATGGATCTTATGCATTTCATGTTTATTAATGCCAGCCGGTAAAGCCATTTTTTAACGATGTACATCAAGAGACAGTATTCTAAAACAACGATCGTTTTTATTAATGGCCAAAGCAAACTCCGTCTTTCAAAACAATATTCAATGTTCAGTCTGGTTAGCAACTCAATTGCATAGTGTTATTGAGTTTTCTTGAAGAGAGATGTTGTAGTTGTATGCAGTCTGTGATAAGACTAACTAGAAGAGCTAGTAATGGGTATATTAACTAACAAAGAGTAGAGGAAGGGCTTGTTGAGCAATGCATATTAAGAGTTCTGTTGTAGATTTATGGAGTTCTCTTAAAAAGAGATGATGTAATTGTGTTCATTTAGTTTTTCCTTGACCAAACTATATTTTAATGAATAAAAAGGTGAATAATGGGCATGCCAGATGAATCACCAATTCTGTTTTGGAATGGGACAATAGTTTTATAATGTGCTTCATGTGTGTTGCACACACACACACACACACACATTTGCAAAAATGGTCTAAAATAGCAATGCACTTTAAAAAAAGACATGTAATCATTTTCTTCTGTTTCATACATCTCTGTCATTTTTTATTTTCGTTTATTTCAATTAGGTGGAAAAACCAGTGCTCCAGGTGATGGAGGTGAAAACTAGCAATGGTGGTGATAGCTAGCTAGTTTATTGTCACTCCATAGGTGATGCCCGCTGCATCCTATGCACACCGTTTTTTTGCTTTTCTAAAGTTCTGTTATGACTTATTATTATGTGAAGAGTAATCTATTATTTTATTCAAATTTTATTATGTTTAATTTGGTTGGTAATTCTGCTAGTAGGATGGCTTTGCAATAATATTTTATAAGGTACCTCTATATCGAGAGTTACATGCCGAAAATCCATAGGAATGGACGGGCTCGCGTGCTCACGGAATCGGCGAGCACATTTTCGTACGGGGATATGGGCCGTGGGTGCAGGCAACGCGTAAATAAAGTATTCCCTCGTGCAGACCCACATGCATAGCAGCACAGCTGAGTTTCGATCATTCACTGCAGAGATGACGTGCTGTAGTTGCCTCCCATGATAACGGCATCCAAGACAGCAAAATTGACGTCCGGCAAACCGCTTCTCGATGGTTTACATCTCACAATCATTTCTTAAGGAGCCAAAATGCTAGAGACACTTCCTCTGAAAAGGCTAGGAACGCACAACGTAAAAAAGAGGTAAGCGAGCACTATTTTTTTCTTTCTTTTACTTTTTTTTTTACATTTATGTGTTTTCATTGCTCTTCGTGTAAAATACATGTTTCAAAAAAAGTTCACGTGCATAAAAAATGGTTATGGGTACAGAAATGTTCATGTTTATTTTGAAAAATACGTGTATACCCATAACAAACAAATGTTCATCATGTGTTAAGAATGTTCATCTCGTCTTTAAAACTTGTTCATATTTTATTCAGAGCCTTTTGTAAAAAGTTTTTCAGGTATTTAAAAAAATGTCACTCATAAAAAATTATAGTATATTTAAAAAATGTCCATGAAAAAATGTCATTGTGCGTTAACACTTTTTACAATTACATTAGCATTTTTGAAGTTGTGTCAACACTTTTTAAAAGGTGTTCATCACACATTAGACAAACCGTTCATTGTGTATTTAAAAAATGTTCATGGTTCATTAAAAAGTGTTTCGTCACAAATTAGGCAACTATTCATCGTGTATTTAGAATACGTTCATTGTGCGTTTAAAAAGTGCTATTGTAATTAAAAAACATTTACCGTTCTCTAAAAAGTGTACTCTAAGCCCTAGCCCTAGGCAACCGCCGTCATGGAGAATGAGCGTCTCGACACCGGCGACCAGCCTACTAGCAACCACCCAAGCACGTACCGGACGACATGCTCCGCAACGTCTTCCACCGCCTCCCGCAGGAGCCCAGCGCCCTCGCATTTGTCTCCTCGTCCTACAAAAGGTGGCGGCGTGTCGTCCACGACGAGGAGAACTTCCTCCGCCCCTTCCGCATGGCCCACCACAACATCCCATCTCTCTTCGGTCTCTACTCCGACGGCCTCCACGGCTCGCTTCACTTCACCCGCACCACGAAAGGCGCGATGAATCTGTCAGCCCCGCCGTTGGCATCTGCCGTGGACAACCGCTCTGGTTTCCATGGCTACGGCTGCACCCACGGCCGCGGGCTCCTCCACGCCGCCAGGGACTACAACAGCCACGGCGAGCTCCTTGTGTGGGACCCCATGACCGGCGAACATAACTTCATTCCATCCGCGCCCGGTTTCGTCCGCGGACAGAGCTGCGGCGCGGCGCTGGTCTGCGACGCCGATCACGCCCACCACGGCGACTGCCACTCGTCGCCATTCCGCATCGTCTTTGCGTATAGCGAGTACATGCCTCCTGGCCCCTTCCACCCTCCCAGTTCCATCCGCATCTTCGTCTACGTCTACAGCTCCGTGACCAGAAGCTGGGGCGGTCGCCCGGCAGCCGTCATGCGCGCGCGCGAGGGGTTGCACTTCGACAGGAAGCCGAGCGCCGTGTCCGGCTCCGGCAACGGCGCCTCCGTGTTCTGGATGACGGGAGAGGGCCGCAACGTGCTCGAATTTCACCTCGAGACAGAGAGGCTTCTACTGACGGGGACACCGGATGCTACACGGGGCGAGGACTTTGTTCTCGCGCCGGCTCAGGACGCGCGGCTGGGTTTGGCCGGTGTGGTCGACAACTTTTTCGTCGTGTTGTTCTCGAGGGACGATGATGGCGCCTGGGTTCACCGTATCCTGCTTAGACTCAACGATGCCTTTCCGTTCCATGCTGATGCCGATGCCGGTGCTGATGGGCTCTTCGGTATTGACATACCCACGTACTCTTATGATGAGGATGGTCTTTCGGATGATGACGACGACGCAACAGAAGCAAAGGCAAGGTCTTTCGGATTTTGATCTATCAAAATCAATTTAATATAATGAATTTTTACAATAATTTAACTGCTTTGTTTTGAAATTAGATTGAATCTTGTCTCCAGTTTTGAGTATATATACAAATACAATGGTATGTATACCCACTGAATTTTTATACCTTGGCCACAGGTGATCGGGTTCTCCGAGCAGTTGGGTTCCATTTTCTTGAAGGCGGAACCGGGAGTGTTCATGATCAGCTTAGAGTCCGGGCAGCATCAACGTGTGCTTGAAACGGATCAGCACTTCTCCCGTGTTTATCCCTATTCCACATTCTATACAGCAGGTATATATCCTTACTTTACGGTAGATATATATGTAGCTTGGAATGCCTACCTAGTATAAAATATATATTGGACAAGCGATGAATGTTGACTTTCTGTTCTAGATGGACTTCCACGGTTTGTGACTACATAATATCTTCTGTACTGATCATATGTCAAGTGTAATTTTTGCGCATATTGCTTCTGCACTTGGTACATTATTTGTTGTTTTTCAGTAGTACTCCCTCCGTTTTTATATGCAAGGGACCTCATGTTTTTGTCTATCTTTCAACATCAACTTGACCAACAAAATATGATTAAGGCCACAAAAGTATATTTGTTTTGTATCAAAAAATAATTCCAAAGCTATAATTTAGTGCATATAACTTATACTACTAGTTTGTTGGCTAAATATAATCAATGGTCGAATCTAGACTCGAAATATGTAGTGGCCTTGTATATAAAAAGTAAGTGAGTATTATGAAATTTTTTTCTTAGTTTTTATGGTTTCTCAAAAGAATCAGGATATATTGATTGATCATTGTATCAGCGCATGGTTAATGTTAAGTGACTAAACTGTGAGACACATCTAGTTTGGTGTTTATATTCAAAGGCATATATATTATCTTCGTATGTACATGTCTAGCTATCTGAGAAACTGGTCAATTTATTTAGTGATACTGGGGTGTCCTTCATTTTTATCCCGACCCATCTCATGTACAGATGGGATTAGATGTGTTATTGCAGGAGGAACTAAAGAGACAAGATAATGTAATCAGAGGAAAATGAATGTCCAATGCAATATTAAGCATTCCTATATCACACATCATATACAAGTGATTACTTATAATGAGCCACAATGCTACTAATAATTAACATGGTATATGCCAATGAGCCATAGTCCATAGAATGTTATCTGAATGGTTTATGAATATGTAGTATTCACATTTTTATGGTCCAACGTAATTCAATATACTCTATTATATAAGATAGTCAGATTGGTTATGCTGATTTGAGCAATATTTCCATGGCGACACCCTGTCATCACCTAATATGCTGCTTCTGTTCATGTTATCCCTATCATGCAAAGGCATGACATATATTCAATTAATACATAATGTATCTTTCTTTTTTATTATTTCACTATAAGATGGTCCATCGTCCATAATATTCTAATTCTCAATCAACTTCTGCTAGCAGCAGACTCAAGGTCTGTTTACATACACTACCACAATGCGTATATATGCATACATGATCAAACGTTTTGCGCAAAGAAAACCATTGTACAAATTAATTGTTATTGACAAGATTAATATAATCTAACTATCACACTCTTGACTGCTTATCATCCAAATCCCGGTTTGAGTATGAGGATTGTTTTACAAATATATATAGATTAGCATGGCTATGATTGTTTGTAAAAAATTAATTGTTATGAATGTGCCCGCCATTTTACATACAAGTCTGTGAACCTTATTACATAATCTTTAAGTATTAACTAATTTTAGCAACTTATATCGAATTTTAAGTAATATATAATATCTTTTCGTATTATGTATTTTTTTAATAAACAACATATGGTTCTGCATTTGCGACAAGGTTATTTAGATAGAGCTTAGAAAAAAAAGATGAGATGGTTTGATCGTATAAAATAGATGCAGTTACATACATGTGTTGCGTGAAAGTCTACTTGAAATATAAAACTCATAAATTACACCCATTAGAGATTGGAGAAACAAAACGCATCCTACTCTTGTTGTATTGAAGCAACAAGATGTCTAAACATAACCAATAAAAAGGTGTTTCTCTCTTATACATTTGGAGGTGGCTTTTGAAAGGTGGCGTCAATTAAGCCAGAAAAGCGTGACTTGGTGGCTTATATATATGGTAGAGTTGATGGTTAGGGTTTCAAATGAACCTGCACCATAGGAACCTCTCAATTCATCTTTACATATATATACAAGCATACATGCAATATTTTTATGTATGTATGATACATGTGACGGCATGTGAGTGTAAGGAGAAGGCATTGGGTGGATGAACAAGTTATTTGTGTTTATTTATCTTATTTTGATTTGTTGAAATGTATATGTCACCATCAAAAACATAGTATATTCCTCCTGGAGTATATACTATATCTATTTTATTGGGCCTTGATCACATATTTCATGTTTATTCTTGCAGCTCATAAAATCGTTTTTAATGATGTACAACAAGACTCGGAGAGCAGCAATATTCAATCAGGTCGGTAACTGAAATATTTAATTCCTTATGATGAACATAATGATGTTGGTGTTATGAAGTTGTCTTTAGGAGAAGCCTAGCAGTGTATGCAGCAACCGAAATATTTAATTCATTACGATGAGCTTCATGTATGTTTGGAGATTATTTTTATACAATATATACATATAGATTGGTGACCATGTTGTAAAGTAGGAAAATCTCTTATGCAAAATAATGACATTAAGGTTTGTGCAAATTTTATTTGGTGTACTTTTTTTCTTTTCCATAGACATATACCTTTCCATCAGTTGCTTTTCTTCTATTTCTTGTAGGTGAAATAAGCAATATTCCAAGTGACGGGGGTGAAAACTAGTGATATGGTGATGGTGACTGGTGCAGAGGTGAGGACCCACTATGCCCCATGCTCCCTTTGTTGCTTTTTCAATGGTATCTTATCACTTAATTATAAATAGAGAGATCTGCTAGTGTGTCCCAATGCTTAATTAATAAGTAAAATTTAGTCGCTATTTTTGTCCAGTAGGATCATTGTTACAGAAAATCGTAAGGTAGATCTCTCTCTATATAGTTAAGGAAAAACTTCACTTATAACATCTGTCCGCATGTGCACCTCAATCTTTATCCTGATAAAATACTTCCATGGTTTTATGAAGGTAATGTTGTTGGAGATGAATTTTCCTGCCTGGCTTCATAGCCATCATATTTCCCAGCAACTATCTTGATCACAGAATGTCTCTTGCCAACAATTTCCTTCCTAAAAGTCTTGTGAATTTCCATACCCAAATATTGCTTTTAATATTCTAAAATTACAGTTGGCAACACGGGCAAATTTTCAACCATTGTGCTATTGACAAAAATTCTGGGCATGCTCGGAAAAGGATTATGGCAAAAAACAGAGTATGGAACTTCATTGCTTTACTATAATAGTAAATGCAATGTTGGTTATTGAAATATAGGTTACTGGTTGAACTAATGATTGGGAATACACGATGATAATGTTCTTGATACATAATTTGGTTTTAGTATGAACAAAAATTTCACACAATTTTACATTATATTTGAGATTTTCAGGAGACTAACCAAGGAGAGTGTTTATTTGCTAGGTACCAAGAGCCATTTCTCAGGTGGTTTAATATGGTGGAAGTGCTTATCTTCGAAATTCTGCTGGCTCTGCCCGTAATAGTATTCCCGTCAAGTGTATTGGATCTGTATTATCCCCGGCCGTTTGCCTTACCCGTGTTCTCTAAATAGTCTTTGAAATACCCGCAGGAGGTGAACTTGAAACTTTTGTGATACAAATATATTTGCATTATATGGATATTGTGGCTTAAACAGATCTGTTTAATTGTATACCGCACCGATCACTCATGCTGTTAAATGTTAGTAACTATATATAACATTTTTGCATCAGATTGTCATTTGCATCCGAATCATTACTCTTTCTTCGATCGGATCGATCTGCTCCCTACTATGTCGGAGCAATATTTATTGGTTGTTTTTTTGGTACAGTGATATGTGTATCTACCTACTACACGTATGAAGATTAAACCCATGCTCCTCTCCTAGGTTGATCGGAAATTATAATTATCTTTGGTCTAGCTATTTGATGAATACTGTGCTAGAGCAGCCTTCGTAGTCCATAAAATATGAGTAGTTGATTGCTCGAGACTACATATATAGGTGCATGATTCAAACGAAAATATGTGTACCTTCAGGTCATGTGCAACATGCATGGTTTATCCACAACCGACTCACGTACTCATCAAATATATTATCATCCATGTGCACAATAATATAATCATTTAATATATTTGCAAGCAAGAGCAGTATAACTCGGTAACTCCAATACTTTTAATCTATGTTCGGTTATATAGGGGACACACTTGATATTAAATATTCTTACAGTGTCTAGCTACATATATAGTAGAGTACGACTACTCTGATCCACGCAGTCTATCAGCTTATGTCTTGTCGTCATCCTTATTATTGTCACTATAATCTCTGTCCTCCTCCTCAGCATCACCACAATCCTCCTCCTCCTCCTTAGGACCGTCACAATCCTCCTGCTCCTCCTGCTCGTTCTTAGTATCATCACCAGTTGTAACCATGCCAACATATGACCATGAGAAGGAGGCCGACACAAAGCCAAACAGGCCAATAATGTGCACTCCTTTGTGGTCAAGCCAGCCGGGGACCAAGACGGGGATGTGGACGCCGCAGGGGAGCCAGCGATCACTAGATCTCAGCCAGATCCATGTGACTGGCGTCCGAACGAGGCATAGCGCAAGCCGAGACCCAAATGTACAAGAACGCAAAAAACCGTAGAAAGGATTAAGGAAACAAACTTTTTCATGTATGATAAATCAAATAAATATTATTTGTGCGTCATGGATCATCTTGGTGAGAGAAGACAACACATAAGGGTGTGTGGTCGTTTTCCAATTAATAGTGCAGCTGGACTTTTAAGATTTTTGGTTAATTCAGTGGTTTAAAAGGCTAGTTGTCGCTCGTACCACCTCGACTCATTGTGTCGTCCACGTCGCTGATCGGGAGAGGAGACGACAAATGAACTGCGAAACTAGGGCAGGCGGTTGACGATCAAAAGGTGACACACTAACACTCATGCATGCGATAATTGAACTGGCAAAGTAATCAGGAGCCAAGACGATTGATCAGTTCCTTATGTACATGCTTGTTGCGCTTCAGCTGATAGGCCAAAGGGGGTGCTATGCATGGCACCGCGAGAGCTCCTACTCTGCGCTTTCAGCGTCGAATTCTTGATCTCGCACTCGCTACGGGACCAAACGGGATTCATTCGGGAAGCCCAGTAGCTATTCGATTTGGTAACTGTTTCCTTCAGCAAGATTCCATTTCCTCCAGCGAGGATATATTTCGTTGAACGGTTTCGATCAAAGTACGATGGAAAAAATGTTGGGTTAAAAAGGGAAAATCATTTCTATAATGAAAAGATATGTTGCAAAAAAATTGCTGATGTTTACAAGTAATATGGTGTAGCTGGGAAAACATCTTGGACTGAGATAGACAATTGAGCACAAGAAACACTTCTTCTTGTGAATTGTAAAACATAGGACCGTCTTTTCTTGATACAGGTGAAAAATCCCCTGAACTCAAAAAAAATCCCCAGTTCAAAAAAGTTCACGCATTTATAATATTCATGCATTTGAAAATTTTCATGAATTTTAGAAGAATCAGGGTTTTGAGGAAAAAAATTCGCAAATTCCAAAAAAATGTTTGTGAATTTGAAATGTTTATGGAGAATAGTTCACAAATTAAAGGAAAATCCATTGACAAAAAAATCTGAAAAGTTCAGGAATTTGAGGAAAAGTTCAAGAAGTTTTGAGAAAAAATTCATGAAATTTAGAAAAAACAATGTTTGAAAATTTTCACGAATTTGAGAAAACAAATCAGAGCTAAAAATTCACGAATTTGGAAAAATTTCACGAAATATGAAAAAAGTTCATTAATCTAGAAAAATATTCATGAAGTTTGCAAAAAAAATCACAAATTTGATAAAGGTTAGTGCTCAAAGTTAATGCACTTGAAAAAGTTCACGAATTTGGAAAAAGTTCACGGGCTAAAAAATGCACGAATTTCGAAAAGAAATCATGGATTTGAACAAAAAAGTTCACGAATCCGGTGTAAATAAATAGGTGATCCTCACTAAATCTTATTCTCTCGACATACAACTATGCCACCTCACCATGCCACCATGCATGACCTAAATAACTGATCCCGACTAACTAAATTTCTCCTAACATACAAATATTTCATCTCATCATGCCACCACGCATGAGAAAAGACCCGCAATAAAATGCACCATGCATATTACTCATGTGTAATAAATATTCTACAACTATAGAATGTGAAAATATAATAATAGATTAAATGTTAGTTTCAGTTTAGTCTAAAGTAAATACTAATGTTTCATACTAATGAATCACACTAAAATAATTCCAACAACTTCCCACAACAACCCACTGTGCATCATCTCTAGTTTGAAAATTCCTGACAAAGAAATAAAACAAAAAGGGTGGAAAGGGAGAAAAAAAAAAGATCGTAGGTGCAGATAAAGGAAAAAAGGTAAATCCAAGAGGCACACGAAGTTACTGGGTCTAGTACTAAATGTTACGGAAGGAATTTCTTAAAGAAAAGGTAAATGGGAAGAGCCCCAGACAGAGGGGAGTGCGCGCCAAGTTGTGGGGACATCATAAAACGGTGCCTGAAGCGCCACATGAGGATTGGCATGCACCGCTTATAGCGGACAATAGCACATGCACCCCTCACATGGGTCGGTCCTTTTAGCCCGCCGGGCCTATATGTCCTCTCGTAGTACGTTGTTCCGAAATATGGGAGCGTCTACTTCTCGCTTCTAGCATCCTTCTTTATATGTTTCTCGTGTTGCATACAATGAAGTGTTGTTATGTGAAGCATAATCCATGAAAAGTCCAAACTGGTTTGTTGTGGTTTTGTTTATCCAACAATAATTGCCTTAGCGAGATGGACGATCGGCTTGCCTCAAGGAGCCTCCGTAGTGGGTCAACCCAGTAGAGAGCTGTTCGTTTGCTTTGTTCATTTCTTTGTGTTTTTTATTCATTTTTTGTTTACATTTTGAAATAATCTAAATATATTTTTAAATTACAATACTTAGTTTTACAAAAAAATATGTCCATTAAAATTCTCATATAATGTAAAAAAGATGTTCACGTAATTTTAAAAAATGTTTATATTATTTAGAAAATGGTTAATCGCATTTAGAAAATGTTAACATGTTTCAAAAATATGTTCTTGACATTAAACATTTATACAATGAAAATTTTATTGTTGCAACTTTGGAAAAATGTATCATATCACTAAAAAAAGTTCATGTTTTCTGTTAAAATCTCAACACTTCAAAATGTTTCACACGTTCAAAGAAATGTTGATGGCATTTATGAAAAATGTGCAATGTGTGTCGAGAACATATTCACCGTGTATTTTAACAATGTGTCATGTGCATTTTAGCAATGTTCTGAAGGAAATATGCCCTAGAGGCAATAATAAAGTTATTATTTATTTCCTTATATCATGGTAAATATTTATTATTCTTACTAGAATTATATTGACCAGAAACATAATACATGTGTGAATACATAGACAAACAGTATGTCACTAGTATGCCTCTACTTGACTAGCTAATTGATCAAAGATGGTTAAGTTTCCTAGCCATTGACATGGCTTGTCATTTGATTAACGGGATCACATCATTAGAAGAATGATGTGATTGACATGACCAATTCCATTAGCGTAGCACCCGATCGTTTAGTATGTTGCTATTGCTTTCTACATGACTTATACATGTTCCTATGACTATGAGATTATGCAACTCCCGTTTATCGGAGGAACACTTTGTGTGCTACCAAACGTCACAATGTAACTGGGTGATTATAAAGGTGCTCTACAGGTGTCTCCGAAGGTACTTATTGGGTTGGCGTATTTGAGATTAGGATTTGTCACCGGATTGTCGGAGAGGTATCTCTGGGCCCTCTCGGTAATGCACATCACTTAAGCCTTGCAAGCGTTGCAACTAATGAGTTAGTTGCGGGATGATGTATTACGGAGCGAGTAAAGAGACTTGCTTGCAACGAGATTGAACTAGGTATTGAGATACCACGATCGAATCTCGAGGCAAGTAACATACCGATGACAAAGGGAACACCGTATGTTGTTATGCGGTCCGACCGATAAAGATCTTCGTAGAATATGTGGGAGCCAATATGAGCATCCGTGTTCCGCTATTGGTTATTGGCCGAGAGGCGTGTCTCGGTCATGTCTACATAGTTCTCGAACCCGTAGGGTCCGCACGCTTAAAGTTTCGATGACGTTTATATTATGAGTTTTGATGTACCGAAGGTTGTTCGGAGTCCTGGATGTGATCACGGACATGACGAGGAGTCTCTAAATGGTCAAGACATGAAGATTGATATATTGAAAGCCTATGTTTGGATATCGGAAGTGTTCCGGGTGAAATCGGGATTTTACCGGAGTACCGGGAGGTTACCGGAACCCCCCGGGAGGTTAATGGGCCATAATGGGCCTTAGTAGAAGAGAGGAGAGGCGGCCAGGGCAAGGGCCGCACGCCCCTCCCCCCTAGTCCGAATAGGACAAGGAGAGGGGGCGGCTCCCCCCCTTTCCTTCTTCTCCTCCACCTCTTTCCCCCTCCACTCCTAGTCCAACTAGGAAAAGGGAGGGAGTCCTACTCCCGGTGGGAGTAGGACTCCTCCTAGCGTGCCCCCTCTCCTGGCCGGCCGCACCCCCCTTGCTCCTTTATATACGGGGGCACTCCAGAGACACAACAATTGATCAGTTTGATCTTTTAGCCGTGTGCGGTGCCCCTCCACCATAGTCCACCTCGATAATCAGAAGCGGTGCTTAGGCGAAGCCTGTGTCGGTAGAACATCATCATCGTCACCACGCCCGTCATCTTGTGAAACTCTCCCTCAACATTAATTTGGATCGGAGTTCGAGGGGCGTCATCAGTTGAGCGTGTCTTTGAACTTCGGAGGTGTCGTGCGTTCGGTACTTGATCGGTCGGATCATGAAGACGTCGACTACATCAACCGCGTTGTGCTAACGCTTCCGCTTTTCGGTCTCACGAGGGTGCGTGGACAACACTCTCCCCTCTCGTTGCTATGCATCACCATGATCTTGCGTGTGCGTAGGAAATTTTTGAAATTACTACGTTCCCCAACAAAGGGTATCGAGCCGTGTTTTATGCGTAGATGTCATATGCACGAGTAGAACACAAGTGAGTTATGGGCGATATAAGTCATACCGCTTACCAAAGATGTCATACTTTGGTTCGGCGGTATTGTTGGATGAAGCGGCCCGGACCGACATTACGCGTATGCTTACGCGAGACTGGTTCTACCGACGTGCTTTGCACACAGGTTTCTGGCGGGTGTCAGTTTCTCCAACTTTAGTTGAACCGAGTGTGGCTACGCCCGGTCCTTGCGAAGGTTAAAACAGCATCAACTTGACAAACTATCGTTGTGGTTTTTGATGCGTAGGTAAGAACGCTTCTTGCTAAGCCCGTAGCAGCCACGTAAAACTTGCAACAACAAAGTAGAGGACGTCTAACTTGTTTTTGCAGGGCATGTTGTGATGTGATATGGTCAAGACATGATGCTAAATTTTATTGTATGAGATGATCATGTTTTGTAACCGAGTTATCGGCAACTGGCAGGAGCCATATGGTTGTCACTTTATTGTATGCAATGCAATCGCCCTATAATGCTTTACTTTATCACTAAGCGGTAGCGATAGTCGTAGAAGCATAAGATTGGCGAGACGACAACGATGCTACGATGGAGATCAAGGTGTCGCTCCGGTGACGATGGTGATCATGACGGTGCTTCGGAGATGGAGATCACAAGCACAAGATGATGATGGCCATATCATATCACTTATATTGATTGCATGTGATGTTTATCCTTTATGCATCTTATCTTGTTTTGATTGATGGTAGCATTATAAGATGATCCCTCACTAAATTATCAAAGTATAAGTGTTCTCCCGAGTATGCACCGTTATGAAAGTTCTTCGTCTTTGAGACACCACGTGATGATTGGGTGTGATAGGCTCTACGTTCAAATACAACGGGTGCAAAACAGTTGCACACACGGAATACTCAGGTTAAACTTGACGATCCTAGCATATAACAGATATGGCCTCGGAACACGAAGACCGAAAGGTCGAGCGTGAATCATATAGTAGATATGATCAACATAGTGATGTTCACCGTTGAAACTACTCCATCTCACGTGATGATCGGACATGGTTTAGTTGATATGGATCACGTGATCACTTAGAGGACTAGAGGGATGTCTATCTAAGTGTGAGTTCTTAAGTAATATGATTAATTGAACTTAAATTTATCATGAACTTAGTACCTGATAGTATCTTTCTTGTCTATGTTGATTGTAGATAGATGGCCCGTCTTTGTTGTTCCGTTGAATTTTAATGCGTTCCTTGAGAAAGCAAAGTTGAAAGATGATGGTAGCAATTACACGGACTGGGTCCGTAATTTGAGGATTATCCTCATTGCTGCACGGAAGAATTACGTCCTGGAAGCACCGCTGGGTGCCGTGCCTGCCGATGTAACCGGCGACGTTAAGAACGTCTGGCGAGCAAAGCTGATGACTACTTGATAGTTCAATGTGCCATGCTTTACGGCTTAGAACCGACTTCAACGATGTTTTGAACGTCATGGAGCATATGAGATGTTCCAGGAGTTGAAGTTAATATTTCAAAATAATGCCCGGATTGAGAGATATGAAGTCTCCAATAAGTTTTATAGCTGCAAGATGGAGGAGAATAGTTTTGTCAGTGAGCATATTGTTGGGGAACGTAGTAATTTCAAAATTTTCCTACGCACACGCAAGATCATGGTGATGCATAGCAACGAGAGGGGAGAGTATTGTCCACGTACCCTCGTAGACCGTAAGCGGAAGCGTTATGACAACGCGGTTGATGTAGTCGACGTCTTCACGATCCGACCGATCCAAGTACCGAACGTGCGGCACCTCCGAGTTCAAGACACGTTCAGCTCGATGGCGTCCCTCGAACTCCGATCCAGCCGAGTGTCGAGGGAGAGTTCCGTCGACGACGGCATGGTGACGATCTTGATGTTCTACCGTTGCAGGTGGCTTCGCCTAAGCACCGCTACGATATTATCGAGGTGGACTATAGTGGAGGGGGCACCGCACGGCTAAGAGATCCAAGAGATCAATTGTTGTGTCTTTGGTGCTAGCCCTGCCCCTCTATTTATATGTTGAGCCCTGGAGTCGAAACTGGAAACAAAGGCCTCCTCAAAGTCGGTTTTGCCCGAAAGGCAAGAGTCCCACTCGGACTCTAGGACCAAACGCCACAATACTTGGCGTCTGGCCTAGACGCCATGGGCCTCGGCGTCTGGCCCAGGCCGACGCCGAGGTCTCCGGCGTTTGGCCCTTCCTCGGCCTCCATAAAACTCCTTTTGCACCGACCTAAAGCCTCATGGGCTTGACCCTTGGCCTAAACATATCATCCAATATATGAATCTTTACGTCTCGACCATTTCGAGACTCCTCGTCATGTCCCCGATCTCATCCGGGACTCCGAACTCCTTCGGTACATCAAAACATGTAAACTCATAATATAAGCGCTATCGAAACCTTAAGCGTGCGGACCCTACGGTTCGAGAACAATGTAGACATGACCGAGACACGTCTCCGTCAATAACCAATAAGCGGGACCTGGATGCCCATATTGGCTCCTACATATTCTACGAAGATCTTTATCGGTCGAGACCGCATAACAACATACGTTGTTCCCTTTGTCATCGGTATGTTACTTGCCGGAGATTCGTTCGTAGGTATCCAATACCTATTTCTATCTATTTTATGGAAAGTCTCTTTACTCGTTCCGTAATTCTTCATATCACAGCTAACTCATTAGTTGTAATGCTTGCTTGGCTTAGTGATGTGTATTACCGAGAGGGCCAGAGATACCTCTCCGACAATCGGAGTGACAAATCCTAATCTCGAAATACGCCAACCCAACATCTGCCTTTGGAGACACTGTAGTACTCCTTTATAATCACCCGATTCGTTGTGACGTTTGGTAGTACCCAAAGTGTTCCTCCGTAAACGGAGTTGCATATTCTCATAGTTATAGGAACATGCATAAGTCATGGATAAAAGCAATAGCAACATACTAAACGATCGGGTGCTAAGCTAATGGAATGGGTCATGTCAATCAGATCATTCAACCAATGATGTGACCTTGTTAATCAAATGACAACTCCTTTGTCTATGGTTAGGAAACATAACCATCTTTGATTAATAAGCTAGTCTAGTAGAGGCATACTAGTGACACTGCTTGTCTATGTATTCACACATGTATTATGTTTCCGGTTAATACAATTCTAGCATGAATAATAAACATTTATCATGATATAAGGAAATAAATAATAACTTTATTATTGCCTCTAGGGCATATTTCCTTCACATATACTCAAGATGTCTGGGTACTGCAATCACTTGATTCAACCGGGAGTTAATCTTCCGGATGATAGTGTCATTGATGTAATTCTCCAATCATCGCCACCAAGCTACAAGAGCTTCGTGATGAACTATAACATGCAAGGGATGGATAAGGCGATTCCCGAGCTCTTCGCAATGCTAAAGGCTGCGGAGGTAGAAATCAAGAAGGAGCATCAAGTGTTGATGGTCAATAAGACCACCGATTTCAAGAAAAGGGCAAAGGGAAGAAGAAGGGAACTTCAAGAAGAACAGAAAGCAAGTTGCTGCTCAGAGAAGAAACCCAAGTCTGGACCTAAGCACGAGATCGAGTGCTTCTCTTGCAAAGCGGTGGTCACTTAAGCGGAACTGCCCCAAGTATTTGGCGGATAAGAAGGATGTCAATTTGAACAAAGGTATATGTGATATACATGTTATTGATGTGTACCTTACTAATGCTCGCAGTAGCACCTGAGTATTTGATACTGGTTCTGTTGCTAATATTTGCAACTCGAAATAGGGGCTACGGATTAAGCTTAGATTGACTAAGGACGAGGTGACGATGTGCATGGGAAATGGTTCCAAAGTCGATTTGATCGCGGCCGGCACACTACCTCTACATCTACCTTCGGGATTAGTTTTAGACCTAAATAATTATTATTTGGTGCCAGCGTTGAGCATGAACATTATATCTGGATCTTGTTTGATGCAAGACGGTTATTCATTTAAATCAAAGAATAATGGTTGTTCTATTTATATAAGTAATATCCTTTATGGTCATGCACCCTTGAAGAGTGGTCTATTTTTGTTGAATCTCGATAGTGGTAATACACATATTCATAATGTTGAAGCCAAAAGATGCAGAGTTGATAATGATAGTGCAACTTATTTGTGGCATTGCCGTTTAGGTCATATCGGTGTAAAGCGCATGAAGAAACCCCATACTGATGGACTTTTGGAACCACTTGATTATGAATCACTTGGTACTTGTGAACCGTGCCTCATGGGCAAGATGACTAAAACGCCGTTCCTCGGAACTATGGAGAGAGCAACAGATTTGTTGGAGATCATACATACAGATGTATGTGGTCCGATGAATGTTGAGGCTCGTGGCGGATATCGTTATTTTCTCACCTTCACGGATGATTTAAGAAGATATGGGTATATCTACTTAATGAAACATAAGTCTGGAACATTTGAAAAGTTCAAAGAATTTCAGAGTGAAGTTGAAAATCATCGTAACAAGAAAATAAAGTTTCTATGATCTGATCGTGGAGGAGAATATTTGAGTTATGAGTTTGGTCTTCATTTGAAACAATGCGGCAATTGCTAACATGATTCGGACAGACTTAAGCATAGATACGAGTGAGAAACTCTCATCGTAGTCAACATCTTGAACTTGTCGAAAACCTTTTGCGACAATTCTAGCTTTGTAGACAGTAACACTACTATCAGCGTCCGTCTTCCTCTTGAAGATCCATTTATTTTCTATGGTTTGCCGATCATCGGGAAAATCCATCAAAGTCCATACTTTGTTCTCGTACATGGATCATATCTCAGATTTCATGGCCTCAAACCATTTTGCGGAATCTGGGCTCATCATCGCTTCCTCATAGTTCGTAGGTTCGTCATGGTCAAGTAACCTGACCTCCGTAATGGGATTACCGTACCACTCACAGTGCGGATCTCACTGGTTGACCTACGAGGTTCGGTAGTAACTTGATCCGAAGTTACATGATCATCATCATTAGCTTCCTCACTAATTGGTGTAGTAGTCACGAGGAACTGATTTCTGCGATAAACTACTTTCCAATAAGGGAGAAGGTACAATTACCTCATCAAGTTCTACTTTCCTCCCACTCACTTCTTTCGGGAGAAACTCCTTCTCTAGAAAGGATCCATTCTTGGCAACGAATGTCTTGCCTTTCGGATCTGTGATAGAAGGTGTACCCAATCATTTTGGGTATCCTATGAAGACGCATTTCTCCGATTTGGGTTCGAGCTTATCAGGATGAAACTTTTTCACATAAGCATCGCAACTCCAAACTTCAAGAAACAACAACTTTGGTTTCTTTCCAAACCACAGTTCATACGGTGTCGTCTCAACGGATTTAGATGGTGCCCTTTTTAACGTGAATGCAACTGTCTCTAATGCATAGCCCCAAAACTATAACGGTAAATTGGTAAGAAACATCATAGTTGCACTATATCCAATAAAGTACGGTTATGATGTTCGGACACACCATTATGCTGTGGTATTCCAGGTGGCATGAATTTGTGAAACTATTTCACATTGTTTTAATTGAAGACCAAACTCGTAACTCAAATATTTTACCTCTGCGATCATATCGCAGAAACTTTTATTTTCTTGTTACGATGATTCTCCACTTTACTCTGAAATTCTTTGAGTTTTTCAAATGTTTCAGACTTATGTTTCATCAAGTAGATATACCCATATCTGCTCAAAAAACATCTGTGAAGATCAAAAAAATAATGATACTTGTCGCGAGCCTTAATATTCATCGGACCACATACATCAAGATGTATGATTTCCAACAAATCTGTTGCTCGCTCCATTGTTCCGGAGAACGGAGCTTTAGTCATCTTGCCCATGAGGCATGGTTTGCAAGCATCAAGTGATTCATAATCAAGTGATTCCAAAAGCCCATCAAGATGGAGTTTCTTTATGCGCTTTACACCAATATGACCTAAACGGCAGTGCCACAAATAAGTTGCACTATCATTATTAACTTTGCATCTTTTGGTTTCAATATTATGAATATGTGTATCACTACTATCGAGATCCAACAAATCATTTTTGTTGGTGTGTAACCATATAAGGTTTATTCATGTAAACAGAACAACAATTTATTCTCTTACTTAAATGAATAACCGTATTGCAATAAACATGATCAAATCATATTCATGCTCAACACCAAATAACACTTATTTAGGTTCCGCACTAATCCCGAAAGTATAGGGAGTGTGCGATGATGATCATATCAATCTTGGAACCACTTCCAACACTCATCGTCACTTCCCCTTCAACTAGTTTCTGTTCATTCTGCAACTCCGTTTCAAGTTACTATTCTTAGCAACCGAACCGATCAAATACCGAGGGGTTGCGCGAACACTAGTAAAATACACATCAATAATCTGTATATCAAATATACCTTTGTTCACTTTGCCATCCTTCTTATCCGCCAAATACTTGGGGTAGTTCCATTTCAAGTGACCAGTTCCATTGCAGCAAAGCATTTAGTCTCGTGCTTAGGTCCAGACTTGGGCTTCTTCACTCGAGCAGCAACTTGCTTGCCGTTCTTCTTGAAGTTCCCCTTCTTCCCTTTGCCCTTTTCCTTGAGACTAGTGGTCTTGTCAATCATCAACACTTGATGCTCTCTCTTGATTTCTACCTTCACGATTTCAACATCACGAAGAGCTCGGAATCGTTTTCGTCATCCCTTGCATACTATAGTTCATCACGAAGTTCTAGTAACTTAGTGTTGGTGACTAGAGAATTCATCAATCACTATCTTATCTGGAAGATTAACTCCCACTTGATTCAAGCGATTGAAGTACCTGCATAATCTGAGAACATGCTCACTAGTTGAGCGATTCTCTTCCATCTTTTAGCTATAGAACTTGTTGGAGATTTCATATCTCTCAACTCGGGTATTTGCTTGAAATATTAACTTCAATTCTGGAACATCTCATATGGTCCATGACGTTCAAAACGTCTTTGAAGTCCCGATTCTAAGCCGTTTAAGCATGGTGCACTAAACTATCAAGTAGTCATCCTTTTGAGCTAGCCAAACGTTCATAACGCCCGTGCATCTGCTCCTGCAATAGGTTTGTCACCTAGCGGTGCATTGAGGACATAATTCTTCTGTGCAGCAATGAGGATAAACCTCAGATCACGGATCCAATCCGCATCATTGCTACTAACATCTTTCAACACAATTTTCTCTAGGAACATATCAAAATAAACATATGAAAGCAACAACGCAAGCTTTTGATCTACAACATAATTTGCAAAATACTACCAGGACTAAGTTCATGATAAATTTAAGTTCAATTAATCATATTACTTAAGAACTCCCACTTAGACAGACATCTCTCTAGTTATCTAAGTGATCACGTGATCCAAATCAACTAAACCATAACCGATCATCACGTGAGATGGAGTAGTTTTCAATGGTGAACATCACTATGTTGATCATATCTACTATATGATTCACGCCGACCTTTCGGTCTCCGTGCTCGAGGCCATATCTGCATATGCTAGGCTCGTCAAGTTTAACTCGAGTATTCATGGCGTGCAAAACTGGCTTGCACCCGTTGTAGATGGACGAGAGCTTATCACACCCGATCATCACGTGGTGTCCGGGCATGACGAACTTTGGCAACGGTGCATACTCGGGGAGAACACTTCTTGATAATTAGTGAGAGATCATCTTAAAATGCTACCGTCAATCAAAGCAAGAATAAGATGTATAATAGATAAACATCATATGCAATCAAAATATGTGACATGATATGGCCATGATCATCTTGCGCCTTTGATCTCCATCTCCAAAGTAATCGTCATGATCTTTATCGTCACCGCACGACACCATGATCTTCATCATCTTGATCTATATCAATGTGTCATCACATGGTTGTCTCGCCAACTATTGCTCTTGAAACTATTGCTATCGCATAGCGATAAAGTAAAGCAATTATTTGGCACTTGCATCTTATGCAACAAAGAGTCAACCATAGGGCTTCCGCCGATTGCCGATAACTTCAACAAAACATGATCATCTTATACAACAACTTATATCTCATCACGTCTTGACCATATCACATCACAACATGCCCTGCAAAAACAAGTTAGACGTCCTCTACTTTGTTGTTGCAAATTTTACGTGGCTGCTACGGGCTTAAGCAAGAACAAATCTCACCTACGCATCAAGACCACAACGATAGTTTGTCAAATAGACTCCGTTTTAACCTTCGCAAGGACCGGGCGTAGTCACACTCGGTTCAACTAAAGTGAGAGAGACAGACACCCGCCAGCCACCTTTAAGCACGAGTGCTCGTAACGGTGAAACCAGTCTCGCGTAAGCGTCTGGCGTAATGTCGGTCCGGCCGCTTCATCTCACAATACCGCTGAACCAAAGTATGACATGCTTTGGTAGGCAGTATGACTTGTATCGCCCACAACTCACTTGTGTTCTACTCGTGCAAAACATCAAACCATAAAAACCTAGGCTCGATGCCACCGTTGGGGAACGTAGTAATTTCAAAATTTTCCTACGCACACGCAAGATCATGGTGATGCATAGCAACGAGAGGGGAGAGTATTGTCCACGTACCCTCATAGACCGTAAGCGGAAGCGTTATGACAACGCGGTTGATGTAGTCGTACGTCTTCACGATCCGACCGATCCAAGTACCGAACGTCACGGCACCTCCGAGTTCAGCACACGTTCAGCTCGATGGCGTCCCTCGAACTCCGATCCGGTACGAAGTGTCGAGGGAGAGTTCCACAAGACGACGGCGTGGTGGCGATCTTGATGTTCTACCGCGGTGGCTTCGCCTAAGCACTGCTACGATATTATCGAGGTGGACTATAGTGGAGGGGCACCGTGACACGGCTAAGAGATCCAAGAGATCAATTGTTGTGTCTTTGGTGCTAGCCCTGCCCCTCTATTTATATGTTGAGCCCCGTGGTCGAAACTTGGAGCAAAAGCCTCCTCAAAGTCGGTTTTGCCCGAAGGCAAGAGTCCCACTCGGACTCCAGGACCAAACGCCACAATCCTTGGCGTCTGCCCAGACGCCATGGGCCTCGGCGTCTGGCCCAGGCCGACGCCCAGGTCTCCGACGTTTGGCCCTCCGCCTCATAAAACTCCTTTTGCACCGACCTAAAGCCTCATGGGCTTGACCCTTGGCCTAAACATATCATCCAATATATGAATCTTTACGTCTCGACCATTTCGAGACTCCTCGTCATGTCCCCGATCTCATCCGGGACTCCGAACTCCTTCGGTACATCAAAACATGTAAACTCATAATATAAGCATCACGAAACCTTAAGCGTCACGGACCCTACGGTTCGAGAACAATGTAGACATGACCGAGACATCGTCTCCGGTCAATAACCAATAGCGGGACCTGGATGCCCATATTGGCTCCTACATATTCTACGAAGATCTTTATCGGTCGGACCGCATAACAACATACGTTGTTCCCTTTGTCATCGGTATGTTACTTGCCCGAGATTCGATCATCGGTATCCAATACCTAGTTCAATCTCAAGCATCGCAAGTCTCTTTACTCGTTCCGTAATACATCATCTCACAGCTAACTCATTAGTTGTAATGCTTGCAAGGCTTAGTGATGTGTATTACCGAGAGGGCCCAGAGATACCTCTCCGACAATCGGAGTGACAAATCCTAATCTCGAAATCGCCAACCCAACATCTGCCTTTGGAGACACCTGTAGTACTCCTTTATAATCACCCGATTACGTTGTGACGTTTGGTAGTACCCAAAGTGTTCCTCCGTAAACGGGAGTTGCATATTCTCATAGTTATAGGAACATGCATAAGTCATGGATAAAAGCAATAGCAACATACTAAGCGATCGGGTGCTAAGCTAATGGAATGGGTCATGTCAATCAGATCATTCAACCACTGATGTGACCTTGTTAATCAAATGACAACTCCTTTGTCTATGGTTAGGAAACATAACCATCTTTGATTAATAAGCTAGTCTAGTAGAGGCATACTAGTGACACTGTTTGTCTATGTATTCACACATGTATTATGTTTCCGGTTAATACAATTCTAGCATGAATAATAAACATTTATCATGATATAAGGAAATAAATAATAACTTTATTATTGCCTCTAGGGCATATTTCCTTCACATATACTCAAGATGTCTGGGTACTGCAATCACTTGATTCAACTGGGAGTTAATCTTCCGGATGATAGTGTCATTGACAGAATTCTCCAATCACTGCCACCAAGCTACAAGAGCTTCGTGATGAACTATAATATGCAAGGGATGGATAAGACGATTCCCGAGCTCTTCGCAATGCTAAAGGCTGCGTAGGTAGAAATCAAGAAGGAGCATCAAGTGTTGATGGCCAATAAGACCACTAGTTTCAAGAAAAAGGCAAAGGGAAGAAGAAGGGGAACTTCAAGAAGAACAGCAAGCAAGTTGTTGCTCAGAGAAGAAACCCAAGTCTGGACCTAAGCCCGAGATCGAGTGCTTCTACCGCAAGCGCATCGGTCATCGGAAGCGGAACTGCCCCAAGTATTTGGCGGATAAGAAGGATGTCAATTTGAACAAAGGTATATGTGATATACATGTTATTGATGTGTACCTTACTAATGCTCGCAGTAGCACCTGAGTATTTGATACTGGTTCTGTTGCTAATATTTGCAACTCGAAATAGGGGCTACGGATTAAGCTTAGATTGACTAAGGACGAGGTGACGATGCGCATGGGAAATGGTTCCAAAGTCGATTTGATCGCGGCCGGCACACTACCTCTACATCTACCTTCGGGATTAGTTTTAGACCTAAATAATTATTATTTGGTGCCAGCGTTGAGCATGAACATTATATCTGGATCTTGTTTGATGCAAGACGGTTATTCATTTAAATCAAAGAATAATGGTTGTTCTATTTATATAAGTAATATCCTTTATGGTCATGCACCCTTGAAGAGTGGTCTATTTTTGTTGAATCTCGATAGTGGTAATACACATATTCATAATGTTGAAGCCAAAAGATGCAGAGTTGATAATGATAGTGCAACTTATTTGTGGCATTGCCGTTTAGGTCATATCGGTGTAAAGCGCATGAAGAAACCCCATACTGATGGACTTTTGGAACCACTTGATTATGAATCACTTGGTACTTGTGAACCGTGCCTCATGGGCAAGATGACTAAAACGCCGTTCTCCGGAACTATGGAGAGAGCAACAGATTTGTTGGAGATCATACATACAGATGTATGTGGTCCGATGAATGTTGAGGCTCGTGGCGGATATCGTTATTTTCTCACCTTCACAGATGATTTAAGAAGATATGGGTATATCTACTTAATGAAACATAAGTCTGGAACATTTGAAAAGTTCAAAGAATTTCAGAGTGAAGTTGAAAATCATCGTAACAAGAAAATAAAGTTTCTATGATCTGATCGTGGAGGAGAATATTTGAGTTATGAGTTTGGTCTTCATTTGAAACAATGCGGAATAGTCGCAACTCACGCCACCCGGAACACCACAGCGTAATGGTGTGTCCGAATGTCGTAATCGTACTTTACTAGATATGGTGCGATCTATGATGTCTCTTACTGATTTACCGCTATTGTTTTGGGGTTATGCTTTAGAGACGGCCGCATTCACATTAAATAGGGCACCATCAAAATCCGTTGAGACGACGCCTTATGAACTATGGTTTGGCAAGAAACCAAAGTTCTCATTTCTGAAAGTTTGGGGCTACGATGCTTATGTGAAAAAGCTTCAACCTGATAAGCTCGAACCCAAATCGGAGAAATGTGTCTTCATAGTATACCCAAAGGAGACTGTTGGGTACACCTTCTATCACAGATCCGAAGGCAAGACTTTTGTTGCTAAATTCGGAGTTTTTCTAGAGAAGGAGTTTCTCTCGAAAGAAGTGAGTGGGAGGAAAGTAGAACTTGATGAGGTAACTATACCTGCTCCCTTATTGGAAAGTAGTTCATCACAGAAACCGGTTTCTGCGACACCTACACCAATTAGTGAGGAAGTTAATGATGATGATCATGGAACTTCAAATCAAGTTGTTACTGAACCTCGTAGGTCAACCAAAGTAAGATCCGCACCAGAGTGGTACGGTAATCCTGTTCTGGAGGCTATGTTACTAGACCATGACGAACCTACGAACTATGAAGAAGAAATGGTGAGCCCAGATTCCGCAAAATGGCTTGAGGCCATGAAATCTGAGATGGGATCCATGTATGAGAACAAAGTGTGGACTTTGGTTGACTTTCCCGATGATCGGCAAGCAATTGAGAATAAATGGATCTTCAAGAGGAAGACTGACGCTGGCGGTAATGTTACTGCCTATAAAGCTTGACTTGTTGCAAAAGGTTTTCGACAAGTTCAAGGGATTGACTACGATGAGACCTTCTCACCCGTAGCGATGCTTAAGTCTGTCCGAATCATGTTAGCAAATGCCGCATTTTATGATTATGAAATTTGGCAAATGGATGTCAAAACTGCATTCCTGAATGGATTTCTGGAAGAAGAGTTGTATATGATACAACCGGAAGGTTTTGTCGATCCAAAGGGAGCTAACAAGTGTGCAAGCTCCAGCGATCCATTTATGGACTGGTGCAAGCCTCTCGGAGTTGGAATAAACGCTTTGATAGTGTGATCAAAGCATTTGGTTTTGTACAGACTTTTGGAGAAGCCTGTATTTACAAGAAAGTGAGTGGGAGCTCTGTAGCATTTCTGATATTATATGTGGATGACATATTGCTGACTGGAAATGATATAGAATTTCTGGATAGCATAAAGGGATACTTGAATAAGAGTTTTTCTATGAAAGACCTCGGCGAAGCTGCTTACATATTGGGCATCAAGATCTATGGAGATAGATCAAGACGCTTAATTGGACTTTCACAAAGCACATACCTTGACAAAGTTTTGAAGAAGTTCAAAATGGATCAAGCAAAGAAAGGGTTCTTGCCTGTGTTACAAGGTGTGAATTTGAGTAAGACTCAATGCCCGACCATTGCAGAAGATAGAGAAAATGAAAGATGTTCCCTATGCTGCAGCCATAGGCTCTATCATGTATGCAATTCTGTGTGCCAGACCTGATGTGTGCCTTGCTATTAGTTTAGCAGGGAGGTACCAAAGTAATCTAGGAGTGGATCACTGGACATCGGTCAAGAACATCCTGAAATACCTGAAAAGGACTAAGGATATGTTTCTTGTTTATGGAGGTGATAAAGAGCTCATCGTAAATGGTTACGTTGATGCAAGCTTTGACACTGATCTGGACGATTCTAAATCGCAAACCGGATACGTGTTTACATTGAACGGTGGAGCTATCAGTTGATGCAGTTCTAAACAAAGCGTCGTGGCGGGATCTACGTGTGAAGCGGAGTACATAGCTGCTTCAGAAGCAGCAAATGAAGGAGTTCATATCCGATCTAGGTGTCATACCTAGTGCATCGGGTCCAATGAAAATCTTTTGTGACAATATCGTGCAATTGCCTTGGCGAAGGAATCCAGATTTCACAAGAGGACCAGGCACATCAAGAGACGCTTCAATTCCATCCGGGATTTAGTCCAGGTGGGAGACATAGAAATTTGCAAGATACATACGGATCTGAATGTCGCAGACCCGTTGACTAAGCCTCTTCCACGAGCAAAACATGATCAGCACCAAGGCTCCATGGGTGTTAGAATCATTACTGTAATCTAAATTATTGACTCTAGTGCAAGTGGGAGACTGAAGGAAATATGCCCTAGAGGCAATAATAAAGTTATTATTTATTTCCTTATATCATGATAAATGTTTATTATTCATGCTAGAATTGTATTAACCGGGAACATAATACATGTGTGAATACATAGACAAACAGTATGTCACTAGTATGCCTCTACTTGACTAGCTCGTTGATCAAAGATGGTTAAGTTTCCTAGTCATTGACATGGGTTGTCATTTGATTAACAGGATCACATCATTAGAAGAATGATGTGATTGACATGACCCATTCCATTAGCTTAGCACCCAATCGTTTAGTATGTTGCTATTGCTTTCTTCATGACTTATACATGTTCCTATGACTATGAGATTATGCAACTCCTGTTTACCGGAGGAACTCTTTGTGTGCTACCAAATGTCACAATGTAACTGGGTGATTATAAAGGTGCTCTACAGGTGTCTCCGAAGGTACTTTTTGGGTTGGCGTATTTTGAGATTAGGATTTGTCACTCCGATTGTCGAGAGGTATCTCAGGCCCTCTCGGTAATGCACATCACTTAAGCCTTGCAAGCATTGCAACTAATGAGTTAGTTGCGGGATGATGTATTACGGAATGAGTAAAGAGACTTGCTTGCAACGAGATTGAACTAGGTATTGAGATACCGACGATCGAATCTCGGGCAAGTAACATACCAATGACAAAGGAACAACGTATGTTCTTATGCGGTCCGACCGATAAAGATCTTCGTAGAATATGTGGGAGCCAATATGAGCATCCAGGTTCCGCTATTGGTTATTGACCGGAGACGTGTCTCGGTCATGTCTACATAGTTCTCGAACCCGTAGGGTCCGCACGCTTAACGTTTTGATGATAGTTATATTATGAGTTTTGATGTACCGAAGGTTGTTTGGAGTCCCGGATGTGATCACGGACATGACGAGGAGTCTCGAAATGGTCGAGACATGAAGATTGATATATTGAAAGCCTATGTTTGGATATCAAAAATGTTCCGGGTGAAATCCGGATTTTACCGGAGTACCGGGAGGTTACCGGAACCCCCCGGGAGGTTATTGGGCCATAGTGGGCCTTAGTGGAAGATAGGAGAGGCGGCCAAGGCAAGGGCCGCGCGCCCCTCCCCCCTAGTCCGAATAGGACAATGAGAGGGGCGGCGCCCCCCCCCCCCTTCCTTCTTCTCCTCCACCTCTTTCCCCCTCCACTCCTAGTCCAACTAGGAAAAGGGAGGGAGTCCTACTCCCGGTGGGAGTAGGACTCCTTCTGGCACGCCCCCTCTCCTGGCCGGCCGCACCCCCTCCCCCCTTGCTCCTTTATATACGGGGCAGGGGGCACCCCAAAGACACAACAATTGATAGTTTGATCTTTTAGCCGTGTGCGGTGCCCCCCTCCACCATAGTCCACCTCGATAATACCGTAGCGGTGCTTAGGCGAAGCCCTGCGTCGGTAGAACATCATCATCGTCACCACGCCGTCGTACTGACGAAACTCTCCCTCAACACTCGGCGGAGGCGGAGTTCGAGGGACGCCATCGAATGAGCGTGTGCTGAACTCGGAGGTGCCGTATGCTCGGTACTTGATCGGTCGGATCGTGAAGACGTGCTGACTACATCAACCGCGTTGTGCTAACGCTTTCGCTTTCGGTCTACGAGGGTACGTGGACAACACTCTCCCCTCTCATTGCTATGCATCACCATGATCTTGCGTGTGCGTAGGAATTTTTTTGAAATTACTATGTTCCCATCATGTTCAACATGTATTCGAAAAATATGTTCAACGTGTATTTGGAAACAACTCCATGAAGTCTATAAAAAACGGCCTCGTGAGTCTTGCATTCGGCTAAGGGGGTAGCTAGCAGGATAGATGATAGAGGAGTGGTTGGGACGGTTCGCTTGGTGAGGATTGCGGTGGCACATTTTTTTTAATTTTGATTAGAAACGGGGGTGGGGACTCAAAACAAATCGTTTTCTTTTGTGTGAAGATTTTGAATCACTAGAATCACCAAAACCGCTGCTTTCGGCTTTGGGTGCGTGGTAGTGCATTTTCCAGAATCGATTTTACAGAGCTGGGTAGGAATCAGTTGTCTTTGTTTGGGATTCTGATTTCGAAAGACACGGAATCTGAAAATCACTAGCTGCAGCACAAACAAAGGCCACCTAAGTGTGTTGCCTACTAGCTTTCAGCTTATGTCTCGTCGTCATCCTTATCGTCGTCACCATTATCCTCCTCCTCCTCCTCCATAGTAGCACCACAATCCCCCTCCTCCTTATCATCATCAAGGGCCTCCTCCTTGCTGGCAGATTCTGCCAATTCTTTAGTTGATTTGCCAAAATTCGTGGTATAGTAGTTAAATGGGCTTCACCCGTCTCATGTGCATGCTAGCCAGGCCCAGCAGCATGCTCACTAGAAAGCTTCACGCGAGAGGCGTCCTTGAGGGTAGCCCACCCCCGTCACCCAGCGAGTGATCCATCTGGCAAGTGTCTATGTAAGAGGCCCCCCGAGGGGATTTTTTATCAAAAAAGACCACCTGTCGGATTGAAATGATAAAAAAGACCACCTATGACTTAAAGCGACAAAAAAGACCCCCTCGCCGTGGCGGCAGGCGCGCCGGGCGACACGTGGCGCCTGCCGCCATGAGATGAGTATGAATAAACACCAATTAACTGCATATGAGGTCATCGACGTGGCGGCATGTCCCACCTTTGCAGCGGCAATGCGTGTCGTCATTATTAGCTCGCTCTGCGGATCTCATCGTGCAGGCCGCCTCATACGCTGGCGGCATGGCCCACCATTTCCGTTCCATTTCGATCGCGGAATCACTGTGGCGGTGGCGCTGGTAGATCGGCGGCGGCGGCCCTCACGCGCCGTGTGGCGGTATACGTGTTGCCTGGCGCGCCTGCCGCCATGGTGAAGAGGGTCTTTTTTGTCACTTTGATCCATACGTGGCCTTTTTTGTCAAATGGATTCGGCAGGTGGTCTTTTTTGACGAAAAATCCCCCGAGGGAACATTAGCGTTGTACTTCCTCCATTTTTTTTTGCTATCTCACATCTAGATGTGATATAGCTATGTCACATCTATTAAGCTGCTATAATATTCGTGCAAGGGTGATCGTAGGCTCGTGCTGGTTTTCTTGTGCGTCGATTGTCTTGTCGTGGGCTATGTTGTGTTTTGTGTTGTTTTTGTCTGGGCCTGGTCCATGTAGCATGACCTTTTTTTCATATGGGCTACACGTTGAATTGCAAGAGTCGGGCTAACTCTTTGTTCAAATGGTTTCAACCATTTGTTTTGTGTTGTCTCTTCTCATTCTCACTCTTTCTATTTGTTTATCAGTCAGTTTTTCTTTGTTTTTTTATTTGCTTTATTTTATTTTTATTTTTAGCTTTTTAAAATTTCTTCATTCTAAATTTATGAATTTATTTTGAAAATCATGAATTTTTTTCCTGGTGTCAGTTGCTTGTCCATCATCAAACACAAAAATGTAAATATCACTCCTGTCATGCAACTACATGTCATCAACATGACTAGAGGTGCTCATTTTGGCTCGCATGAGGCAGTTTTGTGGTCATTTTTATTTGTACGATTCTATTATTTTTCTGTCCTTTGTGGCTTGCAACTAGACATAATGGAACCCAACCATAATTCTGCATGCCATGCTTATTACCACGATTTGTACTGAATCAATATGCAGCTGGACTAGATTTTTTTTCAATTGCATGTCCCCCCTCGACATGTCACATGTCGCATCCTTTTTTTGTTCTAGTTGTAACTCCAACCTCAACATGCAACTGGCCCTGATTTTTTTTATAGTTGCAGTCTCATCCTTGACATGCAACTGGGCAGTTTTTTAGTTCAAATGCACTCTTGACACACAATTGGGCCCTGGTTTTTTTTTCTATTTTGTAAAATGTAATGAATAATATTTTTGTGAACAATTTTATAAAATTTGAAAAGAACTTTTAATTTGTTATGAAAACATTACACCGGCACTACTTTGTAAAATGTAATGAATAATATTTTTGTGAATAATATTTTTTTTCTCATTGATGTTTTTGGAGTTCTATCCGATGTAATCACTTTTTGCGGTCTCTTTGTTGGGATCTGATGAATTGTGAGTTTATGATCAGATCTATCCATGAATATTATTTGAGTTTTTTCTGAACTCTTTTATGCATGATTACTATAGCTTCGTATTTCTCTCCGATCTATTGATTTGGTTTGGCCAACTAGATTGATTTTTCTTGCAACGGGAGAGATGCATTGTAATGGGTTCGATCTTGCGGTGCTCAATCCCAGTGAAAGAAGGGGACATGACACGTATGTATCGTTGCTATTAAGGGTAAAAAGATGGGGTTTATACATACGTGAGTTTATCTTGTCTACATCATGTCATCTTGTATACATCATGTCATCTTGCCTAAGGCGTTACTCTGTTTTTTTATAAACTTAATACACTAGATGCATGCCGGATAGCGGTCGATGTGTGGAGTAATAGTAGTAGATGCAGGCAGGAGTTGGTCTAGTTGTATCGGACGTGATGCCTATATATGATCACTGCCTTGGATATTGTCATAATTATTTGCTTTTCTATCAGTTACCCAACAGTAATTTGTTTACCCACTGTATGCTATTTTCAAGAGAGAAGCCTCTAGTGAAAACTATGTCCCCAGGGTCTATCTTTTATCATATATTAAAACCAAAAATACCTTGTTGTGTTTTTCTTTTATTTATTTTATTTTGTATTTTTGTCCGAACTATCTATCAAATACCATACAATTTAATCTTGCTTGTAACCGTCAAGGGATTGACAACCCCTTGTTCGCCTTGGGTTGCAAGAATTTGTTGTTTGTGTGTAGGTGTTGCTAACGAGTTCTTGCTTGGTTCTCCTACTGGATTGATAACATTGGTTCTTAACCGAGGGAAATACCTATCTCTACTGTACTACGTCATCCTCTCCTCTTTGGGGAAATCCCAACGCAGTTCACAAGTAGCATTAACGTGAACTATTCATCTTGCTTCGCGATATATTACAAACACCTGAGGTGAGATTTATCGGCATCCCCGTGAATCAACAACTTGTCCACTATGCCAGTTACCTCATTACTGGTTTTGTTCTATTTTCTCATTTCCGCGTTCCGACGTCCCTGTGATCAAATCACACTATGTCTGGCTAGACAATTATGGATACCATAACACCCAGAGGACCCCAAGAATATCTCTCCATCGTCGAAGGAGCAAATCCCAATCTTGATATATCAAGTTCCTTGTCATGCTTTTCCGTGAACCCGTAAGCCGCCGTAATAGCCACCCTGTTACATGAACAAACCCCAAAGTTCATTAAGCAAGTACGAAGGAACTCGAAACTCTTATGGTCTAAGGAATTATGCAAATGTTAACTTCCTCTGTGTTATTAATCATTAACTTGTGACAGATGTATCTCATAGTATAACATCAAATTGGGTCGATTCAACACAAGTGTTCTTCTAACACTTTGTCCTCAAAAGTTGATGGCAAAGTCATGCCCATGATTAGGAAAACGGAACCATCATGCAGCACTTGGGCTAGTCTTAGAGACACAAGTAGGTATACATTTTACCGTTTATTACTCTACACATGAACACATGAGTTTCCCTCCTAGCGTCGTGCAGGGCCGGGCGGGCAAAATCTGAGGCCCTGTGCGAAACAAAAAATTAGGCCCTATCTCGCTAAAAAAATGAACTAATAACAAGCAAAAAAATTGTGGGGAAAATTAACGAGCAATTATAATGGAAAGTATATATATCTCACAGAAATTTTTATAATGTAAATAATATAATGTCAATGTTTTGCAATTAGACGAATAGTCTAACTCACCTACTTTTGGGTCCTGTCCGGTTGAACCGCAACACTGTGATCTTTAATCGAGGAGGTAAGAACCAATCTCTACCGAAGTAACGATCCACGCCAAAAGTTAAATTAAGAATTAAAATTTAGGAGTAGGAACTGAAGGATTCGCTAAGCACCTGAAGGCTGGAGTCGGTCAGTTGGTCACGGATTGATCCGACGAGACGACGAGTCTGAAAATTAGGAGAGGAAGCCACGAAGCCAACGACAGCGGCCTGAATCCGACGACCGACGAGACGATCTCATCTCTTTTTTTCGTCTCCTGACTCCTGTAGCAGCGCCGACGGGACTGTCGTTGGCCTGTTAGTTTCCAGATCGAGGCGATCCCGATTGACTTGTATAGCGATCCCTTTTTTTGACCCACGATTCAGTTTCCATCGCTAGAGAGAAGTTTCCTTTTTTTCTTTGGAAAAGATCGATCGACTCAAGCGACGAGCCGAGGAGCTCCAGCGCTCGATGGCCTCGACTCAGGCCCAGCTCCAGCGCCCAGCGGCCTAGTGCTGCAGCTGCTACGCTTTTTTTCTAGAAATACTAGGCCTATATAAAAAAATTGGGGCCCCTTAAAATTACGGGCCCTGTGCGGGCCGCACATTTGGCACCACTATGGGCCCGGCCCTGGCGTCGTGGTTATTGCAGACTAGAGAATCATTGCAGTTATAGCATGGAACACAAACATCAATTACAAACTTGAAGATACAAAATAACTATTATCATTGCCTCCAGGGAATATCTCCTATAGGTGGGGGACACATTTTTATTACAGTTTCTAAATCCATCCTCCACACGCAACTGGGGCAGTGTTTTATCCTAGTTGCAACTCCACCCTCGATATGCAACTGAGGACCACATTTTTGTCCTAGTTGCAAGTCCATCATTGACACACAACTGGACCCAGCCCATTTTGGACGATGTTACAAGTTCACCCTCGACACGCAACTGGGGGTGGCGGCGACCCCTTTTTTCTCAGTTGCAACTCCACCCTAGAGACGCAATTGGGGGTCCGACCCATTTTTGTCCTAGTTGCAAGTCTATCCTTCATACGCGATTGCCCCTGAACCATTTTTGCCCTAGTTGCAAATTCACACTCGACACGCAACTGGGGTCGCGGCCAATTTTTGTCCTAGTTGAAAGTTCATCATCGACACGCAATTAGGGGGTTGCTTTTTGTCCCCGTTGCAACTCCACCCTCGATAAGCAATTGAGGGCCCTAATCATTTTTGTCCCAATTGCAAGTGCATCCTCGACACGTAATGAGACCTGACCCGTTTTTGTCCTAGTTGCAAGACCACACTCGACATGCAACTGGGGTGTGGGGCGATCCCTTTTTGTCTTAATTGCAACTCCATCCACGATACGCAACAGGGGGCTCGATCCATTTTTGTCGTAGTTGCAAGTCAATCCTCGACACGCAACCCGACCCATTTTCATTCCAGTTGCAAGTCCACCCTCGACACGCAACTAGGGGTGGGGTCTATGGGGCGATCCATTTTTGTCCAAGTTGCAATTCCACCCTTGATATGCAACTGGTGGGCCCGATAAACTTTTGTCCTAGTTGCAAGTCCATCCTCCTTGTTTTTTCTTTTTTCTTTCAAGTTTTCCTTTTTTTTAACTCATGATTTTTTAATGATAGTTGCATGACAGTCATCGAACATGCAACTAGATCCCTCACCTTTCAATTTCATGTGTCGCCCCCGCCACACAACTGCGCGTCTTCAATATAAGTGCCACAAGCATGTCTTTAACATTTTTTAAATAAATGATTACAATTTTTTACATGTTTTTGTAATAATCTTTCCAAATAAACTTTGTGCTTTTTTCTTTATATAGCTGGATTTTTTAATACACGTTGATGTTTTTGAAATACATGATTAACTTTTTTTCCAATATATGTTTTGAACAGTTTTTCCATTATGTGTTAATTTGTTTTTTTCAAATAAACATTGAACATTTGTTTGAAAAATACAAAACATTTTTATACTACATGGACATATTTTACCTTTGTATAGACATTTTTTAAATGGCACAAACATATCCTTTTAAATATTACATATATATTTTTAAATGGTAGGAAACATTCATTTGGATTACGCGAACATGTTTAGGTTGTATAACATTTTTCTTCTAAAGTTTCACATACATTTCTTGAAACGTATGAGCATTTTTCAAATGTCACATACATTTCTTGAAACGTGTGAGCATTTTTCAAATGTCACAAACAATTTTTTGGATTGTTATCAACATTTGTTTACAGTGTGCTAACATAAAATTCACATTGCGTCAACATTTTTTGAATTTGCGGTGAACATTTTTAAAACATGTGGACACTTTTCTAAAAGTTACATGAACATAAAAGAATGTTTTCATGTATCTCTAAATTATTAACGAATATACATTTTATACGAGAAACAACATTCTTGTGAAGTAAAAGGATAAGCCATCGAACGGAAAAAAAGTAAAGAAAAGAAAAAAGAACGGAGGATAGCCTAGCCTAACCGAACAAAGCTACTTAAACTAAACTGAACGGGGCCCCAAGACACTGGCGAGGCGAGCTTCCGTCTCGCCGCAAGCACCTGGACAACTGCAAAAAATAAAAACACAAAGAAAAGAATAAACAAGGATAAAACTGATGACATAACTATGTAGACATACCATTTGTTTACTTTGCGTATAAATTTTTTCTGAAGTCAAACTAAGCAAAGTTTGACAAAATTTACCTTAAGAAATATCAACATCTACAACACTAAAGTTATATGGTATAATTTATTTGGTGATGCATTTAATGATATTAATTTCATATTGTTAATGTTTTTTATAGAGTTGGTCAAACTTTGCAAAGTTTGACTTGAGACAAAATTTATATAACACTAAAAGGAAACGGAGTTAGTATTAGCATCCTTTTGAGATTCGGGGCACGATGGCCTTGTTGATATACGTCAGAACGAGTTGTGATGCCCTAAGTAGAGTAGTAAGAAGAGAACTGATAAACCTGGATAAAGTAACCAATGATATAGTCTTCTTTTATTGATATAGGTAGCGATACATGCGTTCTTTAGCACCGAAAGAACTGGACGAAACTTTTTTGTAACAACGCGTACTCTAAAACAAAACAAACTTTGGCAAGACTAGTAGAAAACAAAGCCTGAATCTCAAGGTGGATCATGCATGCTATAAGATGCACGTACAGATTCTTTATCATTGTTAGACCGTACCACTCGATCCTACAAGTAGCTTTCAGCTTATGTCTCGTCGTCATCGTTATCGTCATCATCGCCACTATTATCCTTGGCATCATCGGAATCCTCCTCCTCCTCGTCGTCCTTAGCATCATCACCAGAATCCTCCTCCTCCTCCTTACTGCAGGTAGTGGCAGATTCTGCCAACAATTCTTTCTTTGAGTTTAGGAGGTCGATAAGAGCATGGAGCGCGACATCTGGCTCTTCGCTCCTCATCAAGGTCTCGGCGACCTCTGCAGGCGTCACATCCACCTCCGCCATGAGCTCCTCGATCTGTGGATAGGTGGCATGGTAGTCGATGGAGTGGTAGTTGTTGACGAGAATCCTCAAGGCCTCGGTGGTGCAGTATCCCATGTGGACGTGCATGTCCATCCTGCCGGGCCGTAGAAGCGCAGGGTCGAGACGGTCCTTGTAGTTGGTGGTGAAGACGATGATCCTCTCCTCCCCGCTGGTGGACCATAGGCCGTCGATGATGTTGAGAAGCCCGGACAAGGTTACCTGCTTGTTGCTGTTGTCGTCCTTGGTGGTGCTAGAACTAGAAGAAGTGCTACTACTACTAGTAGTATCATCTCCTCGTTGTTTGAGGTCAATGGTGCAGTCGATGTCCTCGATGACGAGGACGGACTGGTTGGTCATGCCGATGAGAAGCTTCCTGAGGTCGGAGTTGCTGTGGACGCCGGTGAGCTCGAGGTCGTAAATGTCGAAGCGGAGGTGGTTGGCCATGGCGGCGATGAGGCTGGACTTGCCGGTGCCGGGCGGGCCGTGGAGCAGGTAGCCCCTCTTCCAGGCCTTGCCGATCTTCTTGAAGTATGCCTTTCTCTTGATGAACTTGTCGAGGTCGTCGATGACGGAGCGCTTGAGCGTGCGGTCCATGGCGAGCGTGTCGAAGGTGGAGGGGTGGTTGAGGTCCATGGGAGACCAGTCGGAGCCGTCGTTCATGTAGATGGTGAGAGGCCTGTCCTTGTCCCTTATCTCCTTGGCGGTGGCGAGGATGTGGGGGACGTATGCCTTGATGGCCTTGTCCTTGTGCTTCTTGTGGAAGGTGAGCTGGTAGTACTGCCTGCCGCCGCCGCGGCCGAGGGTGGTGGAGGAGTCGCCGGGGAGGTCGTGGGAGTGGAGGCTCCATCTGAACTCGGCGCCTTGGTAGACCTCGATCATCTCCTCGCCCTCCTCCATACCCAGGACGAGCTTCTCGGGGTCGTCCTCGTCGTCCAGGCCAAAGCCGCCGCTGCTGAGGCGCAGGCGCTGCACGTCGCGGGTGGCGTTGTCGTTCTCCATGCGCCACGCGAGGTAGGTCTTGACGGAGTAGAAGACGTTGTTGGTGTAATACCCGTCGGTCTTCTCGACGACGATGGTGTGGCGCCACGCCATGCGGGACTGCAGGCCGCTGAGGCAGTAGGAGAGCAGGCTGCGCGCCTCGGGCGGGATCAGGTCGTTGGCGAGGCTGCGCACCAGCATCATGGACGCGGCGACGGACGTGGCCATGGCCATGACCTCTTTGGCCTTCTCGTAGGACGCCGACGACGACGAAGCAGGCATGGCGACTTGGCGACTAGGGTCTCGATCGAGATCTGGTCGTTCTTCTTGAAAAGGGCCGGCGAACCCGCGTGATTTGATCGAGTCTCGATCTGATTCTGATGGCGCTTCTGCTGTTTTGGGGACCTCAAACTTGTGCTGCCACGGTGCCACTTCATATACTAGCCCGAGCCTGCCCGAGTTCGTCGCAAAACTGGACTGGAATCCGACACAAACTCAACCTCTCCTAATAAACTGCGGCTCACGGAACAATTTTCTTTTTTCGCACGGAACAAAATTTTGCTGAGTTTACTTCCTTATATCCTTGTTATATAATTGACAACCGAGTTGCTATTATACCTTTCTTCGCGGACCTGTTTAGCAAAGAACTGTATATGATTCTGCACTACAAGGGAAAGGAACAAACCCCTCTGCTCAAATTATGCTTTTGGTGGCTTTTATTTATTCCAACTTCTAATTTATTTAAAATTCAGTAAAAAATAATTAAGTAAATGAAAAAAAATACATTTCTTTGAAAACACAATATAGACATAGACGCTCACAAATATGTGCAAATACTACAGAAAAAATAGCATTTTTAACCATGGTGAAGTGTAAGCCGAGTGTTACACTAGATTTGTGTACTTGGCTAAATGTGTATCGGTTTATGGCCTATAAGCCGAGTGTCAGTTATCGGGTACTGGGCTTATACGTAAGCCGAGAATAAAACAGTGGCACCCGGAGAAAAAAAACAGAGAACAGGCGGCGCCACGTGCTCCAGCTGCTATACATGGATCTCGGGTGTGTTTGGTTGCTTCCCTCGTAAAAGTTTGCCTAGCCTGGAGCATCCCTGAGACCTGCCTGGACCGTGTTTGGTTGACGTCCTGGGCTATACGAATCAAGCCTGGCCTGCAAGACCTGACAAGAAGGGATTAGCCTGGCCTGGCCATCCGGCAGCGTGGTTAGCCTGAGCTAGGCTTCCCGTTTCCTACGCCTGGGTTTGCCTGCAGCTACGCCTGGCATTAGTTTATTATTTCGTTTGCATAGAATCAATGGATGTGGGTTTCTCTATGTATTAATTGTAGTGTAAATCAACAGCATGCCCAGGGCACAAACCAAAGGCATGTCCACCAGGCTAGCCTGGCCAGGCAAAATTGTCCAACATTTGAGGCTCAATCTAGGCATGAGTTTTCTTCACGCACGTTGTCCAGGTCTTGAACCAAACTGGCCCCTCGTCTTGGGACTGGATCCGGTTGGAGAAGAGGAAAGAAGGCCGATTGTCGCCAGAGGCCATGCTCGGCGCCGGAGAGCAGGGGCGGAGCTGGGCCCCGGGCACCCAAGGCCCAGGCCCATGGAGTGAGAAAATTTTCCAGCTAGTATATGTAAAGATTTTTTCATAGGCCCAGGGTTCAGCCCAGTCAAAGGAGGCCCATAGCCAGCGATCCACGAATCAGACAACAGAAGCCAGCGATCCACGCCTTAGGCCTTCTTTGGTTCATAGGATAGGAATACTATAGTAATAGGAAAATCATAAGTGTGGTGACATGCATGTCAAATCCTATAAAGAAAAAGATGCCATTTGATGCATAGGATAGGATTTTTTCCATTGAGTCTAGTCTAAGGCCTCCTTTGGTTCATAGGATAGGAATAATATAGGAATAGGAAAATCATAGGAAGTGAGATGACATGCATATCAAATCCTATAAAGAAAGAGATGTCATTTGATGTATAGGATATGATTTTTTCCATTGAGTCTAGGCTAATGTTTTTTTCCCTTTGAAATGTGAAGGATTGATTCCTATCCTACGTAGGAATACGAATCCATTCCTATAAACCAAAGGGCTTCAAAGGAATTTTTCCTGTGAAATTCCTATCCTTTGCAATTCCTACAATATTCCTATGAACCAAAGGAGGCCTAATATTTTTTCTCCAAAACGTGAAGGATTGAATCCTATCCTACATAGGAATAGGAATCCATTCCTACAAACCAAAGGGCTTCGCGGGAATTTTTTCTTTGCAAATCCTATCCTATGGAATTCCTACAAAAATCCTACAAACTCAGCTGCATCACCTTTCGATCTCGCCGTGGCGGCTTGCGTGGCGCCCTGAATCCACCATTGCGGTGTCCCTTGGCTTCCCCGGGTAGGCCCCTGCTCCGCCCCTGTGTGTGTGTGAGAGAGGGGGGGAGGGGGTGGCGCCAGCTGATAGATCTGGGAGGATCCAATAACCAAGATCAGGATCCTTGGGGTGCTTGTGGCAACCACGCAAAATGCAGCATGTTTGCCAAGTATAAGCAGAAGGATACTCGACAAATATATTTTTTTCTTATTATTATCATTTTTTTTATTTTATTTGTATTTTTTCTAGTGGCGGACTCCGGCCAGCGCACCCATTGAGAAAAAACACCACAGGCAATAAAAGGGCCTAAAACGTGCTTGATGTATTAAATGTATAAAACTGTGATTAATTTATTAACTAGGGCAAATAAGCCGGACGAAGTGCAAATTTTTTACGTATACCATGTAATGGTGTATGTTGCCTATAGAAAAAAAATTCAAATTCAAATGAAAACCAAAAATAAAATAAAGACAACATGAAAAAAATACAGAAAAACACAACTAAACTCTAGGAAAAGGCATCATGGGCCGGCCCATTCTCCCGTGGTACGAGATCTTCTCAGAAAGAAAAGGCTTTCTTTATCCCTGAGAGAGACGAAAAGGCCAGCACAGCAGAGATGGTCCCGGACGCAAATATATTTCCCATGCTATGAACCCATGATTCCCATGGGAAAAAAAATGGGTGCCCCTATATCTTGCCTTCAGAGAGTCCAGCTTCCGCCTCGCTGAAGGGGCGAGAGAGGTGCGCCGAACCACACGTGTGGCAGGCCACAACCTTTTCTTCTGTTTTTGTAACTTTTTCTTTACTTTTGTACTTCTATTAATACTTTATAAAATATTTTGAATTTACTTATTACAAAAAACATCTACAGAAAATATTTGAAGCTTTTTGAACAAGTATTTGAAAATGTTGAACAAGGATGTGTAGAGAAAAATCTCCCTGGAGAGCAGAGACCAGTCCCTGCTTCTCCCCTTTCCTCTGCTCTTTTTACTCTTTTTTTTAGCGAGTCTGCTCTTTTTAGTTACTATATGCACGCGCGAATGGGCCGGCCAATACGACGTGGCGGATGGAAAACCTTCAGCGAGAGATGCTACCCTGGCTGCTTAATGCGAGACATAGCGTTCGCGAAAAAAACTGATCCAAATCTGAAACCCTCGCTGGCCGCCGTCTAGTACGGAACATTTAGAATATTTTTGCATACATGAAGGCGAGTAATACTATCGATGGGGCGTGTGGTTGCCGTTGTTCCCCTTGTTTTCACTGTACCCTCCCATGGCGGGAACCACCAGTCTCGCCTTCACCAGCTGCTGTTGCACGCGCCGGGAGCTGCTCTTCTTCCACGGGATGGAGGAAGGCGTCGCCGTACAGCGGCAAGCAGCAGGCGCCGCCCGCCTGAAATTGGAGACGATCGTCGTGAGGGTAATAAACCTTCTTCTTCTTCCTTGCCGCTTCTATATATCTCGCAATTGGAGAACTTATGGCAATTCAAAAATTTAGATTGTTACTGTTTGAACAATAGATTATTGGTCTTCTATAGTTCTATTGGAAGAGACACTAAATCATCTTATATAGGAGAGTACTGATCAAATTCTTATGATAGGAGTGGACAACAGTAGAAAATCATGTCTTCGGTTCTGGAAAACAGATTCAGGCGTACTGATGATCTAATATCATCTTATTGTATACTAGTTTTTTTTAAAACAAAGGCAAAAGACTTGCCTAATTCATTAATAAAGGAGGAGAATTTTAGAGTACATAATAGTGGCTCCACAACATAGCCAGTCTGTCAACAAAAAGAAAACAATAACTACTCTCGCAGCATGATAATGCTTCAGGTGCCTAGCTCCTGTCGTGACCCAAAGTTTAGCTTCATCTTGAATTAGTTTTAGAATGTAGAAGGGCGGCGTCGGTTTCTTCCTAAAAACTAGCGTTTCTCTCGTTTCAAATGGCCCAACCGACAAGCATTGTAAGGGAAGCCATGGCATTCCGGTTCGCCGTATTGGCTTCGACATGTTTGTCCACCAATGCTTGATGTTGCGCTCCGCCTGCCATTGATGGATCTCGAGAGCCCCTAGGCCAAGCCACTCCTTTACCAATCTCCATATGCGCAAGGTGAACCTACACCGAAAGAAGAGGTGCGCGGATGTCTCGTTTGCCCTTCTGCAGAGGGTGCACAGGCCGCAATTCTCGCAACCTCGCTTCTTCAATCTATCCGCCGTCCATATCCTGTTTTGAATCGCTAGCCAAGAGGAGAGCTTGACCTTGGGAGGTGCCCAAACCTTCCAAATAGTCTTGTTCATGGTCGTCGCCGTGGAGCCCAAGAACTGGATCCTATAAGCAGAGGCCGCCGAATACTCACAGTCCGCCTCAAATTTCCAGGATATGTCATCATCAATGTCGGAGGGAGTACTATGGAACTATCTTCGTTGTCGGGTTGATCAAATTTTGTCAAAGAAGCATTAACATGCTTTAAATTCACACTGTTTGACCGCCACATACAACGTCACAACGTTGGTCTGTCTTTTCATGATGCGGTATTTATACAAGAATCCTGAGTATCAGAACCTTTCTACTCTGATTTTCAGTTTGTTTGTTTCTCTCACTCCAACACTGTTCTTTTTCATTATGACACGAGAAGATATGGAGATCTACACCTAAGCATATATATCAGGAATTTCAAGGGAAGACATAGTTGTAATTTGATTTATACGTATGTTATTATATATTAGTGAACTTTTCTTTCCTTTTTGAAGAGGCAAGTGAATATGCATTGACACAGTTGCAATCTGGGTTGCATTACTCCGCAATAGAGCACAACTTCAAATCCAGTTGGCTTATTGTGAACATTTTACTCTCTTTTGCAAGCGGACTACATTTTGTTATCCGACTGGCACCCCTGCATCCAGCAAAAACATCATTTTAAGTACAGCGTTTTAACTAGAAAATCATTCAAAGATTGTGAGGGTACATGTGCACTCAAAGGAAATTAACTTTTGTGATTTTCTAGGTACACCAAATATTCCAATTTATGTACTCTTGTGATGAAGTAGTGTCAGCTGATGCAGCCAGTCAAGTTCAGTGTTCAGCAACAGATGCGTCAGCAGCAAATCTGGGAACAGCAGAATGCGGACGATGGTTGGGAGGCTGACCAGCCATCCTGCGAACAAAATAGTATATCATGCACAAAAGTAAATAGTTTTAACAAACTTAATTCCAAGGCTACATCTATCATTCATATAGTCATTCAAATACTAGTAAGACATGCGAAACAAATGTAACTAAGTCACTCTGGTTAAAAGTTGTGATTTGACTGTGCCTTTTTTTTTTTGCGAGAAATGATTTGACTGTGCCTGTGCTCTCGAAAGCCATATATTTGGCAGTTGGAGTTGGATGGTTTTGGTGACCATAGTACTACCAAAGATGGATGAAGAAAATATAAAGAGGACAAAGTACACTGCACAAATACGCTTTATTTTTTACCAACTTAACTTTGCAGGCATTCATATGGAAGAGATGAGCAGCAACCAACTGTATCTACGTGTGTGTGTGTATGCCCCTGACCCTGCTGCAGTTCATGTGCAAGCAGGCTGTGCTGATCATTGGTTTGGTCTTTACAGTTTATTTTCCTTTTGTGCCGTTGCCATCTTCAGGTAAGCAGATGGTAACTACTGAGCAGAGCAGAACAAGATAACAAGGTAAACTAATTGGCCTAGCAACTAATATCCAAATGTAACGTACTACTCCTCATAAAATGAGAATAAGTGTCGCTGCTGATTTAGTACAACTTTATGCTAAATCAGCGACGGTTATTTCGAAACAAAGGGAGTAGATAATAAAAAGTTAGGATCTTCGGCTCAGTTTCAGGGTACCGCTTACCCGTAAAATAATTAGAAAAGTTTGAATTTTAAACTGTGTGTGTGATCAACCATGTACACGCAACTACAGGCAGGGTGTGTACAGAAGTCAGAGAGAGAGAGAGAGAGAGCAGCACCTGCATGCATTCTCTTTACTGATTGCTTGCTAATGAGTGTTTACTGCACATGCTTTATTTACCAACTTGCCACAGCACAGCACGGCCACACCACATGAGCAGGTTTCTGAACAAAAGGGGCATCATCCTGCTACAGAGTAGCACTCAGAGTCCATGTAGATGTAGCAGCAAGCAGGTTGTGGTGATGATTGGCCTCTCTCTTCTTTCAAATTGGCTTTACCAACGTGCCGCAACACAATCACGACTCAAATGAAGACCCAGATGAGCAGCAAATATATATACACTGTACATGTCTGTATGTGTGTGCCTGGTGGCTCTGAGGGCAGACAGAAAGGGGCATCCTACTGCAGAGCACACAGTTCATGTGGCAGCAGGTTGTGGTGATGATTGATTGATTAGTCTCTAATTTCCTTCATTTCAAATGGGCATCTGTCCTTTGAACAAATGATCCTGGCCAATCTTCAGTTCAGACAAGGTGCCTGCCCCTTGAGCAATTGATGATACACAAAAGAGATCCTTGAGACAAGGAGGAGAAGGTAAGCAAAGCTGCTAATTGACCCACCAACTAAACCTGTCGCGGCTTGGCTTTACGGTATATGATACTCCCTCCATTCCACAATGTAGTGCGTCGGCGGCGCTTCCAGACATCTAAATTTGATCATAAATTTAACCAACAAGACTGAGTGCGGCGACGGCAGAAATTATACCATCAAATTTGTATTTTCGATATGAATTTAGTGGTATAATTTTTGCTCGGGCAGCAGTCGATTTCGTTGGTTAAATGTATGGTTAAACTTAGATCTCAGAAAGAGCGAGCACAGTACATTGTGTAATGGAGGGAGTAGGACATTACTCCCTCGGAGTACTTCCCTTTAAGATGAGTTGGTAAGCATCAACACCTGCTACTGACCCTGATGTACGCCGTTCTCAGACTAATGCATGCCTAAAGTTCCACTCTACCTTTGTCTGACAGGCATCATCCTATATTTTTCGCTTCTCGATGTGCTTTTTGGCAAAAGTCCCATGCTGACCCGCGATTAACAATGACAAAAGGCGCTTTGTGACTTGACAGGTCTCCACATTCCATATGCTAGAATTCAGTAGTAGCTAACACACACACACGGGAGTAACAACTTTATGACTTTGTTGTTGGCAATTTCGACAAGTTTGTTCGATGATACACATATAGTATACTACAATAATTAGATTGGGAGACCAGTAACAAACAGTTTGGATAAATTCACCTCTTCTGTTTTCTGCATTGAAGCCAGGGGCGGTCTGATTTCAACCACAAATCTGTCACACATTTCATGAGGCAAATCCTATATTCATTCATTCATTTATCCATGAATGGATATACAGAAAGATCTCATCTCATCTTACCTAAAGTGCTGAACCCATGGCATGCATGCACAAAAATGGAAGACAGAGAAACCCAAACCAAAACACAAGTAACCACTACTAGCACTACCCTCTGTTTGCTTGCTTGTTTTCTCACACTACTTACAAACAAAAAGAAAGAAATCATCAAGGAGAAAGAAAAACCTTGCTAGTTGCTTGCTACTGATGCATGGAGGCGTGCCACTGCTCCAGGGTGCAATCGTCGAAGTCGATGCTGCTGGAGCAGTCGAGCAGCGCGCTCTGCTGCTGCTCGTAGCGGCAGATGTAGTTGAGCCCCACGAGCAGCTCGCAGAGCACCGTCTCCGTCTTGTCCCGGTCGGCGAAGTACAAGGTCTGCAGCAGCAGCACGTTGCCATTGCCATTGCCGCCCCTGAGCTGCACCTCCATCTGGTGCTGCTGCTCGAAGCTCCGGTCGGCCTGCCACCGCATCATGTTGTGCGCCATGGGGGCCAGCCAGGCCAGCGTCTTCTCCAGCGCCTCCCGCCAGTCGTGCGCCAGGAAGGCGTCGTAGATGCCCAGGTTCCGCGGGAGGTGTTTTCGAAGGGAGGAACGGAGGGTCGACGGCAGCATCCCGTACAGGTCGTCGCGCGCCTCTGAGCCCACCAGGTGCGGGTACTGCAGCAGCTTCTCCACGATCATGATGATGTTGGCGTAGTGTGATGCCAGCGCCGAGCCGCCCACGGTCGACGCCGGGGCCAGCGAGGTCACCGTGCTCTTCGGCCCGAACCGCCGGTGGGAGTGAGATCTCCTTCTTCTGCTCCCGGCGCCGTTCTTGGCTGCGTCGTGCTCTTCGCCGCCGCTGGACGGCGGCGCCACCAGCATCCCTGACCTGATCGCGCTGATGCAGCTGCTGGCGTCCCCGGAGAAGAAGGACTCGTCGTCCTCGTCCAGCCCGCCGTCGTCCTCCTTCCATGCCGCCGAGCTGCTCAGGCTTAGGCACTCCATGAACATGTTCCCCCCGCAGTTCGACCGGAGCCGATTTGGATGTGCCAGGTCCGCGTCGGCGGCGACCCTGTCGATAATCGGCCCCGACTTGGCGGAGGTGACCGGGCCGGAGAAGAGCTGCCGGCTGCTCTGGTCGTCGTGGCATTGGCTGCTCTGGTGGCGCTCTCGGTCCTTGTGGTCGCAAACAAGGAGGAGGTCGAGGCCGCGCATGGGGTCGCCGAAGACGAGGCAGATGCGGTGGTAGACGGCGCAGACGGCGCGCGCGAGCAGGAGCACGGCCTTGTCGTAGGTCCAGCCCCAGAGCGAGGCGTCGCGGAGGCGGCGCGCGTCCTGGCGCCGCCAGCGGGCGCGCTGCAGGAGCGCGCGGCGGGCCTCGTCGGTGGGGAGTTTGCGGGCCGACTCCTCGAGGTCGGCGAGCGCGTCCAGCTCGGAGTAGAGCGCGGCCGTGGCGGCCGCGAGGCGGTCGAGCTGCCGGAGGAGCGCCGCCTCGGACTGAGACGCGGGGGCGAAGAAGGGGTAGGCCGAGGCAGGGGAGCGGCCGGCGAGGAGGTCGGCGTAGACGTGGTCGAAGCCCTGGAGCGCCGGGGCGGCGCAGCGGCGGCCGAGGCGCGCGGCGACGGCGGCGACGCGGTTGAGCGCGTCGAGCTTCTCGGCGAGGGCGAGGGCGAGGAGGCGCGCGTCGTCGCCCGGGACGAGCGCGCGGACGGCGTGGGAGCCGAGGCAGAGCGGGCCGAGCAGGCGGGCGGCCTCGGCGGCGGAGAGCGAGCGGTGGAGGCTGGCGGCGCGCGACATGGCGTTGGCCAGCTCGAAGGACAGGATGCCGACCCTGGTGCTGGCGCCGTCCTTGTCCCCCTTCCTGCCGGCCTTCTTGTTGGAGAGGGTGGCCGTGGCCATGGCGAGCACCTTGTGCACCAGCGGCTCGGCCACCATGGCCTCCCTCCCTAGGTGCTTTGCTGGCGCGGCAGAGAAAGGAAGGAGCAAATCCAAGCAACGCGACGGCGCGTGGATTTGAATTGGAAGCCCTCCCTCCCTTGGCTGGCTCCGATCTATCTCGAAAATCAATGGCGGAGCAGAGAAGTCAACACGTCGAGACAGTACTGGCAGTAGTGTTACCAGACAGCAGCAGCTAGCAGCGCTGCCGCCATTAACCAGAGAGAGACGGACCAAAAAGGGAGGGAAGATGGGGGAGGAAGAAACAAAAAAGAAAGAAAATCTCTCGCGCTCTCCGGTCGGGTCGGGCGGTGTTGTGGTCGCCTACTTCCTTCCTTCCGCCCTTCAAGGAAAGAAATGGCGGGCGGAGAAGATGGGTGTAGGAGGGAGGCAGGGGATGTGGGAGTGAGAGCTCAGATGGATCCGCCCATGGCTGCCAGTGCCATTGATGCACACTGCTGCTCCTCGTCGCTGCGCTGGCGCATTAAATCGCCATAAATTGGACGCGGGCAAACCAACAAAAGGAAACGAGCTCAGCTCGGAGTGAGCGAGCGAGCGCAGTGAGTGCAGTGGTTGGATCCGCAGGTGGGGCCCTGTGTTTCGGGGCAGGGCCCGTGTGTCGGTGAGGACGAGGCGTACGTGCCACGGTTGGGAGGGAGTCGTGGTAGCAGTTGCATTTTGGTTTCAAAAGGGAGGGCAGGAAGGCAGGGAGGTGCAGGTGGACTTCCACGTTTCTTCCTTTTTCATTGGAGCAAGTAAACTTACTGCAACATGTACGGTACTACCCCCTCTCTCTCTCTCTCTCTTTCTTTCTTTTATTGCCACGCATGGGCATCTTTTCGTCTTGGTCTAATCGATGACTTCATTTGGGTTTTAAACAAGTTTGTTTTTGCTGAGATGAAGGCTAACGACGCGCGGCACCCTAAGAATTTAATTTGGATGTATTTTCATTTCTTTTTATGGAAACGTTTTGCAAGGCTCTCTGCTACAATTTTTTTAGGCGAGAAACTTTCAATCTATTCATAATTATTCAGGGCAGTAGGAGCACATCGAAGGTAACAAAACAAAAATTACAGCCAGGTCCATGGACCAACAAGGGACGACTATAAACACTAGAGCGAGCCCAAGACGTGTCGCCGTCATCGCGCCTCCCTCACCGACATTGGGCAAACCTTATTGTATTAGGCCGTCCGAAAGTCCTTCTGTTAAGGCCTGATAGGACCAGCGTACCAGAGCAGCAACTATCGTCGATGAAGAGAGTCATTGATTGGAAGGATCAAACTTGTGAACACACGAACAAAGACTTGATTCGAACAGACCTATTGAAGATGTGGACGGGGATCAAACGTGGGAGACATTATTCATATTGAGGGACATCGCTGCCAATGTAAGTTTCTAACGAAGACGTTGTACCTAACAAGGACGAAAGCAATGCCCCTCCCGCGAAGCCGAGGTCCTCCACAACTCCACGACCGAAAGGCTATTTGGGCGGGGTGGACCAGCGATGTCACCGGCGGGAGGAGAAGGAAACCTAATTGCCTAGGAGTCTTTTCTTGTGGAGAAGCTATATGTTGGGACAAGGTCTTTGCTACTTACTATGCAGAAATTTTCACAACTACATGCAGGTGAGGGAGCACGCACCTACCAAACTCAGCCCAACCGCCTAATTGGCCCGCGATTCGCGAAGTAGTTGAATCTCGTAGGAGGACACAATAAGTTTTAAGTAGTTGGATTCACGAAGTATTTGGATCCCGATTGGCCCGCGATTGACCTCCCTCCCAGAAACCACTCCCCACAACCAGTCTTGTCGCCACCCAGGCCATCCCTCTAGCTCCGCCACATCTAGTTTTTTTCTCCAACGAATCCCCACCACCGCCGCCCACCGCGGGCCCCACCCTAAACCCTAAGATAGATAATGGGGGTAGCCCTCCGGCGAACCCCTTCCTTCTCCTTCCTTCCCTCCCGCTCCCTCCTGCAAACTCTTAAAATCGTCTGATCCCAAATTGGAAAGTCAGTCAACTGACATTTAGCTAATGTGTGGTTTATTACTCAACGTAAGGGCAGTAGCTTGTGTAGATAGTACATGCATGCATGTGTTCCCTCGAGATAAATTTAGCAAAAGATTCATTCCCACTAGCTAAGCTAATCTGCATGCAAAACTCAAAGTCTCCCTTTCTTGTGTGTGGCAGTGTGGGGTTGCTTAACCATTGGAGTACTTATTTGACAACAATGGCGGTGAGAGGGAGACTAGAGGACTTGATTATTCAACTGATCCGCGCGCGCGTGCAGTGCAAGCACTTTTTGTAGGCACTTTTTAATGTTACTCCTAAAATCTGTCTCTTGTTACTTTTTGGTTGGATCTAGAACGTTAAGTTCCTTCCCTAGCTAGTATTATAGATACCGGCGTGGACGGCAGCTTCAAACATGCAAACCAAATAAATATTTATACTTCACTTATTTGTCCATGCATGGCTGCATGCTGCATCACGGACTGTCGGGTGAAACTCGTAGGTGAATCGGTCCCACGGACCAGTGAGTGTGAGTACCATCGTTGGGTAGTTTAGTTATACATACTGTACAGGAGGAGGTAGCTTAGCTAGGTTGTTCCAACAACCACATTGCGAAATATAGAGGCATTTTTGCAAAAACAAGCTAGTCTGCCACCTGCAGAGCACATCGGCCTACAAAATTTTGGAGGTGTAGTTTCTACTACTGGGGATAAACTTTGGGAAATTCTTTGTCCTAAAAAAATGCTTGTCTTCTTCTGGCTGTGTGTTTACAACAGTGCTAGCTACAGATAATTTGGCCAAGAGAAGACATGTTGAGGACCCCTCGTGTTCATGTAGCTGTTATTTCAGACATCAGTGTTGGGACTTGTTTTCGGTACTTGTTTTTGTCTAAGCAAGATTGGTAGAATTCAATGTGAAATTAGCAAACCAATTAGACTCTTAAGCCGAAAACAAAATGTAGGAAACTACACGCACAAAAGGATAGTAGGAAACGAAACAAGAGAGTGGTCGTCATGTATATCAACATCACGTACACATCTACCGCCGCCGTGTCGATATGTTGGATTCCAATCGCAATACTACTACATCCCATATGATGCACCAAAAGTACGTGTGGATACTGTCGATCTTCTTGAACTGAGCACTGCGTGCACGGCTGAGAGTCCAACATATCACCAACCGAAAGTTTCCTTGACGATGAGGACGCTATCTCAGTCGACGTCAATTCCTAGCTTGTACTTCACTTTTGTTTTCTTCCTAGCTTGTATTCCACATTTCTATTGACTAACGCACATGATCATGTGTTTTGAACGTGGTGCATGTAAACTTGACACGCAATATATAGTTGGTTTTTTCCACCCGCAAAGAAAATATATTTGGTTTTCTATACTATTTACGTGCAATAATTAGTGATTGTGGGCATCATCAATATATCGTCTTTAGCAAAATAGTCAGCGTCTTTATCAATGGATGAATTCCTTCCCCACACAAAGATGTAACTGCCGCCTTACTTTTACATTTTACAATATGAAACAGCAATATGCCAAATTTTATAGTGATGTGGCCGGAATCTTTGATGCATGCTAGGTGACTGCTTACATAAATCCAAACGGGGCAATGGCAAAGGGAATTTGGGTTGGTCCCCGATGCATATATATATTTATATATATGCATGAGACGTCCTAATCATGCATTATCTTTTCTGTTAATTACCTCCACACGATCGACAACCTGCGGAAACAGCCTGCTAGATCAACAGGCAATTAATTACTCCCTCCGTTCCAAAATAGATGACCCAACTTTATACTAACTTTGTACTAAGGTTAGTATAATGTTGAGTCATCTATTTTGGAACGGAGGAAGTAACTGCTAGCAGACGTCCATCCAACGAACACAATTCTGTCTCTTCTCTTCACAGGCCGGCCTGACTGTCACTCGCGTCACAGTTGAAACACACACACACACACAAAAGATGCGACATGATCCGTAGACTAAACCTCCGCCAGTGGGTATTACACACGCCCTAGTTTTTTTAAAGACATAAACATCGTCCGGCTTTAAATTAATAAAATCGTAGAAGTTTACCGAGAAATTGGATCTTTTGCCCCACTTTACTTTTAACATTGATCATTTGCACCCCCCCCCCCCCCAGAATGACAGGTGGGGCCGGGGCCACTTGCCATTGAGACAAGCATGGAGTTAACATGGTTCAAAGTTCAAACATTACACAAACGAAAATGTAAAAAAGTTGGGATACATATCGTAACTCAAGAAGAGCACTAAAGAGATTCCTGACAAACAACCTAGTTAACTAAGAACATCTCTAGCAGACCCTTAAAGCTGCAACCCTTATACCGCGGATAAGGACCGAGAAAACCGCGGTTTGAGGGGCGAAATCGGCTGCGGCCGAACAGAGCCCTCAATTGAAACCGTAAAATCTAAAAAAATGCTTTCCTGGGCGAAATGAAGAACACAGTGCTACATAGATAGTTTGTTCATTGATACATTGCAAAGGTATTTTACATCGTGATGCCGCCCTACCCTAGATCTAGCAAAAAAAACGAAGCTCACCGGAGCTCTCCGGGTGCGGCAGCGACGCTGCGGCAGCGTTGGCACTCACTCCTCGTCATCGTCGGAGAAGATCGATGTAGATCTTGTCTTGCTCATTGGCTTCGTGGCGCCATCACGCCTGCTTGGTGTCGAACTTGCGTGCGGCAGCGAGCGCATACTCATAGAGGAGCGCATTGATCTCCTCATCCCGACGACGACGCGCCTCCTCTTCCTAATGCTCACGTGCAGTGCGCTTGACAAGCGCCGCTTCGAAGGCGTCCGCCTCGGGCCCGACGAGGTAGTCCTCCGGGCCGATGAAGCCATGGCCGCGCAGGCGCTCCTCCCCCGGCTCCGTCTTCATGATGCAGAGTGGCGGCGCCTCCTCCCCCGCCCCCCTCTTGATGGCTTGGAGCAGTGGAAGCTCGCCGGGCTCCCTCTTCACCGGAATCGGTGGCGCGCCCGAAGAGCTCCCCGCGTCAAAGCGCCGCGCATGGAGGCGGTCGTACTCCTCCATCTCGCGACGGAGGAGGGATGCTGGTACCTCGAGCTCGTGGTTGGAGTACCGTCGGGCCGAGTGATTCGGCACCGTGTCGGCGATGACGCAACGCTTGCGCTTTGGGTCTTCGTCGCCGCCGTCGGGAGAAGCACCTCCACGGCCATTGGACCACATCCCGCGCCACATCCGGGTTTAGCGGTGGCGGATCTGGCGGTGGCGTGGCGAAATCGGCGCAGATTCGGTGCCTGCGGCGAGTAATAGCGGTGAAATTTCGCAAGTCGTAGCGGCGGGGAAAAGGGTCGCGGCCCGTAGCGCGCCCGCGGAATGGTAAAAGTAGCGGTATGCTGGTTGGATTTCAGGGGCACTGTAAAAGTTTTTACGGGTTAGGGTCCGATAAGGAGTCTGGTCCGGGCTTTTTTTCTCAGGGAACCGTAAAACCGTGGAAATTTTATGGATTGGCGTGTTATAAGAAGTCTCTAGAGATGCTCTAAGGAACCCAGTTCCGGCGCCAACTTCATTTCAGATGTATAGCAATATTGATCTATCGAGCCGAAACTTTCAGGGAAAACAGCTCCAAAGGAATTGGGCAGGGCACATATTGGCATCTTCAGGCACAACACAAAGAGAGCAATGCCTGGGCCGTGTCTTTTTTGGAGATTGATGGCCGGAGGAAATTTGTCAGCAGCGCTTGCCAGATTCAAATACGAACTTTGAGCGGCACCCTAGCAGCCCACAACGCTTTAGCGTACCTAACTTTCGAGCCTTGAGCCAACTTGGCGTAAATCGATTTAACCGAGAACGTGCCAGAGTTCTTGAGATCCCAACTTTCTCGAAACAGGCTTTTTTTTTTGAACGGTCACGGGGAGAGGATCCCCACCTGAATATATTGCTCAAAAAGCTGCGAAAGCCAAGAGTCACCTCTTAAGCTTTGGCTGATCCAATTTATAAAGGAAACCGGATTAAAAACCTAAACAAGTTGACCCCGTTTATGAGGAAAACCGGGCCGAAAACTATACAGGTAACAAGGTTACGGAAGATGAGAAAAAAGTGCCACCCAGGAGAGGGCATGACCTAGCTAGCAAGCAGAAAGACCAACACCATGAGAGACACAAGTAGATGTGGGGTTCTATCGAGGGATCACAATACCAAGACTCTGCAAACAACCTAACGCATTGCACCGGCGTGCGTACCGAGCCCCACGGCACAACAGAGGATCAACCATAATCAACGAGTGCCAAACAATAATACGAACCTTGACTGGAAGATCCGCCACGGGCGGTCAGAACGATTAGCAGGTTGGAGAGGCATCATTGCGTCGTCATTGAGCAAAGGTGAACCAAGACAACACCAAGAGCCCAAAGCTCGCCGCAGCACAACGGCAACCATGGGAGGGTCTTGAGCATGCATAGCAACAGCGAGGAGACCACGCGAAGGACAGCCAAGAGAAACACCTGAAAAAGAAGCACACCACCGTCGGCCCCAAGCTGGCCGCATCACCACCATCAAACGCACCAGCCTAAACCACACAACAGCAACAGGGGCCGTGGTTTGGGCCTCCAAGATGACGCCTCCAAGGAGGTAGTGCTGCCGAAGACACAACACCATCATCCGATCCGGCAAGCCCGATCTTAGGTTTTCACCCGAAGACCACAAAGCAAAATACCATAGGTGCTGGAGCTCCACAGCGGCACCTCCTGCGAGGAAGACAACGTCCATAGACGCCGCTGCCGCCGACATCGACATAGTCGATGAAAGGTTCTCACCCGGAGTTTGAGCACATCCCTACAGCAAGACGGCCTGAACCACGCCGAAGCAGATCCACACGGAACAGCTCGAAGACCACGCCTCTAGGAAGGTATGCGACGCCGGGGAGGCGCCGTCGTGGTCGGCTCACACAATGGGTGAGCAGGTATTTCTCCCAGAGCACCGCCGTACAGGACCCGATTCGGACCACTGCAGTTCAGATCCAGCCCGAGATCGCCGCCAGGCCACCCGCCATCACGACCGGCATGCCCCGAGCCAGAAGCAAGCCATGCATCCACCAGCACTGCCGGTAGCGCCAACCAAGCCGCCGAGCACCATCCCATGACCGACCGCCTCGAAGATCGCCAGATCGGGGACGGGGATCTTGGCAAGCTCCGAGCACTGCCAGATCTGGAGCTGGCGCGCCGGCCGCTCCAGTTCCACCTCGCCCCGCAGCTCCCCCGACTCGACGCGCGCCCGTGGCCGCCCGCACCAGCACCGGGCGCCACCATGACCGCGCCACACGCCCAGGGCCACGCGCACCCAAGACGAGGACGCCCCGCGCTAGCACGCCCGTGCCCGCAACCCCCCGCCATCGAACCCGCAGGCCCACCGCGGCGGCCACCGCCGGCAAATCAGCCGCCACGCCGAGCAGTGGTCCACACAAGTCGTCAGCTCAAATTTTTATCGGTCAGCACCCTGTCCACAAGGACCAGCAGCCACATCCGGCAGCCATGGGGCCAGAGCAGGGGCAGCCGAAGCATTTAGACTGCCGGCAACCGTAGCCAAGCAAGCATGGAAGCAGGAGGCGTGGGGGGGGGGATTTTGGATCTAAGGGGGAAGGAGAGAACGCAGCAGGCTGGAGAAGAGGCTGCACGCAGCCTCGCCGCTGCCGTCCGTCGTGGGGCTTCGCCCGACGGCCTCCTCTGGCGACGGTGAGGGGAGGGGTGGGCTAGAGGAGGCTATCGTGGTTCTAAGTCTGACAGTAGAATGGGGGGGGGGGGGGTAGGTGATGTAGAGGCAAGATCTTAGCTATCGTGGTTCTAAGTCTGACACTAGAATGAGGGGTAGGTGATAGCGGCAAGATCTTAGCTATGGAGGAGTTGTACATGCAAGTTTTACGAGTTCAGGCCCTTCTCGGAGGAAGTAACAGCCCTACGTCTCGGAGCCCGGAGGCGGTCGACTGGATTATATGCGTGTGAGTTACGAGGTTGCGAACCCTTGTCCCAAAGGAGGGGTGGCTTATATAGAGTGCGCCAGACCCCAGCTCCCCTCCGTTACACGTGGTTCAATGTACATCAAGAGGGGGCATTACCGTAACGCCAAAGAATAAAGATACATAATGACCATTAAAGCTATAACTTAATTCCCGACCGTTGTAGAGCGGAGTGGCTCTAGATCTCCTGGTAGTCGAGTGATTGTCTGCATGGTCGAGTGTCTTCAAGACTGTCGAGTGGAACATAGCTTCATGGTCGAGTGGATGATGTTTTTTCTTCGAATGCCTCTGGTTCTTTTAGAGATGTCCTTGGGGAGGGTATCTTAGACAGGTCCATGACCCTACCCTAGGTACATAGCTTCATCATTAGCCCCCGAATGGATCAGGGTTTGAGTGAGGAAGGAGTTGAGAACACTCCCGACCCATTTTTCGTGCTATGAGTATATCTTGTTCTGGATCAATGAACCGAGGTGATGACACCAACTTCTTTTTCAGTCGCCTTGATCCATTCCTAGTTTTTGTCGAGTGAACTTTTACTGGAAGAGCTCCGAGTGATGATGTGGAGGAGATCTTCCGTCTGACAAGTTGTTCTGCTGTCCGCGGATTTCGCGGGATTCGAATTTCGGGAAGCGCGCGGGGTGGAGGAGGCCACAGTAATCGGATGAGACAGGGCAAGGCCGCCTCGATTTCCGTGCCGCCTTTTTCGCCACGAATCGCGCGCGCGACTGTTGCGGGATTTGATAAGATCGCCTGGGCCTACAAGTCAGTCACTTGGAAGTAACCTCATATAAGGCGCCAGACCGGGGTTTTTGAACAGTGCACTTTCATTCTTCCCCCTCCTTCTCAGACTTCTCCGCCGTGCCTGCTCTCGCCCCCGTGCCGCTGCTCCGTTCGTGTTCGCCTGCGATGATGGGGAAAGAGAAGACGGTGGCTCTGGAGCGGGCGAAGAAAGCGACGGCGAAGGCGAAGGGGAAGAAGTCCAGCCGGGGCGGATCTTCCTCGAGGCGGCTCGACGCAGGTTGGATCGAGGCGATGGATCCGCTCGTGATCGTCAAGATGACATCGACAACCTGGTCGAGGGAGGACTGATCCCCCACGAATCGGCGCGGCTTCCGGGGAACGAGACCGAGCCGCAACCTCGAGAGGGTGAGTGCGTTCTCCTCGCCACTCACGTCGACCGCGGGTTTTCCTTGCCTCCTCACCCTTTCTTTCGAGGCTTCTTGAATTTCTTTGGGGCGCAACTCCACCACTTTACTCCCAACACCATCGTGTACCTTGCTGCCTTCGTGTCTCTGTGTGAAAATTTCTTGGGCTGCCGACCTCATTGGGGCCTTTTCAAGCATATTTTCACCTGTCGCTCCCAGACGGTAAAAAAGGCCAATCCGAGTGACGAGAGGACGCAAGTGATTCAGATGTGCGGGGGCCTTGGGATTCAGATGAGGGGCAAAAGTTCCTTTCCAACCATGATCCTTCCCGATTCGGTCCGTGGGTGGCAGTCAACCTGGTTCTACTGCAAAGACCAGCCGACTCGAGGCGGTCATTTGGACTTCCCCTTTTTCCATGGCCCGAGTGGGAAGCCTTCTCCTTTGAAGGTGATCCGGAGGAGAAGGCGCAAGTCAAGGTGCTGGTCGATCGAGTAGTCCAACTTGTCCGTGATGGGTTGACTGGTATGGATTTGTTGGAGGTCTTCCTCCGGCGACGCATCCAACCGCTTCAAGCTCGTGACCATCCGATGTGGATGTACTCGGGCACTGATGACACCACTCGGACCCATCCAGAGGAGGTCGACGAGACCACGATGGAGGGGTGGCTGATGAGTATTACTGGAAACAAAGATAACCCTGGGGAAGCCAGGAGAATTCCTCCGCTTGACCAATCTTACGAACCAGACAAGGTCTAATTCTGAACTTCCGACTGCAATCTTGATTCAATTGTGTAGCTGTTTATGTTTCGCTGACTGACTTTGTTCTGCTTGTTTTCTTCCAGGCCCTTACCGAAATGTACTCGATGCCCAACGGAGAGCAGGAGCAGTATCCGGAGGGGGAGGCAAGCGGAGGTGAAAGTGGCGAGTGGCATTCTGACGGAGAGGGGAACAAGGAGAGTGACGACCCGAGTGACGAGGAAGAGGTCGATTCGCCTCCTCGCAGGGAGAGGCGATCCAAGCTCGACCAAGATCGGGCCAGCGCTCATGAAAAGGCGATCGCTCAAACTGTTCAGTCGTCAAAGCGTACTCGGGCGTCCTCTCCCAAGACCGACCGAGAAAGCTCCAAAGCAGTCCAAGGTTGTAGTGCAGAAGCCTCGGAAGGCGCTGCCAAAGATTAAGATTGACATCCCTGTTGCTTCTCCGTGAGTTTTTTTCTTTCGCATTTACTCGACATTCTGTGATGTTTGTCTTTCCTTTGGTTTGATCGATCGAATCTTGAAATTGGCAGTGCTGCTACCTCTGGAACTTCAGCTTACAAAAACGAGGATGAGGAGATGGAAGACGCGGTTACCTCCCACCTGGGTACGATCTTCGTTATTCTATCTTCTTTTTGTCGACTGAACTATAATGTATCTCGGGCGATGTAATTTTGGCGACTGATCTTTTTACAGCTCCCAACGTCATCGACCTCCCCGACGATGATGAGGACGAGCCACAGAGGCCTTTGGGGAGGAGGAACAGGAAAACGTCCGCTGGCAAGACGCCTCAATCGACGCCAGTAGTGGAACCGGTAGTTCAGGATGCCGGTGACGCTAATCGGACTTCTGTCTCCTCCATACCGCTGTCGAGTGCTCTTCCTTCTGCGTCAACTGCGCCAACTCCTGCCGAACCACCTTCAGTTTTTGCTACACACCACGTCCCGGAAGATGAAGTGGGTGCTGCCAAGGAAGCTATACGCCAGGCAGACATTATGATGGAGAAGATGAAGATGGTGTGGGATGCCAGCCAAGCTACTTATGATGCCAGCTCCGCTCTCCAGAGCAATGTTCAGGTTAGCAGAATGTCGACTGACTCTCTTGGCTAGCTCTGTTTAGGATATGGTACCTGAAAACTCTCTTTCCAAGGATCTTTGCATCTGTACACCCACTGGGTGTTTCGATTTATCACTGAACAAATTCATACTTTGGGCTGAATTTTTGTTGTCGTCGATTGAATTTTTGGACTAGTGGGGGCAGGCTGAGTGCACCCACTGGGTGTAGTCCCCGAGACTATGGTGGACTACGGGCAGTCGACTGTAGTCTTGAATTTTGAATTCCTTCACTCGGTCTGGTCGGGCCATGTCGAGTGTAAAGCCCAGGCTCAGTGGGGGCACGCTAAGTGCACCCACTGGGTGTAGTCCCCGAGACCGTGGTCGACTGCTGGCAGTCGACTATGGTTTGAAGAGCCTATTTGTTGTTGTCTCTATCTTTTTTTTTGCACTCGCGCTGGAAAGGTTTTGTCGAGTGTAAACTGAACCAGTGGGGGCACTCTGAGTGCACCCACTGGGTGTAGTCCCCGAGACTACTGTTGGATGTTTGATTCGACGGCAGTCTTAGAATTTGTTGTCTTTATCCTTTTACCTCTCTGAAATAACCAATCTTTTATCCACTCGGCTGGCCCATTCCTTGATTGCAGAAATCTTGTGATCTTGGAGCTTGCTTTGCTGACTTGGAGAAACAGCAGATTCAACTCAACCTTGACCTGGAGTTGGCCAAGACGGAAGTGCGGAAAGCCAAGGATGACGCCAATGGTAAGACAGACTTGTCGACTGGTTTGTCTTTGATCTGGATTTCATTCTGCTCTTCCGAACCAAGCATCATTTCTTTCGAGAAAAACTGAACCAGGCTCGGCAAAAAGGATCAAGATCTGGCCGCCGCATGTAAGAAGGCTGATGACAAAACTGCTCTGGCTGAGCGAAGTTGGCTTCAGTCGGCCAATTGGAGGAAGAAAACGCCAAGATAAAATCTGCCCTGGACGAAGCCAACAAGGAAGTAATCCGCTTGAAGAAGGACAAGGTCAATCTGAACGAGAGGATGGAAGGCATTTCTCGCAGGAGAGATGATCTGGAAAGTTATCTGAGGAGCCTTGCCAAGAAGCTGTTCATCAAGCTTGAAGGTATATACTCTGTTCCAACTGGTTTATCTTTGTTGACTCGGCATATGACTACTGACTCACCCTTGGATTGTGCATGCAGAGTTTTGCCAAGACTTCGAGGAGGAGACCGGGCGAATTGAACCAAGCCTGGACCCCATCAACTCCCCCGTGAAAGATGAAGCTGCTATGAACTTGCTCCGACTGGAATCCCGCATCAACGGTGTTGTTGATTACCTTGCTCGATCAAGGTCATAGCGTCATGGATCGACACAGCACTCAGCCAAGGGCACCGCTCCAGAATGACCTCGAGTCTCGATGACTCGACTTAACGAGATCCTGTGTCGAGTGCGGGGAGTGGAAAAAGTCTTCTGCCTGGTGCGGTGCTGATGTGGCTCTGTCTTTGGTTCGTGTCCATTGCAAGGAGGCGCGAGAAGAGAAGCTGGCGGCGATCAAGGTTGCCAATACCAAGAAGCATGACTTCCAATCCTTCATGGAGACTTTCATTGCTGCCGCCACTCGGATTGCCGATGGCATTGACCTGGATGAATTTGTCGAGCCTGCCAGCCCTCCTCCTGCGGAGTGAACAAACTTTTATGCTCCACCTTAAATTTGCCTCGGGATGCCAAGTGGTTTTTGTAACCGTTAAACTCTTTCGGGCTGAATGCCTGAGTACTTCCGCAGTCTTGAACTTTTAGGGTTCGTCTGAACTTGATTTATCTCAGGATATGCTTGCGATTGCTTTTGGAATTTGTTCTACACTTGGAACAAACTTTGTGTTTGAGATGCAGCCCTGAAGTGGAGACTTCAATCGACTTGCGCCTCGTCGTCCTTGCAGACAAGGATGGAGCGCACGTGGTATTTGTGGCACAAATCCAAAGGAGAAGGTTACAGTCGACCTGCACCTCGTCGTCCTTGCGGATAGGGATAGGGCGCACATTGTATTTGTGGCGTAGCTCCGAAGGAGAAGGTTGCAGTCGACCTGCACCTCGTCGTCCTTGCGGATAGGGATGGAGCGCACATTGTATTTGTGGCGTAGCTCCGAAGGAGAAGGTTGCAGTCGACCTGCACCTCGTCGTCCTTGCGGATAAGGATATGTTTCGAACTTAGGCGAGTATAAGACTGCAGCTAAGCCTCCGAGTGGGAGGATTGCTCTCCACTCGGTAGGATTTTTCAAAACTTAGGCGAGTACTTGGACTGCAGCTAAGCCTCCCAGTGGGAGGATTGCTCACCACTCGGTAGGATTTTTTTAAAACTTAGGCGAGTACTGGACTGCAGCTAAGCCTCCGAGTGGGAGGATTGCTCACCACTCGGTAGGATTTTTTAAACTTAGGTGAGTACTTGGACTGCAGCTAAGCCTCCGAGTGGGAGGATTGCTCACCACTCGGTAGGATTTTTCAAACTTAGGCGAAACGGATTCGCAGCTAAGCCCCCGAGTGAGAGGCTTGCTCACCACTCCGTAGGATTTTTCAAACTTAAGCGAAACAGATTCGCAGCTAAGCCCCCGAGTGAGAGGCTTGCTCACCACTCGGTAGGATTTTTTAAACTTAGGCGAGTACTGGACTGCAGCTAAGCCCCCGAGTGAGAGGCTTGCTCTCCACTCGGTAGGATTTTTTTAAACTTAGGCGAGTACTGGACTGCAGCTAAGCCCCTGAGTGAGAGGCTTTTGATACGTCTCCAACGTATCTACTTTTCCAAACACTTTTGCCCTTGTTTTGGACTCTAACTTGCATGATTTGAATGAAACTAACCCGGATCGACGCTGTTTTCTGCAGAATCGCCATGATGTTGTTTTATGTGTAGAAAAGAAAAGTTCTCGGAATGTCCTGGAAATCCACGGAGGCACTTTTTGGAATTTATAAGAATTTTTGGCGAAAGAATTAATGCCAGGGGGCCCACAGCCTGTCCACGAGACAGGGGGGCACGCCGCCCCCCCTAGGGCGCGGCCTCCTATCTCGTGGGCCCCCTGGACCTCCACCGACGTCAACTCCAACTCCATATATTTCGTCTCGGGGAGAAAAAAATTAGAGAAAGTTTCATCGCATTTTATGACACGGAGCCGCCGCCAAGCCCTAATCTCTCTCGGGAGGGCTGATCTGGAGTCCGTTCGGGGCTCCGGAGAGGGGGATTCGTCGCCGTCGTCATCATCAACCATCCTCCATCACCAATTTCAAGATGCTCACCGCCCGTGCGTGAGTAATTCCATCGTAGGCTTGCTGGACAGTGATGGGTTGGATGAGATTTAGCATGTAATCAAGTTAGTTTTGTTAGGGTTTGATCCCTAGTATCCACTATGTTCTGAGACTGATGTTGCTATGACTTTGCTATGCTTAATGCTTGTCACTAGGGCCCGAGTGCCATGATTTCAGATCTGAACCTATTATGTTTTCATGAATATATGTGTGTTCTTGATCCTATATTGCAAGTCTATAGTCACCTATTATGTGTTATGATCCGACAACCCGAAGTGACAATAATCGGGATACTTCTTGGTGATGACCGTAGTTTGAGGAGTTCATGTATTCACTATGTGCTAATGCTTTGTTCCGGTTCTCTATTAAAAGGAGGCCTTAATATCCCTTAGTTTCCGCTAGGACCCGCTTCCACGGAGGGTAGGACAAAGATGTCATACAAGTTCTTCTCCATAAGCACGTATGACTATTTACGGAATACATGCCTACATTACATTGATGAATTGGAGCTAGTTCTATATCACCCTATGTTATAACTATTGCATGAGGAATTGCATCCGGCATAATTATCCATCACTGATCCATTGCCTACGAGCTTTTCACATATTGTTCTTCGCTTATTTACTTTTCCGTTGCTACTGTTACACTACAAAAAAAACCCAAAAACATTTATCTTTACTTTTGCTACCGTTACCTTTATTATCATACCACTTTTGCTACTAAACACTTTGCTGCAGATACTAAGTTATCCAGGTGTGGTTGAATTGACAACTCAACTGCTAATACTCAAGAATATTCTTTGGCTCCCCTTGTGTCGAATCAATAAATTTGGGTTGAATACTCTACCCTCGAAAGCTGTTGCGATCCCCTATACTTGTGGGTTATCAAGACTAATTTCTGGCGCCGTTGCCGAGGAGCATAGCTCTATTCTCTGAGTCACTTGGGATTTATATCTGTTGATCACTGTGAAGAACTTGAAAGACGCAAAAACCAAGATTTTGCCCTCAACTACGAGGGGAGGTAAGGAACTGCCATCTAGCTCTGCACTAGATTCTCCTTCCGTTATTAGTAGGTTTGCGACACCTAAACCTACTACTGCTATGAATTTTTCTGATATGTAACATGTTATTGATGATGCCACTTCTGCTATGCATAATGAAACTAATTCTGTGCGTGATACTACTTTGCCATTAGGTGAATTTCTTGATGAACAACTTGCTAGAGTTAGGGGGAATGAAATTATCAAGATCCTATTACGATGATAGTGATGATGAAGGTTCCCCAATGATTATGTATTACCTGTTGTTCCTAAGGGTTATGTTATGAATGAAGCAGCTGTTATGGAAATTCTTGCTTGCAATGATAGAAATGATCTTAAGAAATTATTAGCTAAATGGAAGCAGCAGTCTCTTAATGCTAGAATGAAACCCAATCCTGCTTTGCTACTTCACCTATCTCGTATTCTTGATAAGGATTATGAATTCTCTGTTGATCCCGATATTATTACTTTAGTTGAATCTGATCCTTTTATGGCCGTGAATCTGAAACTGTTGTGGCACATCTTACCAAGTTGAATGATATAGCCACCTTGTTTAATAATGATGAGAAGTCTCGCTATTTATATATCCTTAAGATATTTCCGTTCTCATTAAAGGGTGATGCTAAGACTTGGTATAATTCTCTTTCTCCTGGTTGTGTGCATAGTCCCCAGGATATGATTTATTACTTCTCTGCTAAATATTTCCCTGCTCATAAGAAACAAGCTGCCTTGCGGGAAATATATAATTTTGTTCAAATCAAAGAAGAGAGTCTCCCACAAGCTTGGGGAGGCTTCTTCGATTACTTAATGCTTTGCCTGATCATCCTCTTAAGAAAAATGAAATACTTGATATCTTTTATAATGGACTAACCGATGCTTCCAAGGACTACTTGGATAGTTGTGCTGGTTGTGTTTTCAGGGAAAGAACAGTCGACGAAGCTGAAATACTATTGGATAATATGTTGACTAATGAAAATAATTGGACACTTCCCGAGCCAGTTCCTGAAGTAATTCCTAAACCAATTGAGCCAACTCCTGAGCCTATTCCTAAACCCACTCCGAAGAAGAGAGGTGTTTTATTTCTCGATCTGAAGATATGCAAGAGGCAAAGAAATCAATGAAAGAAAAAGGTATTAAAGCTGAAGATGTTAAGAATTTACCTCCTATTGAAGAAATACATGGTCTTAATATACCGCTTAGAAGAACCACATTATGCGGATAACCCGACCACGGTAGTAAAGGTAAATTCTTTCTATAGATATGATAAAGTTGAAATACCCTCTACTAAATTTCATAGCCCTTGCTTAGATGAATTTGATGACTTTATGGCTAGACAAGAAAGTTTTAATGCTTATGTTGGTAGAGAGTTAAAGAATAATGCTTTCGAGATAGGACGCGTAGGTGATAATCTGGCTAGAGTTAAAGATGAACTTCACCACGTTAGCAAGTATGCTTCTATGGTTTCTACTCAAGCTGAGCAAGTACTCAAAGCTCAAAATGATTTTCTTGATTAATTGAATAATAAAAATGACTTTGCTGTTAGAGTGGCTACTAGAACTGGTAGTATGACTCAGGAAACTTTGTATCCTGAAGGCCACCCTAAGAGAATCGAGCAAGATTCTCAGAGAAATAATTTAGAGGCACCTGGTTCTTCTAAAAAGAAGAAGAAGAAAAATGATAGGACTTTGCATGCTTCTAGTGAACCTGTCGCAGACACACCTGAGAATCCCAATAATATTTCTATTTCTGATGCTGAAACTCAATCAGGTGATGAACATGAACCTAGTGATAATGTTAATGATAATTTTCATGTTGATGCTCAACCTAGCAAAGACAATGATGTAGAGATTGAACCTGCGGTTGATCTTGATAACCCACAATCAAAGAATCAACGTTATGATAAGAGAGATTTTGTTGCTAGGAAGCACAGTAAAGAAAGAGAACCATGGGTTCAGAAACCCATGCCCTTTCCTCCTAAACCATCCAAGTCAAAGGATGATGAGGATTTTGAGCGCTTTGCTGAAATGATTAGACCTATTTTCTTACGTATGTGCTTAACTGATATGCTTAAAGTAAATCCTTATGCTAAGTATATGAAGGATATCATCACAAATAAAAGAAAGATACCGGAAGCTGAGATTTCCACCATGCTTGCAAATTACACTTTTAAGGGTGGAATACCAAAGAAACTTGGAGATCCGGTGTACCAACTATACCATGCTCTATTAAAAGAAATTATGTTAGAACTGCTTTATGTGATCTTGGAGCCGGTGTTAGTGTTATGCCTCTCTCTTTATATCATAGACTTGAATTGAATAAGTTGACACCTACTGAAATATCTTTGCAAATGGCTGATAAATCAACTGCTATACCTGTCGGTATTTGTGAGGATGTGCCTGTTGTGGTTGCAAATGTCACTATCTTAACGGACTTTGTTATTCTTGATATTCCCGAGGATGATAGTATGTCTATTATCCTTGGTAGACCTTTCTTAATACTGCGAGGGCTGTTATTGATTGCAACAAAGGCAATGTCACTTTTCATGTTAATGGTAATGAGCATACGGTACATTTTCCTAGGAAACAATCTCAAGTCCATAGCATCAATTCTATTGAAAAAGTTCCAACTATCATTTTTGGAGGTTTTGAATTTCCTCTCCCTACTGTCAAGAAAAAGTATGATATTCTTATTGTTGGGGATTTTCATATTCCCGTTGAGGTAACTTATTGTTATTCGAAATTTCTCTGGTTCCGTGTTATTCGGAATGAGTTTGTTAACAAGACTTGATCAACCTTGTTAGTAGGTTCATTTTGATGATCACGAGATGGATGAAACTAGAAGGCACAACCTTCTGTATCCTCTTTTTACTTTCTGTTATTTAGAATAAATAAAGCAAAAATAGTATTACCCGTCTGTTTTCTGAATTATCCGTGCATTAGAAAAATAGTCCGAAAATAAAAATGCTCCAAATGCCCTGCAAATTCAGTATGATTTTTTCTGGAATATTTGAGGATTTTATGCACTGAAAACACTGCAGGAGGGGCAAGCACCAGGCCACGAGAGAGGAGGGCGCGCCCCCTTGTAGGGCGCGCCCCCTGTCTCGTGGGCCCATGGTGGCCCCCCTCCACTTATGCCAGCACCCACACACTTCATTTTCTAACCAAAAAAATCCCCATCCAGCTCAAGCACGAGTTCTAGCTCGTTTTGCTGCGATTTTTGATGTCTTAGCTCAAAGCTCCATTCGCAAAACTGCTTTGGGAGATTGTTGCTTGGTATGTGACTCCTCCATTGGTCCAATTAGTTTTGTTCTAGTGCTTTATTCATTGCAAATTTTTGCTGCATAGGTGACCATGTTCTTGAGCTTGCATGTTAAATTTTTGAGGTCCCAAGCAATCCCAATGCATGATATAGGCTCTAGGCACTTGTAGGAGTAGTTGCTATCAATCTTGTTTAGTTTTATTCACTTTTATTTTGAAGTTACTAAAATTTCAGAAATTTTCAGAAAATGTCAAGGAGGCTTTTTAAAGGCTCTTCTAGCCAAAGCTCTCAGGAAAAACAAGCCAAAGAGAAGGAAAAAGCCAAGTATAATCTTCCTCGCTTAGCGGAAGTACGGTCGTGCGAATGGCCATGTGAGGATTTCTTGAAAGAAGCCAGAATTCATGAAGACTTTTATGCTTTAATCGAGACTGTAGGCCTCATCGGTTTCATGAACGACCGAATCGATAAGTATCTCTTACTCACCAATACTTTCGTGCAAAACTTTTATTATTATCCTAAGAGATCACCACCTGCAGTATCATTTCATTTATATGATGAATTCAAAGAAATGTCTTTACGTCATTTTTGCGCGGTATGTAGGATACCTTATTAGGGAGAATTAGATGAACCCCATCGTGAAGATGTGGCTGGCTTTGTTAATACTATTGCTGTAGAGGATCCAAAGAAGGGCTCCGAGGCGAAGGTCTCTAGCATACACTTTCCTGTTTTACGCTACTTTGCCATATTTGCTAGTAGATGCTTGATTGGTCGTGGAAATAGTGAAAATTTGAGCGTTCCAGATATTATTATTCTTCAACATGCTTTGCTAGGAGACAATACTTCTAGTATGGGTGTCGTCGTTGCTAAACGGCTAGCCCTGAATCGTACAAAAGGTCCCATATTTGGAGGTATCTATGCTGCACGTCTTGCTGAACGTTTTCAGATACCCATTAGGCACCATGAGGAGGAGGAGACAAAATTACCTCCTCACATTTAAGATTACAAGAGCATGGTAGCACACAAGTTTATTGTTGACAACAAAGAGAAGATGCTCTTGTATAAACTTAGATTCAATAAGAAACACTTTGAGATTATTATTTTGCCTGCGCCTTTGTTGTTTGATTTTCTTGCAGAAAATTTTCTTGTCACACCGGAAGTGGTGAACAATCATCGAGCTCAAGCTTTTACTCCAGAACCTGAACCTGAGCCGGAACCTGAACTTGACCCTTATCGTGCATCATCTGTCCAGTGGGATCCGGAGATGACCAGCCAGTGGTGTCCTGATTACACCTCCCATTACACCGGGGAGAGTAGCGGCGGTCCTTGGTACTAGACCAACTTAGGCCAAAAGCCTAAGCTTGGGGGAGTAAGTATTTTTCACCGACTTTACATTCATGTTCACACACTAGTCGTCGGTGCTCATACTCTTTCATTGTATTATCCATGCTAGTTTAATTTTCTTTTTCTAGTTTTCTTCTTGTGTGTTTGATAAACCTTAAGAAAAACCAAAAAATTAGTTAGTTTAATTTCCATGCTTGTAGTATAAATTAAATGAAAATCCAAAAAGATTTCTAGTTATTCTTCTTACTTGTTGGGAGCTTTCCCGTGTAAATAGTTTTTTTTCTTTTGGGGGTGGAGGAGACTAAATTGAAAATGTTTAGTGGCTCTTATATGCATGATTGTTTATTTAATTTAGATCCCATATTACTTGTCTTCTCTCTTGAGTTGAATGCTTGCAGATTCCAGCTTAGTCCAATGCACGTGCACTCTTATTATTATACACATCGTTCGGTCGTGCGAGTGAAAGGCAATAATGACGATATATGATGGACTTATTGGGATGAGAAAAGCTGGTATGAACTCGACCTCTTTTGTTTTTGTAAATATGATGAGTTCATCGTTCCTGAGTCAGCTATTATGAAGTAAACATATTTGCAATGACATTTAGAGATTATAGTTACTTGTGCCATGCTTGATTAGCTATGAGTTATAATGGTTTACCTTGCGTGCCAACATGTTATTAGAATGATTATGATGTGATATGATGGGATGGTATCCTCCTTTGAATGAATTGAGTGACTCGACTTGGCACATGTTCACACATGTAGTTGAATCAAATCAACATAGCCTTCATGATATTTATGTTCATGGTGGATTATATCCTACTCATGCTTGTTCTCGGTGTGAGTTAAATTTGATGCATGTTTATGACTGTTGTCGCTCTCTCTCGGTTAATTCGCTTCCCAGTCTTTTGCTAGCCTTCACTTGTACTAAGCGGGAATACTGCTTGTGCATCCAAACTCCTTAAACCCCAAAGTTGTTCCATTTGAGTCCACTATACCTTCCTATATGCAGTATTTACATGCCGTTCCAAGTAAATTTGTATGTGCCAAACTCCAAACCTTCAAATAAAATTCTGTTTTGTATGCTCGAGCAGCTCATGTTACAACTAGGGCTGCCTATATCTTCCATGCTAGGTGGGTTATTCTCAAGAGGAATGGACTCCGCTCCTCATTCACGAGAAAGGGCCGTAACCGATGCCCAGTCCCATGATCCAAAAAGATCAAAGCAAATCAAAATAATTAAACAAAACTCCCCCAGGGCTGTTGTATGTTGGAGGCACTCGTTGTTTCAAGCAAGCCATGGATTGATACTTGTTGGTGGTTGGGGGAGTATAAACATTTACCATTCTGTTTGGGAACTGCCTATAATGCATGTAGTATGGAAGATACAGCCATCTCATAGTTGTTGCGTTGACAGCAAAAGTATGCCGCTCAAAATGTTATTCAATCTCTAATTTAAAATCGAGCTCAGCACCTCTACAAATCCATTCTTCCCTCTGCGAAGGGCCTATCTATTTACTTTTATGTTGAGTCATCACCCTTCTTATTAAAAGCACCCATTTGAGAGCACACCGTCATTTGCATTCATTATTATTGGTTTATATTGGGTATGACTTGACTGGATCTCTTTTACCATGAATTACAATGTTTAGTCAGTCCTTGATCTTTAAAGGTGCTCTGCATTTATGTTTTGCAGTCTCAGAAAGGGCTAGCGAGATACCATTTTGTTATATCATGTTATAATTATTTTGAGAAAGTGTTGTCATCCGAGTTTTATTATTATGGCTCGCTAGCTGATTATGTTATTGATATGAGTAATTGTGAGACCTATTTGTTATTGTGAGTATGGTTAGTTCATAATATTTGCTGAAACTTGAATGCTGGCTTTTCATGTTTACAACAACAAGAGCAAACAGAGTTTGTAAAAAAATTTCTTTATCACTCAACTGAATTGCTTGAGGACAAGCCTCTTCTTCATCTTCTGGGAGTTCCTTCCTAAGAATATATGCAATGTACGGCACTGTCCAGTCGGGAGTGATGACCAAAACCTCCATGATCAGGTCGACCACGGCTGGGACCTCGACTTCAGTCGGATCTGTGGCACTCTTAGGCTGCAGGGGCTCTTCAGTGAAAGGATCTTCTTGAACTGACGGTGTGTGAATGTGTTCCAAAAACACATTATTGGGAATGGCTTCTCTCTTGGAACCTATCTTTGCCAAATCATCGACAGCTTGATTTTTCAGTCGGGGTATATGATGGAGCTCTAACCCCTCAAACTTCTTTTCCAATTTCCTCACTGCATTGCAGTAACCAGTCATGGCTGGGCTTCTGACGTCCCACTCATTCATCACTTGATTGACTAGCAAATCTGAGTCGCCATAGACCATAAGGCGAAGGACGCCGAGTGAAATGGCCATACGTAACCCATACAAGAGTGCTTCATATTCTGCTTCGTTGTTGGAGGAATCAAAGTGAATCTGGAGGACGTATCTGAGCTTGTCTCCTCGGGGGGATACCAGTACCACCCGACAGAATGTAACCGTTTAGCATCTTGGAACCATCAAAAACATGGTCCAAAGGTTCGAGTGAACTTGAGTCGGCAGTTGCTGTTCGATCCACTCGGCGAGGAAATCTGCTATTGCTTGGGACTTGATAGCTTTCTTTGCCTCAAACCTGATATATAAGGGAAGGAGTTCAATCGCCCATTTTGCCACTCGACCAGTTGCATCTCTGTTGTGCGAGAATCTCGACAATGGAGCGTCACGACGATCGTAATTGAATGGTCGAGAAGTAATGTGCAACCTTCTTCGTGGTCATATAAATCCCATAAACAAGCTTACGATAATGCGGATATCTTTGCTTTGATGGAGTCAAAACTTGTAAACATAATATCTTTGGGAGCTGAACTTTATAGACTTTTCCTTCTTTTTCCGCCGTACCGTAAATCTTTGTCTTGACGACTTGTCCGATTCTTTGCAATGTAAAGCAGTAATGGCTCTTTGCTGATTGGGGCAGCAAGCACCGGCTGGATGGAAAGCAGGGCTTTTAGCTCTGCGAATGCTGCATCAGCTTCAGGAGTCCACTCGAACTTATCTGACTTCTTCATCAGTCGGTAGAGAGGCAATGCCTTTTCACCGAGGCGAGAAATGAATCGACTTAGGGCGTCCAAACAACCAGTAAGCTTCTGGACATCATGCACACGCACGGGGTGTTTCATCCGGAGTATGGCACCCACTTTCTGTGGGTTAGCGTCGATCCCTCGTTCGGAAACGAGGAAACCGAGCAATTTTCCGCATGGGACTCCGAATGTGCACTTTGATGGATTAAGCTTGATATCATACCTTCTGAGGTTGGCAAAGGTTTCAGCAAGGTCAGCCAAGAGGGTCGGAACCTTCGTGACTTAACCACAATATCATCCATGTATACTTCCACATTCCGACTGGTTTGAGTGAGTAAACACTTCTGAATCATCCGCATGAATGTGGCTCCAGCGTTAATGGCATGGTGACATAACAAAAGCACCCAAATGGGGTAATAAAAGCTGTTTTTATCTCGTCGGGTCCATACAGACGGATCTGATGATACCCCGAATAAGCATCCAAAAAGGACAAACGCTCACACCCCGCAGTTGAGTCGACAATTTGGTCGATGCGAGGGAGAGAAAAGTGATCTTTCAGGCAGGCCCGATTGATATGCTTGAAGTCAATGCACATGCGAAGTGAGTCGTCCTTCTTAGGAACCATGATAACATTAGCTAGCCACTCGGAGTGGTAAATCTCTCGGATAAACTCAGCGCTAGGAGCCGAGAAACTTCTTCCCCAATTGCCTTTTTCTTCTGCACAGCGGACCGTCGAAGATGTTCTTTGACTGGTTTCACTTTTGGGTCGACTCGCAGACAATGCTCAGCCAGCCCCCTGGGAACACCCGACATGTCATAAGGTTTTCATGCAAAGACGTCCCAGTTCTCACGGAGGAACTGGATGAGCGCTTTTTCCTATTTGGAGTCGAGCGTTGTTGAAATGTGAGTTGGAGCAGCATTGGGATCCGTCGGGTGAATATGGATCGGCTTCGTTTCGCCAGACGACTGAAATGCTGAATCCGTGGCAGGCTTCTTAGCTCGCAACAAATCACTCGGATCTGCATTTTTTTTGATACTCCTGCAATTCCACTACTGCCATCTGTGCATCGGCAATCTTCGAGCCTTTCTGGAAGCACTCTTCTGCCTTCTTTCGATTGCGGTGATAGTGATCACACCTTTAGGATCAGGCATCTTCAACTTGAGATACACGTAGCATGGTCGAGCCATAAAACGTGCATAAGCTGGCCTACCCAGAATAGTGTGATAAGCACTCTGGAAATCCACAACTTCAAATGTCAACTTTTCTTTGCGGTAATTCTTAGAATCACCGAAAACTACATCAAGGGCGATCTGGCCGAGTGACTCAGCCTTCTTGCCAGGAATGACTCCATGGAAACTCATATTGTTTTCATTGAGTCTGGACATCGGAATGCCCATTCCTTTCAACGGCTCCGCATACAGAATATTCAGGCCACTGCCACCATCCATTAGAACTATAGTCAACCGAGTGCCTTCGACGACTGGGTCGACCACCAATGCTTGCCTCCCGGGGGTGGCTATATGCGTCGGGTGATCATACTGGTCGAATGTAATGGCAGTCTGAGACCATTTCAAATAACTAGGCGTCGCTGGAGCGACCATGTTTACTTCTCTATTGATGACTTTCAGTCGACTTTTGCTCTCAACATCAGCAAAAATCATCAGAGTGGAATTGACGTGAGGGTAACCATCGTCACTTTCCTCTTTGTCCTCAACTTTGTCCGACTCTTTTTCTTTCTCTTTGGGCTATTTCTCTCGGAACTGCTGGATTAGGAGCCGACACTGTCGAGTGGTATGCTTTGGGTAAATGAGATTACCCTCCTCATCTTTCTTTGTGTGAATGTGGCATGGCAAATCCAACACATCATTCCCATCTTGATCTTTTACTTTCTTAGTGGTCCACGACCCCTTGGGCTTCCCCTTGAACTTTCCTTGAGTCACGGCTAAGGCTTCTCCAGGAGCAGCTGGCTCGGCTTTGCGCTTCTGCTTCCGACTGGAGTTCCCTCCTCCGGTTTCGTGGGAGAATGTTTTGTGCTTGCCACTCCGGAGCCGATCCTCCTCTTCACCATTGGCATACTTGGTGGCAATCTCCATCATCCGACTTAGAGACATATCTCCGGTCCGACCGAACTTCAAATTCAACTGTCGATATTTGACGCCTTTCTTGAAGGCACAAACTGCTTGGTGATCAGACACATTTTCCACCGTGTGATGCAACGTGATCCATCTCTGGATATAGTCCCTCAAAGTTTCATTTGGCTTCTGCACACAAGATTGCAGCTCTGTCAACCCTGCTGGCCGTTTGCATGTTCCTTCAAATGTTCTGATAAACACTCGGGAAAGATCTTCCCAACTATAAATACTGCCGGGCGCTAACTGATTTAACCATGCCCTGGCCGAGCCCTCCAACATCAGAGGAAGGTGCTTCATGGCCACTTCATCATTGCCGCCGCCAATCTGAACAGCCACTCTGTAGTCCTCAAGCCAAGTGTCAGGCTTGGACTCACCAAAGGAACTTCTTGACTCGATCGCCAACCTGAATTTGGGAGGAATCACCGCGTACGATGGCTCTGCTGAAGCACTCTGGACTGAGACATGCACTCTGCTGCTGGTTGGAAAATCTCTGTCATGGACTTCTCTGTGAGCTCTGTTTCTGTCGACCAAACCTTGTACGAGAATATATCTCGCATCAAAGCCCGGTTCCCTGGGGTCGACTGGAATCCTTCGACCACCACTGTGAGGGCGTCTGTCATCATGCTGCCGAAGCATGTATGACCCACTCCTTGGGGGAGGCGTGGGCACTCGACGATGATCATCGTGATCGAGTCGGTGATCATACTGCTCACGGTTTCTGTACTGATCTTGCCGGTCTCCACGTCCCTCACGCCTTAGGGGCGATCATGGGCTGTGGGCCGACTGGACTGTATCTGCTACAACGGATCTGCTATGGATCCAATTCCGCGACTGAGACACAGTTGTATTCTGTTCTCCTACTGCCCGGAGTAAAGCCCTGATCTGCATCAAACCTCTGCCAGCTTCTGACTGGGACGGCTGGATTGACTCTGCTATTCGGGCTGCGGCTGTGAGATTCTGGATTGGAGTTCGATATACCTGAGTTGGAGGCGGAAAAAGTTGTCGTCGACTGGATTCAGGAATCCGTTGTGGAGCGCGCTCGTCGAGTGCGTGCTGGAGATTCTCCAGTCAGCGCTCGGCTAAGTTTGCCAGACGCGCTTCCTCCAAGGCCTGGGCCTCGGGGGTTTCTCCAACGATAAGAGTGTGGAGTGCATCCATATTGCGGCGGCGGAGCTCTTCTCTCTGCTGCGATGAAAGTGGCTCGGGGCGGTATTCCTCGTGAACACGCGGCGGATCGCCACCACCATCGCCGCCGTCACCGCGGGGGAAGCCAGGAGGACTGCGCGGTCCATTGACCATCAGGACTTCCGCCGCGGGGTCACTGCTGTCGCACTTGGATGCAGTCTTTGTGGAGCCTGTCGACAGGTCGAACATGCCATAGAGTGTTTCGTCGGGTTCGATCGCCGCGACTTGGGGGTGGCCATCTGGGGAGCCACCGCATGTCTTACCCACCGCTGGAGCCTCGATCGACCAGAACGCTTTCTCCGGCGGGCTACAAGGGGAGAGGACAGTACAGGAGCTGACCAATACTGAGTCGACGACTGCCGTAAGAGGTCGCCGCGGACGCATGCGTGAAAGTGCGTTGCCCCGCGGACGGGGAGCGCCTCGATGTCGAGTGGAGATTCTTGGAGCCAAGCGGAGTCGTCGGCGACGAACGCGAGCGCGCCGAGACGGATCTCGCGGCCCTCGGCCAAATCTCTGCCTGAAACCATGATGATGGGGATCGGAAAAATCGCAACTTCTCCAACAAGTCACTAAGACACCTGCCCCATGGTGGGCGCCAACTGTCGTGGTTCTAAGTCTGACAGTAGAATGGGGGTAGGTGATGTAGAGGCAAGATCTTAGCTATCGTGGTTCTAAGTCTGATAGTAGAATGGGGGGGGGGGTAGGTGATGTAGAGGCAAGATCTTAGCTATGGAGGAGTTGTACACGCAAGTTTTACGAGTTCAGGCACTTCTCGGAGGAAATAACAACCCTACGTCTCGGAGCCCGGAGGCGGTCGACTGGATTACATGTGTGTGAGTTGAGTTACAGTGCGAACCCTTGTCCCAGGAAGGAGGGTGGCTTATATAGAGTGCGCCAGGACCCCAGCTCCCCTCCGTTACACAGGGTTCAATGTACATCAAGAGGGGGGCGTTACTGGTAACGCTAGCAATAAAGATACATAATGACCATTAAAGCTATGACTTAGTTCCCGACCGTTGTAGAGCGGAGTGGCTCTAGATCTCCTAGTAGTCGAGTGATTGTCTGCATGGTCGAGTGTCTTCAAGACTGTCGAGTGGAACATAGCTTCATGGTCGAGTGGATGATGATTTTTCTTCGAATGCCTCTGGTTCTTTTAGAGATGTCCTTGGGGAGGGTATCTTGGACAGGTCCATGACCCTACCCTAGGTACATAGCTTCATCAGAGGTCGGCCGGAGAGTGGCGGCGGGGACCTCCGAAGTTGCCTGAGAGAGCGACCTGGGACTTTTACCCCGCTTTATATATAAAGTAATCACCGAACCAAGTACACGTCCAATGATACAAGATGTTGAGGTAGTCCTCATACAATGCTCATCCCGAGAAAATCGGATCACGCAGAACACACGACTACGCTACCGAAAGACAACATTGGGAAAGTTGAGTACAACGCCACATGAAGCCCTAAACACCTAAGCTCCACGACAACGCCCCGAGGAGGGAAAACGGTGCAAAGCGTTGCGTTGCCGAGTCCATAAGGGACAAGGGTTTTCACATGGAATCTTGGCACGAAGAGGAGCACCACGACGAAGTCTTCAGGAACATAACGACGCCCGTAAGCGGCGCCATTGTTGGTGACAAAGTGCAGAGCTTTCGCTCAGCAGCTCCCTGTGCCACCACGAGGTCTTCAGGTCGAGCGCCACAAGTTTAGCTCCCTAGGTCCGGATCAGGGCGACCCTACTCCAAAGACAGAGAGAGCGCCTAAGCCACCCACTGCTACCCTCCTGCCGCCCACACGACCAAGAGGGAGAGCCACCACCATCGACATGGTGCCAGCCAGAGAGCCAACCATGCGGACCGCCATTCGAAGCCGCCGCGCCGGCATCCACGTCCAAGCCACCATCATTCATCCACATCACCGAGCACCATCCTTGAATGGAGAATAGAAAGGGGTCTCCTTCCATTCCTAGCCCTACAACGTCTGGACAGTACGCCTTTCACGAAGTCCTCGACAAGAATGGGTTGTTCTATGGCGGCCCAATATCGCGGGCTGACGTCCGAACTCGCCTAGCCCTACAACAGGTGGACAATACGCCTTTCCGAAGTTATGGTGCATCCTCCCTGATTTGGAAGGATGGAACATTGACCGATTGACTTTAGTATGATGAAACATTGAATTTTTGTATGATGAAACTTTGTGTGATGTAAACGGTGTCGCGCTCTAGTTAATTAGTTTGGGTACGATAAACTTTGTTAATTATGTTTACTATATGTTCCTTCCTTCTATTTGCTAACTCTTTCTATTCGTGTTGCTCAAGTATATTATGTTGCATATTATTGTTACTAATATTTTGTTTCTATTTGCTAGCTCTTTCTCTAAGTGTTGCTCAAGTATATTATGTTGCAAATAATAGTTGAATTCACATGATGACGATGCTTCTCTAACAGGTACATAGATCGTTGATGGCGAATAAGTGGTATGCCGTGTATATAAGGAAGGTTTCGGGAGTGTACGACAAGTGATCAGAGTGTCAGGCCCAAGTGTACTGCTTACCGGGCGGCAGCCAGAAAGAGTTTGATAACAGAAGGGAAGCCGAAGCTAGTTACTTGAGGTTCACGCTAGCGCAAGAGAGGATTCAGAACCGACGCCTCAAGAAGTACTACACAATCCATCTCTTCCTTATCGTCATCACTCTTCTCTTGTATATCATAGTTTAGATAGAATATGCGATGACCATGTAGGAGACATGTGATAACTTGTATCGCTATTTGGAGATGATGATGAGACATCATTTGTGCTGGATCATGGCCATGATGATATGATGAGACTATGTTGTAGCACTTCAATGATGATGATGATGAGACATTCTTTTTTTATATAGTTTCAATGTATGTGTATGTTGTAATTGTAAAAAATCTGTAAAAATACAAATACAGTGTAAATATGCATAAGCAAAAAAATAGAGAAAATCTTAGCAACAGCGAGGGGTAGTGGAGTAGCAGCAACGCTTGTTTAGCAGTATCGTGGGTCATCCATGCACGCTACAGAAAATTAGCAGTAGCGATGGTTAGACCCGCGCTACTGAAATGTATAGGTAGCAGTAGCGCTGGGTAAAAATGCACTCCTAGTAAAAGTTAGTTGTACCGCCGTAGCAGTAGCGCGGGCCCCCGCGCTACTGCTAGCCTCTAAACCCGCATCACTACTAGGGTTTTCCCTAGTAGTGAGAGATGGACCGGCCGACTTGGGACATAGGCACCGCCGCCTCCCGTGTTCTACTCATCCTCGGAGGAGTCTCCGACCTGTCCGTTGCTGTTGGATGTGAGGTCCACTATGGAAATGGTCGTGCCGGCGCTGTCTTCGTCCCACCGGGCCGGCTAATGGTTCGTCAGCGGCGCGTAGGAGGTGCAGTTGGCGTTGTTCTCCTATGCGATCGCCTGCAGCTATGCCTCCGCAGTGGCCGCTTCCTTGGAGCGGCGGCTTGAGCGTGGACGGCATTGTAGATGGCGCGCTACTCCGCCACGAAGTTGGGATTCGCCACGGCATCATCACTCGCGCGCTCGCTGTAGATCTGGCCCTCCGCCAGCCAGTGCTGCTCCAAGAGGAACAAGCTATACCACCGTTCCTCCTGCGCCTGCTGGAACGCCAATAGAGGCGCCGACGCAGGTTGCACCTCCGCCATGGCGGCGTTGAAGTGCGTCTGCGCCTGCTCCATGGTGAAGCCGGCATGCACAGGAGGTGCGGGAGCGGGACCTGAGACGTCGGAGCCCGTCTCCATCGTGGTGTCGTCCTCGTTGTCGAAGACCTCGGGCGAGCTAGCCGGCAAGTCGGCCTCGATTCGCCTGGCACGGCGGCTACGCCAGGCAGCGGCAAGGTCGGTCACCGCGTGCTTCATCTCTGACGACAGACTGTCACACAATGCTTTCCCGCTGGCGGTCATGGCAGATGTGGAGAAAGGAGGAGGATGTGTTCTGTTGTGGAGATAGCCGGGAGTGGCTGCCTTAAATAGAGGATTTCGGTGAGGTCAAGCGTCAATGCGGGACGCCGGAGTGGGTTTCTCGGCCGGCGAGCCTGCTTAGTGGTGGCATACGGACGGACAGGGCATTGAACGTACGTGGTAGATATCCGCCCCGTCCCGTCCAGGTACGCGTCTCCGTCATTGAACAGACGTGGACACCGGAGACGCGTCGCGGGTGGCGCCCTGGGCCGGCGCGCCGCTTCAATGGCAGAGGCAGTGAGAGGTCACGTTCGTCCTGAGCCGTCTTCAATGTTGAGCGGCATGCTCTATAGCCGCATGAATGCGGGCAGTTGGTATCGGGTGGGAACGCGCGCGAGCGAGGGAGGATGGTTTTTGGTGGGCCAGGGCGGCCAGAAGCGGCCTTGGAATCGGTCCGGACTCTCGCAAGCATCCCCATGTTTGTCTCCGGTTTGCGGGAGAAATCGCGTCCGGACCAGAACCGCGTTCGATGGCTTCCGCGGTCCGGACAGCGCGATCCGTACAGTTGTGGGAGGTTTGCGGGTCCGCCTAAGAGATGCCCTTACAACAAAAGTGCTAACTACAGATAATTTGGCCAAGAGAAAACATCAGTGTTGGGTGTCTGATGCCTTGCCAGCCTACCAAATCTGCTTCCCCCTTTTTGGGACTTGTTTTTGTCTAAGCAAGATTGGTAGAAGTCGATGCGAAATTAGCAAACCAATTAGTACATGGGACTCTTATAAGCCCAAACAAAATGTCGGAAACTATCCGCAAAATAAGAGAGTAGGAAAGGAAACAAAAGAGTGGTTTGACATACAACATCACACACACATCTGCCGCTGCAGTATCGATTTGCTGGATTCCAATCGCAATACTACTAAATCCCATATGATGCACCAAAAGTACGTGTGGATACTGTCGATCTTCTTGAACTGAGCACTGCGTGCACGGCTGAGAGTCCAACATATCACCAACCGAAAGTTTCCTTGACGATGTGGACGCTATCTCAGTCGACGTCAATTCCTAGCAGCTAGCTAGCTTGTACTTCACTTTTGTTTTCTTCCTAGCTTGTACTCCGTCCGTTTCACAAAGTTAAAGTGTTTTTTACACTAACAATGTTTCTAATGTAGTGTCAAAAACACTCTTATATTATAAAATGAAGGGAATACTACCTCATTTATGTTGACTACCGCTCAAGATTTGAATGTGGTGCATGCAAACTTGACACGCAATACTCCCTCCTTCCCAAATTAATTGTCGCTCGAATCCATTGAGCGACAATTAATTTGGGAAGAAGGGAGTATATAGTTGGTTTTCTATATTTTACGTGCTATTATTAAATAGTTGTATCCATATAGCCCTTTCTAATCCCTACACAAAGATGTAACTGCCGCCTTCCTCTTAAACTCCTCCTATCATTGAAATGACACGTAAGTCTTTTCCGTTTTCACGAATGAGAGAATTGGGAAAACCTTTCGTCTAAAAAAACTCCAACATGTTTTTAAGTTGTTCTAGGAAACAACGATTAATATACACAGCGTATTCATGCGCTTCTATGCTATATTCAGTGTTCATTTTTTTTGAAAAGGAGGATAACCTTCGGCCTCTGCATCAGTCGATGCATGCAACCATATTATTAAAAAGCGTAACAAAGTCTCACAATCCAAGTAAACTCAAAATCCGAGCAAAAATGGAAGAAATAAATCTGTAAAGCGCCACATCCGGCAAGAAAGCGCCACATCCGGCGATAAAGAATAGACTATGATCCCTACACATATAGCCTATTATTAGCTCGCTATCCAAATCGGCTGAAGATAGCCCATGCTACCGTCTCCCAGCGGTTGTACCCAATAACTATAAGCTTCCTTAGTCCGCATGGGTGAGTAACGACCACATACGGATCCAGACTGTAGCTCTGTAGATAACCTGCAAAAAATTAGTGAATTTTGTCCCATTAAAAATCATATCATTTCTAGTGTTCCATATAGCCCATAATAATGCACATGTCCCTATCCGAATATGTTTAGCTATATGTATGTCTACTTCATTAAGCCACGTCCCAAATAGCGTGTTTATGCTCATTAAAGGATGGACGTTAAAAGCTATATGAATAGATCGCCATACCAATTTTGCAAGTGGAGACTCGAGAAAGAGGTGTTTAATCATTTCGCTTTGATCACAAAAACAGCACCTGGGTTTACCAACCCAATTCCTTTTCATCAGATATCTTTGGTCAATATGACTCCTTTGTGGACGAACCACATAAAGATTCTGATGTGGAGTGGAACTTTAATCTTCCATATGTGCAAAGACCTCAACAATGGCCCGAAATCAATTAAATATAAATACATGGATTTCACAGAGAATAATCCATTTGTGGTTAACTTCTAACTAATTTTATCCGCCTGGTCTGAAAGTTGAACATCCATCAACCTACGGACCAGGTGTAACCAAGCATTCCAACGTTCCCCTACCAAAGATCTCCTAAATTGGATGTTAAGTGGTATCGAGTTTAATACTGTGGCGACATAAACCTCCTTAAGTTGCACAATATTATATAGGGAAGAGTATTGTAAAGCCAGAGGCATCTCCCCTAGCCATATGTCCTCCAAGAATCTAGTAGTGGTACCACTACAAATTAGGAACTTCATCCGCTGGAAGAAAGTTACTTTTGTCTTCATTAATCCTTTCCAAAAGAGTGAGTCCGTTGGTCTTACATTCACCTAGGCCAAAGTCTTAGTATGTAGGTATTTATTCTGCAAGATTTGTAACCACATGCCTTTGGTCTCCGTTGATAGTCTGTATAGCCATTTGCTAAGCAAGCATCTATTCTTTACCTCTAAATTCTCGATCCCTAACCCACCCTGGTATTTTGGTCTACACATGATATCCCATCTAGCTAGTCTATATTTCTTCTTGGCCTCATCGCTTTGCCATAAGAATCGGGATCTGTAAAAGTATAATCTTTTTCGTACTCCTACCGGTACTTCAAAGAAAGATAGGAGGAACATCAGAAACTCGTCAAATCCGAGTTAATCAGCACCAGCCGCCCTCCGTAAGACATTAGCTTGCCCTTCCAGCAGCTTAATATTTTTTTCAAATCTATCTTCTATACATTTTCATTCTTTATTCGTTAACCATCTATGATGAATTGGGATCCCTAGATAACTAAAAGGTAAGGATCCCATTTCACAACCGAACAAGTTTCTATAATTGTCTTGTTCTTCTTTAGCTCTCCCAAAGTAGAACATTTCACTTTTATTGAAGTTGATTTTGAGCCCAGACCTCAAAAAGGCATAAAATAAGCTTCATATTCCTAGCCTTTGCAAGGTCGTGTTCCATGAAAATAATAGTATCATCTGCGTATTGTAGGACAGAGACGCCCCCCTCTACAAGATGGGGAACGAAACCTCCTACTTGGCCACTCTCTTTAGCCCGACTAATAAGTACTGCCAACATATCTGCTACAATGTTGAACAGCACAGGAGACATGGAGTCTCCCTGTCGTAACCCCTTACATGTCTGGAAATTTCATCATTGACCTTTATCCCGACACTGCCTTTTTGTATGAATGCATCCACCTAAGATCTCCAGGCTTCGTTGAACCCCTTCATACGTAAGGCTTGCTGTAGGAAGGGCCATTTGACCTTATCATATGCTTTTTCTGTAGGGTAACACGGTAGAAAAAAAAATTTCCGACCTACGCACCAGCCCAGGACCACTATGGAGACTGCATACAAGGTTTGATCTTTTTCGTTACCGACTCGTAGCGCAGCGGGAAGTAGAGTCGATGACGATCGACGGTGCAGATCCCCGCAGCTAGGATTTACAACCTCCCAACCACGAGGATGTATACCCTCATCTGCCCCTCGGACAGCCCTCCGGGAGGTGGTCGGACAGTCCCCCGTATGGTGTCGCGGACAGCCCTTCTGGAGGACCTTCGGAACTCGGACAGCCCTTCGGGAGGACCTTTGAAACTCGGACGGTCACCCGGACAGACCTTCGGGAGGCACTCTCGAACTAAGACCGAAACTACGATCTCTCTTCAGAGTTGCACACATACGGTGTCATCTATCGGGCAGGGCTTCGCCGTCCAGAACTAATTCCCACCGGAACCCAGACAGCCTTTCGGCTCTACGAAACTATTTCACGGGGATGGAGAGAGAAGCCAGATCATTGCAATGGCACTTGTATGTGAGAAAGAGAGTGTGGAGAGTTCCTCTCCACCTCTATTTATAGGAAAACCCAAGGGGTAGGGGACACATGAAAAACCCAAAAATGCCCACACTTTATGTCACACATAAAGGGCATAAAGGGCATAAAGGGATGACAAGTGGAGCCCCATGGAGGAGCTGCACCCTCCAACGTCCCACCTTCATGGGGCCCCCAAAGGGGGTTCCTTGATCCCCAAGTCCTTCTAGAAGCCTTTTGAGAAAAGCCCCAAAAGGTGGCTTTCCATAAATATCCCAAAAGCACTTTCACTATTCACTATTGACATTTTTCAGCGTCCGTTCGAACTGAAAATATTTATGTGGGCTTAGAACATTTCCAGTACCCACTAAAATAATTTTCAACGCGTTCCGAAACAATTCCGGATTAGTGATTTTCATGTGCGAAAAGCATCTGAAGTGGTTCCGGCAGCTCCGGAGCATATCCAGCTTTTATCCCAGAAAATTACAGAAAGTTTCCAGAATGACTCTAGCACCCTCCAAGAATTATCAGGCATGTGCCTAAACCAATTTGACTTAATAGTATATCCCGAAACAACTTTTCGGTTTCACGGAAACTCATTCGATGACCTCCCTCTGCAGAACTTTTCCGGTGTCCGAAACCTTTCCGGTGTCTGAAACTTTTTCGGTGTTTTTCTCTCAAACTCCCTGTCTAGTATTCAGCAGATAGATGACCCTTAAGCGTGTGACCCTATAGGTTTGGTGAAGTATAGACATGACCCGGAACCCCTTCCGATCAATGATCAACATCGGAGCCGTGGACACCCATATTGACCCCTATACCCACACGAATAAATATTCGAGTGAACCTCCAGTTGTAGTGAGCTATTCTTGTTGCTTCGCGATATGTCACAAACACCCGAGGTGAGATTTGTTGCATCCCCGTGGACGAACAATTTGTCCACCATGCAAGTTACCTCGTTACCGGTTTTGTTCTCTTTTCTCGTTTCCGTGTTCCGGCATCCCAGTGATCAAATCACACTGTGTCTGGCCAGACGATGATGGATACCGTAATACCGAGAGGGCCCGAGAATATCTCTCCATCATCGGAGGAGCAAATCCCAATCTTGAGCTATCAAGTTACTTGACACACTTTTCCACGAACCCGTAAGACGCCGTAATAGCCACCCATTTACGGATGACGTTTAACAAACCCCAAAGTTCATGAAGCAAGCATGAAGAAACTCGATACTCTCATGGTCTAAGGAGTCATGCAAACGTTAACCATCTCTGTGTTATGTACCATTAACTTGTGACGAATGAATCTCATAGCATAACATCAATCCGGGTCGATTCAACACAAATGTTCTCTTAACATTGTGCCCTCAAAGTTGCTGGCATAGACATGCCCATGATCAGGAAAACATAACCACCATGCAACACTTGAGCTAGTCTTAGAGGCCAGACTAGGAATACTGAGCCTCGTGGATATGAGTCTTCCTCTGAGCCTCGTGGATATTGCAGACTCGAGAATCATTGCAGTTATAGCACGGAACATAAACATAATTATGAACTCGGAGATAAATAATACTCCCTCCGTCCCATAATGTAAGACGTTTTTTGCCACTAGTGTAGTGTTAAAAAATGTCTTACATTATGGGACAGAGGGAGTATCATTTATTATTGCCTCTAGGGCATATCTCCTACATTTTCGAAATCCACTTTGAAGACAACGCCATCTAATTTCTTCGAATGGATTTCGTGCAATGTTTCATGTAGGACTACCACCCCTTCTAGGATTTGTCGTCCTGGCATGAAAGCAGTTTGAGTAGGTTGCACAACCGAATGGGTTATCTGTGTCAACCTATTTGTGCCAACCTTAGTAAAGATTTTAAAGCTTACATTGAGAAGACATGTCGGTCTAAACTACTCAATGCGAACAACTTCCACCTTCCTTGGCAACAACGTTATTGTTCCAAAATTGAGGTGAAAATTTTTTAAGTGGCCTTCAAACAAATCATGGAACATAGACATAAGATCTCTCTTTATGATATGCCAACATTTTTGATAAAATTCCGCCGGGAACTCATCTGGCCCGAGCGCTTTGTTATGCTTCATTTGCATTATAGCATCGAACACCTCTTTCTCAGTGAACGGGGCAGACAACACCTCATTCTGTTCTAAGTTGAGTTGCGGTATGTCCCCGATCACACTCTCATCAAGAGATACAAAACTTTCTTCAGGTGCTCCGAAAAGTTTCTTATAATATTCGGAAATGTATAGCTTTAGGTTTCATGACCTAAAATTGTACCCTCATCTTGTTCTAGCTGTATTATCTTTTCTTTCTATGCTTCCCATTAGCAATCATGTGGAAGAATTGTGTATTATCATCCCCTTGGACGATCTTAGAGACCTTTGCTTTAAGCGCCCATTTCATCTCCTCCTCTTTCATAAGGGCTTGCGAGTTCTTCTCGGCCTCATTCTTAATATCTCTCTCAGAAGTATTAAGAATGATGGATTCCGCTTTCACATCAAGTTCATTAATAATTCGTGTCAATCTTTCCCTTTCCACTTTATAGATACCACTTTGGTGTTTGGCCCAGCCTCTCAAAAGCTAGCGCAAATGTCTAATTTTGGTTTGCATCTCTCCACATTAGAAGACCCTCCCGTGTCTCTGGCCCATTCAGCCGCAATGAGCTCCATGAAGCCCTCTCTCTCAAACCATCCTAATTCGAAAGCGAAAGTATTTTTGTTTCCCACATGGGTCTTTTCCCCGAAATCCACCAGTAGTGGGGTATGGTCAGAGCTGGCCCGCTGTAAGGCCTGAACCGTAACCAGTGGAAATTTTTGTTCCCATTTAACACTAGAGAGAACCCTGTCCAATTTCTCGTAAGTAGGAACTGGCAAAGTATTGGCCCATGTGAATTGCCTACCAGTAAGGTCAATCTCCCTCAAATCGAGACTTTCAATTATCATATTAAACATGAATGACCATCTTCCCTCAAAGTTGTCATTATTTTTTTCCTCTTGTCTTCTAATGATATTAAAATCCCCCCCCCCCCCCCCCCCGCCCCCAACCAGAATGGGCAACCTTTCATCCCCACATATTCAGTGTTCCTAATTTTTCTTTTGGTTAGGAGGTACAGACACGTCATATTGCTGATATCTGAGACGTTAACCATTAACTAAATTTTTGTCTATGCAATTTTGCTATACTTTGAACAATCAACTTTAGTGCATCTTGAACAGGTTATTTATGACGAGTCGTTTCTTTTATCACGGAGTGGAATGAGAGAGCACAACTTCAAGCACCACAATCAGGTTAACATAAGAAAGGTTCACATGCGTAATAATAATTATGTTCGAATATTTATTTTAGCGTTTGCTTGACCCTTTTTGTGTATTTCTAGGGCCAAATTTCAACTGCTGCATATTATAAAACTTTACTGATACATCTTTTAAGAATGAAGAAACAGAAAAAGTGGCTGGGTTAATATGTAATCATAATGTGGAATATTTGATAGTTTCTAGTCGTTGATCCTACTTTTAAGAATGAACAAACAAAAAAGGTGGGTGGGTTAATATGGTGGAATATTTGATACATCGCTGGGTGACTGCTTGCATGAATCCAATAAAAGTGAAGGCGATGGTAAAGGGAATTTGGGATGGTCCCGATGCATGAGACGTCCTAATCATGCATGTTGCCCTCAGATAGACGACAACAAGCCGCTAAGAACCGGAAGCTTAGCTAGCTAGCCACATTAACATAGCAGGCGATCGATTAGCTAGCAGACGTAAGTACGTCTCCATCAGACTGAGGAAGACAATTCTATCTTCACCGGCCTGTGACAGAAGCTAGCAGCCGTTTTCTTTTGGCTCTATCCACGTTATTTATTCCACATCTCGCATGGTATAAATATTACTTCCTTCGTTTTATAATGTAGTGCCTACAGTTTTTATAAAAAGTATCAAAGTCAAATCTTCTAAAATTTAGCCATATTTGTTGAGAAAAACATCAACAAAAAATTATTTCACATATATTTTTATTTTTATTGTACATATCGATATTTTATTCTATAATATTGGTCAAACATACATAAGTTTGATTTACACAAAAATTGATACACATTATATTCTGGAACGGAGGGAGTATATTGTAAGTATGGGTGCACAATCCTTCTTACAACAAAGGAGGCCACTCCACAATAACCTTGAATTAATGGCGCCTAGAGCATTTGGGCTGTTCTTGAAATAAGTACATAAATAAATCGTCCTTCCAAAATTTGAAAATACACTGACAAGAAAATATTAGTTTTCATGCAGAATGATAATCAATAAATTTCCAAAGGATAGAAACTTGATGCCACATCATTCACTTGCTCAAATATCAACGTATTGTATTTGTTGTGGTTGTTTTTGGATCTTTTAAACCAATTCTTTGAATTTTCTCCGATCTAAAAAAAAGCTTGTCACTCAGACTGAGTGGAAGATCAAAGAAATTATTTTATCTTCCAATCAGTCTGTGTGGCAAACATTTTGTTTCAAAATATAAAAGACATGTAACTTCGGTTTTTGGATATCATGGAGAGAATTCTAGCTCATACTAGTCTTCGTGTGTCCGTCATCTTTAACCTCCCACAATCTTCTATCGAGCACTCTTTCCTCTCACTCATGATTGAAAATAGCCTCCCATCATGCCTCTTTCTTTTTGTAGAGGGAGGTCGAGAAAGTAGCTATGGCACCGCAAATGTCATGTTCGTGACATACTTGGGACCAGGGACCTCATCGCCGACTGAGAAGAAACTGTAATGATAGGGCTAATGGAGGATGAGAACTGACCGGTTAGGTTGTGATGACAGTGAAGGAAAAGAAGGTGTTGGAGAGAGTAAAACAAGGGGCAGAGGAGCGAGTTTGCTCTTATATTCGCCAATATGAATTTTCTCCATGATTTACATCGATGTATGTCGTAAAATCTCCATTGATTTTTTTTCTTTCTTTCTGAGAATCATGTGTTAGCACCCTCATAACTAATGTATGGGTAAATAAATGGTGCTTCTTGCTATTTAAAATTCGAATCTACTCCTTTTCCTTGGACATAATATATTTAAATTTTGTATCCACCCACACTAGATAAATGTTATTTTAGAATATACATACAAAAATGGGTGAGCAGCTCTCGAGGTCCTTCTCCTCCTTCTGCCTGCCCGTATCCATAACTAAAATCTTGTACTCCCTCCGACCAAAATAAGTGTTGTGGTTTTAGTTCAAATTTGAACTAAACCACGACACTTATTTTGGATCAGAGGGGGTAGTCTGTTTTTTTAAAGAGGCTTTGTGTTTCTGAGCTCCCGGTAGGCTTCATGGCCCATCAACTCTCTCTCTCTCTCTCTCTCTCTCTCTCTCTCTCTCTCTCTCAATAGGAAGAGCTGACGAAAATGTGTGTTACCATGTGGGTGCTTTGGCATGCAAGGAGGAAGGCATTACATGAAAAGATTTATCAAAGCCCGCTGAAGGTGCAACTAATCACCGGGTGGTTTTGGTAATTCATAATAACATATAGCTCATTGAACTAATATCCTCTCAAGATGAATATTTGGGGTATCAAAATCTCATGGCATTGAATTTTAACCAAATGTATACTCCATCAAACTTCTATAGTTTTTTATTTATTTTAGAATTAGCAAGAACGATACATACATGTAAAAACTGGTTTCTTGATTTGCTACAGTACTAGTGCACTTCACTCGCTGGAATGTTGTATGCAGCATAGTTGGCTCCATGATTTCTTACAAGTAATTGTGTTGTGTGTAGACCGCTGTGGTGGAATCTCATTTTTTTTGCTGTAGTGTATGTCTTCTCTACTTATTTATATTGCAATAATAATATCCCAATAAGTATTCGGAATAAGAGCAAATAGTTTTATGATTATCTAGAATTTTCATTACTAATGTTTGCTTATTGGACCATGTGTATGTATTCAGTCATTCACAAATACACAGGTGATGTCAACGCAGCCACAGCAATTATTCATGTTAGCTTTGGAACTTCAGGTTTTACACTCAATTCGGCTCTTTGTGACTGTTCAGATATTTTACATGGTAAAAAAATTCAAATGATTGATTAACATTTTTATACACATGATCAAAAAATTCATCATTTTTAAGACATCATCAACACTTTTTCTATACACATTTAATAAATTTCAAATGCTTGATCAACATTTTTAAATACTTGTTCAAAAAAAATTTAAATGCTTCATTAACATCTTTTAAATACACGATAAAATAATTTATACACAATTTTTATACGTTTTCATATATGTGATCAACATTTTTTAATGCTTGGTCAACATTTTTTCAAATATTTTATAGAGTTTTTTGTAATATATTTATTTATAATATTTTAAAGTATATACAAAAAATAAAGCAAAAAACGAAACAGAAAAAGTAGGTTGTTGCACTCCGCGCTCCTGGGCCGGCCCACTCGGTCTCCCCTTCAGCAAGGGTTCCTGTCCCTCTTACTGAAGGCGAGGCATAGTCGCGCCTGAGTCAAAGATGGATTTGGAATTTGGGCAAAAGAAGGATTAATAGCCTAGTGCATCTCAAAGTTGGACTTGCAACTTTGGGACGGAAAAAAGGTCAGACCCAGTTGTATTTCGTTGGTTGACTTGCAACTGTGGGAACAAAAGATTAAGAGACCAAGAATACTCAGGCTGATCTATGTGTAGTCAAATTGGACATGCATAAAGCTTATGATAGAGTTGAGTGGGTTTTCCTGAGGAACATGATGAAAAGGCTGGGTTTTGATGATCAGTGGATAGATCTTATAATGGCATGTGTGAGCTCAGTAAGATACAAGGTTCGTTTTAATTCACAAGAAACAGAGATGTTTATTCCTTTGAGGGGAATTCGGCAAGGTGACCCTTTATCACCTTACCTATTTTTGATTTGCGCTGAGGGTCTTTCTAGCATTTTGCAGTATGAAGAAGAAGTTGGTGGCATCGATGGGATAAGAGTGTGCAGGAATGCACCGTCAGTTTCACACCTTTTATTTGCTGACGATTCTTTAATTCTCATGCGGACAGATATGTTAAATGCAACTTCCTTACAATAAGTGTTGGAGACTTATTGTGCAAATTCGGGACAGATGGTAAGTGTTGGGAAATCAAGCATTTTCTTTAGTCCAAATACTCTGTTGCAAACGAGAGATGAAATACGCCAGGAGCTAAATATAACAAACCAGGCTCTCACAGATAAAATTTTTGGATTACCCGCTATGGTAGGTGCAGGCCGGAGTGGTTGCTTTGAACCCTCTTGTGAGAAGATTAAGAAACTCTTAAATGGGTGGATGGAGAAGCAACTCTCTACTAGAGGTAAGGAAATCTTGTTAAAAGCAGTAGCTGTTTGCCATGTCAGTTTTCTGTCTGCCAAAAGGAATATGTAAAGATATTATAGATGACATTGCTCAATATTGGTGGGGAGATGATGAGGAAAATAAAAAATGCATTGGTTCTCGTGGTGGAAGCTTTGTATACCAAAGTGTGATGGGGGTTTAGGTTTTCGTGACCTACACTCTTTCAACTTGGTGCTGCTTGCAAAACAGTGTTGGAGATTAATTATAAATCCGGAGTCCCTTTGTGCTCGAATTTTGAAGGCGAAATATTACCCCAATACAGATTTGCTGCTTGTTGGGCAAAAAACTGGGTCTTCATTTACATGGCAGAGCCTGGTAGCAGGTTTGATTACATTTAAAAGAGGGTATATTTGGCGAATCGGATCGGGTGAGAATGTAAGAATATGGAATGTCCATGGATTCCCTCCAGCCCGGACAGGAGAGTTATAACTCCTCGGGGACATATCTGAATCTCTCGAGTGGTAGAGCTAATTGATCCAGTTACCTCGCAGTGGGATGAACAATTGATACATGATGTTTTTTATCCTGTGGACGCTACTAGAATTCTGCAGATACCACTCAATTTCCAAGTATTTGATGATTTTATTGCATGGCATCTAACAAAGAACGGGAGATTCACGGTTAAGAGTGCATACCATGAACAATGGTCGCATAAGTATAGATGTCAATATCTTCCAAACTCATAGTCAACTAGTACCATGCAAGAAGCGATCTGGAAGAGGCTATGGGAGCTTCAAGTGCCACGGGAAATTCAAATCTTCTGTTGGCGGGCATTGAGAGGAATCATTCCAGTTAAATCCATTCTCGCTAATAGACATATACCTGTCGATGATGCATGCCCAGTGTGTCATCAGGGGGCGGAAGACCTGCGTCATATGCTGTTCAAATGCGATTTAGCAAATAGCCTATGGGCCGGGCTGGGCCTATCAAAGCATATTGACTTCGTTGTACAAGTAGACAGATCGGGGTCGGCGATCCTGGAATTTCTACTGCTGGAGTCAGACCAACCTCTACTAATGATGCCAAGCTTGAAGAAAATGGAGGTGATCGCGATCGGATGCTGGTACCTCTGGTGGCTGCGTCGACGACACACTCACCATGACTTGTTCCTCCTATCTTCAGGTGGCACATGTCTATTCTCGCAATAGTGAAAAATTATACAAACTCTATGATGCAGAAAGGGACTTTGATGGAGCATAGGTGGAAGAGACCGGAGCCAAGGTTCACAAAACTTAATGTTGATGCTTCATTCCATGCGGATGAGGGAGCAGGCTCCGTTGCAGGTGTGCTACGAGATGATAGAGGGAATTTCATTGCAGTTTTTTGTAAATTTATATCATTGGCAGCAGATGTTGTGACTATTGAAGCAATGGCATTACAAGATGGATTATTTCTGGCGAACTCCTTGGGTTTCAACAGAGTGGAAGCGGATTCGGACTCGTTGAACGTCATCAACTGCTGTCGAGGAGAAGATCAATGGTGGGATGCAGCAGCAGCGATCTTCGCCGAGTGCATAGACTTGTCAACGTCAATAGGAAAGGTCATCTTCTCTCATTGCTTTCGCGAAGAAAATTCAGTTGCTCATGAGCTAGCAAAGTTTAGTTTTTGTAATAAAAATGTGATGACAATTGGACTAACGAACCTCATGTGTTCTTAGTTAGCCAATTGGTGAACGATGTAACTACTGTTTGAATTTAATAAAGCTAGCCATGATGGCCTTTGCCCAAAAAAAAGATTAAGAGACCAGTTGTCAGCATTGTCTTGCAACCTAGAATAAAAAATGGGTGGGCACATTTTGGAGTCGATGGTTAACTTACAATTGGGACAAAAAAAACCTGCCCCTAGTTGCTTGTCAATAGTGGATTTGCAACTGAGACCAAAAAAGTCTGACCTAGTTGTAAGTTGAGGGTGGACTTGTGACTAATGCAAAAAAAAAAAACTCGGGCCCAGTTGCGACTCAAATGTGGATTTACAACTAGGGTAAAAAAAGGTTGGGTGAAAAAAATGGTTTGTCTGGTTGCAATTCGAGGGTGGAGTTGAAACTAGGAAAAAAATGCCACACAAAAATAGTCGGCTCTAATGAAAGACAAAGGGGAAATGAAGAGAGCAGGAATGGAGAGAGGCAAAGCAGATGCATAATGGAGGTGATGAAAAAAAAAGGCAAACAAATCACCACGTCTATTCTGTTTCTGGACACAGCGACAAAAAATAGGTCTGACAAAAAAAAGAGGCCTAACAAAAACAGTCCGACAAATGAACATCGCGACAACGGAGGACGCGCGACCATGGGACGCGCGCACAAGAACAAAGCAGGATCAAATTTGGGCGGAGATTATAACAGTTAGATCGGATAGACCACAACTTAGATAAGACATTGTAAAGTGTTCAATTTTTTTGAAATTATTGATGATTTTATGCAAATTCAAAAAAGTGATCACGAATTTAAAATTCATGTGTTCGCACACTTCACAAAGTGTTCATGTTCTAAAAATATAACGAATTGGAAAATGGGGAAATGAAAAAGTAAAAGGAAAAAATGAATTAAAAAAGTTCATGAAATTTAAAATGAGTAAGTGAAAAAAGAAAATCAAAAAGAGAAAATAAAATAGGAACAAGAGAAAAAAGATCAATGAGAAATATATAAGAGAGCTTAGCTCTTTGAATTCTACATCGCATACCCAGGCATTTAAAAAAGGACTCACAACCTCTATAAAAACAGGTGCCCCACGTACAACAGAAACGGTCACTGGCTTTTCGCGAAAGTAGGGTGACAGCCGATCAAAAACTGTTTTTGCATGAATCCTACGGCGCCGATTGTACATTAAAGAATTTAGACGTGACATAACTAAAAATCATCTAGATATGAATTATCAAAATTACATTTATTAATAATAGTTTAACGTCCATGGCATATCTAAGGGTTCTCCACTGCCCATTATGAACCCGGAAAATCACATGGAAAGCAGCAAGCATGTTGGGCTTGATCCATCTATGTAGGCTAATTACAGCCTCTCGCCGCGAATCCTCCTTGCCAAATACAAATCTTTGGACATAATGGTCACACGCTTAGCATGGACGGCACACAGATTAGTGTCTTCAAACAGTCCAAGTATGCTTCGGCTGCCTCCTGCAAAGCAAGCACCGCATGGCTCTGGAAAAGTAGATCACTCTGTAGATGTGGCAAAGAAGCCAAAGAAAATAGATGTAAGCCCAAATATTTCATTATTATCATGAATACACTGTATAAGAACTTTTCTCTATACACCCTAATCAATCTGTAGTGGATCTTTTTTTATCGGATTGAGTTGGATTTGTTCGTATCTGAAATACGCCTACTCCTTTCGTTCCTGAATATAAGTCATTTTAGACATTTAAATATGAGCTACATACAGAGAAAAATAAGTGAATCTACACTCTAAAATACACCTATATACATCCGGATGTAGTTCATATTGAAATCAATTAAAAGATATATATTTAGGAACAGAAGGAGTAGTAAGATACATATGATCTAGAGGAAATGTACCTTGCAAAATTGGGCAATCTCCCTGACAAGTCTCTGGAACGGTAGTTTCCTTATAAGTAGCTCTGTGACCTTCTGATATTTGCGAATTTCACTATAGGACCACAAGAGTATGAAACACAGCAACGTCATAATAATCCAAGCAATGGGAATTATATTGTGCCACACATACCGAAGAGCAATAGTTCCAGGGCGATATCGGCGTGGCTTCTTCACTCCTCCAGTGGCGGGAGCAGTCTTACGAGCGGCAGCCTGGCATTACAAAACGAAAAACCAGTAGTTAAGTTGCTGTCAAGCAAACAATTTCTAACACTCAAAGTTGCTAAGGTGCTTGGTCGGAGCCAAAGGTGCAATATTACATAGAAAGCCCTAAGGTGCTTCGTTGGAGCCTTTCCACCGGTGGACTTACGGGCAGTGCACTTAGTTCGAGCCATCCTGCAAACAAAATAGTACACCATGCACAAAAGTTGTGTTAACAAACTTAATTCCAAGGCTAGATCTAAGACATGTGAAACAAATGCAACTAGTCACTCTGGCTAAAATTTGTGATTTGACCGTGCTCTCGAAAGCCATATATTCGACACTTTGAATACCAATATAATGCCCCCCGCAAAAAAAAAAAGAATACCAATATAATGTAGAATGTCTAATTGCATGCATGTGATACATACATGTCTGAAAAATACGATTGCAGTTCCTTCCCAAAAGAATTCTAGCTTCTCAGAATCAGTATAGGCCCAAGTGATCACATAATGCCCAGCTAGTTCACACACATTATGATTATCAACGATTGCTAGCCAGGAAAAACAAGGTACTGTAGCACGAGTGATGACCAACACAAGAAACCAAATCAGAAATACCGCCGGAAGCATCAAGAAATACTAAGCAGGGTACGGGACAACCATAGGAATTACTGTAGAACACTTGAAACGGCTTACCTCTCGCAGTTGCTATGTTGCACTTGCACGCCCTTGGGAGTACTCTTGCTGTCGGGCTGACTAGTTGATCGAGGGCTGATCGTGATCGGATGTACGTACAAATAGCGAGAGGGGGCAGGGGGCCTAACAGGGGCACGTACGAACCGACTTTGGCAGATCCTTAATTTGTGCTTGATTGATTGGCGCATTGGCGTTGCAGTTGAAACTGATCGTACGGCTCGGATCGATGGTTACACGGATTAATGCGGGCATATTGCGCCCTGCTATTGGCCGATCTCATGAGGTCACGGAGTAATGGTTAAGAAACTTCCAGAATAATGCGTAATTAAGCATGGTTGCATCTTGAGAGTTTATCAAGCGATGCCTCTCAGTCGGCAACCTCGTCATGTTTGCTGCTTCGCGGTCTCGTGGACGGCCGCGTGGCATGCTCGTCTGAGGTCTGAACAAGCGTGAATGGAACGAGCGCGTCGACGGTTGCATAGGGCGCGTGCTTGCACGCAGAGGCTCTGAGCGGCCGGCGTCGCATTTCGGTTGGCGGCATGCAAGGTCTGCCGGAGCAGCAGACAACGTTGCTTAAGAGCAACTCCAATGTTTGGATTGGCTTGTCCGTCTCTTTCTGTGTTTGGGTCGGTCATGCGTTTAACCGGCCGACCCAATTCTCATCCACGCAGAAAACAATATGAATGAAAAAAAAGCCCATGGTTATAGATCATGCGAGTGGTCATGCCATCGCCTAGAGTTCATGCAGCATCATGCCAACCTAAAAAAACACGTAGTTTATGCTGGCACACTTGCCAGTAGCCGACACACATGCTAGCACACAAAAAGTCTCGAGATTCAACCACGCCATCTTAGCCGTGGTCATGCCAGCTTGGCGGCATGCAAAAAAGATGGTGCTCTCCGCCATAGATCACTCGTCATCGAACTTGAGCATGTCGGCCTACATCTTTTCGAACCAAGGCCTCTTTTTCGGGACACCGTGCTCAATTCCACCTTCATGATCTCCACCCACTTGGTCATGCAAGCGAGCGCCACTTATTTCGCTTTGGTCTTGGCATTGGTAGTCTCGATCTCGACCATCTTCCTTTGCTTCTCCGCCTCCATCTCAAGCTTCTTTGTTTGCTTCTCCGCCTCCATCTTGAGCATCTTCCTTTGTATCTCCATGAAGGCATTCATTTGCTCTTATTTGTCTTGCCGGCGCTTCTCCTCCCTTGTATCCTTCTTGGTCATCATGCCTTCCAAAGTTGCATTCAAGGCATTTGATGTTGCATCACGCTTGTCCTCTTTCTTGGAGTTGGTCTTTCCGTGTGGTTGTGGCTTCTCTCCCTCCCCATGGTCCTCGACGGCTTCCTTCCCTCCATGCGCGTTGAGGGCGGCATATTGCGCCTTGAACTTCTTGTCCCCGTTGATGAATATCCAACAATGGATGATGTTGAACGACTTGTTCCTATGTTGGGCCTTGAATGCTTCCAAAACTTGAAATGCCTACAAATGAAGAGCATGCAAGTATATGGGCAAATGGACATGGAAGCATATGGGCAAATGGACATGCAAGTATGAAACAACATAAATGAAGATGGACGCATGTATACCATGTCTTTGATGCCGAGGCCACTCACGGGACGTCCCTCGATGCTCTCAAGGGTGGCACAGAACTTGTTCCACTCTTGCTGTATCACCCTCTCCAACGCTTCAAGAGAGACACCCACACACTTGCTCTCTATCTTGTACGGCGCGAACTTCTTGCATTCATGAAATTCTCGATGAACATGTAGCCAAAAGGTTGATGCCTTTTGTTCGGCGCCGACCTTGGGGTCTTGTCCAAGTCCCTCCAACATTCACAAAGAAACTTGTCCTCATCCTTTGTGTATGCCTTATTCCGAATGCTTTGGCGCTTCTTGTTTGCATTAGCTTGGGTGGAGAGCTCGTCTTCGAAAAACAAAGGCTCCCTGTCGATGCCCACTTCATTATCTTCTTCTTCTAGGCGGTAGTCTTCCGGGAATTTGTGGTCTTGCGGGAAAGTGCTGCCCAAGCCATCTTGGCCTTGCGTGAAGGGGTCGTCCATGCCTCCATGGCCTTGAGCAAAGGTGTCGGCCGTGCCCTCGTAGCCGACCATGAAGGGGCCTCGGCCATCTTGGCTTTGGGTCTCATCGAGCTCGAAGGCAGCGGCACCCACACCGCCTTCGAAGATGATGTTCTCGATGATAAAACGGTTGGTCGTCTCGTCGTCCGTGGCCGACATTGTTGTTTGGCACGAGAAAAATATCTAGACTCCGGGAGGAAGGAAAGAGGAGTGTATTTCTCTCTTGCGCCGGGACGAAAAAAATGCAGGCGTGCCAGTGTACCATAGTACACAATGAGAAAGAGGTACGGAAAACATGTATTTCATTAATCCTATTGGAGAAATAAAATTACGAGATCCCATAAAAAAGGTGGGCTCCATGGCCTACTAGCGCTGCCAGCCTGACTTTGGCGATTACGGTCTCCTAGTTTCCGGGGCCTCCGAAGGCTCCCAGTTAATTACTCCCGCGGGTTGCTCCGCTGGATACCTCCGATTGAGCTATGTGGTCGTCTTCGCTTCGCGTCCTCCATGCATGTTGATGGTGATGTGTGTGTGGGTGGTGGCAGAGCATGTGTCCTCGTCTGTACATGCGCCACAAGTAGCGTGACCTTTGTGGTGGCCGCGCCCTCGCCGTCGTGCCTCATCGGTCTCGGCAGCGTTGGAGTAGTAGGTGTTGGGGTAGCATGGGCTGTGCTCGGCTCGGACTTCTCAACGACCAATAACTTCGTCGGGGTATGCAAGGGGCTACTCCTTTCAGGAGTAACGGTTTATTGAGACCGGCGCCAGTGTAAAAACTGGCACGCGCTCACATTGGCGTGGCCGGGATGGTTGGCGCCTCATCTCGGCTAGACGCCAAGTATTTGGCCATTCGCCAAGGCAAACACTAGTAGAAAAAAGGCCATTTGTCCCGGTTCATAAGGCCCATCTGTCCCGGTTGGGGAACCGGGTCTAAATGGTCGTTACTAATGCCTAGGCTTTTAGTCCTGGTTCTTATACTAACCGGGGCAGATGGGCCTCCACGTGGCCGGTGCTACGAGCCCAGGCAGGAGGCCCTTTAGTCCTGGTTGGTGGAACCAACCGGGACCAATAGGCATCCACGCGTCAGCTGTTCAGGGGCTAGTGTTTTTGTTTTTTTTCTGAAAGGGCGGTGGATTTGGGGGTTTTGTATGGTTAATTAAGGTGTTTCATATATTGTGTTAGGTAGCTAATTAATTAATAGAGAGAAGTGACCTCTCTTATCTCCATGCTTGGGCGACGCTACATACTATACATAGAGAGGCCCTCGACATGCTAGCTAGTAAGAAAATGAAGGAAACCATTAAGTACAGAAGTTCGTCATGCATACCGAGAGAAGTGATCGACCTCTCCTTCTCCGAGAGATTGGTCGAACAATAAGTTTTCTTATTATCTATCCGACGCTACTGGCTACATGCATATACAATATTTAAGATCTCTTACAATTCCCTAGCATTTGAAATCAACTTCCACATGGTATTCTCCGGCTTTATTGATGACGTGGTCAAGAAAGAATCCCGCCAATTCCTCTTGAATTGCTTTTATGCGATCTTGTGGTAGGAGTTCATTCCGCATCTGCCACGTCTAATTTGAAGAAGGGGGGTAATACATATATATGAATGAAACTCAACAGAAATGATGGTGTAATAAAATGAAATTGTGAATATTATTGCTTACGCACTTCATATTGTCTTCTAGAGTAGCCCCGCTTATTTTTCAAAGTCGCGTTGTAGATGAACTCGCACACATAGTATCCACAGTAATCATTCCCTTGTTCCTGCCACAAGCACTTTACGAGAAATAGAGGTCAAACAAACTGATAATGAAGCATTATAAATGGCATTGATGAAAGTAGCTATAGAATCAACGGGAGATGCGCGCAACTAGCTAGCTAGTAGTACTTACTTTCGGGTACGTATATCGCAGCTCCTTCAGCAGTCTCGGAGCTTCTGCGGTGAACTGTTTCCAAACCCTGCAAGATAAACAAAATAATTATTATTACTTGGGATATCAGGAAATGAACAAAAATTTGTCGATATGGTGCGATAATGATCGATTGAACTTACTTGTTGAGAATTTTAGTCATGTCCGCATAGGTTTCGGGATCTTTTCGTCTCGAGTCTAAGACGGTTACTAGTCCCAGCTCAAGCTTAATCTCCAGGAGAATATAGTGGAAGCTGCGTCCGCATGCATAACTCATAAATTACATTACTATAACCTCGCTCGAGTAATAAGGGAAACCGAATATGCACACGACAGTAACACTCACTTGAAGTTGTAAGGAAAGAGTATTAAATCTTTGTTTTGATTTATTAACAATGTTTTGAGCAAGTTGGCATCGGCCTCTTCGGCGTTCTTTGTAACCTGAAATTTATCTATGAGATTTGTGTTAATGAACCCAATATCATACATTTCTGCTTTTCTGCACTCGACGATCTTCAATCAGCATAATATAATGAGGATAATTATAAATACATGCAATGAAAGAGCTAAGCTATATATAGAGACTTAATGACAGAAGTAGTACTTACAGACAGTAGCAAGTGACCGTTAATTTATCGAGGGCCTTTTGATTGAAGAACTGGAAGAACTCCTCAAATGGAACATGCAACAGATCAGTTCCAACGAGGTCGTGCTCCTCTTTAATTCTCAGATACAAAGTATTCGCCCCCAGACTCTCTGCAGGTTTTCATATACCAATTATGGAATCTTCGCATCATCGTTGTTAGAGATTTTTCATCTTTGACGAGAGGCTTCCCGTACTCGTATCTGTGTTCCTCCACCTCCAAGAAATCATAATGTACATCGTCGGGCAGGTAATCTCCAAGATTGCTATAACCGGGCACCATCCCCGGAGCATTAGCGACGATGTCGCAGCGGGGGGCACGATTGGTTCGCTTGTTCGCCGAGCTGGGCAACTTTTTTCCCAGCTGCTCGTCGTTCTTTTAACCTTTGATCACTGACAGTACTTCCCGACCGCTCCGCTTCGAGATATGTCTTTTCAGTAACGCTCATAGTTGGTTTTCGGCGGAGACTTTGGTGGTTTCCTCAGGGCATCGATAGTGCGCTTTGCTTTCACCGCATCTACCTTCTCCTCCGGAGGTGGATGTCTCTTTGCTTTTTCCCCTTCAAAGAAGTCATTCACTTATTTTTCCATGATCTTCTTGTTTTCTTCCACGGTCCTCTCGTAGGGTAACTTCTCTAGAGGCTTGAGAGGTGGACCGTATCTTTATTGCCTCCCGCCTCTGGCTGTACTGCTATACGCCAGAGCAGACGGAGCGGCTGCGGCTGTCTTCTTTCGTGCTTGCTTACGAGGCGGAGGATAAGGACTACGACGCGCCGGAGAAGCCGGGGCGGCAGCGGGTCTCTTCCGCCCTTGCTGGCAAGGCGGAGAAGGAGGAGGCTGGTGGCTGCTCGGGCGCACCGGCGCAGGCGGAGAAGGAGGCGGAATGCCGCCACGCGCCGGAGAAGGAGGCTGAGTGCCCTGACCGTCACTCGCCGGAGGAGGAGGCGGTGGAGGAGGCGGAGTGCCCTGACTCGCGGAGGTGGAGGAGGAGGAGGCAGAGGCATCCAGTTCGGAAGGTTGATGAGCTCCTTCCGCCATAGGCATGGAGTCTTCAGACAAGAACCCAGCCGAGTCTCCCCTTCACCCGTAGGGTGGTCAAGCTGGAGGTCCTCAAATCCTTCTGTGATTTCATCCACCATCACCCTAGCATATCCTTCTGGAATCGGCCGGCAGTGAAAAGTTGTGCCAGGTTCAGGAGGTGCAACAGAGCCAACAGCTGCCTTGACTTTCAATTCCATCCACTGCGTCATAAGGTGGCAATGCTGAGACTCCGTGATAGCATCTACGGGGTAGCTAGCAGGAGCCGTGAAGATGTGCTCTCAAGCAGCTCCGTGGAAGCCACGCTGCTTCTCCGCTGAGATGGCGGGGTAGCTTCGGGTGTAGCTTCGGCAGGTCGCGTGCTGCGAACTGCCTCTCGTTCCTCTAGCGCTTGTACCTTTGCGTGCAGTGCCTGTATTTGGGTCAACTCCTTTTTCTTCTTCCTCTCCCGGCGTTTGTAACCGCCTGCGTCGGGAAATCCAGCCTTCCACGAAAGGGAGCCTGGCATGCCTCGTGTCCGTCCGGGGTGCTCAGGATTCCGAGGGCCTCTGTGAGCTTGTCGTTCTCTCTGTCCGGAATGAACGTCCCTTGCTGCGCCTTTTCGATATACTCCTGAAACTTCACGATGGGTGTGTTCAGCTGCTCGTCGGTCCAAACGCACTTCCCTGTTACACAGGGTCCAATTTTCCCCCAACCCCGAAGAACCAAGTCCTGCAACGGTCTGGAAAGCATCACGCCTCTGGTTCGATCCCGTTATCAATGAGGTCATTCTCAGCCTTGTCCCACAACGGCCGGGCTTTCAGGTAGCCACCTGACCCCGTGCGATGGTGATGCTTCTTCTTTGCAGCATTTTTCTTGTTTGTCCCTGACATCTTCGCTGCTCTCTCAGATTTCTTTTTGATGACAAATTCGGGCCACTGATCTTTGATTTTCTCAAATCGGCCGATGAATTCTGGAGTCTTGTCTTGGTCGACAAACGATGATTTCAGCTCATTCTTCCACCTCCTGAATAGCTCAGCCATCTTCTTAAGATCATAAGCCTTGATCATTGGCTTTTTAACTGGATTCTTCGGATCCTCCTCTGGCGGGAAGGTGAAATTTTCCTGTAGCGCGGTCCAAAGATCAGCTTTCTGCCTATCGCTGACATAAGACACATGAGTGTCTTTGTCCTTAGGCTTCAACCATTGCTCAATGCTGATCGGGATCATGTCCCTCACTAGAACCCCGCACTGAGCATTAAATTTTTGCTTGGTCCGGAGGGGTTCAATCGGTTGGCCAGCGCAATCAATTTTGATGATCGTGTACCTTTCATCCGCGCGCAACTTTCTCTTCGGGCCTCGTCTCGTTACCGAAGTGTTGCTCGATCCGAAGGGCTAGAAAAGAAGAAAAAGAAGAGAGTTAATATGTGTATATACCAAAAACAATTAATGCATCAATTAGCTATAGTCAGCACATGCTTAGTTAATTAATATATATACCTGGCCGGACTCCGTTCGGTCACCGGAGCCGTCATCACGGTGTCCTTCCCCCTCCATTCACTCACCGGAGACGTCATCACGGTGTCCTTCCCCCTCCATTCAGTCACCGGAGCCGTCATCACGGTCTCCTTCCTCCTCCATTGTTTGATCATCATCGTAGCCTGCTTCTTCATCCTGTCTTTCCAGACCATCGGTGCATGTGTGGTTGAGAAACGACAAGACGGCATCACTTCCGTGTGCGATTATCTCCCCCAACACCGCTTCTTTTGCTTCTTCTCGGGGGTGCGGATCCATAGTTTCTGCAAATATTTACAACATGGCAATTATTATTCAAACATGACAGATGGATATATTAGTGGCAAACGTTGAACTAGCTAGCTAAGCACAATAAGGAATCATATTACTGGCATGGCCTCGACGCTTCTCTAGGGTTTGGGGTGGCCTCGGCGACGCTTCAAGGGTTTGGGGTGGCCTCAACAACGCTTTAAGGGTTCGGGGTGGCCTCGACGACAACGCTCTTTTAACTTGGTAAATATGGGTGGCCTCAAGAGAGTTTGTGGATCGGGTAGGGGCGCGGCGGGAGGGGGTAGGAGACTGACATCGTTTTTTTCTAGGGTTTGGGTGTCCTCGAGAGTTTTGGTCGAGCGAGAGGGCCGGGGCATGCTCCCGTGGTATAAGTTATCACGGTCGAGAGGGGGTTATATCGACAACGACATACCTGATAAAAAATAAGAAAATGAAGAAGAAGAAAAAAAGAAGAAAAAAAAGAGGAGAAGAAGAAAAAAATAGAATATTGAATATTTTCTATTTTTTCTTCTTCTCCTCTATTCGTTTCTTCCTCTCCTCTTTTTTTCCTTTTTTTCCTCTTCTTATTTATTTCTCCTCTTCTTCATCTTTTTCTTTTCCTTCTTCCTAAACTAAACATAAACTAAAATAATCCTAAAACTAAACGAAACTTCTCCTCCTTCCTTTATATTTCTTCGCCTTATTTTTTCATCCTAAAACTTTATGAACAAAATTACAACAGAAAAAGAAATAAAAATTCTATGAACAAAATAAAAATTCTATGAACAAAATTACCTGACCAAAAAATCCTATGAACAAAATTACAATAAAAAATCCTATGAACAAAATTACAATAAAAATTCTATGAACAAAAAAAGCAATAAAAATTCTATGAACAAAATAAAAATTCTTTGCATATGAACATACAAACATTTGCATATTCTACAATATCATCATCATATTCTACAATAATATCACCAAAAATCCTAACTTTTGCATATGAACAGGGGTTCTGCTTCGTCGTCGGCGTCGGGGCGAGCGGCGGCGTTGGGAGGGCGCGCGGCGGCGTTGGGGCGCGGGGAGGAAGGGGGAGAGGAGGGGGAACAGTGCGGTGAGGCTCACACTGCAGGCGAGTGGCGGCGAGGTCGGGGCAGGCGCGACGGCGACGAGGTCGGGGCAGGCGGGTGCGGCGAGGCCGGTACTGGGGCGACGGTGACGACGGAGACGGCGGCGAGGTCGGGGCAGGGGCGGCGAGGCCGGGGCAGGGGCGACGGCGACGAGGTCGGGGCAAGGGCGACGGCGACGAGGTCGGGGCAGGGTGTGGTGAAGCCGGGGCAGGGGAGACGGAGACGGCGGCGAGGTCGAGGCAGGGGCGGCGAGGCTGGGGCAGGGGCGCTAGCCAGGCGGCGTCGATGTCGTCGGTGTCGTCGGGGCGGCAACTGCGAGATGAGAAGTGAAATTTTCACAAGTCCTGCTTATATACCAAGAGCATTGGTCCCGGGTCGTGGCACCAACCGGTACCAACGCAATCATTTAGTCCCGGTTGGTGCTACCAACCATGACCAAAGGTCAGTTTTCGGCAGGCCAAACGGCAGGAAGCGGCGGCCTTTGGTCCCGGATGGTGGCACCAACCGGGACTAAAGGGGGGCATTGGTACCGGTTGGTGCCACGAAGCGGTACCAATGCATTCCTTTAGTGCTGCTGCGCCCGCGTCGAAAGTTTAGTCCCACCTCGCTAGTTGAGAGGGGCGCGCAGTGGTTTATAACCCCCACTGCCGCACCCCTCTCGAGCTCCTCTCCATTGCAGGCTTACGAGCCTAAATGTCACTGCTATGTCTGATGGGCCTACTGGGCCTTCTGCGGGCCTGAATCCTAGCCCATCGATGGGTTTCTAGTCGTATTCAGGCCGTGGCAGCCCAGTCAGTGGCATATTTTTTATTTTTTGACTGTTTTTTTGTTTTCTTTTTTGCTTTATTTATTTTGTTTTGTTTCTACTTATAACAAAAAACTTATTTATTTTATTTTGTTTTATTTTGTTTCTAATTACTTATTTATTTTATTTTATGATAATTCTTATTGCTATTAAAGTTTCTAACAAAAAAAGTTCTTTATGAAAATTCTTTTTGCTTTTCATGATTTTGAACAGAAAATACTTGATAATTTTAGTTGCATCAATTTTATATAATTTTAGTTTCAATAATACTAGAGGTTGCTTATAATGTTTTGAATAGAAAATACTTTGTTAATTTAGTTTCATAAATGCTATTAAAGTTTATTTTATTTTGTTTTTACTTTTATATTTTATTAAAGTTTATATTAATTTGTTTCTAATTACTTATTTATTTTATTTGTTATTTTTCATGCACCATTTTTCATGCATTTACTGATTATTTTGAGCTATAAGACCCCAAAATTGAAAAGCATTTCAACTAAACTCTGAAAAGGTTGAAAGTTGGCATGGTATCATCATTTCACCCACATAGCATGTGCAAGAAAGTAGAGAGGCTTACGGCAAAAACTGGATGCACTTCGTGTACAAAACGGACAATCTCTTCGAAGTATCAGGGTATCATACGGAAACTCGTCTGTTACAAAGGGATTTCATTTTTTGAACTTATTTGAACTCCATAGTTTTTCTGTGTTCAAAACACACCATTCAAAGCCACATCATCAATTTTCAACCCTTTCTGACTTCATTTGTTATTTTTCATGCATTTACTGATTATTTTGAGCTATAAGACACTAAAAATGAAAAGACTACAAATGAACTCTGAAAAGGTTGAAAGTTGGCATGGTATCATCATTTCACCCACATAGCATGTGCAAGAAAGTAAAGAGGCTTGCAACAAAAACTGGATGCACTTCGTGTACAAAACGGACAATCTCTTTCAAAGTATCAGGGTTTCATACAGAAACTCGTCTGTTACAAAGGGATTTCATTTTTTTGAACTTATTTGAACTGCATAGTTTTTCTGTGTTCAAAATGCACTATTCAAAGCCACATCATCAATTTTCAACCCTTTCTGACTTCATTTTTGTTATTTTTCATGCATTTACTGATTATTTTGAGCTATAAGACCCTAAAATTGAAAAGCACTACAAATGAACTCTGAAAAGGTTGAAAGTTGGCATGGTATCATCATTTCACCCACATAGCATGTGCAAGAAAGTAAAGAGGCTTACGACAAAAACTGGATGCAATTCGTGTACAAAACGGACAATCTCTTTCGAAGTATCAGGGTTTCATACGGAAACTCGTCTGTTACAAAGGGATTTCATTTTTTGAACTTATTTGAACTCCATAGTTTTTCTGTGTTCAAAATGCACCATTCAAAGCCACATCATCAATTTTCAACCCTTTCTGACTTCATTTGTTGTTTTTCATGCATTTACTGATTTTTTCCAGCTGGATAGAAATAAGTGACCAAATTAATAGTAGTTCATCATCACATTAAAACCAAAGTACATACATGTTCAAATTGAACAACATATAGCTCTCCAGAGCATCTAGTTAAACCATACATTGAAACTATGTAAAACCTTTCAATGCAACAACAAATGCGATCATAATCACAACTAAGGTAACAATTGATCCAACGGCATAATGATACCAAGCCTCGGTATGAATGACATATTTTCTAATCTTTCTAATCTTCAACAGCATTGCATCCATCTTGATCTTGTATCATCGATGACATCCGCAACATGCAACTCCAATATCATCTTCTCCTCCTCAATTTTTTTATTTTTTCCTTCAAGTAATTGTTTTCTTCTTCGACTAAATTTAACCTCTCGACAATAGAGTCGGTTGGAATTTCCGGTTCAACCACCTCCTACATAAAAAAAATATATGTTACGTTGGTCGGCATAATTGTCATAAACAATAAATAAACCAAATAGTTATAAAAAGATAATATATACCACATCTGAATCATAGACAGGACAAGGGTCGACGGGGGCGGATACCAGAACCATGGCACTATATAATAACAAGGAATAATAAAAGTAAGAAAATTAGACAAGTATCCATCTCAAGTAAGAATTTTTTTTCTTTCAAAAGGAAGATAAGAACAAGAGGCTCACCACGGTGGTGCCAGTGACGAGATCGGCGCGGCGCGATCGACGGCGGTGAAGACAGGGACGGGACATGACGGACCGCTAAACCTAGAAAAATCTCGGGGGAAATGGAGCTCGGAGGTCGAGTTTCGAGAGAAGAAATATTAACTAGTGTGGCTCGGACATTTTATCGAACACCTCATGTGCATAGGAGGTGAGCTAGAGCACCCAAATGCCCTCCCCTCGCCGGCCAGCAAAAAACAGAGCACGGTGGATGATACGTCTCCAACGTATCTATAATTTATCTATTGTTTTGGACTATAATGGGCTTTATTTTCCACTTTTATATTACTTTTGGGACTAACCTACTAACCGGAGGCCCAGCCCAGAATTGTTGTTTTTTTCCTTTTTCAGTATTTCGAAGAAACAGAATATCAAACGGAGTCAAAACGGAATGAAACCTTCGGGAACGTGATTTTCTCATCAGATGAGACCCAGGAGACTTGGACCCTCCGTCAAGAAAGCCACGAGGCGGTCACGAGGGTGGAGGGTGCGCCCTCCCCCCTGGGCGCGCCCCCTGCCTTGTGGGCCCCTCGAAGCTCCACCGACATACTCCTTCCTCCTATATATACCTACGCACCCCCAAACGATCAGAACAGGAGCCAAAAACCTAGTTCCACCGCCGTACCTACCTGTATCCACGAGATCCCATCTTGGGGCCTGTTCCGGAGCTCCGCTGGAGGGGGCATCCACCATGGAGGGCTTCTACATCAACACCATAGCCCTTCCGATGAAGTGTGAGTAGTTTACTTCAGACCTTCGGGTCCATAGCTAGTAGCTAGATGGCTTCTTCTCTCTTTTTGGATCTCAATACAATATTCTCCCCCTTTCTCGTGGAGATATATTCGATGTAATCTTCTTTTTGCGGTGTGTTTGTTGAGACCGATGAATTGTGGGTTTATGATCCAGGATTATCTATGGAAAATATTTGATTCTTCTCTGAATTCTTTTATGTATGATTGAGTTATCTTTGCAAGTCTCTTCGAATTATCCGTTTGGTTTGGCCAACTAGATTGGTAGTTCTTGCAATGGGAGAAGTGCTTAGCTTTGGGTTCAATCTTGCGGTGTCCTTACCCAAGGATGTGTAAAGGGTTGCAAGGCATGTATTGTATTGTTGCCATCGAGGATAACAAGATGGGGTTTTTATCATATTGCACGAATTTATCCCTCTACATCATGTAATCTTCCTTAAGGCGTGACTCTGTTTTTAACTTAATACTCTAGATGCATGCTGGATAGCGGTCGATGAGTGGAGTAATAGTAGTAGATGCAGAATCGTTTCGATCTACTTGTCTCGGACGTGATGCCTATATACATGATCATTGCCTAGATATACTCATAACTATGCTCAGTTCTGTTAATTGCTCAACAGTAATTTGTTCACCCACCGTAGAATATTTATGCTCTTGAGAGAAGCCACTAGTGAAACCTATGCCCCCCGGGTCTATTCTCATCATATCAATCTCTATCACTTTATTTACTTGGTTCGTTTTTACTTTGCTTTTACTTTTTACTTTGCATCTATCTATCAAAAATACCAAAAATATTATTTATCATCTCTATCAGATCTCACTATCGTAAGTGACCGTGAAGGGATTGACAACCCCTAATCGCGTTGGTTGCGAGTTGCTATCGTTGTGTAGGTACGAGGGACTTGTGCGTAGTCTCCTACTGGATTGATACCTTGGTTCTCAAAAACAGAGGGAAATACTTACGCTACTTTGCTGCATCATCCTCTCCTCTTCGGGGAGATCCAACGCACTGCTCAAGAGGTAGCAAGAAGGATTTCTGGCACCATTGCCGGGGAGGCTCACGCAAGCAAGTCAACCATACCAAGTACCCATCACAATCCCTATCTCTCGCATTATATTATTTGCCATTTGCCTCTCATTTTCCTCTCCCCCACTTCACCCTTGCCGTTTTGTTCGCCCTCTCTTTCCCAATCTCCTCCTCTCTTTTCCGTTTCCTTTTTTCCCGTTGCCTTTCTGTTTGCTTGTATGTTGGATTACTTGTTGCCATGGCGCAAGATAATACCAAATTGTGTGACTTCACCAATACCAATAATAATGATTTCCTTAATACTCCGATTGCTCCTCTTAATAATGATGAGTCTTGTGAAATCAATACCGCTTTGCTGAATCTTGTTATGAGAGATCAATTCGCCGGCCTTCCTAGTGAAGATGCCGCTACTCATCTAAACAATTTTGTTGATTTGTGTGATATGCAAAAGAAGAAAGATACGGATAACAAGATTGTCAAATTGAAGTTATTTCTGTTTTCACTTAGAGATCGTATAAAGTTTGGTTTTCATCCTTGCCTAAAAATAGTATTGATTCTTGGAACAAGTGCAAAGATGCTTTTATCTCTAAGTATTTTCCTCCCGCTAAGATTATCACTCTTAGGAACGATATCATGAATTTTAAACAACTTGATCATGAGCATGTTGCCCAATCTTGGGAAAGAATGAAATTAATGCTTCAAAATTGCCCTACTCATGGTTTGAATTTATGGATGATCATACAAAAATTTTATGCCGGATTGAATTTTGCTTCTAGAAATCTTTTAGATTCGGCCGCGGGAGGCACTTTTATGGAAATTACGTTAGGAGATGCTACCAAATTGCTTGATAATATTATGGCTAATTATTCTCAATGGCACACCGAAAGATCCTCTAGTAAAAAAGTGCATGCTATAGAAGAAATCAATGTTTTGAGTGAAAAGATGGATGCACTAATGAAGATGTTTGCTCCTAAAAATACTCCTCTTGATCCCAATGATATGCCTTTATCTACTTTGCTTGAGAATAATAATGAATCTATGGATGTGAATTTTGTTGGTAGGAATAGTTTTGGAAACAACGCTTATAGAGGGAATTTTAATCCTAGGCCTTATCCTAGTAATCCTTCTAATAATTATGGAAATTCCTACAACAACTCTTATGGAAATTTTAATAAGATGCCCTCTGAATTTGAGAGTAGTGTTAAAGAGTTTATGAATTCACAAAAGAATTTTAATGCTTTGCTTGAAGAGAAATTGCTTAAAGTTGATGATTTGGCTAGGAACGTTGATAGAATTTCTCTTGAAATTGATTCTTTAAAGCTTAGATCTATTCCTCCTAAGCATGATATCAATGAGTCTCTCAAAGCCATGAGAATTTCCATTGATGGGTGCAAGGAAAGAACCGCTAGGATGCGTGCTTCCAAAGATGCCTTTATTAAAGCGTGTTCTTCCAATTCCTATGAAAATCAAGATGAAGATCTAAAAGTTATTGATGTGTCCCCCATTAAATCTTTGATTTTCAATATGAATCTTGATGAAACTGAATATGATCTTCCTTTACCTAGAAGGCGTTCTAAGAATTCAGAGTTTTTAGATCTTGATGATGAAATTGATAAAAGTGGGATTGAAAGAAATAAAAACCTAGATGTTGCTAAACCCACTATATTGGATCTCAAGGAATTTAATTATGAAAATTGCCCTTTAATTGATTGTATTTCCTTGTTGCAATCCGTGCTAAATTCTCCTCATGCTTATAGTTAAAATAAGTCTTTTACCGAACACATTGTTGATGCCTTAATGCAGTCTTATGAAGGAAAGCTTGAGTTGAAAATTCTATCCCTAGGAAACTCCATGATGAGTGGGAACCTACTATCAAAATTAAAATTAAAGATTATGAGTTTCATGCTTTGTGTGATTTGGGTGCTAGTGTCTCTACTATTCCTAAAACTTTGTGTGATTTGCTAGATTTCCGTGACTTTGATGATTGCTCTTTAAACTTGCACCTTGCGGATTCCACTATTAAAAAACCTATGGGAAGAATTAATGATGTGCTTATTGTTGCAAATAGGAATTATGTGCCCGTAGATTTTATCGTTCTTGATATAGATTGCAATCCTTCATGTCCTATTATTCTTGGTAGACCTTTCCTTAGAATGATTGGTGCAATTATTGATATGAAGGAAGGGAATATTAGATTCCAATTTCCCTTAAAGAAGGGCATGGAACACTTTCCTAGAAAGAAAATAAAATTACCATATGAATCTACCATGAGAGCCACTTATGGATTGCCTACCAAAGATGGCAATACCTAGATCTATCCTTGCTTTTATGCCTAGCTAGGGGCGTTAAACGATAGTTGGGAGGCAACCCAATTTTTTTTTTAGTTTTTGTTTTTGCTTCTGCTTAGTAATAAATAAATAATCCATCTAGCCTCTGTTTAGATGAGATTTTATCTTTTAATTAGTGTTTGTGTCAGGTTAAACCTATTGGATCTTCTTGGATGATAGTTATTTGATCTTGCTGTAATTTCCAGAAACTTTGCGCTCAGTGCCCGAATTGTTAAAAATCACCAGAACGTGATAAAATACTGATTCCAATTGCTGCTGATCAATAAACAAATTTTCCAGGCTGTCTAATTTTGGTAGAAGTTTTTGAGTTCCAGAAGTTTGCGTTAGTTACAGATTACTACAGACTGTTCTGTTTTTGACAGATTCTGTTTTGCGTGTGTTGTTTGCTTATTTTGATGAATCTATGGCTAGTAAAATAGTTTATGATCCATAGAGAAGTTGGAATACAGTAGGTTTAACACCAATATAAATAAAGAATGAGTTCATTACAGTACCTTAAAGTAGTCTTTTGTTTTCTTTCTCTAACGGAGCTCACGAGATTTCTATTGAGTTTTGTGTTGTGAAGTTTTCAAGTTTTGGGTGAATTCTTTTGATGGATTATGGAACAAGGAGTGGCAAGAGCCTAAGCTTGGGGATGCCCATGGCACCCCAAGATAATCCAAGGACACCAAAGGACAAAGCTTGGGGATGCCCGGAAGGCATCCCTCTTTCGCCCACTTCCATCGATAATTTACTTGGAGCTATATTTTTATTCACCACATGATAAGTGTTTTGCTTGGAGCGTCTTGTATTATTTGCGTCTTTTGCTTATTAGTTTACCACAATCATCCTTGCTGTACACACCTTTTGAGAGAGCCATACATGAATTGAAATTTGATAGAATACTCTATGTGCTTCACTTATATCTTTTGAGCTTGATAGTTTTCCTCATAGTGCTTCACTTATATCTTTTTGAGCGTGATAATTTTTGCTCTAGTGCTTCACTTAGATCTTTTAGAGCATGGTGGTAGTTTTATTTTGAATAAATAGATGAACACTCATGCTTCACTTATATTATTTTGAGAGTCGTTAATAGCATGGTAATTTGCTTAATATTAATATACTTGGTATTCAAGATATGTGAAACTTTCTTTTGAGTGCGTTGAATACTAAGAAAAGTTTGATGCTTGATAATTGTTTTGAGATATGAAGATGTGATATTAAAGTCATGCTAGTTAGGTGATTATGAATTTAAAGAATGCTTGTGTTGAAGTTAGCAAGTCCCGTAGCATGCATGTATGGTTAAAGTTATGTAACAGATTTGAAACATGAAGTGTACCTGGCTTGTGCATCCTTATGAGTGGCGGTCGGGGACGAGCGATGGTCTTTTCCTACCAATCTATCCCCCTAGGAGCATGCGCGTAGTACTTGTTTTTTGATGACTTCTAATTTTTTGCAATAAGTATATGAGTTCTTTTGACTAATGTTGAGTCCATGGATTATACGCACTTTTACCTTTCCGCCTTTGCTAGCCTCTTCGGTATCGTGCATTGCCCTTTCTCACCTTGAGAGTTGGTGCAAACTTCACCGGTGCATCCAAACCCCGTGATATGATACGCTCTATCACACATAAACCTCCTTATATCTTCCTCAAAACAGCCACCATACCTACCTATTATGGCATTTCCATAGCCATTCCGAGATATATTGGCATACAACTTTCCACCGTCCGTTCATCATCATCATGACATACTTTACTTTTGTCATATTGCCATTGCATGATCATGTAGTTGACATCGTATTTGTGGCAAATCCACCATGCATTATTTTTTCATACATGTCACTCTTGATTCATTGCACCATCCCGCATACATCACGGAGGCATTCATATAGAGTCATATCTTGTTCTAGTTTCGAGTTGTAATCCTTATTGTTGTTCAATAGAAGTGTGATGATCATCATTATTAGAGCATTGCCCAAAAAAAAGAAAGGCCAAAAAAGGCCCAAAAAAGAAAATAAAAAAGGGCAATGCTACTATCTCTTTTTCCACACTTGTGCTTCAAAGTAGCACCTTGTTCTTCATGTAGTGAGTCTCATATATTGTGCTTCAAAGTAGCACCTTATTCTTCATGTAGCGAGTCTCATATATTGTGCTTCAAAGTAGCACCATGTTTTTCATATAGTGAGTCTCAAAAGTTGTCTTGTTCATACTAGTGGGAATTTTTCATTATAGAACTTGGCTTGTATATTCCTACGATGGGCTTCCTCAAAATGCCCTAGGTCTTCATGAGCAAGCAAGTTGGATGCACACCCACTAGTTTTCTTTTGTTGAGCATTCATAGCTCTAGTGCATCCGTTGCATGGCAATCCCTACTCCTCATGTTGACATCAATTGATGGGCATCTCCATAGCCCGTTGATTATCCTCGTCAATGTGAAACTTTCTCCTTTTTTGTCTTCTCCACACAATCCCCATCATCATATTCTATTCCATCCATAGTGCTATATCCATGGCTCACACTCATGTATTGCGTGAAGGTTGAAAAAGTTTGAGATTATTTAAGTATGAAACAATTGCTTGGCTTGTCATCGGGGGTATGGAAGTTGGGAACATCTTTGTGTGACGAAAATGAAGCATAGACTAACTATATGATTATGTAGGGATGAACTTTCTTTTGCCATGATATTTTGAGAAGACATGATTACTTTGATTAGTATGCTTGAAGTATTATTATTTTTATGTCAATATGAATTTTTGACTTGAATCTTTCGGATCTGAATATTCATACCATGATTAAGAAGATTTACATTGAAATTATGCCAAAGTATCACTCCCCATCAAAAATTCTCTTTTTATCATTTACCTACTCGAGGACGAGCAGGAATTAAGCTTTAGATGCCTGATACGTCTCCAACGTATCTATAATTTTTGATTGCTCCATGCTACTTTATCTATTGTTTTGGACTATAATGGGCTTTATTTTACACTTTTATATTACTTTTGGGACTAACCTACTAACCGGAGGCCCAGCCTAGAATTTCTGTTTTTTTTGCCTTTTTCAGTATTTCGAAGAAACAGAATATCAAACGGAGTCCAAACGGAATGAAACCTTCAGGAACGTGATTTTCTCATCAGATAAGACCCAGGAGACTTGGACCCTCCATCAAGAAAGCCACGAGGCGGTCACGAGGGTGGAGGGCACGCCCTCCCCCCCTGGGCGCCCCCCTGCCTCGTGGGCCCCTCGAAGCTCCACTGACGTACTCCTTCCTCCTATATATACCTACGCACTTCAAACGATCGTAACAGGAGCCAAAACCTAATTCCACCGCCGGACCTTCCTATATCCACGAGATCCCATCTTGGGGCCTGTTCCGGAGCTCCGTCGGAGGAGGCATCCACCACGGAGGGCTTCTACGTCAACACCATAGCCCCTCCGATGAAGTGTGAGTTGTTTACTTCAGACCTTCGGGTCCATAGCTAGTAGCTAGATGGCTTCTTCTCTCTTTTTGGATCTCAATACAATGTTCTCCCCCTCTCTCGTGGAGATCTATACGATGTAATCTTCTTTTTGCGGTGTGTTTGTTGAGACCGATGAATTGTGGGTTTATGATCCAGTATTATCTATGGAAAATATTTGATTCTTCTCTGAATTCTTTTATGTATGATTGAGTTATCTTTGCAAGTCTCTTCGAATTATCCGTTTGGTTTGGCCAACTAGATTGGTAGTTCTTGCAATGGGAGAAGTGCTTAGCTTTGGGCTCAATCTTGCGGTGTCCTTACCCAGTGACAGAAAGGGTTGCAAGGCACGTATTGTATTGTTGCCATCGAGGATAAGACGAACCGGGACCAAAGCCCGCAAGGCCCCGGCCGGCCACCTGGGCTCACGAACCATGACGAATGCACCCGTTGGTCCCGGTTCGTATAAGAACCGGGACTAATGGGCTGGCCAGGCCCGAACGAAAGCCCCTTTTTCTACTGGTGAAAGGTGCCGCCTCATGGGGCCGTGGAAGGTGGCGTTGTAGAGGCCGCATCGCCTTGGGTTGGTGCTACACGAAAGAGTGACCTGTACGTCACGGCCCTGTCCGCCACAGTGGGTGCAACTCTCGAAGGAGGGACCGGTCTTAGACAGCGTTGTTGCAAATTCCGGCTCGATAAGGATCTATACACCATTGACCTGTTCATCGGGGACGCGTGCCTCGTGAAGGAGGGACTGGTCTTAGACTTGTTGCCGATATTGGTTCCACCAAGGACCTGTACCTGTGATGGGAAAGGCGAGTCTCTAGCCACGCCGTCAGCAAGCTCCGGCTCCGCCGTACCGTCCCCTCCAAGAGTGTGACGCAAAACCTGTACACCGGTGTCTCTTTCACCATAAACCTGTCCACCATGACCTTGTTCGTCGCAATCTGTGCGTCAAGGACCTGTTCATCGAGGACCTGCGTATTCAAGTACATGAAGGCCGGCCTCGGGCTGCGTCGTTGGCGAGCTTCGACCACACCTAGGTCGCGACACTCCGGAGGATGATGGGCTTGTGTAGACAAGCTCCGGTGGCGGTCCTGCGTGCTCGGTGCATGTTGATGCAAAAGAGAGAGGAGAAAAAGGTTAGACAACAAGTTTACCCTCTAGAAACATCACCTTCATTTCCATGTAGTCGTCGTGGACGGTTCGTGCGTCTCGCCGGCGGCCTTGTGTGCTTGCGCGAACCCTGGTTCCGCTGATGCGATCCGCGTGCGTACGCTGTCTCGCGGCTGCCTGCACTGTACCTGAATCTTGGGTACGTGGATAGATGATGGATGAGAAGCGATGGCTGGATGCTGGAGGTGTGCGGGCAGCGGGCGTGAGTACTGGGCGCGTAGATGGATGATGGATGGGTGGGTGCTACGTGATGGATGGATGTGCCTGAGGATGTGTGTGCCTTGGTGAATATGGATGAATCTCCTGATGGATGGATGTGTGCGTTGGTGAATATGGATGGATTTGTGCGTTGGTGAATGGCGGCGGCCTTGCGGCGTCTCTCTCCCCGTGCGTGAACCCTGATACATTTGCTTGGGCATCTATTTATAGGTAGGAGGTGGACGCCTCTGCGCCCGTGTGGCCGGCCTAACCTCCCGATTTTGTTGGACTAGATAGAGATGAAATCATGGTTGCGTAGTCTTGCCAGCCAAGATGATGTCTATCTCTTCGTCTTCTTGGCGCGCACGTTCCCATACGTACCGGTTGTCGCGGATGCTGTGTGTAGCCGGGCTGTACATGGCATCGACGTAGACCATACACCTCCTACAAGCCTGTATACGAAACAAAACCAAGAAAAAATAATAATAATACATACATACCTGATCGCCGGCGGGCCCACCTCAATTCAAGGGTATTCAGTTGAATACCCATTATTTTTGCCCAAAAACTAGATATATATAATGTATACATTACGTATATATAAGGAAAAACGTATAGTCAAACTTGCTAGTTAAGTATTTTAGCCCAAAACTCCACGACTTGGCCCATTGGCCCAAGTGGCTGTAGCGCACGGACGCACGCAGACCATCGATCTGTCGACCTTCTACCATCGGTCCTCAAAAGGATCTATCGATCAGGTCAGATGGAGACGAACTGGCACCTTGCCCTGTTCTCTCCCCACGCGAGCTGCGAGCCGCCAGGAGGCCACGGCGGTTGACATCGCCTGCTCGGCGATTGAACGTGCGAACGGCGGCCGGGCAGCGCGACGAATCCATCCCCGGCTCACCCTGGTCCTGATCCAGCAGCGGGCAGCAACTAGCAGCCATTGGTTCAGTTCCAAAGCCACAACCCATAGATTCAGGTATAATTGCTAATTGGATATTTTAATTCTTCACTTCTGAAATTGGGAGCTCTCTTCTCATGCAAATTATTGTTTCTCAAACCAACTAAATACATCTATCGCTGCAGGCAGGAGCACAGTTTTCTTCTCATGCTGTTAAGGAGGATGCACTACAGTACATACAGACAAAAGTAAGTTAGTTTGAACACTTGTCTGTCTATTTAATTATAGTGAAATTAGAACTTGTTTGCAGTCGATTGTGAATTATTTAGACATGAGAATTTGCAATTTTCCATTTAAATTTGTAATGTGAGAATGTTTATAAATTTTGAATTTGCTATAGTGAACATTATTATAAAGAATAGTACTCCTGTAATTTGTAGTTCTTATCATTTTCTATTTTCTATCCTCTATATATCATAGTTTTTTCCACAATATGTTGAACAATTACTTTTATATGTTGAACAATGCAAGTTATGATCAATTCTGATGAATATAATATATTATGAAATATCTTTTATATAGTTTAGAACTAGTACAATATACTACTATAATTGTTTATACGCGTGGAAAGGAAGGCTATAGGCTTCCCAAAAGAAATTCAAAAATTGAATACACGGTCTTCAATCCTGGGCCCGCCACTTCGTGTGCTTGCCTTCTGCTAGCCGGGTGTGTGCTCTCCATGCTAAACATACATGTTCGGAGTTAGATACATATAAATACACGCCGGCTAGGGCGCCGGTATACCGGGTATTCTGTACTGACGCGCAGGCATTCAGATATATGTACGATTCAGCCAGGCTTGGACAGGAACTGTGCCGTGCTTTTACATCTGCATAGTTAGCTAGATACATTATCAAATACATGCGCAGGGTAGCTCATACTATGCATCTATGCATGTAATTGACAAGTATACGTGCATGCATGCATCAGTACGTAGCCCATTTCCTATGCACAACCGATAAGGCCAAAGATTAGCTAGTACGTACATGCATTAGTCTATGTTTATATATACACATATGCTTCCTCATACTTCCTGCTTTTAAAAGAAGATCATCAAATATTCAAAATAGATCACGTTAGATCCATAAGAACATTGACTAATAGTAATAATGCCAAAAAGTTATCGGACAAATGATCACTCACCAAAGAAAGTTCGAGCGCGTACAAATCGAACTTAATTTGGTGAAGGTATTTTTTCTTTCTCCTCTCTCTTTTTTAGGACACATCGTACGCGTGCAGCCAGCTTTGTAACTACCTCAGGATAATTTCACAAATGGCCGGGTGTTGTGATCTTGCACCGTGGCCAAGGCTATATATATAGCTAAGGGCCCTCGTACTGGCCTCGTACCAAACTCCCTCTGGCAGACCGAATACAGGTCAAGATCCAAACTTGCTGGTGTGGTTTCATCTCGCCAAAGACTTCCGCCCAGTCAGGTATGCTTGTGCTGCTAGCTAGCTAGCGTTTCTTAATAGCGTTGTAGACCGACGCATCTATGTGCACGCGATCTCCTTTAACTTCTTTTTAATTTGTTGTGTACGCAGCCTGGCTAGGATGGGTCGCCAAAGGCCGAGCCGGTTTGATCAGCGTAAGGATGACGCCAAAACCTCGAAGCATCATGCTAGCAGCGAACCCGGAGGATCATCAAGCAGCAAGCGCCACAAAGATCAGGTTGTGGAGTACGTCCATTTATCGCCGCCCTTGCTGACGCCGGGCAGCACGGGGCCGCGGAGTGCACGCCCCCGCCGCAATCACGGTTCCGAAACCTCCGAGGGCACCGTCATTGCCATTGACTCCGATGCTCCCCTAGATGTGCCTGAGGTACATAAAAAAATGTACACCTCTTTCTTTTTAAGACTATCTTCATCTTCGAGCATGTACGCAGGTCAAACTTGAGGACGTGCTGCTGCATGTGATCGTGAGTGACGGGGCGGAGCGACTCTTGGGCGAGGTGGTCGAGGCGATGGATGGATCAGCTTTAGTGGAGAAGCCTATGTCCCCGGCGAGGGATGCTCCCATGGTGCCGCTTGCTCCGCCGTTAGTGCGTGATCCGGTGGCGAAGTCTACGCTTGCGACGACCGGTGGTTCTACGCTTCCGACAACCGGTGGTCCGGCGGCGAAGACCTTGCCTTCAGCATCATCGACCGATGCTAATGAAGCGGACAGAAAACGTCTGTCTGATGATGCGGATGTCGGGGTGATCTCTAAGAAGCCGCGATCGCCCCCTCTTACGGGTACGCCTTGCTCTTGCCACATGCATGTCCTTTGGAAGACTTTTTTTTTTACCTCTTACTTATATTTCTTTTGTATTTTTTAGGTGTCGCGAGTGATGCGCCAAACCTGGACGACTTTTGCTCTCCTGAAGCTAAGGAACTTCGGGCTTTGGTGTCAAAGCGCCAGAAGATCCTTGGAGAGGAGGGCGAAATCTTTGAGAGCTTTAAAGCTCCTCCGGCTAAGAAGATTTCTGCGCCAAGCCTCGTCCTCCCGCCAGCCAGCCAGAAGTACATAAACGTGGAACTTGCTGATATTCAAGAGACACTCAGGAAGCGGCCTCTTGGCAAGGAAGAAGCAATAGAGAAGATCACCTTAGCAATAGGCCCATGGAAGAGCCGCTATGTGAGCAGGACCCCTCCCAATCTCGAGGTACAGATTGAACGCCTCCAGACGGTGGTTGCTTGGCTTCGATGGCATGGTGACGCTGCTCTTGCAAACGCCCTCGCACCTGAACGAGTGCTCTCCCTAATAGGTAAATTCGATGCAGCTCTTGTGGAAATCGCTTCTGGACGTCGCCGTCTTGAGGAGGATGGGCCACGTCTGGAGGAACGCCTCGCCGACCTGACGTCCGTCCACCGCCGGCAGGTGGAACAGGCTGAAGCTCATCGAGTGATGGCCGAGGGACACCGTAAGCTTGCTGAGGAGAACACGGCCCTTGCCGAGAAGCACATGAAGTTGGCGGCGCAAGCTGAGAGGCGTGCGGCAGTCTTGACCCAGATGACGACGTCCTGCACCCAGAGCCTTAAAGCTCATGAGCACGCAGTTCGGCGTCTCACATACAAGTCTGTCTCCTCAGAAGCTTTAAGGCTCTGGGTGCAGGACGTCATCATCTGGGTCAAGACTGTCGCACGCTTCTCAGCTTGCGCCACCAGGTTCGTGTGCTTCTCGGCAAGGGCCGTGTTCTACTCAACAATCTTACGGTGTCGCTCAGCCATCACTCGATGAGCTTCAGCCTGTTCCACCTACCGGCGGTGGACGGACGTCTGGTCGACGAGGCGTTCCTCCAGACGTGGCCCATCCTCCTCAAGACGGCGACGTTCATAATAGATTTCCACAAGAGCTGCATCGAGTTTACCTGTCAGGGAGAGCACTCGTTCAGGTGCGGGGGCGTCTGCAAGAGCGGCGTCACCATGCCCTCGAAACCGAGCAACCACCACCTGGAGGCGTTCAATCAGTACCTCGAGATCGGGCAAGGGTCCTGCTCCCATAGTGGCTCTTCCATGGGCCTATTGCTAAGGTGATCATCTCTATTGCTTCTTCCTTGTCAAGAGGCCGCTTCTTGAGTGCCTCTTGAATATCAGCAAGTTCCACATTTATGTATTTTTGGCTTGCTTGCGGGAGGACGAGGCTTGATGCAGAAATCTTCTCAGTCGAAGGAGCTTTAAACCTCTCAAAGATGACGCCCTCCTCTCCAAGGATCTTCTGGTGCTTTGACACCAAAGCCCGGAGTTCCTTAGCTTCGGGAGAGCAAAAGTCGTCCAGGTTTAGCGCATCACTCGCGACACCTAAAAAAATACAAAAGAAATATAAGTAAGAGGTCAAAAAAAAGTCTTCCAAAGGACATGCATGTGGCAAGAGCAAGGCGTACCCGTAAGAGGGGGCGATCGCGGCTTCTTGGAGATCACCTCGGCATCCGCATCATCAGACGGACGTTTTCTGTCCCCTTCATTAGCACCGGTCATTGATGCTGGAGGCAAGGTCTTTGCCGCCGGACCACCGGTCGTCGGAAGCGTAGAACCACCGGTCGTCGGAAGCGTAGACTTCGCCACCGGATCATGCACTGACGGTGGAGCAAGCGGCACCATGGGAGCATCCCTCGCCGGGGACGTGGGCTTCGCCACTAAAGCTGATCCATCCATCGCCTCGACCACCTCGCCTAAGAGTCGCTCCGCCCCGTCACTCACGAGCACATGCAGCAGCACGTCCTCAAGTTTGTCCTGCGTACATGCTCGAAGATGAAGATAGTCTTAAAAAGAAAGAGGTGTACAATTTTTTTATGTACCTCAGGCACATCTAGGGGAGCATCATAGTCAATGGCAATGACGGTGCCCTCGAAGGTTTCGGAACGGTGATTGCGGCGGGGGCGTGCACTCCACTGCCCCGTGCTGCCCGGCGTCGACAAGGGTGGTGATAAATGGACGTACTCCACAGCCTGATCTTTGTGGCGCTTGCTGATTGATGATCCTTCGGGTTCGCTGTTAGCATGATGCTTCGAGGTTTTGGCGTCATCCTTACGCTGATCAAACCGTCTCGGCCTTTGTCAACCGATCCTAGCCGCGCTGCGTGCACAACAAATTAAAAAGAAGTCAAAGGAGATCGCGTGCATGTAGATGCGGCAGTCTACAACGCCATTAAGAAACGCTAGCTAGCTAGCAGCACAAGCATACCTGCTGGGCGAAACTCTTCGGCGAGATGAAACCAAACCAGCAAGATTGGATCTTGCAAACCTGTATTCGGTCTGCCAGAGGGAGTTTGGTACGAGGCCAGTACGAGGGCCCTTAGCTATATATATAGCCTTGGCCACGGTGCAAGATCACAACACCCGGCCGTTCGTGAAATTATCCTGAGGTAGTTACAAAGCTGGCTGCACGATGCGTCCTAAAGAAGAGAGAGAGAGGAGAGAGAAAAAAATACCTTCACAAAATTAAGTCCGATTAGTACGCGCTCGAATTTTCTTTGATGAGGGGGCATTTGTTCGATAACTTTTTGGCATTATTAATATTAGTCAATTTTCTTATGGATCTAACGTGATATATTTTGAATATTTGATAATTTTCTTTTAAGAGCAGGAAGTATGAGGAAGCATATGTGTATATATAAACATAAACTAATGAATGCACGTACTAGCTAATCTTTGGCCTTGTCGGTTGTGGATAGGAAATGGGCTACGTACTGATGCATGCATGCGCGTATACTTGTCGATTACATGCATAATATGAGCTACCCCGCGCACGTATTTGATAATGTATCTAGCCTTTTTTTTACGGGAAGATAATGTATCTAGCTAACTTTGCAGATGTAAAAGCACGGCACAGTTCCTGTCGATGCCTGGCTGAATCGTACATACATCTGAATGCCCACGCGTCAGTTCGGAATACCCGTATACCGGCGCCCTGGCCGGTATGTATTTATATGTATCTAATTGCCAACATGTATGTTTAGCATGGAGAACACACACCTGCTAGCAGAAGGCAAGCACACGAACGGGCGATCAGGTATGTACGTATTATTATTACTAGCAAAAGGCCCGTGCGTGTAATGGAAGAAAACATTGATTACGCTAGACCTGTGCGTTGCAACAGGAGAAAACGTTGACTGCGTTGCAACAGAAGAAAAAGAATAATTCTTTTTTGTATTCCTACATTAATAATGTGAATTGAAAGAATGACTTAATTGAATAATGCAAAAAAGTGTTGAATAATGTATGAAAATGCATGGAATAAACGTTAGTACAAGTATTTTATTTTATGAAGAAAGGGGAAAAAGTATGTGTTTGCCTCCAGCCGGTAGGGCTGTCAACAAAGCTCGGACTCAATGTACTGTTTCGTGCTCGATTAACTTAATTTTTTAGTGGATCGTGCTCAATTAACTATATGCTCAAATTTGAGTTCAACCTGCTTGCCTCGTTCGGTGGCCTGGCCAAAAATCACACTTTCAAGGTGACTGGTTGATATGTTAAATATGGAACATGTAATTTCCAATAGATCATGATGTATTGTGCTCTAAATTTGTACTATTTCTTCATTGGTTGCTTATTTGTGATTAGTAAAACAACTACGATAGCCTATAGCTTAAGGGCATCTACAATGCTACTCTTGTGCAGGCGCCTAGAGTAAAAAAACATCAAAAAAGTAAGAAAAAGTAAGTGCCTTCTCCTCCAATGCTAGGCGCTTATCACGGGCTCTAAATACGTAGGGCCGGCTCCTGGTTTCTTTACTCGCATGTCTAGGAAAAAAGTAATGCATCTATTGGCATCAATGCGGCATCAGGCGTCCAGCATCTATTGGCATCAATGCGGCATCAGGCGCTGGGAACAACTAACGTAGCTGGCGATCTATCGGGAAATAAATCCTAGTGTCCATCACTGGCGTCTAGCATTGGAGATGCCCTAAGAGAACATGCAATATGTACATATCTGGTATCAAGTCGCACAAATAAATTTATTTGTAGTTTAATGCATATGTAATCTGCTGGCAAGCATATATGATTATCTGGAAGATGTGATACACATATATTCGTATGAAAAAGGCACTGTCTTTGGCTCAGTTAATCCATTTATAGACATATATTCAAACAGAAGAGTACATATACTTTTTGTGTGCCCTTGTATGATTTTTAAACGGTGTCTATGCTGAACAATAGCATTGAATACATTATTCAATTCCAAAAAATACAGTCAACATACAGAGGCATTGTGGTTTGAAGTTGCAGTATAGTTGACCAAATGTAATGCAAGACATGCTTGATCTAAAAAGGGGGTCTTTTTTTTTGCGGGTGATCTAAAAATGTTATGTTAGTAATGAAAAAATATAGGCGGCGGCATGCAAGAAAATTTTGTAGTAATGTACGTCTATTGGGTGAGATTAGGATTAGACCACCACTTCCTATTAGGTGTAAGATGCTCCCCTTTCTCAATTTCTTCTAACCAAGTAAGCCGATTGGTTAGTGCGATTCGGTCCTCGACAGAAAATGGAGTCTCTTCCTTCAACAAAAGAAATGATTTATGACCTGAAAATATAACCAATAACCAATGAGTGAATACTTATCTTTATTTAAAGGGATATAAATTATGGTTCTTTGATTGCTCTACCCATTAATCTGGCCACTTATATTAAGCATCTATCATAGATATATATGTATCATGGTTTCCAAAAGCTATTCCCCAATAGGATACAGCAATAAGAAGCCATGGGGTGAATCATTATCTTTTAGCATGGACACCATGATGTTTCAGCGTTCTGTCATTGCATTGAACAGGAAAGAACCTTCTTGGCAAAGGTGCATCACTATTACCTTCGGCATAGCGAATATTGCCACTGAACAACACTCATGGTGCCAAGATAGAAATATTATTATAAGGTATGCTAATTCAAGTTGTCATCGATAGCAAGGGAAACAGTGTGTTGTATCACTGCTGTTATATATCTGAAATCTCACTGCACATCATATATATATTCTAGCAATACCAAGCTTTGATCTCAAACAGAACATATCCACATTACCGTCAGGATAAATGAACAACAATACCTGACAGTGGGTGCGTGTTACCAACTTTGCTAGCCACATCACAGATATTTACACCTAAAGGGTTGAAGGACAAAATATTCAGCACTTACTATGAGTAAAGGAAAATCCTAAAAATTATATCTATGGACTTGCAAAGACAATCAAGAGCAAATACTGATGTGAAAGCTAACATTGGGTGTATATATGACTCATCTTATTCCGCCGAATTGTCACTGATAGCACAAACATTGTAATTTGGAACTAACTGGACAGAAAAATATGATGCAAATTTATGTCCTCTAGCATGAACATATCATTACAGCTGCAAAATCATGTCATGGAATAGAAGCTACCATTAATCATGTTCGTGCAAGAGGCTGCAAAAACTCTACCTATATACTCCCTTTGAATCACCCTGGTAGCAGCCAAGCCCTCTGTCGTTCCGCCAGCAGTGAAGCCACCATGGTCCACCGTGAGTTTTTGCATGGTTCATCTTCTCTACACTGAACACTTTGGAGATGAGATTCTTCTGCCTTCTCTGCTTTTGGAAAAAAACATAAAAGGCCTACAGATCAAACCGTCATATATATGCCACTTCAGTTTCTATACCCCGAACAAACCCCTAAAAGGATTGTTTTCCATAGTAACAAGTGACATTAAAGCACACTATATAAATGTTTCCTTACCAAATTTCACTTATCAAAGGCGCTTCACTCCCCGGCAACGGCACCAGAAAATAGCCTTGATGACCCACAAGTGTAGGGGATCAATTGTAGCTCTTTTCGATATGTAAGAGTGTCGAGCCCAACGAGGAGCAGAAGGAAATGACAAGTGGTTTTCAGCAAGGTAATGTCTGCAAGTGCTGAAATTGTAAGTAACAGAGTAGTTTGATAGCAAGATAATTTGTACCGAGCAAGTAATGATAGTAGTAACAAAAGTGTAGCAAGGTAGCCCAATCCTTTTGAGGCAAAGGACAGGCCAAAACGGTCTCTTATAGTAGGCAAAGCGTTCTTGAGGGTACATGGGAATTTCATCTAGTCGCTTTCATCATGTTGGTTTGATTTGTGTTCGCTACTTTGATAATTTGATATGTGGGTGGATCGGCGCTTAGGTGTTGTTCTTAATTGAACAAACCTTCTACTTATGATTAACCCCCTCGCAAGCATCCGCAACTACGAGAAAAGTATTAAGAATAAATTCTAACCATAGCATTAAACTTTTGAATCCATTCGTTCCTTACGGAATAGCGCATAAACTAGGGTTTAAGCTTCTTTCACTCTCGCAACCCATCATCTAATAACTACTCCACAATGCATTCCCTTAAGCCCAAATATGGTGAAGTGTCATGTAGTCGATGCTCACATGACACCACTAAGGGAATCACAACATACATACTATCAAAATATCGAACACATATCAAGTTCACATGATTACTTGCAACATGATTTCTCCCGTGACCTCAAGAACAAAAGTAACTACTCACAAGTGATAAACATGCTCAAGATATGAGGGGTATTAAATAGCATATTGGATCTGAACATATAATCTTCCACCAAATAAACCATATAGTAATCAACTACAAGATGTAATCAACACTACTAGTCACCCACAAGCACCAATCTATAGTTCCGGTACAAAGATTGAACACAAGATGAACTAGGGTTTGAGAGGATATGGTGCTGTTGAAGATGTTGTTGGAGATTGCCCTCCCCAAGATGGGAGTTGTTGGTGATGATGATGACGATGATTTCCCCTTCCGGGAGGGAAGTTCCCCAGCCGGAATCACTCCGCTGGAGGGAAAAAGTGCTCCTGCCCAAGTTTCACCTCGAGACGGCGGCGCTCCGTCCTAAAAGTCCTCTTCTTATTTTTTCTGTGTCAAAATGACTTATATACCAGAAGATGGGCACCAGAGGTGGGCCAAGGGGAGCACAACCCACCAAGGCGTGCCTGGGCTCCCTGGCGCGTCTAGGTGGGTTCTGCCCACCTGGTGGGGCCCCTCTGATACTTATTGGCTCCAATATTCCACAAATATTCCATAAAAAATCTCCGTAAAGTTTCAGCTTGTTTTGAGTTGTGCAGAATAGGTGGCCTAACGTAGCTTTTCCAGGTCTAGATTTTCAGCTGCCGGAATTCTCCCTCTTTGTGTGTACCTTGCATATTATGAGAGGAAAGGCATTAGAATTACTCCAAAAAGCATTATTATGCATAAAAACATCATAAATAACAGTAGGAAAACATGATGCAAAATGGGCGTATCAGTGTTCTGGTTTCCAAATGTATTGATGCCATCGGTACTCGCACCAAGCACGATGTTTCTTGGATCTTCTGTAGCAAATCCATATACGGCGTTGAATGCTCTCCACTGGCTACCATGTACGAGGTGTCTCAACTTCGGATCATCTCCATCGTCGGGCTTCTTCCTCTCCGCGTGCCAGCGCATGAGCTTTGCTTCCTTAGGATCTATGAAATACCGCTGCAGAACGGGAGTGATCGGAAAGTACCGTACAACTTTCCGAGGAGCTTTATTTCCTGCCTTCTTGTATCGAGAAGCATTGCACACTGGGCAGCTGGTTTTTTCCGCATGCTCCCCCCGATAAATGATGAAATCATTGATGCATGTGTGGTACCTAATGTGCGGCAAATCAAAGGGATTCTTGGCCTCCTCGACACTAGTAGGACACAGGTCCCCCACGGGAAGAACTTTATTATGTAGATACTTCAAATGCTCATCGAGGCTTTTGTTTGCCCATTTGTTTTTGGCCTTCGTCTTTAGAAGTTCGAGCACGAAACTCAAGCGGGTCACCTCGGGATTGCAACCGTTATACAATGGAGTATTCGAGTCTACTTCAAGTTGTGCCAGCTTGGCCTCCTCTCTAGAAGCAACTCTCTCGCTAGTCGTACTCTTGCGAAGGAGGTCTCGAACATGAGGGTCCTGCACGACTGCACTTAGTAGCGTCGAAGACTGCGGCGTGACCGCCGCCTTCTCCGCCATGTCAGGACTCTTCTTCGCCGTGTCCGGAATCTTCTCCGCCGCCGTCATTTCCGGACTCTTCCCCACCGCCATGTCCGGCGCCATCGTCTTCATGTCGAGCGGTCATCTCTTCGTCTAGCCCCATGTCGTTATTCGTCCTTGCCATGTGGACGTCCTCATCATCTTCTTCTTCTTCACTTATCCACCGAGTACAGCCATCCATGAAACCATTCATCAGCAGCTGTGCCTTCAAAGTGCCACGATCAAAAGGGTCCAAAAGGACTTCTTCTTTGCATCTTGCACACGGACATCTAATACTAGTCCAATTATTTGCATACATGTCCTTCACAGCGGACTGCATGTATCGCTCCACGTTCCATCCACTCACCTTCATGACCAACTGCACGGTATAACAAGCAAAAGGGTTATAAACAAAATGCATGCATGCATCAAAGTCATATAAAAATTTGGCATGACCTTTCCTAAAAATAGGACATGTCGAGTTTGCTCGAAATTCACCGAAACAGAAATAAATCGACATTTCGACAAAACATAAGCAACTCGGGGGCATGTCACTCGCACAAATCTCTCCATATCCCAAACACACATATTCCCATTCTTGAAATGAACAACTTTTTACTCACCTGTATATCTCCCGAGAGAGACCGAGCACGGTTAGATGAGGCCTTTCGCTGCCTATAGGGATCGAAAGTGTGGATGGCTAAATAGCTAGATAGATCTAGTTGTTGGGAAGGAGAGATTACTCTAACTAACTAATGGAGAGGGAGTTATGATGGAGGGGGCATTAATGGGGAGAGAAGAGAGGTAGGAGGAAGAGAGAGATGAGAAGGCCATTTATGGAGGAGAGTTATGGTGGAGCGGGACATTAATGAGGAGAGAAGAGAGGTAGGAGGAAGAGAGAAGAAGGGCAATGGTGGAGAGGGGAGAGGGGAAAGGAGGGGAGAGAGGGCAAAGGGGGGGGAGGGGGAGGGGTGAAAAGGTGGCACCAGCCGCAACTAGCAGTAGCGCTGCTTCCCAGAAAGCGCTACTACTAAGATGGGCCCATTAGCAGTAGCGGTGCTGTAAAATAAAGCACTACTGCTAAAATATTAGTAGTAGCGCTGTTTTCTGGACAGCGCTGCTACTACAGCTAGCGTTGGTGGGAGCGTTGGGTCCCACTTAGTAGTAGCGCTTGCCCAGACGAGCGCTACTGCTAATTAGCAGCAGCAATTCCTTTTTTCAGCGCTACTACCGATGTCCTACTTATAAGCATTTCCCTAGTAGTGTAGATCCCATGTTGATAGGTTTTGACAAACTTTTTTTCACAAAAAAACCGGTCAAAAAACCAATGAAAAAACGAACCGGGAGCGCCGGTTTTCTCCCTTTCCAAAAGAGGCACGCCCGTGCCTCGTGAAATCACAACCGTGCCTCTCGCGGAAGCAAAATCGTGCCTCTCGCGGAAGGAAAAAAAGAAGAGAAAATGTGTTTTTTCCTTTTCCGAGGAGGCACGGCCGTGCGTCATGCGAAAGAACAACCATGCCTCTCGCGGAAGCAAAAACGTGCCTCTCATGGAAGGGAAAAAACAGAAAACACGTTTTTTTTTCGTTTCTGAGAGGCACGGCCGTGACTCTCACGAAAGCACAACCGTGCCTCTCGTGGAAGCAAAACCGTGCCTCTCATGGAAAGAAATAAAACCAGAAAACGTATTTTTTCCGTTTTCGAGAGGCACGGCCGTGACTCTCGCGAAAGCAAAACAGTGCCTCTCGCGGAAGCAAAACCGTGACTCTCGCGGAAGATAAAAAGAAAACGCATTTTTCCTGTAAAAAATATTTTTTAGAATTTTTTTTCCAAAAGCTAAGAAGACCAGTGGAAAACCGAAACGTCGAAAAAACCCGGAAAAAACTTGTTTAAAGAGCCGAAAATGCATGCGAGAAAAAAACAAAATCTGGAGGGAGCGCCTAGAGCGCGACACGTGGCGGGCGGCTGAGAATGCGCCAAGTGGCGCTGATCGTTGTGAGGCTCCCGAAGGAGTGCTCGTTAATTAGTTGCTCCCGAAGAAAAGATTAAAAGACCAGTTGACAGTAGTTGTCTTGCAACCTAGAATAAAAATTGGTGGGCCCATTTTGGAGTCGATGGCTAATTTACAATTGGGAAAAAAATCAGCCCCTAGTTACGTGTCAATAGTGGATTTGTAACTGAGACGAAAAAAGTCTGACCTAGTTGTAAATTGAGGGTGGACTTGTAACTAATGCAAGAAAAGGAGTCGGGCCCAGTTGCGACTCAAATATGGACTTACAACTGGGGTAAAAAAAGGTTGGGCCAGTTGAAGTTAACACTGGACTTGCAACTGAGGCGAAAAAAATGGTTTGTCTGGTTGCAATTCGAGGATGGAATTGAAACTAGGAAAAAAGGCCACACAAAAACAAGGCAAAGGGGAAATGAAGAGAGCATGAATGGAGAGAGGCAAAGAAGTTGCATAATGGAGGTGATGGAAAAAAAAAAAGGCAAACAAAGCACCCTGTCTGTTCTGTTTCTGGACACAGCGACAAAAAATAGGTCAAACAATAACAAAGTAGAGGCTGAACAAAAAAAAGGCCTAACAAAAACAGTCCGACAAATTAACATCGTGACAACGGAAGATGTGCAACCATGGGACGCACACAAGAACAAAGCGGGATCAAATTTGGACAGAGATTATACCAGTACCACAACTTAGATAAGACATTGTTAAAGTGTACTTTTTTCAAAAAAATTATGTTTTTTCACAAATTCAAAAAAGTGATCAAGAATTCAAAATTCATGTGTTCGCACACTTCACAAAGTTTTCACGTACTAAAAATATCATGAATTGAAGGGGGAAATGAAAAAGGAAAAGGAAAAAATGAATTAAAAATCATGAAATTTAAAATGAATAAGCGAAAAAATGAAATCAGAAAGAGAAAATAAAATAGGAACAAGAGAAAAAAGATCGATGAGAATATGTTAGAAAGCTTAGCTCTTTGAATTCTACTCCCTCCGTTCCATAATATAAGAACGTTTTCCAAGCTAGGGAGTACATGGTATGCCCAGGCATTGAAAAAAAGAACTCACAGCCTCTGAAAAAACAGGTGCCCCATGTACTGACACGATGCAGACACGTACAACGGAAACGGTAACTGGCTTTTGGCGAAAAATAGGCTCGTTCCAGTGAGGTGTGAGACACTGACACCCGATCGAAAGCAGTTTTTGCATGAATCCTACGGCGCCGATTGTACAGTAAACAATTTAGATATGACATAACTAAAAATCATCTAGATATGAATTATCAAAATTACATTTATTAATAATAGTTTAACATCCAGGGCATATCAAAGTGTGCTCCACCGCCCATTATGAACCAAGAAAATCACATGGAAAGAAGCAAACATGTTGGGGTTGATCCATCTATTTAGACTAATTACAGCCTCTCACCGCGGATCCTCCTAGCCAAATACACATCTTTGGACATAATGGTCACACGCTTAGCATGGACGGCACATAGATTAGTGTCTTCAAACAGTCGCACCAAGTATGCTTCGGCTGCCTCCTGCAAAGCAAGCACAGCATGGCTCTGGAAACGTAGATCACTCTGTAGATGTGGCAAGGAAGTCAAAGAAAATAGATGTAAGCCCAAATAATTCGTTTATTATCTTAAATACAGTGTTTAAGAACTTTTCTCCATATACCCTAATCAATCTCTAATGGATCGTTTTTTAAGGGATTGAGTTGGATTTGTTCGCATCTGAAATAAGATTAGTCAGATACATATGATCTAGAGGAAATGTACCTTGCAAAATTGGGCAATCTCCCTGAGAAGTCTCTGGAACGGTAGCTTCCTTATAAGTAGTTCCGTGCCCTTCTGATATTTGCGGATTTCACTATAGGAGCACAAGAGTATGAAACACAGGCACCTCATAATAATCCAAGCAATGGAAATTATATTGTGCTACACATACCGAAGAGCAACAGTTCCAGGGCGATATCGGCGAGGCTTCTTCACTCCTCCAGTGGCGGGAGCAGTCTTACGAGCGGCAGCCTAGCATCACAAAACGAAAAACCAGTAGTTAAGTTGCTGTCAAGCAAACAGTTTCTAACACTCAAAGTTGCTAAGATGCTTGGTCGGAGCCAAAGGTGCAATATTACATAGAAAGCCCGAAGGTGCTTCGTCGGAGCCTTTCCGCCGGTGGACTTACGGGCTGTGCACTTAGTTCGAGCCATCTGCAAACAAAAGAGTACATCATGCACAAAAGTTGTGTTAACAAACTTAATTCCAAGGCTAGATCTAAGACATCTGAAACAAAAGCAACTACTCACTCTGGCTAAAATTTGTGATTTGACAGTGCTCTTGAAAGCCTTATATTTGACACTTTGAATACCAATTTATCGTAGAATGTTTAATTACGTGCATGTGATACATACGTGTCTGAAAAATACGATTGCAGTTCCTTCCCGAAAGGATTCTAGCTTCTCAGAATCAGTATAGGCCCAAGTAAAAACATAATACCCAGCTAGTTCACACACTTTATGATTATCAACGATTGCTAGCCAGGAAAAACAAGGTTTTGTAACATGTTCTAACTAATACTTCCTCCGTAAACTAATATAAGAGCGTTTAGAGTATTTTATATGTTGACGAGTGATGACCAACACAAGCAACCACATGAGAAATATACTAGATGGAAGCACCAAGAAATACTAAGGCTACGGTACAACCATAGGAATTACTGTAGAACACTTGAAACGGCTTACCTCTCGCAGTTGCTATCTTGCACTTGCACACCCTTGGGAGTACTCTTGCTGTCGGGCTGACTAGTTGATCGAAGGCTTATCCTGATCGGATGTACGTACAAATAGCGAGAGTGGGCAGGGTATTTATAGGCGTGCCTAACAGGGGCATGTACGAACCGACTTAGGTTAGATCCTTAATTTGCGCTAGATTGATTCGGGCACTGGCGTTGCAGTTCAAACTAATCGGACGGCTTGGATCAGTGGTGACACGGATTAATATGGGTATATCGCGCCCTGCTATTGGCCGATCTCACGAGGACACGGATCGTGGTTTTCCTAAATCCTAGTGGTACACATAAGAGAAACTTTCCAGAATAATGCGTTAGCATGGTTGCATCTTCAGAGTTGATCAAGCGATGCCTCTCAGCCGCCCTGATATTGGCCGATCTCACTGGGAGTAGGACACGGCCGCGTGGCATGCTCGCCTAAGGTCTGAAGAAGCTCGTAAATGGAACGAGCGCGTGCGTCGGGTGCATGCACGCAGAGGCTCTGAGAGCATCTCTAGCAGACTCCGCAAAATTTCGATCTGTATAAGTCTTTTGCAGTTCGAGAAAAAGGTATATGCAGGCCGGCACGGGCGAGGACAGACTCAGACCCGATGTAATCAACCCGTAAAAATGAATATTCTCCGAATACACCGAACAGACTCAGAGCTAGCTCTTTCTTTTAGTCGTCCTCTTCCTCGCGTCAATCTGGCGAACAGGCAGACGAGGAAAACAAGAGGCGAGCGTGGCGTGGGCGGAGGCTAGAGTGGCCGGGGCGAGCACGGCGCGCGCGGAGGCCAGGGCTGCCGAGGCGGCGTGAGCCGCGATGGATCCAACGGCCGGTGCATCAAGCTAGCTAGCTAGCTCTTCGAATCCATTGAGCTGCTAGCTAGCTACGTTAGAATGGATTGAGCTGCTAGCTAGCTAGCTCCCTTCGAATGGATTGAGCTAACTAGCTAGCTCCGTTCGAGGGCCGCGAAGCCACGGGTGAGCACGGCGGCCGGGCCGGAAGGCTGGCCGGCTATCGGACGGCTGGCGGGCGAGCGCGGGGGCTGGGGCGGACGGGCGTGGTGGCCGGGCGGCTGGGAGGCGGACGGGCGAGCTTCATGGTGTTGGCGGGAGCAAATATTCCTCAACCGCCTGTTAGAGAATATTTCTGTAACCCGTTGCGTTGTAATCTCAACCTCCTTCCTATTCCTTGTTCTACTCAAACTCCTCTGCTATCTCTTGTACGCCAAGGCAAGGCTTCTGCCCACATCAACATATACGAGACGCGGCTCCCCTCGAGGGGGTAGGAACGCTTATTATCTTTCATGGTATCATAGCCACCTTTTCTCATACATCTAGCCACAAACCAAAACCCTAGAACCACATATTATCGTCTTCATGGCTTCTTCAGCCGGCGTCGCCCTCAACCTCGGTTCGCCGCCATCTGAGAAGCTAGCAAGAGGAAATTTCATCCTCTGGAAGACCCAGGTGCTCCCAGCCCTACGAGGTGCGCAGGTAACCGGGCTCCTGGACAACTCTGACGCCGCTCCACCCAAGACCGTGGAGATCACGAAGGCGGACAAGACAACGGCCCTAGAGCCGAACCCTCTGTACGGGCCCTGGATCGCCAAAGACCAGCAGGTCCTGTCATATCTTCTCAACTCCATGTCTCCAGAAATCCTTGCGCAAGTCGTCGGGAAGGACTCCACCTATGAACTCTGGACGACGGTGAACAATCTCTTCGCCTCGCAATCACAGTCCCGGATCACCAGTCTGAGGATCGCGATCACCAACACCAAGAAGGGCACAATGTCGAGCTCGGCGTATATGGCAAAGATGAAGAGCCTTGGGGATGAACTAGCTGCCGCTGGTCGTCCCGTCTCTGATCCGGAGATGGTGGACTACATCCTCGCAGGACTCGACCGCGACTACGACTCTGTGATGGCGGCGATCGGCGCTGTCAAAAACACAATCACCACCGACGACCTCTTTGCTCAGATCTCCGCCTTTGATCAGAGGATGGAGATGTTGGGAGACTCGTCATCAGGCGGGTTTCATTCATCTGCCAACGCCGTCTACAGAGGCCGCGGCCAGTCCCGTGGCAGACCCCGCGGGCGAGGAGGAAGAGGGCGCGGCCGCGGTGAGCGCGGTGACCGTGGTGACCGCCAGCCCTTTCCTGCAAATAGAGGAGGCGGATTCAGAGGACGCCCTCGACAGCAACAGCAACAACAGGTACGCGAGCAGCAGCATGACTATCCTGAGTGCCAGATATGCTACAAACATCATCCAGGAGGTGCACGTGTCTGCTGGTGGCGCTATGAAGAGAATGATCAAGAAGAAAAGGAGGCGCATGCTGTCTCCTATGGCGTGGACACCAATTGGTACGCCGACAGTGCAACAACAAATCACATCACAGGTGAACTTGACAAGTTGACAATACGGGAGAAATACAACGGAGGCGACCAAATTCGCACGGCAAGCGGTTCTGGTATGAATATCACCCACATTGGTAGTTCAATTGTTAAAAACCCCATGAAAAATTTGCACCTTAAAGATGTCTTGCATGTTCCTCAAACTTCCAAAAATCTTGTTTCTGTTCATTGATTCACCCTTGATAACAATGTTCTTATAGAATTCTATCCTTACTTTTTCTTGGTTAAGGACTTTAGAACAAGGATTATTCTTAGAGGACGGTGCGTGGGAGGCCTCTATCCACTCATATCTTCATCATCATCATCATCTTCGTGGTCCAATAAACAAGCAAACATTGTCACCAAGCCATCATCATCAAGGTGGCATAGTCGATTAGGTCATCCATCTTCGGTCATAGTTAAATATCTTCTTAGCAAAAATAAACTCTCTTATGAGAATAGTGTTGAGTCAGTTTGTGATCCGTGTCAACAAGCAAGAAGTCATCAATTACCTTACCCCATCTCTACTAGTGTGTCTACTGCTCCTTTACAACTTATATTTTCAGATGTATGGGGGCCAGCCCCTACTTCAGTTGGGAGATTTTGTTACTATGTAAGCTTGATTTATGACTATAGTAAATTTACTTGGATTTACTTGTTAAACAAACGATCTGATGTATTCCAAGTTTTCATCAATTTCCAAAATCTTGTTGAACGCAAACTGAACTCCAAGATCATTGCTATCCAAAGTGACTGGGGTGGTGAGTATGAAAAATTGAACTCTTTCTTCCAAAAACTTGGTATTTCACATCATGTTTCTTGCCCTCATGCTCATCAACAAAACGGATCTGCTGAACGAAAGCATCGTCACATAGTTGATATGGGGCTAGCATTGCTAGAAAATGCATCCATGCCACTCAAATTCTGGGATGAAGCGTTCTTAACTGCCACATATCTTATCAATTTGCTTCCAAGTAAAGTCATCAAATTTGAAACACCCATTACACGACTCCTTGGTGTCACACCCAACTACACATCTCTTCGTGTTTTCGGTTGTGCATGTTGGCCCAACCTTAGACCCTACAACACACGCAAACTCGCTTTTCGCTCAAAAAAGTGTGTCTTCTTAGGCTATAGTCCCATGCATAAAGGAGTTAAATGTCTAGATGTTCCTACTGGTAGGGTCTACATATCCAGAGATGTTGTTTTTGATGAGTCTGTGTTTCCTTTTGCTTCCCTTCATCCCAATGCCGGTGCACTTCTCCGCAAGGAAATCCTCCTTCTTCCTCCACATCTTCGGTCTTTTGATCATGGGGGTGACAGTTGTACTAATCAAAGTGATGATATTCCTGCTGGTACTGGTTCTTCTCTGTTGCCTGTGCAGGTCCCTGGTGAAAACGGTGCTCAAAATGATCAAAATTTCGAAAATATAGCCCAAGATGATCTTATATTTCATGCTGAGGAAGGAGACGAACCTGGCACGGATGACGAAGCTGATCCGGCGGCGCCCACAACTCTTGTGCGCGTGCAGACCTCGGATCACGCGAACAAATCAGCCTCGGATCGCGCCCTGACCAGCTGTGGGGCCGGATCTCCCTCGCCCAGCGCACGCCACTCCCGCGCCGCCACATCAGCAGCAGGCGGGACCAGCCGCGGGGCCGGATCCCCCTCGCCCAACGTGCGCCTTCAACCGCGATCGGGCGGTCGATCCGCTGTGCCGGCTCGGGTGGCTGGCACCCGTGTGCACTCAGAGGAGGCGGCCACACCGGCGGCTACACCAACGGCTTCGGGATCCTCTGTACAGGAGGCGCCAGATTCGCCTGTGTCAGCACATGCAGACTCCTCAGGATCTTCTGCGGCGAGTGTTCCTGTGGTCCAGCCAACAACTCCTTCACGAGTTATGACTCGGTTACAGAAAGGTATACGAAATCCTAAAATAAGAAAAGACGGGACTATACCGTATGGAATGTTGTGTCTTTCAGGAGAACCAACAACATTGAATAGTGCACTTGATGATCCTAAGTGGAAGAAGGCAATGGATGAGGAATACTCTGCACTTATGAGGAACAAGACATGGCATCTTGTACCAAATCAGAAAGGTAAAAGTATCATCGATTGCAAATGGGTCTACAGAATTAAAAAGAAGGCAGATGGCTCCATTGACAGGTACAAAGCACGTCTAGTTGCAAAGGGTTTTAAACAACGTTATGGTATTGATTATGAGGACACTTTCAGTCATGTTGTTAAAGCTGCAACTATCAGACTTGTGCTAGCCATTGCTGTATCCAAGGGTTGGAGTCTACGACAGTTAGATGTACAGAATGCGTTTTTGCATGGTATTCTAGAAGAGGAAGTGTTTATGAGACAACCACCTGGTTATGAGGATAAAAAGTCACCACATTATGTTTGCAAGCTTGACAAAGCACTCTATGGTTTAAAACAAGCACCTAGAGCATGGTACTCCAGATTGAGCTTACAGTTGAAATATCTTGGTTTCATTGCCTCCAAAACCGATACATCTTTGTTTATTTATAACAAGGCTGGAATAGTCATTTTTGTGCTTATATATGTTGATGATATCATAGTTGCAAGTTCTTCACAAAATGTTCACTGGTGGAAAAACAGGCTTCCGTCCAGCCCCATAAGTCGCGAAGCTGTAGGAACCGCGACTAATGGGACCTTTAGTCATGATTCTGAACCGCGACCAAAAGGCTGGGCCCAGGCGCTCGGTGGCCAGCTGGTGCATCGTGAGGGGCTTTAGTCGCGGTTGGCCGGGACAACCGCGACTAAAGGCCTTCGGCACCTTTAGTCACTTTGCTGTGCCAACCGCAACTAAAGCCCCTCACCTATATATACCCATCCAGCAGCCAACACTTAGCCATTTGGAGCCATTCTCTTCACAAGTGGGTGTAGGTTTGCTTTTGGTTCCTCTTATGCACATAAGGTGTTTGATGAAATGCCCCAAGAGCATGAAACAAACATGACATGAAGTGTTGGAGCCACACTCTTCGATCATGATTAGCAACTTGATGAACCTTTGATGTGTCAATATGCATGTGTGTAGTTCATTGTTTAATTTATATTGTTTGTAGCTAGTTAGTTTAACAAATGCATGATGGTTAATTATATATTTTATATTATAATAATGCAGATGAATCGGCAATGGATGTCTGGTAACCGACTCTCCGGCGAGTTCACTACGGGTTTGAAAGATTTCCTCGTAGTGGCTAATGCGAACAAGCGGGTTATTATCTGTCCATGTGTTATCTGTAAGAATGAGAAGGGTTACTCTTCCTCAAGAGTTGTTCACATGCATCTGCTTGAAGGGTTTCATGCCAAGCTATAATTGTTGGACCAAGCATGGAGAAAGAGGGTTATAATGGAAGAAGATGAAGAAGGGATGATTTCATCGATGAAAGCTATCTTGCTCATTTCGGTGATACTTTCATGGAGGATCTTTGAAGGTGAAGGGAAGGTGAAGAAGAGGCACGTGATGATCCCGTTGATGATCTTGGTCGGACCATTGCCGATGCACGGAGACGCCGCGAACCGAAAAGGAGAGGGAGAATTTGGATCGCATGTTAGAGGATCACAGAAAGGCGCTGTACCGGATGCGATGATGGTCTGAAAAAGCTGGGCTGCACATGGATTTGCTGAAATGGAAGGCGAGGCGGTGTAGCCGACTCGGCATTTGAAAACTTGCTGAAAATGTTGAAGAATATGTTTCCAAAGGATAACGAGTTGCCCGCCAAAGACGTCTGAAGCAAAGAAGGTTGTCTCGCCCTCTAGGTTTAGAGGTTACGAAGATACATGCATGCATCAACGATCGCATCCTCTACCGCGTGAATACGAGAATTTGAATGAATGCCCGGTATGCACCGCATTGCGTTATAAGATCGAGGCGATGACCACGGTGACGATGTTGAGGGCGAAACCCGTGAAGAGGGTTCCGCCAAGGTGATGTGGTATGCTCCTATAATACCACGGTTGAAACGTCTGTTCGGGAACAAAGAGCATGCCAAGTTGTTGCGATGGCACAAAGAGGACCGTAAGTCGGACGGGAGTTGAGACACACCGCAGATGGAACGCAATGGAGAAAGATCGACGGATGGTTCAAAGATTTTGCAGCCGACGCAAGGAACATAAGATTTGCTCTAAGTACGGATGGCACGAATCCTTTTGGCGGCAGAGCTCCAGCCATAGCACTGACCCGTGACTCTATGCATCTACAACCTTCCTCCTTGGTTGTGCATGAAGCGGAAGTTCATTATGATGCCGGTGCTCATCCAAGGTCCGAAGCAACCCGGCAACGACATCGATGTGTACCTAAGGCCATTAGTTGATGAACTTCTACAGCTGTGGGGTGGTGTCCGTGTGTGGGATGAGCACAAACAAGAGGAATTTGACCTCTGACGTTGCTTTTCGTAACCATCAACGATTGGCCTGCTCTTAGTAACCTTTCGGGACTGTCAAATAAGGGATACAATGCATGCACGCACTGCTTACATGAGACTGAAAGTGTACATTTGCCAAATTGTAAGAAGAACGTGTACCTTGGGCATCGTCGATTTCTTCCAAAATTCATCCGAAGAAAGAAAGGCAAGCATTACAACGGCAAGGCAGATCACCGGCGAAGCTCGCGGAACGACCGGTGCTGAGGTATTTGATATGGTCAAGGATTTGAAAGTCATCTTTGGAAAGGGTCCTGGCGGACAATCAGTTCGAAGGGAGCCGACGGGCACGCAGCCATGTGGAAGAAGAAATCTATATTCGGGAGCTAGAATATTGGAAAGTCCTAGATGTCCGCTCTGCAATCGACGTGATGCACGTTCACGAAGAATATTTGCGTGAACCTCCTAAGCTTCTTGGGCGTGTATGGGAAGACAAATGATACAAAGGAAGCACGGCAGACCAGCAACGTTTGAAAGACCACGATGACCGGCATCCGGAATGGTTTCAAGGTCGTGCCATTACGCCCGACCAAAGAAGAGAAGGTCATCTTTTTGAATGCCCGAGCAGTATGAAGGTTCCGTCTGGATTCTCGTCAATATAAAGGGAATAATAAACATGGCGGAGAAAAAGTTCCAAAACCTGAAGTCTCACGATCGCCACGTGATTATGACGCAATTGCTTCCGATTGCTTTGAGGGGCTCTGCCGGAAAATGTTCGAGTAGCCATTGTGAAGCTATGTGCATTCCTCAATGCAATCTCTCGAAGGTAATCAATCCGGAAGTTCTACCACGGTTCTGAGCGATGTGATCCAATGTCTTGTCGGTTCGAGTTGGTGTTTCCGCCATCCTTCTTCAATATTATGACGCACCTCCTGGTTCACCTAGTCGAAGAGATTTTCGTTCTCGGTCCTGTATTTCTACACAATATGTTCCCCTTCGAGAGGTTCATGGGAGTATTAAAGAAATATGTTCAGAACCGTGCTAGGCCAGAAGGAAGCATCGCCAAGGGCTATGGAAATGAGGAGGTAATTGAGTTTTGTGTTGACTTTGTTCCTGACCTTAAGCCGATTGGTCTTCCTCGATCGCGCACGAGGGGAGACTAAGTGGAAAAGGCACGATCGGAATGAAATCAACGATATGTATGGACTGGCCATTCTCGATGAAGCACACCACCTTTGTCTTGACCAATTCCAGCTTGGTGGCTCCGTACTTTGAGAAACACAAGAATATTTTACGTTCGACAACCCGGGAAGCCTGAATCCTGGATTAGGAAGGCCCACATGGAGACTTTCGGCAGTTGGTTGAGAAAACATTTAATGAATGACAATGATGTTGTAGATCAGCTGTACATGTTGGCCAAGACACCATCTTCGACTATAACGACTTTCCAAGGGTACGAGATAAATGGGAATACATTTTACACGATCGCCCAAGATAAAAAGAGCACCAACCAAAACAGTGGTGTCCGCTTTGATGCAGCAACCGAGAATGGGCAAGAGGTCACATATTATGGTTACATAGAGGAGATATGGGAACTTGACTATGGACCCTCCTTTAAGGTCCCTTTGTTCCGGTGCAAATGGTTCAAGCTAACAGAGGTGGGGTAAAGGTGGACCAGCAATACGGAATGACAATGGTGGATTTCAACAATCTTGGTTACCTTGACGAACCATTCGTCCTAGCGAAAGATGTCGCTCAGGTTTTCTATGTGAAGGACATGAGTAGCAAACCGAGGAAGCGGAAAGATAAGAAAAGCGATCAGACATCATGCGATGATCCAAAAGCGCCACATTGTTCTTTCGGGGAAAAGAAACATCGTGGGAGTGGAGGACAAGACAGACATGTCAAGATTATAATATGTTTGCTGAAATTCCGCCCTTCAAAGTGAACACCGACCCAAGCATTAAGTTAAATGATGAGGATGCTCCATGGATACGACACAATCGTAAGCAAGCAGGGACACAAGGGAAGAAATGATGTGTAATAATTTATTGTACCAAACTTTGTTGAATGGATCATGTGAATTATATTACCCGTGATGTGTTTGGTGTCCATTTTGAATTTGAAAACTAATGGCACTAACAGAAAGTTTATAATTTTTCTAAAACTAAAAGCAAAAAAGAATTAAAAATAAAGCAAAAACAACAAAAATAAATAATAATGCAGAAAACTAAAATAGCAACAATAAGTATTTTGTTGTAAGTAGAAACAAAATAAAATAAATAAAGCAACAAAGAAAACAAAAAAAGTGTTTTCAAATTTCAAAACTAATGGCACTAACAGAAAGTTTATAATTTTTCTAAAACTAAAAGCAAAAAGAATTAAAAAATAAAGCAAAAAACAACAAAAAATAAATAATAATGCAGAAAACTAAAATAGCAACAATAAGTATTTTGTTGTAAGTAGAAACAAAATAAAATAAATAAAGCAACAAAGAAAACAAAAAAGTGTTTTCAAATTTGAAAACTAATGGCACTAACAGAAAGTTTATAATTTTTCTAAAACTAAAAGCAAAAAGAATTAAAAAATAAAGCAAAAAACAACAAAAAATAAATAATAATGCAGAAAACAAAGCAGAAAAGCTGGAAAAAAATAGTGCCCCTCTTGGACCCCCACGGCCCTGAATACGACTAGAAACCCTACATGGGCCAGGATTCGGGCCCTTGAGGCCAAGTAGGCCCACAGCACATAGCTAGTGACAGATTAGGCCAGCCTGCAGTTGAGAGGAGCTCGAGAGGGTGGGCGCAGTAGCTTATAAACCACTCTCGAGCTCTCTCAACTAGCGAGGTGGGACTAAACTTTTAGGCGCGAGGCGGGCAGCCTAAGGCCTTTAGTCGCGGTTGGGCAGGCGACCCATGACTAAAAGGTACCCTTTAGTCATGGTCGCTGCCCAACCGCGACTAAAAGAGAGGGGCGCGATCGCAAAACCGCCAAAGCCCTTTAGTCGCGGTTGGGCGAGGCGACCATGACTAAAGGGTACCTTTAGTCGCGGTCCTCGCCGCCAACCGCGACTAAAGGGGGCTATAAATACATGTTCCCGTTCTCGTCTTCTCCGATTCCCGCTTTGTTACGTGGCGCCCTCGGCGCCGCCCGCCGTCGCCCTCGCCCTCGGCGCCGCCCGCCGTCGCCCGTCGCCCTCGGCGCCGCCCGCCGTCGCCCTCGCCCTGAACCTCGCCCGACGCCCTAGGGTTTCCGCCCTCGCCCCAGCCCTAGCCGCCCGCCTCCGACCTCCCTCCTCCCGTCCCCTCTCCACCCCCGCCGGCCCTCGTCCATGTGACCACCCACCTTCCCGATCCCCACGGCATGCCGCCGACCTCCGCCTCGTTCCCTGACCCTCCACGCCGAGAAATCGCCTCCTGTCAGCCCCTTGGCCCCGGTCTTCCCAGCCGGGCGATTAAATCGCCCACCACTCACTGCTCCCCTGTGTGAACAACTCCGCATCGGCCTCCCAAGCTCCTGCCCCCTCCTCCTTGATTTTTTGATCATGTATTAAAAAATGTTAAACTCATATATGAAAATGTATAACGTGTATTTAAAAATATTCTTGATACAAAAAATGTAGAATGAAAACCAAAATAAAGAAAGAGGGAAAATGAAAAACAATGAAATCTAAAAAGGAAACTAAAGGAAAAATGAAAATGAAAAATAAAAGCAAAGAAACAAACGCAAAAAAATAGAAAACTATGAATACCGACAAAGAAACAAAGAAAAACAAAAACTCACTGAAAACTAAGAAGTAGACAAAAAACCAAAGGAAAAAAGAAGGAAAATTTGAAAAAAGGGAAAATGGATAAAAACCATGAAAGAAACAAAGAGAAACCAAAAGAAAAACGAAAAAACAAGATATAGCAACAAAAAAGAATACCAAAAACCAAGAAGAAAGAAAAACCAAACAAATCACAAAAAAGAAACAAAAAACGAAGAAATAAAAACAACTCCGGCTTTCATCCTAAATTAGGAAGCGCCTCATTTAGTTCCACGACCCCAACAGTTGCGCAATGGCTAACAACACCTCAACTACGGAGGCGACCTAGGATCATATCCTCGCATGCCCTATTTTTTTCTTCCTTTTTCTCCCGCTTTAGTACTGCCACTGGGTCGACCCATTACTGTATTGTCTTCATGTGAGTGATCCTTCCATCTCAGCGTGAAGATGTGGTTGACAAATGTTTAATTGCTTGCAAAGTTTCTTCACAAAATGACATTCGTGAAGACGTGGTTGTCTGTTGTCCTCGCCTCCCTCTCCGTGTGTGTTGTCCTCGCCTCCCTCTCCGTGGCCTTGCGTCGTCTGCCGCCCCGTCTCGCGCTCTACCGCGACACCCTCTCCCACCCCTTCCTCGCCGGCCCCCTCCTTTTGCCACCGCCCTTTCGCCACCGCCACCGCCACCGCCCCCCGTCTTCACTTAATTAATTTGTTTTTACTACATGTTTTCAGGACTGACATAATGGCGGACGATAGAGCTGACCCGATTATGGACAACTATGATCCGGACGGTGAAGCACATATGTTCGGCATCATAAACGGCGATATTCAATATGTGCCGACCGGAGAAGAAGAAGATGATATCTCTTCTTATCTGAACCTTGACGGTGAAGATGAAGGGCGCCGTCAACAAGAAGATGCCAAGAAAGCGTCGATAACGACGATCTTCAAATGGAAGTAGCAACCACCTCCGGCGCCGAGGTATATATATACATTGAGCCTCGTGATACAAACTAACTGATTTGAATAAATATGTGTGTACTAACGCGACTCTCTTTCTTATTTTAGCCCTCGGCGGATCGTCAAAACAATCGAGTACGTCGTCAAAGCGTGGCGCAACCAAGACGATGAAACAAGGAGAAACATGCACCATCGAGGTTGTCGACGGTGCAACGGCGGGCAGCTGGAGCCCCGCAAGAACGCCACCAAGTTTGTCGACCAATGCGGAGCCATTGTTAGAGACAACGTCTCGATCACCGTCGAGGAGTGGAATGAGCCAAAGAAGGCACGAATTGATGGTTTCACTTTTGTCGATAAGAGAACAAAAAAGATTGCTTCAAGAAGCTTATGGAACATTTCGTTCTACCTCCGAATACAACAAATTCGATGAGGAGGGTAACAAGATTGAGGAAAACAAGGAGAGGAGGAGGCTAGTCAAACAGTTCGCTCTTCATAAGATGGCCGACGCATTCCGGAAATTCAAGCAAAATCTAGCCCGTGACTTTGTCAAGCAGAACAAGACTCCGGATTTCAAAGGACAATATGAGAAACTGAAACATGATTGGCCAGAATTTGTGAAGCAAAAGAAATCGGAGCAGTTCATTGAAATATCGAAAAAAATAAGGAAAATGCGGCTAAGAAGGAGTACAATCATGTTATGGGGCCAGGAGGGTATCGCATTTTGGTGCCTAGGTTGGAGAAGATGGAGAACGAGATGAGGGCGCGAGGAATCCGTCCAGTGCGGAGGATGGGACCCAAGGGCCAAAAGCTGGTGGTACGGGCATGGGGGAACGCTGAACCCGAGACAGGGGAGTGTGTTTACCGGGCAAATTAATTAAACCCACCCAAGCCCTTATTGACGCAATGAAGGATGCTCAACAGGGAAGATCAAGTTCAACAGAGAGAACGACGCTACCGACAAAAGCCCTCGGGAATCCCTGAACACGGAGGGACGTGTACGAGGCATGGGGCACATTCCGTGGAAAATAGGGTTCCCCAGACGATGACCCGTGACGATTCTGAAGCCGTAAGAGAAAGATGGATCGGGAATCAGATGTTGTGGCGCGGTTGGCATCGGAAATGGATGTGATGAAGAAAACCATGAGTGTACTAGTAGCCGAAGAGATGCAGCTCGGGTGCAGCATGAAGATCATCCAGCGGATCTCGGAAGCCGCAGCGGAGAAGCGGCGTGGCTTCCACGGAGGCCCCACCGGTGGTGCAGATGCACCGACGATCGAAATTACTGCACCGGAGCCTCCGGTGGTCGAAATTACTGCACCGGAGCCTCTGGTGGTCGAAATTACTGCACCGGAGCCTCCTCGCTACCCGTGGACGATATAAAGGAGATGAAAGAATGTCATCTGTATTATCCTATCGGGAACATGTCCATGAAGGTAGCCATCGGCAGTGCTTTACCATGTTTACTGGAGCACTCCACCACAACAACCCCATTCAAGATGGCTATGCTCGTGTCATGGTGGAGGACATAGTCCAAGGGTTTGAGGACACGGAGATTGACATTGCTACACACGAAGGGGAGAAAAGACTTGGAGATGTCAAGCGCCATTTCATTCTATGGCAAAAGAAGTTTATCAAGTTTCCAGCGAGGCGCCAAGGACAACAAGTCCACCCCCTACGGTGGTGGTGGTGGCGGTGGCGGTGGTGGTGGTGGTGGTGGTGGTGGCGGTTCACCTACACCTCCGCCACGTCGGCCGACGCCACCCCCGATCCTACGTCCGGCGGGTGATCAGCCGCCGCCCCCGATCCTCGTCCGTGGTGATCGACGCCGCCCCAATCCACCTCCGACAAAGAAGCGAAGCAGTCTGGATTATTAACCCGGACCCTTATGTACCTAAGACCACAAAGGTACCGGAGCCATCATCAAGCCTCTCCCCACAAGGCCTTGGGAACGAGTGCCGAGGAAGTCGACGCTGCCGCTGCTGCTCATTATGAGAAATGGAAGGCGGACTGCAAGAAGAAAAGAGAGCCCGAGCCCAAGCCAAGATATTCTCGATGAGCAAAAGAAGTGGGCTAAGTCATTTTTGAGCACACCGTCCCAAGCATGAAGAATCTGCTCGACGACTATGCACGTGAACTTCGAGGCAGGCACTCATGTTCAAGGAGAACAAAGAGCGGGAGAAGGCCGAAAGTAAAAAAGCGGAAACAAGTTGCCCAGCTCGGGAACAAAGTAAACAATCGATTGCCCGCTTATAGTGGAAGCCCGGATGCCCCGAGATCATACAAGCTGCGACGGACATGGATTGACTGTAACGAAAGTGCCGAGAACAAGCGGCCAGCTTAGGTATTACTCTTCGTGAACTGTTAGGCCTTGATGAGGCGCCAGTGAAGGATGTAGTAATTACATATGTCAAGAATGGGCCTCTCGTCGAGCCTCGCGAGGAAAATGATCTACGACCAAATGAAAGGTCTGCTGAATTGGTACAAGGGTTACATAAAAAATAAAACGCCAAAGAATATATTTATGCGGAAGTTAGACATGAGCATCACTTCAAACATTACTATGTAACAATTGCACCTTTGAGTGAATTGTTCCAGCTTTTCAATCTGCGCAGCTCGACAAATCTATCATCGGTTGCTACGTTACGTAAGTGATTTATTAATTTCTACCCCATCTCGTTCATATTGCCTGCACTATATATATGTCCTAACTATATTGTTGTGTCCGCTATTATACATGCAGAATGAAGATTAAGGAATGCAGAGTAAGGAACATCCATGATGTTGGGTTCATTGACCCACACATCGTTAATGGATATGTGTTGGAGCGTCACCCCACCGACGTGGAGGCAGACCTGTGGCAGTTTCTTACAAAGCAGGAACTCAAAAGTGATATTCTATTTCCTTACCATTTTGGGTGAGTGTTTACATCTTGAGCACATTAATTCTCTTTTGTTTACTCCATGCATGGTATGTGGCGGCTAATCGATGAGTTATGCATGACGTCTTGTGCATGTATCGTGTCCGCAGGTTCCACCGGATTCTGCTAGTAATTAAAGTTAACACCTCGTAATGTCTCGCCCACGACTCTCTGAATATGGATCCAAAGCTTTGGGCGACATGAGAAGAATGCTGCGAAGTAATTATTTTCATTCATTTGCGCTCTATATCGATCGGCCTATTTCGTTCATTTCCTAATATCAAGTAACTAATAACTCTCTTGTTCACTTAATTTTCTTTGCCTCGTAGGGTTTGGAGACGGTTCGTAGATACAAAGGTCGGTGAATTCAAAAAGAGCTAGAATTCAAAATGTTAAAGCCTAAGAATGCCGGGGGATATTCAGCCACCGGAGACCAATCTATGTGGATACTATATGCAGGAGAGGATCCGAGATACACCTCTGAGCGGGTTCCGAGTGATACCAATGCTCGGAGGAATAACCTCCGGATGATGCTTAGTCTAGAAGCTCGCTTCCGACCACTTCAAGAGGAACTAGCTGGATGGTTCAGCAGGAAGTCCTACATCCTAAAGGAGAACACTATTACGAGGACGTAGAACTTTATATGGATTAAATCATGTATGGAAACTTGTTCAAAATTGTATATGGTCATCCGATGATATTGAATATATATTGTATATTCCTCTTGAATTCTTTTTCGTTCTAATTTCAAATTTATTTGAGATTGTACATTCATATGCATGTATGTAGTACCGTAGAATATATGAAACTCCTTCAAAATTAAAATAAAGCACAAAAGAAATAAAACAATACAAATTAAACAGAAAACAGGTTTAGGGGGGTGGCTAAAACCCTAAACCTGTGGCGGCCTTTAGTCGCGGTTGGCGGAAGAACCGCGACTAAAGGTCCTCCGCCTGACGGCCGCCTGGCGCCCACGTGACGGGCCTTTAGTCGCGGTCCTTAAGCAGCCGCGACTAAAGGTGGGGGCTTTAATCAAGCTTATTTGGTCGTGTTGCGCAACCGCGACTAATGGCAGTTGCGAACCGCGACCAAAGGCCTTTTTTCCACCAGTGGTTACTAATGCACTTCTGCATGACTTGAGCTCAGATTTTGCCTTGAAGGACCTAGGTGATTTGCATTTCTTCCTAGGTATTGAGGTCAAGAAAACTCAAGATGGAATTGTGTTAAATCAGGAGAAATATATCATTGAGCTTCTGTCTCGCATGGGAATGAAAAATTGTAAGCCAGTTCCTACACCTTTGTCTTCCTCAGAAAAACTTTCAGCATATGAAGGTGTGCCACTTCAGGAGGAGGAAAGCACAAGGTATAGGAGTACTGTGGGAGCATTACAATATCTAACTCTCACACGTCCAGATATCTCATTTGCTGTCAGCAAGGTTTGTAAGATATGTGAAGCATACTATGGGAATAGGACTTCATTTCAAACGTTCTAATTCCTCTCTTGTGAGTGCATTCTCTGATGCTGACTGGACAGGATGCAGTGATGACAGAAGATCAACTGGAGGCTTTGCAGTATTCTTTGGGTCTAATCTTATTTCTTGGAGTGCTAGAAAGCAAGCCACTGTGTCACGGTCAAGTACAGAAGCTGAATACAAGTCCTTGGCAAATGCAACTGCTGAAATCATTTGGGTTGAATCACTTCTTGAGGAATTGGGAATCAAGGAGAATCGTATCTCATGTTTATGGTGTGATAACTTGGAAGCAACATATTTATCTGCAAATCCTGTGTTTCATGCTAGGACAAAGCACATCGAAATTGATTTTCACTTTGTGCGAGAAAGAGTTGCAGCAAAGAAACTCAAGATACGGTTTATTCCCTCCAAGGATCAAGTAGCAGACGGCTTTGCAAAAGCATTACCAGCAAGACCATTTGAGGAGTTCAAGAGTAATCTTAATCTAGGGTAGTTAAGATTAAGGGAGGGTGTTAGAGAATATTTCTGTAACCCGTTGCGTTGTAATCTCAACCTCCTTCCTATTACTTGTTCTACTCAAACTCCTCTGCTATCTCTTGTATGCCAAGGCAAGGCTTCTGCCCACATCAATATATACGAGACGCGGCTCCCCTTGAGGGGGTAGGAACGCTTATTATCTTTCACCGCCAATGTTGACCGGTATGCATGGCCCTGGTAAAGTTGCCCTCAAAACTGTATATATAAGGGTTTCGCGTTCGCGTTTGCAGGGCCCCTTAAAAATTTTAAGGGTCGAAAGATTTTGCGGGGTCTCTCTAGGCTTGTTTTTCCGACTGAAACTGTAAAAAACGGTTATTTTGCAGGTTTGATCATTTATATGGGGTCTGTTAGAGATGCTCTGAGCGGCCGGCGCAACATTTCGGTTGGCGGCAGGCATCCAAGGTCTGCCGGAGCAGCGGACAACATTGCTTAATTGCCTAGGATAGACGGCGCGGGTGCTCCGACGAGATCGTCCGGCGATGGAGGCGCAGCAGCGACACCCGGCCGGCCGGGTCTACGACCAGGTACATCGCCGGAAGTCGGAAGTGTTGGACGTGCATGCCTTGGTGTTGTGCGTGTGGCATGGCTTGAATGCGTGCAGATCTTCACGGTGCTGTGGGGGTGTGGTGGCGGAATTGCGAGGACGTACGCACAAGGAGAGTTGATCGACGCATGAAGAGAACGCATGTGGTGACACGGAGAATATGGCACGGTCATTGCTCGCCACACGGTGCTGCTCTGCTTTGGCGTCGTGACTTCACAAATTAGCTCGGGCCTTGTCAGGGGCAGCGCTAGGGGTATTCTTGGGTCTTCATGTGAATACCCATAATTTTTACAAAATAGTATTGATTTTGGCAAAAGAGTGACAATTTTCGAAAACAACAATGATTTTGGCAAAATAAATACACATGAATACCCGGTTGTAAATTTCTGGAGCCGCCACTGGGCCTTGTTGTCTCTTCCCCCCTGGTTCATGTGTACTCTCTGTGACGGCACCACACATTTTGAAGAAGACTCGTCGTCGGGTGGCGAGCAAATTTTTTTTTTTGCGTAAAGGGTGGCGAGCAAAGCTATTGTGGGTGCACGCTTAATTTTTTTTGCCTCCTTCAATCAAACATCTCTCTTGTTCGTAATTAATGGATGAGGCAAAACTTTTGTTGAATATTTATGTGGCTTTAAATATTTATTCAACATGGTTATTATTTATTTAACTCGGTATGGAATTATGCATATTATTGATGTATGTGACGGGGAATAATTGATGCGAAATTTCACTCGGGGCAGTAATACTCGAGGTGCCGAGGACGGTTGTACCTCCGTTTCAAAACAACAATTTGCGTATCAGAGTACTTCTCGCTTGAGACAGTCCACCAATCAAAACCTCGGTATGAGCAAATCAGTTCCAAGGTAAAACATTTGGGACCGGCTACTGGTCAGTCGCCTGATTTTAGGAAATGGGCCAGTCGATTCCTAACCAATCGACTGAAGCAAAATTGTGGTCAGCCAATTTCAGAAGTCTTTTTGCATACAAAACCAACAGAAGCTCACAAGACTTCATGTGGCCAATCCAAAACAATGGCCCGTTGATAAACAAAAAAATATAGAGAAAACAAACAAAAATGCAGACAACTTACACAAAAATTGCACATTTGTACGATATGCAAAAATAAGCATATAGGAGTGGAATTTATGCAAAAACGAAATTTTGTAAGAAGGAATGAATGAATTATTTTTATATTTGCAATCTCGCACATGTATATTTAGTTTTATAGATGCATACAATATATACATGCATATGTTTATATAAAAAATGTATTAGTATGATCAAAACTAAGCATACACTAGTGAGATTTTCGCGACAAATAGTGCTTTCTAAAAAGTAATGGATTAGTGACATCGGGATTGCCTTTACAAAATAAAAGAAAATGAAAACTAAATTTTTTTAAAAAAATTAGTGGCATTGGTATTTGATCCATGGTGTCTCTACTTCTCCGGATCAAAATAATGAATTAGGGCGTGTTCGGGAGCCCTCCCGCTTCTCAACTCCTCAACTCCACGTGAGGAGTGCAGCCGAACGATCCAAATCATGGTTATGAGCGAGAGAAGCTGGCGAAACTTGCAGTGCAATTTTCACGGAGTCGCGGAGCTGGCAAACTCGAGCTCCTCCAAAACAGCGAAGCAGGAGTTGCCAAGAATTACATGTGAGTGCCACCGCCAAGTGAGTTACCGGTTCGTTCGTTTGTAGCAAATATTACAAATATGTGCCACCGCCAAGGCAGTTACCGTTCGATTCGTTCGCCAGAGCAGGCTTCCCATGCCTAGATGGGCTGTCACGCCTGATTGGGCCCTCCCGAGCTGCTATTTCTCATAGCTAGGTGGCTGGCGGCCTGTTTCAACGACCGGAACGAGGAGCTACTCTACCGAACGATTTGTAACTCCGGGATTTTAACTGAGAAGCTGGCTGCTGATTTTGGGCTATGGAGTTGAGGATTTTGAGGCTGTGGAGAGTTACCGAACACGCCCTTAGTGGTATCGGTACTACCGTTTAAGAAGAAATAAAAGTAAAAAAACAATAATAACAAAATTTGCACACGGTTTGAATAAAAATTGCGCTTTTTTATAATATGCAAGAATAAGCACAAATAGTGAAATTTCACTAAAAAATCCCAAGTAGGAATGAATTAGAGGTATTGGTATTACCCTTACAAAATAAAGAAAATAAAATAAAAATTAAACAAAATTAGAATAGTGAAATTTTCTAAGAAACAATGAATTAGTGGCATTGGTTTCTCGTTAGGAAGAAAGGAACTAAAAATAATAAAACAAATAATGAATATTTGCAAACAATTTGTCAGAAGTTGCGCATTTTTGTACATATAATCATGAAATTTTGGAACATATTTATATAGTATTTGTGTGTATATAATTACGCTAAGCCAAAAACCCAAAAAAGATAAAAATAACCAATAAAGGAAAGAAAATGGAAAAAAGAAAACCCATAGAAACAGAAAACAGATATAAAAATAAAGAAAAATACCCTAAAATAGGAAAGAAAATGATATAAAAAGCTAAAACCAAATAATGACAAAATTTGCACACAATCTGCACATAAATTGCGCTTTGTTATAATAAGCAAGAATAAACAGATAATACTGAATGTTTTGCAAAAGAATTTTTTAAAAGAAAGAATGAATTAGTGGCATTGATATTTGGTCCACGGTCTCTACTTCTCCAGACCAAAATAATGAATTAGTAGTATGGGTATTACCGTTTAAGAAGAAAGAAAAGTAAAAAAACAATAATGACAAAATTTGCACGCGATTTGAATAGAAATAGCTCGTTTTTATAGTATGCAAGAATAGGCACAAATAGTGAAACTTCACAAAAAAAGAATCCTAAGTAGGAATGAATAAGAGGTATTTGTATTACCCTTAAAAAATAAAGAAAATGAAATAAAAACTTCAACAAAATTAAAATACTGAAGTTTTCTAAGAAACAATGAATTAGTGTCATTGGTTTCCCGTTAAGAAGATAGGAAATGAAATAATAAAACAAATAATGAAATATTTTAGAAACAATTTGCACAGAAGTTGTGCTTTTTTATAATATGCAGGAATAAGAATATAATAATGTAATTTCACAAAAAATAAGTTTACTGAGAAGAAATGAATTTGCAGCATTGCTATTATCATTAAAGAATAAAGGAAATTAAATAATACTAAAAACTGAAATACCAAAGTTTTCAAGAAATAATGAATCAGTGGCTTACGTACTACTCTTTAAGAAAAAATAAAATGAAATAAAAACTAGAACACAATCAAAATAATGAGGTTTTCGAAGGAAGAATGGGCCAGTCGATTCCTAACCAATCGACTGAAGCAAAATTGTGGTCAGCCAATTTCAGAAGTCTTTTTGCATACAAAACCAACAGAAGCTCACAAGACTTCATGTGGCCAATCCAAAACAATGGCCCGTTGATAAACAAAAAAATATAGAGAAAACAGACAAAAATGCAGACAACTTACACAAAAATTGCACATTTGTACGATATGCAAAAATAAGCATATAGGAGTGGAATTTATGCAAAAACGAAATTTTGTAAGAAGGAATGAATGAATTATTTTTATATTTGCAATCACAAGACATATATATTTAGTTTTATAGATGCATACAATATATACATGCATATGTTTATATAAAAAATGTATTAGTATGATCAAAACTAAGCATACACTAGTGAGATTTTCGCGACAAATAGTGCTTTCTAAAAAGTAATGGATTAGTGACATCGGGATTGCCTTTACAAAATAAAAGAAAATGAAAACTAAAAAATTTTTAAAAAATTAGTGGCATTGGTATTTGATCCATGGTGTCTCTACTTCTCCGGATCAAAATAATGAATTAGGGCGTGTTCGGGAGCCCTCCCGCTTCTCAACACCTCAACTCCACGTGAGGAGTGCAGCCGAACGATCCAAATCCTGGTTATGAGCGAGAGAAGCTGGCGAAACTTGCAGTGCAATTTTCGCGGAGTCGCGGAGCTGGCAAACTCGAGCTCCTCCAAAACAGCGAAGCAGGAGTTGCCAAGAATTACATGTGAGTGCCACCGCCAAGTGAGTTACCGGTTCGTTCGTTTGTAGCAAATATTACAAATATGTGCCACCGCCAAGGCAGTTACCGGTTCGTTCGTTCGCCAGAGCAGGCTTCCCATGCCTAGATGGGCTGTCACGCCTGATTGGGCCCTCCCGAGCTGCTATTTCTCATAGCTAGGTGGCTGGCGGCCTGTTTCAACGACCGAAACAAGGAGCTACTCTACCGAACGATTTGTAACTCCGGGATTTTAACTGAGAAGCTGGCTGCTGATTTTGGGCTATGGAGTTGAGGATTTTGAGGCTGTGGAGAGTTACCGAACACGCCCTTAGTGGTATCGGTACTACCGTTTAAGAAGAAATAAAAGTAAAAAAACAATAATAACAAAATTTGCACACGGTTTGAATAAAAATTGCGCTTTTTTATAATATGCAAGAATAAGCACAAATAGTGAAATTTCACTAAAAAATCCCAAGTAGGAATGAATTAGAGGTATTGGTATTACCCTTACAAAATAAAGAAAATAAAATAAAAACTTAAACAAAATTAGAATAGTGAAATTTTCTAAGAAACAATGAATTAATGGCATTGGTTTCTCGTTAGGAAGAAAGGAACTAAAAATAATAAAACAAATAATGAATATTTGCAAACAATTTGTCAGAAGTTGCGCATTTTTTGTACATATAATCATGAAATTTTGGAACATATTTATATAGTATTTGTGTGTATATAATTACGCTAAGCCAAAAACCCAAAAAAGATAAAAATAACCAATAAAGGAAAGAAAATGGAAAAAAGAAAACCCATAGAAACAGAAAACAGATATAAAAATAAAGCAAAATACCCTAAAATAGGAAAGAAAATGATATAAAAAGCTAAAACCAAATAATGACAAAATTTGCACACAATCTGCACATAAATTGCGCTTTGTTATAATAAGCAAGAATAAACAGATAATACTGAATGTTTTGCAAAAAGAATTTTTTTTAAAGAAAGAATGAATTAGTGGCATTGATATTTGGTCCACGGTCTCTCTACTTCTCCAGACCAAAATAATGAATTAGTAGTATGGGTATTACCGTTTAAGAAGAAAGAAAAGTAAAAAAACAATAATGACAAAATTTGCACGCGATTTGAATAGAAATAGCTCGTTTTTATAGTATGCAAGAATAAGCACAAATAGTGAAACTTCACAAAAAAAGAATCCTAAATAGGAATGAATCAGAGGTATTGGTATTACCCTTAAAAAATAAAGAAAATGAAATAAAAACTTCAACAAAATTAAAATACTGAAGTTTTCTAAGAAACAATGAATTAGTGTCATTGGTTTCCCGTTAAGAAGATAGGAAATGAAATAATAAAACAAATAATGAAATATTTTAGAAACAATTTGCACATAAGTTGTGCTTTTTTATAATATGCAGGAATAAGAATATAATAATGTAATTTCACAAAAAATAAGTTTCCTGAGAAGAAATGAATTTGCAGCATTGCTATTATCATTAAAGAATAAAGGAAATTAAATAATACTAAAAACTGAAATACCAAAGTTTTCAAGAAATAATGAATCAGTGGCTTACGTACTACTCTTTAAGAAAAAATAAAATGAAATAAAAACTAGAACACAATCAAAATAATGAGGTTTTCAAGGAAGAATGAATTATTAACATTGTTATTACCCTTTAAGATTCATTAGTTTTACTCTTTAAGAAGAAACAAAAATAAATTAATTAATTAAAATAAGGAAGAATGAATTAGTAGCATTATTATTACCCATTAAAAAAGATAACAAACAAGTTTGCAAAACTTGTACACAACTTCTCTCTTAGATTACACTTTTTTAGTATGCAAACAATAATCTTATAATAGTGTAATTTTCGCACAAATTGCATATTTAAGTGTGTACACTACATTCATCCAACATCCCAAAAAATATCAACAAAATAAAAATAAAACCAACTAAGAAAGAGAAACAGAAAAACAAAAGCAAAAGCAGATAAGAACAAAAAAATGTTTGAAAAACGAAGGGAGAGAGAGGAGAGCTGAATCGCACAGTTGATGGGCTTCGGCGCAGAAGGAAATCGACTGACCCAAATAAGGGGTCAGTCAAAAAAAGAAAGAAGTCCACAAAACAAACAACACAGGTCAGAAAAAAAAACGCAGCCCAAATCTCAGAGAAAAACCAATGGCCACAAAATTGACTGATCCAAAAGTGAAATTTCAGCTGACTGAAATGTAGCTAAAGTGAAAACATTTTCAGTAGGTATTGATGTGACATAGAGTATTTGCATGAGACATTTTCCTCGGACCGCTAGCAGCATATCACAGAAGAACATGAGAGTGAAGATCGCTTCCCTGCAAAACCAATCAGGCGCACGCATCGCGTTATGCTCTCTCTATGGTTTTTTGAACTGATTCTGTAATAAATAAACTTGGACGTGCTTACCCTAATTAATTATCTGCCGCCCTTGACGAGGCCCTCGCCGGCGGTCACAAACCATCAGGCCGGAGACCCTGACGCTCCCCTCCGGCGCAAGGCCGAGGCGCTCCATGGCCTTCACCATGGCGTGGCGCCCGACGCGGGTGAGCTGGCGCTCGCCACGACGCGCCGGCGTCCGGGTCGAGGGGCTGGTACCACGGCACCGCGGCGTCCTACGCCACGTCCCTGGCGCAGATCGCCTTCAAACAACGGAACACAAAGGATTGAGCATGCAAATAACTATGCGTAGAACAGGTTTTGGACTCTGGACGGCCGGTCGGAGCACACTTTTTTTGACTATGTACTGCAAGGCAAAAAGCCTCACAGATCTCTTTATTAAAGAAAAGTTAACAAAGTCCTGTACAAGCTAAAAAGGGAGTAGAATACTTACAAAGATGAATGTGAATCAAAAAAATCTAACTAGGGTAAGTTAGATAGCCAGTCCAAGTAACTATTCTTAAATTTACATTTGATCCTATGAGTTTTTTTTTTTTTTTTTTTTTTTTTGCGGATGATCCTATGAGTTAACAAGGGCATATCATGAATGAAGTTATGCCTCCAGAGTCTGGACAAAGGCCTTTCATTTCTGAAAAACTTCCCATTCCTGATGATCCAGATGTTCCAAGCAGCAGTAAACACCACCTCAGTGAAGAAAGGCTTGCTAAAATCCTTCCTAGCATGCAGAGCCATCTTATATGTGGTCATCCCTGGCTGTGGCTCGGAGCACACTTGCCGTGCCATGCCACGGCAGTTCGGTACTGAGAATTCCCCGGCAGGGCACACTTGCCCGGTGAAAATTCAGACTGACCACGATTAAGGTGCTACGCATGTGGCCTCGATCGTGTAGGCTGCGTCCAAGGAGTCGTCAGGGAATGGTATGTCTCGCCCAAAGAAACGAGCCAGAAACGCTGTTTATCAAGACATTTTTCTTGCTGTACTTGGTCACTTAATTGATTCACTGGCAAAGATCTCTGTGTCACAGTTGGTACCTTGGCAAAGTTGCATAATTTGCTCAGGCCACCAGCCAGCTGAACTGATGAGTCCCTGCAAATGTCACGCATGGAGATTTTTTGTTTTTTCAGAAACGCATACCCCAAGCACTTCATGTTTAATTTGAACACGGGAAAACTGATGTCCACGTGATCTGGTACTCGTTGTTGTTCAACCCTGTCACCCTAAATGCCCTCACAATCCTGCATGATCCATGCCTGAATGAATACGCAGTGAGCAAGTAATTCCACTTGTACATGTCCATGCCACTCCACATGTTAAGTTCTGCAACTTATGCGAGCACAAGTACGATAACAGATTGACAGGCCCAAAAGGCGAGTACTGCACCATCCACACGAATGGCACGCACAGCCAACAACCTAACAATGCATAACATAACAGCTGTTTGGTGCAGCTAATGCACAAAAGATGCTTACAAACTAGAGCATTCGTAGCATACAACATACACAAGCTAAACTTCGCCTTGAGCTCCTTGAAGCGCCAAAGCCGGAAACTTGCAGTAGTATGGCACGTAGAACGCACGTCGATACAGTTCAGAGAACATCCGAATCTTCAGAATCTCTGAGCCTTTTCCAGTACTCATGCTAAATGAGATGATCCTATGAGCAATTCTGTCAACAAGGATAACTAGCTCTCTCTCCAAGTCAAAAGCCTGGATGTCGTAATCGAAGTACCATAATCCTTCATGATTAGTGCGGAGCAACAAATCCCTCCCAAAGACATTGTTCATACTTAGACGACGCTTCACCACCCACCTGTCACTGTCAGTGCCTTCCAAACTCCAAATCCGCATCATACAACCATCCAATTCCTGTTGTGCATAACATAAGACCCCTGATGACAGGCAAACACAACCATCACAACAACCAAACATCTCTGGCCCATTTGGAAATCCTGGCAGCTGAATGATCCTCTGACTGAGCCACTCCGTAGATGGACCGGGTGCATCGATTGCCAGAAGGACATGCTCCCATATATGCCCCACATAGAGTACCCCATTCACAAAGCGTGAACTACCATAAAATCCTATTTCACTTTTCCAGCGACAACCAGACCATGTGAAATACTCGGAGAAAAATATCTTAACTTCATTGTAGACTTCACCAACCATGGAAGGCCCGGACTGAAAGCTGAAGACATAAAAGTGTTGAGACCATGATGGATCAAAACACAGCATGAGATCATAATCAGAGTCTGCTGGTCCAGGTTTAGTATTTGGAAGTGACATCCACTCTTGAGTTGTCGGATTGCACACAATAACATGGGATATGTCTGCAAAATATGTTGTGATACCACCATGATAACAAAGAAGTAGGCCATTGCTGCAACCCTTAAGTTCTAGGTACTCATAACATGGCACAAAGCTAAGTGTTGTGTCAATTTCTTTGTCGCTTGAGGGCAGCCTAGCAAGATGGATGCCAGTGCCATACTGAGGTATTTGGTACAAGATACCAACGGGAGTTCTTGGGAGCTTCTTGCGGTAGTGTGGATTGGATGACAAGGTAAGCCAGTACTTGCAGACGCATTTGAAGCGGCAAAAGGACTTCAGCGGTAGCCGAGACAAAATCTCCACAACCAGGTCATCAGTTAGCAAAGACATGGATACCTCCTGCTTGGGTTACATATAAAGAAAAGTAAAAATATATGTAAAACTAAGAAACATAATGGGCTGTAAAATATTTATAAGTGACTAACAACTTAAAAAGTAAAAAATGCCTAACATGTATGAAAAGCTGAGCCGAACCGACGATTTTTTAGAATGTCTGAATCATGGAATGCAAACTCAAAACATAGGTATTTCAATCTGAATCCTATTCAATTATAACTGCAGAAACTGAGGATGCACATTCCCCTTCGCAAATGAGCAAGCCACAAATCATACGTGATTATAGCTATGCCGCATGGACAGAAAGACAAACATAGGGGTCAACATTGCACAACAAAAAGAAGACAAGGGAACGCTGCTATTTCACAACATGTCAGCAGTAATGGCCCGAACCTCAGATCACTTTTGCAGCAGGAAGACGAGTGGGGAAACGGGAACTGCACCAGTTCATAGGAGGAGCTAGGGCGACGGCAAGCCAGGACGGCAGTATGCCCCGGAGGAAGAACCAGGGTCCATCTGCACGAGCTCAGATCAGAAACAGCATCCGAGGAGAAAAAGGGGATATGGAAGAGCTGAGGCTTGAGGACTCACAGCGCGCTGGTTGCCTCCGGTACTGGACGAGGCGGCAAGCGCGAGGGAGGCCGCTGGGGAGGGTCGGCGAGGCGGGGAGCTGGATGTTGCGGGAAGCAGCGGCCGCGCCGGAAAATGGGTCTCCGGTGGAAGAGGGGAGCGGCGGCGGTTTTGAACTGAGGCTTGTGGCAGGAGGTCCTATGTGTCGCATTTTGCGGCAAATTGCCGTCGTATCGCACAGGGGGCGCCACCGAGTGGGCCGGCCCATTCACAGCACTGCAGCGAGCGAACAAATGCGGCAGCTAAAAATAGAGCTGCCGCCGTGGGGGATCAAACTCGGCACCTCTGGCTACAGAATGCATCTCGCTAGCCACTCGAGCTGAGAGCGCATTAGTGATTGCTATACACCGCGGAATTCTAAAATCACAACGGAAAGGGCAGCTCAAAGATGTACTGTAGCGACCGGGCTGTGTACTATAATGACACGAACAAGCCAAGGTAGAGTTTCTTTTCGAAGCTCCAAATCTTTCTTTTTAAAATGAGAACATTTTTTAAAAACACAAATAAAATTTCGAATTTCAAACATTTTTCGAAAAGGATAAACAAAAATTAGAAACTACAAAAGTTTTGAATTTGTGAACTTTTTTTAAAGCAAACATTTTTTAAATTCCGAACAACTTTGAAAGCCTGAACATTATTTGTAGCTCCCCGAACAATTTTTTAATTTGTGAACAAATTTTGTAAACGAGAACACTTTTTGAAATTGTGAACAAAATTTTGAAACCACAAACATTTTTTGAAATTCTAAAACATTTTTGGAATTTGTGAACAAATTTCAAAATGGGAACATTTTTTGAAATCTGAACGATATTTGAAATTTGCAAAAAAGATCGACAAGAAAAATACACTTGAAAAGGAAAAAGAGACAAACTAAAAAGAAAACAAAAAAATATTTAGAAATACATTGTGAACAAAATTTTGAACATATTTTTAAAATACATTTCCGAAAAGCACATTTTTTTAGAAAACCATCAAGATTTCTTGAAACAGGAATATTTTTCCAAATTCGAAAACAAAGTTTGGAGACGCGAACATATTTCGAAACTCCTGAACAATATTAGAAAACATGAACATTTTTTAAACTTGTGAACAATTTATGAAACATTAGAAAAATTTTGAAACTCCAAAAATGATAAAAACAAGAAATGTTCCAAAACAAAATTTGGAGACGTAACGCATTCCAAATTTCTGAACAATTATTTTAAAATGTGAATATTTGTGGAAAAAAAGAAAAAAATTAGAAAACATGAAGATTTCTTGAAACGGGAACATTTTTCCAAATTTGAAAACAAAATTTGGACCTGCGAACATATTTTGAAACTATTGAACAAAATTTGAAAACATGAACATTTTTTAAAACTTGTGAACAATTTATGAAATTGAGACATTTATTAAAAACTTCGAAAAAAAATAAAACATGAACATTTTTTGCTATTGGCGAACAAATTTTGAAAACGGGAAAAACAATTAAGAGCCCAACATTTTTTGGGAAGTGGTGAAAATTTTGAAGAAAAGCATTAGCAACAATTTTGGAAAATGAGAACATTTTTTGAAAATTCCGAACATTTCTTGAATTTATGAATAATTTTTAAAAGGACCATTTGTTGAAATTTCAAATGTATTTTAAAAGCAAGAACAATTTTCGAACATGATTTAAAAAAAAGATAAAATAACCTTGAAAAAGAAAAAAGAAACAGTAAACGAAAAAATGAAAAGAAAAAAGAAAGAATAAAAAGAAACAGAAACAGAAACCGAAAAATAAAAAAAGAAACAGAAAAACCGTAAAAACCGGTTCAGGGAACCTTCTGGAAGGTTCCCAAAACCGGCTGAAGTAGGTGCACTGTCTACGCAAAAGTGGGCCGGCCCATCTCGTCGCTGCTCGGTCGCTCGCGTGTGCGAAGCGCCGGCAGTTTGACGCAGAGAGCGTCAAATAGGAAATTCTGCTTGTGGCTATGGAGAGGCTCTTATTGGGCCGGGCGTGTCTGGAACGGGAAATCTAGGAAAACCCACACCCTTTGGAGTTTTTTTAGTAACTTTTTTTTGACGGAAAACAGCATTGTACTGATTTCATTCGTTAAGATAGGATGAGTCACCCCAAAAGATACAGTTAAAGGTTCAAAGAACGGCTGACAACCAAAAAGGAGAAGGAGAAGCTATACAAATGTACCCACGGAAGGAGGAAAGAATGCTATCCTGCGCCAGGCTACTGAGCTCCTCTGAATCTAGGGATACTCCAAGAATTAAGCTCGTTGATGATGCTCTCAGCGACCTTCGGGAAATGGGTTACCTTGTTATTGATATACAGTTGTTTCTTCCATTCCAAACATGCCAGGAAACCGCCATGATTAGAGATGAGAGATCCTTTTTCCTGCTTGTACCTATATTAGTAACTCATCTTAGGAAACTAATCGGAGGTGTTCCCAAAAAAAACAAGAAAAAAAACTAACTGGGGCTAGAAGAAGTGGGTCTAGCGGGTGCCTGGTGGGTTAACTGGGATAGTCCATCAAATATTGCCGTGTTCCACAGATTCCCACTAAACACTTTTAAGTGGGATGGGTTGACGAGTCTGACCGTAGCCCACTCCCACCAGCTACCTGCAGTGCCCACTAGCTAGCTTCGCTGTCACACCCATGCATCGCTTGTAAGAGCAAGTATAATAGTATCCAGTCAGCAGGCTATAAGCAGTTTCATGTCATCAAAATCATAGCTGGAAGAGAGAGAAAGAAGGGAAAACAAGCTAGCGGGCGCTTGAGCTAGCGCCGGCTACATCGCAAGAAACAAGACATGCAGCCCGCATGCAGCCCTATGAGCCAACCCTCCTTTCCTTTCCACCAATCAGCGTGTGCCTATTTCCCTTCTTCCACATGCAAACACTAATTACTAGTAGTTAGTTTACAACCCATCTATTATACTAGCAGGCTATTATGAAGGCTTCAAATGACATGACATTGATATACTAGAACATGTAGGCGCGCGTTGCCGCGCCCGTCCATTTTCAGAAAAAAATTATATAAATGATTGGAATTTTTAAATTTGCAACACACCATAAAGTTTAGATAGTTCATATTTCATTGTATGCATATAAAAAATGAAAAACAGACACACAATAGTACATACAAGCAGACAACTAATTAATATAGTCTGGACATATATAAGAACTTAACTTTTTCCCTTAAGAGAAAGAACTTAACTTTTTGGAACGCGATCCAATTACTACATGGCACACCTTGTAAAACTGGTATTTTCAACAGGTATGCAAATAATTATTTTTTAAAATACAGTTAAGATCGCATGAGCACCCATTATCATACAGTAATGCATACATTTCAATGCAGCTATAGATAAAAAAGGCAGAAAATAGTAATTACATTATCCCTTACACATACGGCTAGAGTAATGGAAAGTCTCATATGATATGCATTTGAATTGTAAGGACTCAATGATTCTTTTGTAGCTGAAATCCAAATTATTAGACATTTATATTTTACTAAGGATGAAAAAGAATTTGATATATCAATGGCCTAATATTCAGAATTGATTCATATGAAGAACCTATAAGCACAAGAGACAAGGACATGTCAACTTGGAAGAGACCACGAAGTATAGTAAAAACATTCGGGAGGGGATGGAACAATATCTTTAGTTTTTTTCCAATATAAAGACATCAGTACGAAATTGGCACTTGGCATGACCATACTTCCCAGTTATAGACCCACGTGATTAGAAATCAATCAGCAAGAAACCTGGACGTTTGTAGAAAACCTGGACGACTGGCCTGTTAGCGTGTGAATGGGTTCGCCCTTTCGTTTGGGCTTACCTACTGCCCAGTTAAGGTGAGAAACCGGGGATCACTCTGTGGAGCAGCGGCTCGTGTGAAACGGCCTGAGCATGTGAACGACTTTGGAGGTGTGCGTACGTTACAGCGAATCAGCGATCCCAAGGCTGAGAGCTCCAAATGGCTGTGAGGGCTCGTAGGTAGCTGAGTCTTATTGTTTAATAATAGCCAGCAGTAGGCCTTCTTATTAACCATGCTCTAACGGGAGGAAGGCCAGAGATAAAAACTCATGGCTTGGAATGGGACCAAGACCAAAGATAAAAACAAAAGGAAGAGACACAGTTAGCTCGGGACAGAATGCCTAGCCAACAAGAGCAAGTGCACGAGTGAAAAAAAAAGGACTAACCAAAGATCTAAATTCAGACACGAGACCCATAGCCAGCCCACACATTCAAGGCCTCAAAAGTCAAAGCACCCTTAAAAAAATATTCACGTATCACTCGAGTAAGTCCACCACTCAGAAACTCAAGATAGACAAATCAATTTTGATAAAATGTTTTCAGTATTCCCTTCAATCCAAATCAATTGACGCAAATTTAATACAATTTTAATTTGGATCGGAGGGAGTAGCTATAGATGTTACAAACTTGCATCAAACATTTTCCGTGGACCACCAATGGCACATCATAGATAGATAGATAGATAGGTAGGTAGGTAGATGGATAAATAGATAGACAAGTACCCTCCAATCCATACAAAATTGTACTAAAGTTATGTCAATTAATTTGAATCGGAGAGAGTAGCTATGGATGTTACAAACTTGCATCAAACATTTTCCGCGCACCAGCAACAACACATCACAAAATAGATGGATGGACATCGCCGCCGTAAAAGGCGAGCGGGTGCGTCGGTGCTGGTTGCGAACCTCCGGAAATGCCTATGGCGGCCAGAGAAGTACACCGGCGGCAGTGGAGCTGGAGGGTGCGGATGCAAAGTAAGGGGGGAGAAGTGGCGGAGTGGAAGAAAATGAGACCGGGAAGGGGATTTGAGTGGGCCTGGGGTGTCGGAGTCCAACATGGCTGCTGTCCGGACTCTCGCAACTCCCTCCCCCCACTTTGCCTCCACTTTGCGAGAGAAAGTGTGTTCGTACCATAGAGCAGACCGATACATGACCACGTTGAATGGATTCTGTGGTCTGGATCACGCAGTCCAAACATATACGGACGGTTTGAGGGTCGGCGTTGGAGATGCCTTACAAACTTGCATCAAACATTTTCGGCGCACCACCAGTGGCACACCACAAATAGATAGATAGACAAGTATTCCCTCCGAACCATACAAAATTGTACTAAAGTTGCGTTAATTAATTTGGATCGGTTGGAGTAGCTATGGATGTTAAAACTTGCATCAAACATTTTCCGCGCGCCACCAGCAGCACATCACAAATAGATAGATAGATTAGATAGGTAGTTTCAGTAACCCGCAAAAAAAAAAAGGATAGGTAGTTTCAGGAAATGGCAAGCAACCAAAGAGAAGAAATAGGCATATAATTCTTCAGACGTCCTCAGTCCCTGTCAGCAGGTTGGGTTTCTTGCGAGCCAACACGAAGAACATGGGCGTGAAGATCCCTTCCCTGCAAAACCAAAATCGCGCGCACGCATCGCATCATGCTTCCTTCTAATATGTCCGTGCGTTCGCGCTCATCTGGTTTCTGAATTCTGTAATAAACATCGATGTGCTCTTAATTACTTACCTGCCGCCCTTGACGAGGCCCTCGCCGGCGGTCTCCATGAGGCCGGAGACCCTGGCGCTCCCCTCCGGCGCGACGCCGAGGCGCTCCATGGCCTTCACCATGACGCGGGTGACGAGGCGCCCGACGCGGCTGAGCCGGAAGCTCTTGGCGCTCGTCCACGACGCGCCGGCGTCCGGGTCCAGGAGCTGGTACCACGGCACCGCGGAGTCCTCCGCGACGTCCTTGGCAGAGATCACCTTCAAACAACGCCCAGCTTCATGAGTTGTGATTCTTCTGAAGCCCATGCACGTAGACGTAGTGGATGGCCCAAGCGAGTGTGTGACTGACTGACTGACAGATACTCCTACCTCGAAGCCGGCGTCCTTGACGGCCTGGAGGCACTGCGCGGTGGTGCGGATGTGGGTGAGGCCGTTGCCGAGCTGGATCTCGGCCTTGGCGGCCACGTGCCGTGGGTTCCCCGGGTCGAACAGCTCCGTCATGCACCACTCTTAGAACGCCATGGGCTGCCCGGGTCGCAGCACACGGTGGATCTCCATGTAGCACCCGACCTGCCATGGACTCGTACATACCGTCAAGGAGATGAAATAAAGTTGGCTCTGACAGTCTTGGACATGAAAGTGTTGTACCGCGTCAGGTGCGTGGCATGTGGCCTCGATGGCGTACGCCGCGTCGAATGTGTCGTCGGGTGCATGAAGTCCCCCTAGAGTTAGACGAACGGAATTACCAAAACACAAACAGCTTATCAAGACATCTTTCCGTGCTGCTAGCTCTTCATCAGTTAATTCACTTGCAAAATGCTCCGTGTGTGTACCTTGACAAAGTTGCATCGTTTACTCAGGCCGGCTAAATCGATGAGCTCCTGCGAGTGTCACGCACAAAGTTTTTTTTTTCAGAAACAAACGCATATATGCAAGTAATTCATGCTTGATTTGAGCATGGTAAATGCGTGTAGGAGAGAGACCTGGCCCCTTGTGATCTGGTAGTCTGGTACTCGTTGTTGTTCAAACCCGTCACCGACGCGGAGCTACACACCCACAAAGCAGAAATTCACGCAGGTTGTGTGACTGAAAATGTGGGCAGAACACTTAGGTACGTTTTGGATGCCGCATCCCACGTCCAACACCTTCATCCCCTCATTGAGGCGAAGTTGCAATGCTATGAAATGCTCGTACCGCTTGATGCTCTCACGCAAAGTCTCTCCTTCCCATCTAAACAACAAAACCTAGACAGGTTAAGCTTGGCATTGAGTAAGACAAACTTTTTATTGGTGAAAATGTATATGTTGGGAATTTTGATGTCTCGTATAACCTGTTTGCGAAATGGAACGACTCCCCCCATCCGTACTCGTAGAAGCTGGTGACAAGGTCATAGTACTTGTTGGCCTGCATGCATGCATATCCATGACGATACAATAGTTAGCAACTCATCACTTCTTACATGATATTTGTGTGCCGTTTTGAGTGAGAAGAGGATACAGAGAGAAGCTTTAGTACGTAGTACGTACCACATCAGCATAGTTGGACGCCCTCGATTTGGCTTCGCCTCCGTGAAGGTCATGGTACTTCTCGTACCTGCCCGATTTGCAATCACCAAGTTAATATACTCCCTCTGATTCATATTAATTGTTGCTATTTAGTACTCCCTCCGTCCGGAAATACTTGTTGAAGAAATGCATAAAAATAAATGTATCTAAGACCAATATACATCTAGATACATTCATTCCTCCGACAAGTATTTCCGGACGGAGGAAGTATATAAGAGAATAACATTTTCAACGCTGCGGCCTACAAGTACAATTAGAACAAGATGGTGCCGAACATACTGTTCCACCGACGACTTGACTTGCTCCTTGCCGATCAGCCCTCCCAGGCCCGAAGCTAGATGCAGAGCGCCTGTCCTCGACATGCTCACTGCACAATCTGATCGTCAGGAACTAACATATACGGAGTAGATCAGATTGAAAAAGAAAGTTCGTAGTACTACCAGTTTTGGGGATAGGGGGAAGAGACCTGAATTGGTGTCCTTGCTAATGATTGTTGTAGAGTATGTAGAGACGAGAGAGCGCAGCTGCTTTGGCTTTGTGGAGCAAGCATACATGTACCTATATATATATATATATATATATATATATATATATATATATATATAGGGAAAATCCATCCTACCACCCGGTGGTAGTTACCCCACATATCTCATATACTACCAAGTGGTACTATATATACTATTTTATTATTTTAAATATGTTCATATACTATATCTAAGATATTTAAAAGCAAGTTACGTGAAAAAATTGCATATGAGCCCATAGTTTTTGTGATATTTATGAAATACGTACATATTTATGCGTAAAAAGAGCATACTCAAAAAATGGTACATACTACCTAAAAATTAGTATATATACTACCTAATCATTGTTATATACTACATACTACACATACATACTCTCGGTTTAGACAGATACTACATACAACATACAAAAGCATGAAGTGGTGGTAACTACCACTGCTTGTAGGAAACATTTGTCCTATATATATATATATATATATATATATATATATATATATATATATATATATTTGTCTTTCTAGCCATCTTAAATGAACTACAACATACGGATGTATGTAGACATGTTTTAAAGTATAGATTCACTCATCTTACTCCGTATATAGACACTTTTTGAAATCTCTAGAAAGACAACTATTTATCCACGGAGTGTGTATATATATAGATATATATATATATATATATATATATATATATATATATATATATATATATATATTTTGACCAAAGTAAAAAGCTGCAAAAGCAGAAGCAAAAGCCCAAATAAACATGGCCTTAGTAGAAATCCTATGCCTTCCTCGCTACCTAGGACTGATATAGCACAGGATTTCTACTAAGGCCCTGTTTATTTGGGCTTTTGCTTCTGCTTTTGCAACTTTTTACTTTGGTCAAAAAACCATATTGCTTTTGCAGCTTTTTCAGCAGAAGCAAAAGTCCAAACAAACATGGCCTAAAGAAGTTGTGTTAGAAGAACGGAGTTGGATTCTAACTTGAAGCTTCTTCGGCTCTGGTGGGGGCGATCTAGCTTACTTCGTACTCTATACACATGTACTTGTTGTCATTTTTTTCGGTCTTCTTTGTCTCCAAGCAGGATCGGTGCTCCATGGCCCGGAGCGGGAAGGCAGGGGGCCCTCCTCGGTAGCAGCTAGTTGTAAGCTGTGCAACATTGTTTGATGGTTTTTCAAGGAGGCATGTTTTCGTTTCTTGTCAGTAGTCTAGGTTGCTTTGTGTTGGGATGCGGCTTCTCATGTACTCCTGTTTCTCTTTGATCCGCTTTGTAAGAGGGTCGCTTCATCGCCTCGTATCAGTTTGGCTGTGTTGCTTTATATATAAACCAGGCCAAAAGCCTTTTTCGCAAAACAAAAAGCACACGGCATCCTAAAGCCTGAGAAGAAGAAAATTAAGGCAATGTAATGGAATAACATAAAGAAATAAATAAAAAAGTCAAAGTTTTGTTTATTTTAGCTGAACTAACCTGAAGAAAAATAGGCAAAATGGTGCTAAAATATGACAAGCTGTCAGCAATATGAATTTTTGTAAGGCGCTTGATAGTTACAAAAAAAATAGAGATTGTCAAGAAAAATAAGAAAATTGAAGACAACAGGAAATTTTAAAACCAAATCGCCACTCCTCTGACATAACTTCTTTATTAGAAATATCTTTGCCAGAAAGGTTAGTGAGAACATGGATACGTATTTTACATAGACAAGTTAAATAAAGTCAGTTTGTTGAATTCAATGTGTTCCCTAATTATTTCTATTTTTGGTATTTTCAAAATTCTGGTAATCTTTAGAACTATATTTTAGTGGGTTATTCTATTCCCCCCTGAAACACTATTTTGACGTCTCCCATTTTCCAAATTATGTCAATTTTTTGTATTGGCTAGGCTAGCAGTTGTGAGAAAGTGCCGACGTGCAAATGCAGTATTTCTTTCTTTTATTTGTGATGAAATGCAGCATTTCTTATGGTTTTTTTTTAGGAAAAATCTTAATTAATTTATATAGACAAGGCAGTCTTTGCTTTGGAGATTGAATCCAGACAGCATGGGGTTACATGCTGCGTTGGTGGCGGGTATTGACTTTTTATACATCGGTGCATCCATCCTAGGCGCTCTCAGAGTCAGTCGGCCGCCGGTTCGTTGATCCGAGGAGAGGACGGATCCGGCGGCGTCGGCGGACGAGGTTCCCATGAAGATGAAGCCTCGTCCCGTTGGATCGAACGGACAAGGCATATGGGTGCCACGTGAGTCGCCATGACGTTTAAGCTGGGTGCCATCGCGCGCCCATCACGCTGCTAATCCATTTTCTACATGACGAATGGCAAGGGGAGCTGGCTGGCTATCCGATCTGATAACACTTGGATCCTATGGACTTGATGAGTAGCACCGGCTAGGCTATGCTTTGAAGTGAAGTGACTCGATCTGTGATTCCTCCCTTTCTGACGGACAACTCGTCTCTGCTAGATCTTTCTTTTCCACGAGTTGGTTTAATACTACTCCTTCCGATTCATATTAATTGACTTTTTTTTGCGACATGGTCTATATTAATTGACGATGCTTTAGTACAAAGTATTTTTTTGTCGCTCCCCCGGGCGACACGGGGAACCCTAGCCGCCGCACCTTGCAGCTTCCCCTCTCCTCCTCAATCCCTCACCGCCATCGGTGGATGCGGCACGGGCTTAATCGCCGCCATTGGAGGATGCAGTCGGGCTAAGACCGTGCCGCGGACGGCGGCGCGCGGCTCCTTTCCCCAGTGGTTCTCGGCCGTTGCAGCGGCGGTTCCCATCGCCAGAGTCCTCGAAGAGATGCGTATCAGGCCCTGTGGAGGTCCATGAGTTGGGGTCCGATCCCGGCGTCCATGTTGGCCCCGTTGGCAATCGACCCCTCCTCATGGAACGGGCAGCATGCCTCCTACGATCTGGAAGTCCATGCGGGTCAGCCGGTCTATGTGTTTGGGAGGCGAGACGGACGGCGAAAGTAGGGCTCGGATGCGGTCCAGGCCATTACCGCAGCGTGTATGGGCGTTGTTACCTTGTTGAAGGCATCAATGAGGTCGTTCTCTTCTTTCAACCTGTATTTCTCCAGGGGAATCCTTGGGTCCTGTGCTCTCGGATTGGACGATGACGTCACTCTTGTGTCATGAACAAACCATCAGACAAAGAAGCTAGCGGCCCATAGTGCCGCCCGAGTATTAGCTTCAGGCGTGGCACTGCCGTAGAATGCTCTGTTTGGATTGGATGATTGGTGAAATCGACACACACACACAGTCTTTCATTCCTACAACTTTCTTTCAGGTGCAGCACTAACTCGCCTCTCTAGGAACCTCTTCGCTCTGCCTTTTGGCAATAGAGCAGTGGCAGTTTGTACCTTCTTTGGACCTAGCGAGGCCCCACCCCTGTTCGTCCGCCGCTGCCGCTGGAGGAGGGCGGGCTCCTGCTTCTCTTTCAGTTGGTTTGTAGATTTAGGGTCTCGTCTTTGTCTAATACTTCCTTTGTAAACTAATATAAGAGTGTTTAGATTACTACTTTAGTGATCTAAACGCTCTTATATTAATTTACGGAGGGAGTAAGTAGTAACGCAGTTTGGTGAGGTTGGTGCTTCGTCGACTAAGATGGTTCGGTCTCTCCTCACCACCACAACGTTCTCTCCAGCAACACCATTGAGCCGATGACCTCATTTGCTCGCCGTTCTAATCACCCTAGCTCGTCATTGGACCCCTTCGCTCACTCGAATATGGCCGGTTATTTCTGAAGTGGCCCGCTCAGAAAAATGGGCCCAAAGCCCAAGCCAATGAGTCTTCATACCAGTAGCACACGCGCAAGCAGGGTCGCCACTTGTGGCTTATTTCCCCTCATGACTCCCTTTGTATCCCTTTGATTATTGTTCCAAATTAATAAAGTATGGGATCCCTCAAAAAAACTTAAGGTAGCACGCGCACACGCACAAACTGCCAGTCTTCTCCACCACGCCGACGCCGACAAGAAAAATCCCCCATCCGCCAGCAGCTGCATGGCATAAGGTCAGTCGTACATCCGCGCAAGATTTAAATTTTGTGTAGCAAGAGCTTCATATATGTGAAAAATGGGATCATTGGTACACAATCATAAACTGCATGCTTGCCCTGCAAACCAAGCGAATGTTGATGAATTCTGCAAACAAAAAATCCTACTCCTACTTTTAAGTATAATATTTCATTTTCAGTTACTGATGATGCAGGAAATTTATGCATCATAATAATACTTTCCTTCCATAAGTACGTGTAAGTTGAATATGTCGAAAAACATCCATTAGAAAATCACCACTCACATCATATATGGACGCTGCTTCAGTGCCTTTGTGAAGCAAAGGCACAGAGCGCCTTAGCCTATCATATCTGCCACTCGTTTTTCATCCGACGCCTTGTGATAGGTGAAGGCAAAAGCGTTCCCAGACTAGCTGTTTTCAGGAGAGACAGAGGCGGGCGAGGCGTTTTTCGTGCGGGCTGAAACAGTTCTCCCGCGCCGCTCGATGGAGGCGAGGGTTTGACGGGCGAGCTCACCGAGGAGAGAGAGGGAGTTGAGCGGTGTCGTGCCGCCGTGAGAGAGAGAGAGAGAGAGAGAGAGAGAGCCGCGCCGCCGCTGAGGAGAGGGAGGAGGGCCTCGCACCGCATCCATTGGAGATCGAGGCGGGGCCGTGGCGAGGGCCGAAGGTCGCGCCGCCGCGGAGGCGAGGGATGATGGTCGTGCGGCGATGGAGGATGGTTGTCCGCCTGATCTTCCCCGCGATTTCGTTGTGAATCTGCAGCCACCGCCCGCCGTAGGTAATCCAGGTTCAGTTTAGTCCGCTGCTAACTGAATGTTCATGTTTAACTTTAAAATGTTCAGGTTCAGATTCAGGTTCGACTGTAAATTGCCCATGCGTGTACATGCGTGTACAGGTTCAGGTTCAGTTTAGGCAACAATATTTATTTGCTTGTACATGCGTGTACGACCTGAACAAATTGCCCATGATTTCTACAAATTTCATGCATTCTGATCACACACACACACACACACACACACACACACACACATACACACACACACAAGCAATTGCAGCTATAAATCCAGAACTTGTAGTAGTGTGTAGTATACAATACATGGTTGTGCAGTATAGTACACAGCACAAGGCTGTGCAGTAGTAATTCTTTCAACTTTCCATCTAGAAAATCTGTTATTGTTGTGCAATTTGATCATCTGATTATACATGTATGGCAGATAAATTGGGTTGTGTGCAATGGCACAGTCTGATAAGGGGATGCCTCAAGTTGGCATGTTATTTAAAAGTTCAGAGGAGGCTTGGCTATTTTGGAGAGCATATGGTGGTCGTGCTGGCTTTGATGTGAGGAAAAGGTACAACAATGTGAGCAAGTTTGGGAGTGAGGAGTACACAACTAAGTGAGAGCTTCAACAATTCATTGAAGAACCATTTGAAATCTGATTTTCATATTGTCAGATTTTTGAAACATTTTGCAAGGATAGTGGAGGTAAAGAGAAACAAGGAGCTGGAATATGAATTTGAAGCAAGAAAAAACATACCACGAATCAAGATGAGCACGCCTATGTTGGTACAAGTAAGCAAAGTTTACACTCCCATAATTTTTGAAGCTTTCCAAAGCGAGTATGAAAGATACATGGCTGCATGCACTAGATTATTGGATGAAAACAAATATGTTGTTACTATTGGTAGTTTGCATGGTGATTTTGAAGATGAGCGTATAGTGATAGGTGATCCTTTGAACCAAACAGCAACATGTGCTTGCAGAATGTTTGAAAGGACAGGAATATTGTGTGGACATGGATTGAAATTGCTTGATTTGATGAACATAAAAACATTGCCAACACATTATATCTTCAAGAGATGGACTAGGGAAGCACGTAAAGGAAGCATATTGGATAGGCAAGGAAGGAATGTGGTAGAAAATCCAAAACTGGAAGCTCTGCTTCGTTACAAGGGACTATCTCATAAATTTCATGACATGGCATATAAAGTGGCCTACTCTACAGAATGTTGCTTGATATTAGAAAATGCACTTGATTGTGTTGGTCCACAGTTGGAGGAAAAACTCAATGCATCTACTAGTGACATGAATGAACCTAGTAAGGCCCAGGAAAATGATGACCCAAATATGCAGCAAGGAGATGACTTGCTAAGAGCAGCACGACTGAAGAAAAAGGAGGTTCAATCCAAAAATTCAAAAAGAAAGAATAATTGGCTTGATAAGTTGCACAAGGGCAAGCGCAAGGCAACTAAACCTCCTGCTTCAACCAAAAAGGGAGCAAAGGTATATTCTAATCTGGAAATAACAAAAAATTGTTTTCATCTATTAATACACTAATTAGTGGAACTTTCATTGGCAGCAAAAAAAGAGAAAGGATGATGTGCAGCCCAAAGTAGACGTGGAGAATGATGGCAGCAAGAGAAGCCCAAATGCAGAGAATGCAAAGTACATTGCCATTGAGAGCTTTACTCAGCTCCTAACAGCTCCCCTACTTGTGGTGATGGTGATGGTGATGACAGTCTTTATGGTGCAAATTTCTTCTAATGTCTAGATGTTGGTTACATGGTACTTTGGGGGTTAACTATAGTTTTTTGGAAATATTTGGGGGATAACTATAGTCTTTTTTGGCCTAAGTGTACAAGTGAAATGGCCTATTATGTAACAGACTTTGATTATCAGTAGTACTTATTGCTACAAAATGTGATTCACAATGCTTCAGACTTTCAATGTCATGTGCTTGAAAATTGCAGTGCTATGCTACAGAACTATTGATTATCAAGTGCTTGGAAATTATGATGTTACCTTGTTTGTATTTCCTTCTCTGATTGCTTCAGATTTTACATGTTAAGTGGTACAGATTGTACAAATTTCTTTGATATAAAGTCAACTTGGTATACTGAATGTCAGTTTTTCCAGTGCCTACTGTCAGATTTTTGAAACATCAGCGAACTAACTGACAGCCGAATGATCTTTAGCATCAAATATTTTGTGTGCAAATATTCAGGCTGGAGAGCGTTAGTGCATCGCTGCTGTCATTCCTCTGTCTCTCCTAAAAACAGCAAGTCTGAGTGTGTTTTGCCTTCAGCCTATCATGTGCGTCGGATGAAAAACGAGTGGCTGATATGCTAGGCTAAGGCGCTTTGTGCCTTTGCTTCACAAAGGCACTGAAGCAGCGTCCATCATATATACCTCATGCATTCCTTAGCAGCTTCAAGAGTGTACCTAAGAGCCTCATAGATTGATGATTACTTGTTGGTTGCCGAATTTTTTCCAACAAATTTTTTTATTTGGATTACGACAAGGTGATCCATTGCTCCTGAATGTAGCAGCACAAAATGGCCTTCTTGGTTGATAACTACACTGGTGGAAAAAAGGCCTTTGGTCGCGGTTCGCAACTGCCATTAGTCGCGGTTGCGCAACCGCGACCAAATAAGCGCGACTAAAGCCCCCCACCTTTAGTCGCGGCTGCTTAAGAACCGCGACTAACGGCCCGTCCACGTGGGCGCCAGCGGTGACCGTCAGGCGGAGGACCTTTAGTCGCGGTTCTTCCGCCAACCAGCGACTAAAGGCCGCCACAGGTTTAGGGTTTTAGCCCCCCTAAACCTGTTTTCTGTTTAATTTGTATTGTTTTATTTCTTTTGTGCTTTATTTTAATTTTGAAGGAGTTTCATATATTCTACGGTACTACATACATGCATATGAATGTACAATTTCAAATAAATTTGAAATTAGAACCAAAAGAATCCAAGAGGAATATACAATATATATTCAATATCATCGGATGACCATATACAATTTTGAACAAGTTTCCATACATGATTTAATGCATATAAAGTTCTACGTCCTCGTAATAGTGTTCTCCTTTAGGATGGAGGACTTCCTGCTGAACCATCCAGCTAGTTCCTCTTGAAGTGGTCGGAAGCGAGCTTACGGACTAAGCATCATCCGGAGGTTATTCCTCTGAGCATTGGTATCACTCGGAACCCGCTCAGAGGTGTATCTCCGGATCATCTCTGAACATAGTATCCACATAGATTGGTCTCCGGTGGCTGAATATCCCCAAAGCATTCTTAGGCTTTGACCTTTTGAATTCTAGCTCTTTTTGAATTCACCGACCTTTGTATCTACTGAACCGTCTCCAAACCCTACGAGGCAAAGAAAATTAAATGAACAAGAGAGTTATTAGTTACTTGATATTAGGAAATGAACGAAATAGGCCGATCGATATAGAGCGCAAATGAATGAAAATAATTACTTCTGCAGCATTCTTCTCATGCCGCCCCAAAGCTTTGGATCCATATTCAGAGAGTCGTGGGCGAGACATTACGAGGTGTTAACTTTAATTACTAGCAGAATCCAGTGGAACCTGCGGACACGATACATGCACAGACGTCATGCATAACTCATCGATTAGCCGGCCACATACCATGCATGGAGTAAACAAAAGAGAATGTGCTCAAGACAGAAACACTCACCCAAAATGGTAAGAAATAGAATATCACTTTTGAGTTCCTGCTTTGTAAGAAACTGCCACAGGTCTGCCTCCACGTCGGCGGGGTGACGCTCCAACACATGTCCATTAACGATGTGTGGGTCAATGAACCCAACATCATGGATGTTCCTTACTCTGCATTCCTTAATCTTCATTCTGCATGTATAATAGCGGACACAACAATATAGTTAGGACATATATATAGTGCAGGCAATATGAACGAGATGGGGTAGAAATTAATAAATCACTTACAAAACGTAGCAACTGATGATAGATTTGTCGAGCTCGCGCAGATTGAAAAGCTGGAACAATTCACTCAGTGCAATTTGTACATAGTAATGTTTGAAGTGATGCTCATGTCTAACTTCCGCATAAATATATTCTTTGGCGTTTTTATTTTTATGTAACCCTTGTACCATTTCAGCAGACCTTTCATTTGTGGAGGTAGATCCTTTTCCTGCAGGCTCGGACGAGAGGCCCATTCTTGACATATGTAATTACTACCTCCTTCATGGCGCCTCATCAAGGCCTAACAGTTCACGAAGAGTAATACCTAAGTTGGCCGCTTGTTCTCGGCACTCGTTCTGATCAATCCATGTCTTTGTCGCAGCTTGTATGATCTCGGGGCATCCGGACGGAAGGCTTCCACTATAAGCGGGGCAATCGATTGTTTACTTTGTTCCCCGCTGGGCAACTTGTTTCCCGCTTATTTTACTTTCGGCCTTCTCCCGCTCTTTGTTCTCCTTGAACATGAGTGCACACTGTGAAGTTCACGTGCATAGTCGTTAGGCAGATTCTTCGCGGCTTGGGACGGTGTGCTCAAAAATGACTTAGCCCACTTCTTTTGCTCATCATAAAATCTTGGCTTGGGCTCGGGCTCTCTTTTCTTCTTGCAGTCCGCCTTCCATTTCTCCAAATCAGCAGCCATGTCAGCGTCGACTTCCTCGGCACTCGTTCCCAAGGCCTTGTGGGGAGAGGCTTGATGATGGCTCCGTACCTTTGTGGTCTTAGGTACATAAGGGTCCGGGTTAATAATCCAGAGGCTTACGCTTCTTTGTCGGAGGTGGATTGGGGGCGGCGTCGATCACCCGCCGGACGAGGATCGGGGCGGCGGCTGATCACCCGCCGGACGTTGTGGATCGGGGCGGCGTCGGTGACGTGGCGGAGGTGTAGGTGAACCGCCACCACCACCACCACCACCACCACCACCGCCACCGCCACCACCACCACCGTAGAGGTGGACTTGTTGTCCTTGGCGCCTCGCTGGAAACTTGATAAACTTCTTTTGCCATAGAATGAAATGGCGCTTGACATCTCCAAGTCTTTTCTCCCTTGTGTGTAGCAATGTCAATCTCTGTGTCCTCAAACCCTTGGACTATGTCCTCCACCGTGACACGAGCATAGCCATCTTGAATGGGGTTGTTGTGGTGGAGTGCTCGAATAAACATGGTAAAGCACTGCCGATGGCTACCTTCATGGACATGTTCCCGATAGGATAATACAGATGACATTCTTTCATCTCCTTTATATCGTCCACGGGTAGCGAGGAGGCTCCGGTGCAGTAATTTCGACCACCGAGGCTCCGGTGCAGTAATTTCGACCACCGTGAGGCTCCGGTGCGATAATTTCGATCGTCGGTGCATCTGCACCAGCCGGTGGGGCCTCCGTGGAAGCCACGCTACTTCTCCGCTCTTTGGCTTCCGAGATCCATTGGATGATCTTCATGCTGCACCGAGCTGCATCTCTTTCGCTACTAGTACACTCATGGTTTTCTTCATCACATCCATTTCCGATGCCAACCGCGCCACAACATCTGATTCCCGATCCATCTTTCTCTTACGGCTTCAGAATGCACGGGTCATCGCTCGGGGAACCCTATTTTCCACGGAATGTGCCCCATGCCTCGTACACGTCCTCCGTGTTCGGGATTCGAGGGCTTTTGTCGGTAGCGTCGTTCTCTCTGTTGAACTTGATCTTCCCTGTTGAGCATCCTTCATTGCGTCAATAAGGGCTTGGGTGGGTTTAATTAATTTGCCCGGTAAACACACTCCCCTGTCTCCGGGTTCAGCGTTCCCCATGCCCGTACCACCAGCTTTTGGCCCTTGGGTCCCATCCCTCCGTGCTGGGCCAGTTCCTCGCCCTCGGCTCGTTCTCCATCTTCTCCAACCTAGGCACCCAAATGCGATACCCTCCTGGCCCCATAACATGATTGTACTCCTTCTTAGCCGCATTTTCCTTATTTTTTTCGATATTTGAATGAACAGCTTCGATTTCTTTTGCTTCACAAATTCTGGCCAATCATGTTTCAGTTTCTCATATTGTCCTTTGAAATCCGGAGTCTTGTTCCGCTTGACAAAGTCATGGGCTAGATTTTGCTTGAATTTCCGGAATGCGTCGGCCATCTTATGAAGAGCGAACTGTTTGACTAGCCTCCTCCTCTCCTTGTTTTCCTCAATCTTGTTACCCTCCTCATCGAATTTGTTGTATTCGGAGGTAGAGCGAAATGTTCCATAAGCTTCTTGAAGCAATCTTTTTTGTTCTCTTATCGACAAAAGTGAAACCATCAATTCGTGCCTTCTTTGGCTCATTCCACTCCTGGATGGTGATCGAGACGTTGTCTCTAACAATGGCTCCGCATTGGTGACAAACTTGGTGGCGTTCTTGCGGGGCTCCAGCGGCCTGCGGTTGCCTTTGTCGACAACCTCGATGGTGCATGTTTCTCCTTGTTTCATCGTCTTGGTTGCGCCACGCTTTGGACGGCGTACTCGATTGTTTGACGATCCGCCGAGGGCTAAAATAAGAAAGAGAGTCGCGCAGCGTTAGTACACACATATTTATTCAAATCAGTTAGTTTGTATCACCAGAGGCTCAATGTATATATATACCTCGGCGCGGAGGTGGTTGCTACTTCCATTTGAAGATCGCCGTTTATCGGCGTTTGTTCGGCATCATCTTCTTGTGGCGCCCTTCATCTTCACCGTCAAGGTTCAGATAAGAAGAGATATCATCTTCTTCTTCTCCGGTCGGCACATATAGAATATCGCCGTTTATGATGCCGAACATATGTGCTTCACCGTCCGGATCATAGTTGTCCATAATCGGTCAGCTCTATCGTCCGCCATTATGTCGATCTGAAAACATGTAGCAAAACAAATTAATTAAGTGAAGAAGGGGTGGTGGCGGTGGCGGTGGCGAAAGGGCGGTGGCAAAAGGAGGCGAGAAGGGGTGGGAGAGGGTGTCGCGGTAGAGCGCAAGACGGGCGGCAGACGAGCAGCGTCACGGAGAGGGAGGCGAGGACAACACACACGGAGAGGGAGGCGAGGACAACAGACAACCACGTCTTCACGGAATGGGCGATATCGGGATGGTCAAGGGGCTTGCTGGTTGCTCCAGCAAGGAGAAGTCGTCGTCGGCGTAGTCGATCACGAAGCGACATCGGTCTCGGGGTCTCTACGGAGAAGAGGGGAAAACAGTAAATATACAGCAAGCATATCATCACAAAGCAGAGCGTGGCAATATGATGTGCGGGAGTGACCTAACATATGGCTACGATAAAGGTGAAGGGGGATTCAGCAGAATGTTTTCCGGTTCGGACTAATGTCGAGATAGAAGACCGGAGGAAAGTTCCATGTTCAGATAGTTAGAGGCATCTGACATGTATGTGGGTAGCATATTCGGGTTCGTCTCGTCGTTACGAGCAACTTTCATGTATAAAGTTTTTGATCCGACCTACGGTTTATTTAATATGATTTTTCAAAGTTTTAAGCAGTTATTTGGAATTAACAGATTTAAATAAAAGGAAAACAGGGTTATGACATCAGCATGATGTGAGCAGTCAACAGGGCTGTTGACTGGGTCAAGCTTCTGAGTGGGTCCTGCTGTCATTGACACAACTTAGTTAACAGTTTTTATTAACAAATTAACTATTTATAAAAACATTTTATTAGGGTGGGGGCCATTGTCAGTGGCACGAGCCGGCCACCGCGCCGTGCACGCGTGCTTGCACACGGCAAGGGGCTGCGGCCGGAGCGCAGCCCGCGACAAGGGCGAGGCGCGGTCCGGCACGCGCCGCCGCTTGCCGCCGGCGTGCACGCTGGAGAAGCCAAGGGGTGATGCGTCATGCGGTGGGCGAGGAGGCCGGTCGGCGTTGAGGGCGGCCGAGCGAGGCGGCCGATCGAGGTCGGCTGGCGGGCGCTGCTGTAGGCGAGGGCGACGGCGGGCGCGCCGAGGGCGAGGGGCGAGGCGGGCGGCGTCGAGGGCGAGGGCGACGGCGGCGGCGCCGAGGGCGCTGGGCAGAGACAAAGGGAATCGGAGAAGACGAGAATCCCCGCCTCAGATTTATAGCCCCCTTTAGTCGCAGTGGGCGGCGAGACCCATGACTAAAGGTCGCCTGCCCAACCGCGACTAAAGGGTTTTTATGGTTTTTATGCGTTCGCTTCCCCTTTAGTCGCGGTTGGCGGCGAGACCATGACTAAAGGTACCCTTTAGTCGCGGGTCGCCCGCCCAACCGCGACTAAAGGGTTTTTGGCGGTTTAGTCCCACCTCGCTAGTCGAAGGGCTACCGCCGGTTTATAAGCCCGGTCTGCGGTAGCTCTCTCGAGCTCCTCTCCTAAGCGAGCCTCTTGGGCCTACCAATTCATTGCTGCCATGTGGGCCTACTCGGCCTTCTTGCGGGCCTGCATCATGGCCCAACAAAAGTTTGAGTTTCTATTCGTATGTAGGCCGCTTTTTCCCAGTAGGCGGGCTTTTTTATTTTCTTTATTTTTTTGCTTTTTTATTTGTTTTATTTATTTTTTAGTTGTTTTTTGCTGTATTTAGAGTTGCATATAAAGTTCTCGTCCTTTGTATCTACTGAACCGTCTCCAAACCCTACGAGGCAAATACAAATAATATGTCAAAAATAAAACTAATTCAATTCAATATGTTAAAAATACAAATAATATATCAAAAATTCAGAAAATAGAACTAATTCATTTCAAAATTCTAAAAATATAAATAATATATCAAAAATTCAGAGAAGTTCTTCGGCCACTCTGTCTTCCCACAAGTTCTTCCCGGCCAGTCTTCCCTTGATTCTTTCCGCCTATGTCTTCCCGCCATTTCTTCACGCCTCTATCTTGGCAGCGTGTCGATGCTCCTTTTATAGGCACGCCGCTTACGCTTTGTCTTGTTCCTCCGACAGTATGTCAGGCGCTACCCACGCTCCTCTGTCTAACCTTTAGTCCCAGCTTGCACCAACCACCGGGACTAAAGGTTAGATGACCAGCTCTGGATTCCTCTTCTTCCCGCCATTTCTTCCCTGTCTTCCCGCCTCTTTCTTCCCGCCTCCTGTCTTCCCGCTCCCATTTTTCCCGCCATTTCTCACTACATATATGTAGCCCGGCTTGGCCAGCATTATCACATCTCTACAATCTCTCATCACTCTCTCATGGCTTCCACCGCACCCACTCTAACCTACCAGCAGGTGGAGGAGCTTTCGCCTCGAACTACCCTTGTCCACCGGGCTACAGCGTCCCCACCGGCTGGAGCCTAAGCGCGGCGTGCAGTCCCTCCCGTCCCTCGTGGTACTGCGCGGGCGGCCATCACGAACCACTACTACCTCGACCTCACGCCGGAGCAGCGGATGAATCCCGCTGGCATCCCGATAACCAGCATACTTGGGACGCCTTCTTCATCAATCGGCGTGAGGCGCTGCGCCCAGTATGAGGAGGACGGTCTGCCTCCCGAACTTCCACGAGGCGGCCGTCGGCTATGGTGGTATGGCGGACTGCAGAGCGTCATGGACTACATCACGGCGGCGATATCCCCCGCCTGCGCTACCCTCGATTCGAGCCACAGCGCCGCCCGGCAGCAATGGCGGACAAGCGGCGGCAACGACGGCGGCAACTTAGAAGGCGGCGACTACCAGTTCAACGATTTATGCGACTATGAAGACTACGAGTATGCATATTATACGCCTAGGCAGGAGTATGACTAAATCACTCCAAATTTCATGTATCATCGGTGGTATCTCGAATCATTCAAAATGGACACCAAACACATCACGGGTAATATAATTCACATGATCCATTCAACAAAGTTTGGTACAATAAATTATTACACATCATTTTTCTTCCCTTGTGTCCCTGCTTGCTTACGATTGTGCCGTATCCATGGAGCATCCTCATCATTTAACTTAATGCTTGGGTCGGTGTTCACTTTGAAGGGCGGAATTTCAGCAAACATATTATAATCTTGACATGTCTGTCTTGTCCTCCACTCCCACGATGTTTCTTTTCCCCTGAAAGAACAATGTGGCGCTTTGGATCATCGCATGATGTCTTGATCGTTTTCTTATCTTTCCGTTTCCTCGGTTTGCTACTCATGTCCTTCACATAGAAAACCTGAGCGACATCTTTCGCTAGGACGAATGGTTCGTCAAGGTAACCAAGATTGTTGAAATCCACCATTGTCATTCCGTATTGCTGGTCCACCTTTACCCCACCTCCTGTTAGCTTGAACCATTTGCACCGGAACAAAGGGACCTTAAAGGAGGGTCCATAGTCAAGTTCCCATATCTCCTCTATGTAACCATAATATGTGACCTCTTGCCCATTCTCGGTTGCTGCATCAAAGCGGACACCACTGTTTTGGTTGGTGCTCTTTTTATCTTGGGCGATCGTGTAAAATGTATTCCCATTTATCTCGTACCCTTGGAAAGTCGTTATAGTCGAAGATGGTGTCTTGGCCAACATGTACAGCTGATCTACAACATCATTGTCATTCATTAAATGTTTTCTCAACCAACTGCCGAAAGTCTCCATGTCGGCCTTCCTAATCCAGGATTCAGGCTTCCCGGGTTGTCGAGCGTAAAATATTCTTGTGTTTCTCAAAATGCAGAGCCACCAAGCTGGAATTGGTCAAGACAAAGGTGGTGTGCTTCAACGTAGAATGGCCGTCCATACATATCGTTGATTTCATTCCGATCGTGCCTTTTCCACTTAGTCTCCCCTCGTGCACATCGAGGAAGACCAATCGGCTTAAGGTCGGGGAACAAAGTCAACACAAAACTCAATTACCTCCTCATTTCCATAGCCCTTGGCGATGCTTCCTTCGATTCTGAACATATTTCTTTAATACTCCCATGAACCTCTCGAAGGGAACATATTGTGTAGAAATACAGGACCGAGAACGAAAATCTCTTCGACTAGGTGAACCAGGAGGTGCGTCATAATATTGAAGAAGGATGGCGGGAACACCAACTCAGCCCGACAAGACATTGGATCACATCGTTACAGAACCGTGGTAGAACTTCTGGATTGATTACCTTCGAGAGATTGCATTGAGGAATGCACATAGCTTCACAATGGCTACTCGAACATTTTCCGGCGAGAGCCCTCAAAGCAATCGGAAGCAATTGCGTCATAATCACGTGGCGGTCGTGAGACTTCAGGTTTTGGAACTTTTTCTCCGCCATGTTTATTATTCCCTTTATATTGGGCGAGAATCCAGACGGGACCTTCATACTGCTCGGGCATTCAAAAAGATGACCTTCTCTTCTTTGGTCGGGCGTAGCTGGCACGACCTTGAAACCATTCCGGATGCCGGTCATCGTGGTCTTTCAAACGTTCTTTGGTCCTGCCGTGCTTCCTTTGTATCATTTGTCTTCCCATACACGCCCAAGAAGCTTAGGAGGTTCACGCAAATATTCTTCGTAACGTGCATCACGTCGATTGCAGAGCGGACATCTAGGACTTTCCAATATTCTAGCTCCCGAATATAGATTTCTTCTTCCACATGGCTGCGTGCCCGTCGGCTCCCTTCGAACTGATTGTCCGCCGGGACCCTTTCCAAAGATGACTTTCAAATCCTTGACCATATCAAATACCTCGGCACCGGTGCGTTCCATGAGCTTCGCCGGTGATCTGCCTTGCCGTTGTAATGCTTGCCTTTCTTTCTTCTTGGATGAATTTTGGAAGAAATCGGCGATGCCCAAGGTACACGTTCTTCTTACAATTTGGCAAATGTACACTTTCAGTCTCATGTAAGCAGATGCGTGCATGCATTGTATCCCTTATTTGTGATCCCGAAAGGTTACTAAGAGCAGGCCAATCGTTGATGGTTCTGAAAAGCAACGCTCGTGGGTCAAATTCCTCTTGTTTGTGCTCATCCCACACGGACACCACCCCACAGCTGTAAAGTTCATCAACTAATGGCCTTAGGTACACATCGATGTCGTTGCCGGGTTGCTTCGGACCTTGGATGAGCACTAGCATCATAATGAACTTCCGCTTCATGCACAACCAAGGAGGAAGGTTGTAGATGCATAGAGTCACGGGCCAGTGCTATGGCTGGAGCTCTGCTCGCCAAAAGGATTCATGCCATCCGTGCTTAGAGCAAATCTTATGTTCCTTTGCGTCGGCTGCAAAATCTTTGAACCATCCGTCGATCTTTCTCCATTGCGTTCCATCTGCGGTGTGTCTCAACTCCCGTCCGACTTACGGTCCTCTTTGTGCCATCGCAACAACTTGGCATGCTCTTTGTTCCTGAGCAGACGTTTCAACCGTGGTATTATAGGAGCATACCACATCACCTTGGCGGGAACCCTCTTCCTGGGTTTCGGCCCTCAACATCGTCACCGTGGTCATCGCCTCTCGATCTTATAACGCAATGCGATTGCATACCGGCATTCATTCAAATTCTCGTATTCACCGCGGTAGAGGATGCGATCGTTGATGCATGCATGTATCTTCGTAACCTCTAAACCTATAGGGCACACAACCTTCTTTGCTTCGTACTTAAAGTCGGGCAACTCGTTATCCTTAGGAAACATATTCATCAACATTTTCATCAATTTTTCAAATGCCGAGTCAGCTACACCTGCCTCGCCTTCCATTTCAGCAAATCCAAAGTGTGCAGCCCAGCTTTTCAGACCATCATCGCATCCGGGTACAACGCCTTTACAGGATCCTCTAACATGCGATCCAAATTCTCCCTCTCCTTTTCGGTTTAGCGGCGTCTCCGTGCATCAGCAATGGTCCGACCAAGATCATCAACGGGATCATCACGTGCCTCTTCTTCACCTTCCCTTCACCTTGACATCCTCCATGAAAGTATCACCGAAATGAGCAAGATAGCTTTCATCGATGAAATCATCCCCTTCTTCATCTTCTTCCATTATAACCCCTCTTTCTCCATGCTTGGTCCAACAATTATAGCTTGGCATGAAACCGTGCGTCGGATGCATGTGAACATCTCTTGAGGAAGAGTAACCCTTCCGATTCTTACAGATAACACATGGACAGATAACAAAACCCCCGGCTTGTTCGCATTTGCCACTACTATGAAATCTTTCAAACACTTATTGAATTCGCCGGAGAGTCGGTTACCGTACATCCATTGCCGATTCATCTGCATTATTATAATATAAAATATATAATTAACCATCATGCATTTGTTAAACTAACTAGCTACAAACAATATAAATTAAACAATGAACTACACACATGCATATTTTATCAATGACACATCAAAGGTTCATCAAGTTGCTAACCGCGATCGAGGAGTGTGGCTCCAACACTTCATGTCATGTTTGTTTCATGCTCTTGGGGCATTTCATCAAACACCTTATGTGCATAAGAGGAACCAAAAGCAAACCTACACCCACTTGTGAAGAGAATGGCTCCAAATGGCTAAGTGTTGGCTGCCGGATGGGTATATATAGGGAGGGATTTAGTTGCGGTTGGCACAGCAAACCGTGACTAAAAGGTGCCGAAGGCCTTTAGTCGCGGTTGTCCTGGCAAACCGCGACTAAAGACCTCACGTCTTGCGCCTGGCCACCGAGCGCCTGGGCCCAGGCCTTTGGTCGCGGTTCACCTCCAGAACCGCGACTAAAGGTCCCATTAGTCGCGGTTCCTACAGCTTCGCGACTTATGGGGCTGGACGGAAGCCTGTTTTTCCACCAGTGCTATTTGCTGGTAGCTGGGTTCTTCTCCTTGAGGTACAGAGCGCTTCATCAAACTCAGCTGCTGGTGCATAGGATGGATACAACCTCATCAGATATCGGGCTCCTAGTACCGATCACCAATGTGGGAAGAACATTCTCCTCGTGTATTCTGGATCCCATCCTCTAGCTATCTTTTTCCTCGCAACCTGTCTCATAATTCAATAAGATTTAAACATCATAAGAAACAAAAGACATCCCAATTTCAACATGACCAGGCAGGAGTACTCAACTAACAACAAATGTGGTATGAATGAAAAATGTGATATGCTGCTCACAGTTAGGGTAGTTGCATTACATTTGGTATTACTTATGCGACTCACAATAATGCTTTTTCGTACTAGTTAAATACAATGCTTATAGAGATTATATCACTTCACAATTTTCTCGTCAGAACCTTTCTCCCAAGCAGCAAAAAAAGTGAAATACGATTATATGTGTTAGCAGCTGCATGGCGATCTCATGCACGTACGTGCTTTCCCACGTACTCGCCCACGATCTCCACTCCTGCGCACGTCGCTCCACTCCCCTCTCTCTCTCTCTGAGCGCCATTGCGCCATGTACTTGTACTATATATTGTTGAATACAGAACGGGAGCACCCAAGGTGCATTCTCCCTCTCGCATACTGCTCTACATGGTATCAGTTACCAGGCATCTCCAATAGCCTCTCTTCCGCTGCCATTCCCGCTCGGCCATGGCGATCCCTCCGCCACCCCCTCCGCCGCCGCCTCCTCCCCACCCTTTCATGGCGGCACCCCGAGCCCGATCCGTACCATGCCTCTCCTCACCCCCAACGCCCTGGCACAGGGCGCACTCCTCGCTCGCCGCGACGCCGACGCGAGCTCCTCCACGGTGCCTCCGTGCCAGTCGCCGTTAGCCGCGGTCTTCATCAACCAGCATGTTCCTCTCGTGCTCAGCCTCAACCCTCCCAACTTCTCCCAGTGGCGCACCCTCTTCGAGGTGCAGTTCCAGAAGGCCGGCGTCGCCGACCACATCACCGGTCCGCCCCGGCGGGCGGATGCCGCCTGGCTTCAGGACGACGCTCATGTCCTCTCGTGGCTCTACAACCGAGTCAGTCCCGAGATCTTCGGCTTGGTGCATCGCCGCGGTGCTACTGCTGCTGAGGTTTGGGAGGCGATCTGCATGATCTTCCTCGCGAACCAGGAGCACCAACTCGTCCTCCTCGCCACCGAATTCCGCCGCATCGAGCAAGGATCCTCCTCCATCCTCTCCTACTTCGCCCGGCTCAAGGACTGCGCCGATCGCCTGGCGGACTTGGGCGAGCACGTCGGCGATCGCGACCAAGTCCTGAACATGATTCGCGGTCTCCATCCCAGGTTTCGCTACGCTGTCCCCATACTCACAATGCAGTCTCCCTTCCCCACCTTCCTTCGTTGTCGTGCATTCCTTCTCCTCGAGGAAAGCCGCCACGCCGAGGACACCCCCAACGACGTCGCCCTGCACGCCGTGCGCGCACCGGCGCCTCCCAACTCCGGCGGGGGCAGCGACAACAACAACCGCCCTGGTGGGGGTGGCCGTGGTGGCGGCCGCGGCAGAGGAAAGGGCAAGGCCTCCCGGGCGGGCCCCTCGGCCGCAGCAGGCTGTGCCTCCCCGCTCTCCTGCCCCGGCGCCCTGGACGGGCATGGTTCACGCCTGGCCCATGCCGTGGCGCCCCCACGCTCCTGGTGCTGGCATCCTTGGGCCGCGCCCTGACGGCCTGTCTCCCTTCGCCGGCGTTGCAGCTCAGTATGGCGTGCCGCCGCCACCTGCCTCGACTCCACCAGCACACTGGCAGTACGGGGCTGTTCCCCCGCACCCGATCTACGGCCTCAACCACGCCGCGCCTCCCGCGGCGCCACCACATGCCTGGGATCAGGCTGCTCTGGTCCAGGCCCTCAACGCCATGAGTGTGCAGCAAGGGCAGGCGTCGTCGAGCTCTGGTGGCGAATGGATCCTCGACTCCGGCGCGACATCCCACATGGCCTCCTCCTCTGGTATAATCACTTCATACCTGTATTTCACCTGATATCATAGTTGGCGATGGATCTACGCTTGCAGTCTCGCACATAGGCCATCACACCATCCCCACTGCCTCTCACAACATAGCTCTCCGCAACATCCTAGTCTCTCCACACTTAATCAAAAACCTTATCTCCGTTAAGAAACTCGCGCGTGATAACCCAGTTAACGTAGAATTTGATGACTGCGGTTTTTCTTTCAAGGATCGAAGAACGAAGGTGGAGATCCTCCACTGTGATTCACCGGACGAGCTCTACCCTCTCCACCCATCGCACCGGTCTCAAGCACCACATGCCTTCACCGCCGTCACGCGCGATACTTGGCACCGGCGTCTTGGCCACCTTGGTGACGATGCGCTGGACCGCACCCTTCGCCACGCCTCCATCCACGTCCCTGGCACCCCCGGCGACATCCGCACCACCTGTCAACTAGGAAAAAGTCACCGTCTACCTTTTAGCTCTTCGAATCATATCTCGTATTTCCCTTTTCAACTTGTACATTGTGATGTATGGACCTCGCCCGTGCTTAGTTTGTCTGGTTGTCAGTGCTACTTAATCGTCGTTGATGACTATAGTCATTTCATGTGGACATACCCACTCAAGCACAAATCTGATGTTCTGCCCACACTACGTGCCTTTGTACGCCTCGTCTGCACCCACTTCAACCTACCTGTTCTGACGGTCCAAACAGACAATGGGCGGGAGTTTGAAAATCATGCTGCCCGCCAATTCTTCTCCTCTCTAGGTATCGTTTTGCGCATGTCCTGCCCTTATACATCGCCGCAGAACGGACGCGCGGAACGCGCTCTCAGCACTCTCAACGACATCACGCGCGCTCTGCTCGTGCACGCCTACATGCCATACTCATACTAGGCGGAAGCACTTCAGACTGCTACCTTTCTCCTGAACCGTAGGCCGTGTCGCCCCCGTCATCAACACACCCCATTCTTACTGCTCTACGGTGTCCACCCCGACTACTCTCACATGAGGGTCTTCGGGTGTCAGTGCTTCCCCAACATCACCGCCGTCACACCACATAAGCTGGCGCCACGCTCGGTCTCCTGTATCTTCCTCGGATACTCACAGGACCACAAAGGCTATCGTTGCCTAAACCCTACGACCGGCCGAGTTATCATCTCACGTCACGTCGTGTTCGATGAGAACACGTTCCTCCTTCAGCAACGCCAAAACGATCGTGCCCCCTCCCCGGCGCCGGATCTCACTGACCATGTCGCCGCCCCACCTGTTCCTCGGCGACCCTGCACCCAAAACTCCTCACGCACACTCCCCCTTCCTGCCCCGAGCGAGCACACAGCCACACCCGTGCCACCATCACCTTCCCCGGCCGCCTCCCCTCCCCACCACACAACACCAACACCTCTGTCCACCTCCCAAAACCCTAACTCACCACCCTCCGCCTCTCCGAGCCCTTCCTCGCCGGATCACCAACCTGAACCAACAACTCCCGCCCCGCTCGCTCCATCCTACAACATGATCACGCGCGCCCGAGCGGGCAAATTCTTCCCTAACCCTAAGTATCACCAAAATCTCCACACCGATGTCGGCCCCTCCATCTCTCCCATACCCAAGTCCGTGCGGGCTGCTCTGCGTGATCCAAACTGGCTAACTGCGATGCAGGATGAATACTCGGCGTTGATGCAGAACCAGACGTGGAGCCTCGTTCCTCGCCCTCCTGGAGCCAACATTGTGACCGGCAAATGGTTGTTTCGGCACAAGTTCAAAGCTGACGGCGGGCTTGAGCGTTACAAGGCGAGATGGGTGGTCAGGGGCTTCTCACAACGACCAGGTGTGGACTTCGACGAGACCTTCTCGCCGGTCTTCAAGGCGGCCACGATCCGCGCTGTGCTCACCGTGGCGGCCTCCCGCGCATGGCCCGTCCACCAGATGGACGTGAACAATGTGTTCCTCCACGGTCACCTCACCGAGCGCGTGTATTGCCAGCAGCCGGCTGGCTTTGTCGACGCCGCCCGCCCCGATCACGTATGCCTCCTCGACAGATCGCTCTACGGCCTCAAGCAGGCACCGCACGCCTGGTTTGCCAGGTTCGCCGCGTTCGCCCGCATGCTCGGCTTCCGCGACTCCCGCTCGGATCCATCCCTGTTCGTGTTGCACCATGACGGCGGGACGGCCTACCTGCTACTCTATGTCGACGATATCATCTTGGTCGCGTTGTCCACGGCTCTACCTGCTACTCTATGTCGACGATATCATCTTGGTCGCGTTGTCCACGGCTCTACTTCATCGTCTACAACAGCAGCTCTCGACGGAGTTCTCCATGAAGGACCTGGGCGCCCTTCACTACTTCCTGGGCATCGCTGTCACCAGGAGTGCCACTGGCTTCTTCCTGTCGCAGCGTGGCTACACCGAGGAGCTCCTAGAGCGCGCGAAAATGTTCGACTGCAAGGCTGTGTCCACTCCCATCGACACGCACTCGAAGCTGTCCGCCACGGTCGGCGCACCGGTCTCAGACGCCTCGGAGTATCGAAGCCTGGTCGGCGCGCTTCAGTACATGACAATGACGCGCCCCGACATCGCCTACGCCGTGCACCAGTGCTGCCTTGTCATGCATGATCCGCGCGCTGCCCACCTCGCCCTGGTCAAGCGCATCCTGCGCTACCTCCGTGGCACGACGGACCTCGGCCTGCATCTCCAACGCTCCTCCAACCTCGACCTCGTGGCGTACTCTGACGCTGACTGGGCCGGTTGCCCGGACACGCGCCGCTCGACCTCCGGCTATGCGGTGTTCCTCGGCGACACCCTCGTGTCCTGGTCTAGCAAGCGCCAGGCCACGGTCTCGCGCTCGAGCGCCGAGGCCGAATACCGTGCTGTCGCCAACGCGGTCGCTGAGTGCTGCTGGCTCCGGCAACTCCTCGGCGAGCTCCGTGTCCCCCTGCCCAAGGCCACGGTGGTGTTCTGCGACAACATCTCGTCCGTCTACATAGCCGCCAATCCAGTTCATCACCGACGCACGAAGCATATCGAACTAGATATCCACTTCGTCCGCGAGAAGGTAGCCCTTGGTGAATTCCGTGTTCTTCATGTCCCAACGACACAGCAGTTCGCCGACGTCTTGACAAAGGGGCTCCCCTCGCCATCGTTCCACGACTTCCGGTCCAGCTTATGCATCCGGCCACCGGACGCTACAACTGCGGCGGGGTGTTAGCAGCTGCATGGCGATCTCATGCACGTACGTGCTTGCCCACGTACTCTCCCACGATCTCCACTCCTGCGCACGTCGCTCCACTCCCCTCTCTCTCTCTCTCTCTCTCTCTCTCTCTCTCTCTCTGAGCGCCATTGCGCCATGTACTTGTACTACATATTGTTGAATACAGAACGGGAGCACCCAAGGTGCATTCTCCCTCTCGCATACTGCTCTGCAATATGTAAAATATAAATGTTTAAAAAAAAAGCCAAAACTAGGGATGTGAACTACTTTCGATACTGTTGTTGAATGATATCCCTTTATGTTGCGGTACCATGGATACTGTTTATGTGAACAACAGCCCACGTAACAAGTCACTTAACAAAACTAAAGAAAAGTAAACGTAGAAATGACCCAGTAATAACATTTAAACATCTTTACCTTTCCCTCTGCACCATGAGCAGTCGCTGTGATTGCCTTGGTTGCCTCTGCATGCACCAGTTCCCAAGAAACAAAATAAGGGCTCATTGCGAAAACCGTAAGGAACTAATTAAACAAGTAACACAAACCTTTATCATACATAATTAAGAAAACTAAAATGCAAAATCATTACATTTGAAGTAGTGCAAAAAGGGCGTTACAGGTTTCTAACGTCAATGCCTTCTCCGGCGGGGCGAAACCCAAAATCCTTAAGAACAGATGAAACATGCTCAAGGACTTCCACATGGGAAACCTGCATGACATTTATGCCATTTTATTAGATATCAAGAAAGGAAATAGAAGAATTCAAAAAATATATAAGATAGATTCATACAATATATCCCACAACACAATCATTCACTATAAAACCAAAGGTTTCGAAGAGATAGTGAAAAGAATTATTAGAAATAAAATTTTAGCGTATGGCTTGGTAGGCAATAGGACATTTTGCAAACACACATTGAATGGAAGTGTATTCGATTTAGTTCATGAATATGAATCATGAAATACAATGCACTCATGTATTTTTAACTCAAACAAAATTTCCATATATGTTTGTCATAAGGATTTACCAAAAGAATGTTATCTCTTCGATCCATATTAATTGTCAACCAATTAATATGGATCCTAGGGAGTATTCCTTTTTCCTTGATCAATGTGAGAATTACCAATGACTGTTAACAGACGGACAGGACAGAACCCAAACGAAGAAACACCACTCAAATGGGCCCCCCATATGGAGCCCAAATATCCAGGCTGTTCGACACCCCTCAAGTCCATACCATATGTGCTGCGGATTTGGGGCTGCCCAGATACGCCAGACGCATCCGCCACGTCGGACCGGCCCATCCCGACCGCACAAAATCCATCCCAGTCCCCACCCCGAACGCGACCTTGGCCATTTCGAACACTCCACTATGCTTCTGCTCTGCTCCTCCCTACTCCTCTCCAGTCATCTCAGGCCATCTCCGAGCATGGCGACAGGTGGCTCTTAGTCCGCCAGGTCCGGACCCAACAACGGTGTCGGTTGAGAGCTCGCTGCCCGCTCCGGCGAGGAGTAGAAAAATGTCGGCTCGTTCTCCCTCGGTCTCGAGTCACGACCTGAGCTCCTCCATTGGAGCCGCCCTGATGCGGCAGTTGCGGCTGCTGCTCTGAGTCGAGATAGGTTGTGACCGCCGTGTGAAGGCAAAGGCACACCGCGGCTCCTGCTCGTCCGCCGCGCCCGCTATGGTGCTGATGTTGTCTGGATCCGACAAGGACCAGGTCGTCCATGTCGTCAAGCCCTGACCTCCAAAGAGTCGGACGTGTGCCACCACCAGATCAACGCCAAGATCCCCGCGGAGTCACGCCGTGCCGTGGAGGCAGAGGAAGCCTATGCCCCAATCCTCGCAAAGCGGCAAGCCCGGGCGGCCACCCGGGCTCTCGCAAAGGAGCAAACCCGGGATGTTCATGCCCTCACTGGCCTTCCCTCGAAATCATACATGAACATGTTTGGTACCACGACCGACACATCCAGCTCAGCGGCAAGCATATCCGCCTCGACCCCTATGATGGCTTCGACCTCTACTTCCACGACAAAGACGACGAGAGCAAGGGCAAGGGTAGGCGTTGTACATGCCATTATTTTGGTAGTATTGTGGTACGTATGATGAACTCTCCTATGCTATGTCCTAGAACTGCTATGCCCAAACTACGTATCAACTATGTGCTATGGAATCAAAGTACGTATTTTGATCGATGTTGCATGCTTGTATATGGATTTGAGTGTCCGGATGCATCCGTGGACATATAAGGGGCCAAATTAGCTATATGTGGTTGGAGACGCTCTTAGTGAAAGGAACTAAGGAAGACACCAGAGGCTCTGTTAACTGACTCACTGCAATATACAAGTTGTCGTACCTCAGAGTGATGTTGAATGTACGCATCAAGAACTTGGCCAGCACGAGAAATGATACGAACAAGCAAATATGTACATTTTAATGTTGCCATTTCCTCCGGCTGCACGTGTTCAGAGTGCTCCAGTACTATACGATCCATGATAACTTGAAACCCATTTTGATTGCCATCGACACTTCTCTTGGAGGAACGGCTCCCGCGGATCTGCCCTTGAGCACCCAGGAGTAAAACTGCAGTCTCTACAGGCCTTTTTTCCTTTATGTACATCCAGAGCTCATCCACTAGATTATCTGTTTGTCTGGCAAGCAGTCTAATCGTGTCCAAGAAGATCTTCTGTTAAAAAACACGAAGGAACAAAATATGAGTGCCTTTAAACATCTGCATGCAAGCAAGTAATGCTGAATAGTACTTCCTGTTTTATTGCTTCATTTTATCCAAACACAGCAAGCATGGATTTGTAAAACTGTATCGAAGCGTCTCAATGCCCATACACAGGCACCCGCAGGTTATATATTGATATTGTGGTTTGTGATACAAGAAAGGTTGTTGGGAATCAACCGTATGAGAGAATACAGGGTGTTTAAGATAGAGATAACTAAAGATTACAACCTATCTCTAGATATAACCGAAACAGTATAGAACCACCTGTACCTATACGCCACCTGTACCTATACGTTTAACACCCTTCCATAATCATAACTTGGTTAAGTTAAGACTACGCTTGAATTCTTCAAACGGTCTGGTTGGTAGTGCTTTTGTAAAGCCATCGGCGACTTGATCTTTTGAATGCACAAACTGTATCTCCAATTCCTTGCTTGCAACTCTTTCCCTTACAAATTGATAGTCAATCTCAATGTGTTTAGTCCGTCCGTGAAAAACAGGATTAACTGAAAGATACGTTGCATCAAGGTTGTCACACCAAAGACATGGAGTTGGAGAACAATATATCCCAAGTTCCTTGAGCATGGACTTAACCCATATAACTTCTGCCGTTGCATTTGCCAACGCTTTATACTCTGCTTCAGTACTTGACCTGGACACTGTAGCTTGCTTCCTTGCACACCATGAAATCAAATTTGGTCCAAGGAATATGGCAAACCCTTATGTAGACCTTCTATCATCCACACACCCTGCCCAATCAGAGTCAGAGAAAGCACTAACCAATGTGGACGATGATTTATTGAAAGTCAAGCCAAGCCCCAAGGTGCCCTTTACATATCTCAGTATGCGCTTAGCTGCTGTCCAGTGTGATGTTGTAGGTGCATGAAGAAATTGGCAAACTTTGTTTACAGCAAAGCAAATATCAGGCCGAGTCAAAGTCAAATACTGAAGTGCACCAACTAAACTTCTGTACCTGGTGCCATCCTCTTGATCCAAGAGTTCTCCTTTTGCAAGAGACAATTTTTCTGTGCTAGGTAGTGGAGTAGGTGATGATTTACATCCCTGCAAGCCAGCTCTTGTTAGAAGATCCATTGCATATTTTTCCTGAGACAGATGAAGGCCACCTTCCCTGTTTTTTGAACTTCTATGCCAAGGAAGAAATGCAAGTCTCCCAAGTCCTTAAGAGCAAACTCTGAGTTCAAATCCTTCAACAAAGCTGTCACTGCTTCATTTGATGAACTTGTAACAATTATATCATCAACATAAATAAGCACAAAAACAGATGTACGTGACTTATTATAAATAAACAGAGATGTGTCAGATCTTGAAGGAGCAAAGCCAAGTGCTTGAAACTTTGAACTCAAACGAGAGTACCATGCTCTAGGGGCCTGTTTGAGCCCATAAAGAGACTTATCCAGCCTGCATATGTGAAAAGGTTTGTTCTTATCCTCAAAACCAGGAGGTGCTTCATGTAAACTTCCTCTTCCAGAACACCATGCAGAAACGCGTTCTGCACATCTAGCTGTCTGAGGCACCACCCTCTGGATACAACAATGGACAAAACAAGGTGTATGGTAGCAGCTTTAACAACAGGACTGAATGTATCTTCATAGTCAATGACATACCTCTGCTTGAATCCCTTTGCAACCAGTCTGGCCTTATATCTGTCTATGGTACCATCTGACTTTTTCTTTATTCTGAACACCCATTTACAATCAATCAAATTTTTACCTTGCTGTGAAGGGACTAGATGCCAGGTTTTGTTTTTCTGAAGTGCTTGAAACTCTTCTTCCATAGCTTTTCTCCATCTTGCATCCTTGCATGCTTCCTGGAACGAACTAGGCTCTCCTGTGGAACAGGTTAAGCCAAACTTTACTTTATAATTAATAGGTTGGATCACACCAGCTTTTAACCTTGTATGTGGCGGAGTTACAACTTGCTGCACCACTGCATCAGGAATTGGCGCAGAATATCCTGAAGACTGATTCGCGACAGGAGTTCCTGGCGATCCCGAAGCAGATTCGCTGGTGGTGATAACTGCGGATCTTCTGCGGCTGAGTCAGGACGTGATGTGGAGGTGCGTGGCGCAGAAGATCCGGGCGCTCCGGTTGCTGGGCCTGACCCGTGCGCCTCCGTGCCAGCTGGATGGGTGGTGGCGGCGCTGGCGTGACGCAGGTCGCACCAAACCCGGTCGGGGCCAGCGGGTCCCATACGACACGCGTGTCGGATGCAGATGGGTCGCCGCCATCCCTCCGAGCCTGCTGGCGCGACATCGATCCCGGAGCAGATGCTGTTGGGTCTGCAGGTTCCGATCCCGAGGAGGATCCGGGTGCAGAATTGGCATGTAGCGGCCACATGAAATTGAGGCTGTTTGGACTATTTTCTTCACCGTTTTTCCTCAAAAAAAATTCTGCTACATCCTGAGTCGACCCTGCATCATCACAATCCTCATTTCCATGGTTAGAAGCATTAGTCATACGATCAGTACAATTGTCATCCCCATGCTGAAAACCGGTCAAATGAGAGGGTAAGAGAAGGATCTCTTTCCGGAGCAAGGCACCAGCATTAGGGTGTAAATGAGCAAAAGGGAAGATCGTTTCATCAAAGACCACATCGCGTGAGATGTATACCCGACCAGTGGGAATATCTAAGCATTTAACGCCCTTATGCTTCACACTATAGCCGAGAAAAACACATTGTTTGGAGCGGAACATAAGTTTGCGGTTGTTGTAGGGACGCAGGTTAGGCCAGCAGGCACAACTGAACACACGAAGAGAGTGATAATCTGGTCGAGTATTAAGGAGCCTATGCATGGGTGTATCATTGTTGATGACACGACTTGGAAGCATGTTAATGAGGTGGACTGCCGTAAGGAACGCCTCGTCCCAAAACTTGAGGGGCATGGAAGCGCCAGCAAGTAGGGCTAGACCTACTTCAACAATATGGTGATGTTTGCGCTCGACCGAGCCATTCTGTTGATGTGCATGGGGACAAGATACATGATGAGAAATACCCAACGTTTGAAAAAATTAATCAAGTTTCTCATACTCACCACCCCAATCAGATTGGACGGCGAGAATTTTTGTATCGAATTAACGTTCAACAAGTGCTTGAAAATTTTGAAAAACTTGGAAAACGTTAGAACGTTTTTTGAGAAGATAAATCCAAGTATACTTACTAAAATCATCTATGAAACTAACATAGTAAGTATGACGTCCAACAGACATAGGGGCAGGACCCCAAACATCAGAAAAGACAAGTTGTAATGGTCTAGTAGAAACACTAGTAGAAATTGGATATTGTAGCTGATGAGATTTTGCTTTCTGACAAGAATCACATATAGTTTCAAGACTACGCTCACCAACACATGGGATCTGATTATTTCTAAGCACTTGTTGAACGATAACAAAAGATGGATGTCCTAATCTTGCATGCCACCGCTCCGAAGAGAGTTTGATGACACCAAACACTTGTTTATTGAAGCTTGTAAATTTGGGGATCAATGGATAGATCCCATGCACGCATCTACCTCTGTAGAGAATGTTCCTTGTGACCTGATCTCGAATCAAAAAGAAATATGGGTGAAATTCTAGAAACACTTTGTTGTCAAGGGCAATACGATGAACAGAAAGAAGGTTTTTTTCTGTTTTGGGAACATGCAAGATGTTTCTAAGATGGATATTGCCACTAGGGGTTTTGACAATTGCATGACCAATATGATTAATCTCCATACCTTCACCATTCACATTGTGAACTTGATCTTGGCCATGGTACTTCTCGCTCATCGTCACCTTCTCGAGTTTGTTGGTGATGTGGTTGGTAGCCCCAGAGTCGACGTACCAGTTTGTGTCAACTCCGTATGACATGTCCGCTGCTGCTGCAACTTTCTTTTTGGAGTTTCTCTCGGCATATCGCCAATCACAATCCTCGGCGATGTGGTTATTTTTCTTGCAAATTTGACACTTATTTTCATATTCCTCATACCCTTGGAAAGGACGCCCTCTGTTGTTGTTGTAGTAGGGGCGTCTGTTGTTGCCGCCGCCGTTCTGGTAGTGACCACCGCCACCACCGCCGCCGACGTTCTGGTAGTGGCCGCCGCCACCACCACCACCGCCATTGTTGTAGTTGTTGTAACCGCCGGCGTTAGAGTTGTTGTAGTGACCACTGCCGCCGTTGCCGCCGTTCTGGTAGGGGCCGCCGCCGCCACCACGAGATCCACCACCACCACTCCTGTTGGAGTTGCGATAGCGGCTGAAGTTGTTGTTGTTGCCACGACCTCGGGATGCAACATTAGCCGAGGACTTGAAAGCCCCTGCCCCTGTCCCGTGGAACATCTCAACGCGCTGGCCGAAGTTGGAGACCATGCCGAAGAGATCATCCACCGAGAGGGGAACAGTGCGTACGTCCAGCGCCGAGATCAGAGGTTGGTAGTCCATGTCGAGCCATGCAATGATATGAGAAAGAAGATCTGCTTCTGTTATGGGGTTCCCGGCGGCAGCTAGCTCGTCCGAGAGTGCTCTCATCTGCCCAAAGTATGCGGATGCGCTCAGGGAGCCTTTCTGTGCATTGGTGAGGGATTGGAGGCAGTTGTTCACACGAGAACGGGATTGGGTAGCGAACATATTTGCTAGGGCTGACCATATGGCATGCGAGGTTTCTAGGGAGGCAACTTGAATCAGGACCTCCTTCGAGAGATTACGAAGGAAAAAGGCTACTATCTGCTGATCTTGAATCAGCCATGGTTTGTATTCAGGGTTAGGAGCGATTTGGTCCTTTCCTTCCGAGGTCTTGGTGATTATGGTTTTGTTTGGCTTGGGTGTGGTTTGATCTATATACCCATATAGCCCGGCACCCATGATCTGCGAGCGAGCTTGGGTTCTCCATAGGATGTAGTTGGTTCTTGTGAGGGGCTCGGATGTGGTGTTGGTAAGGGCAATGGATGGAGTTTGGCTGGAGGTAGACATGGTTGGAGCTAGGGTTTTCAGCGGGAGGAAGAAGGATGGTCGAGGCTAGATGTGGCGGAAGAGGGAGGCTCTGATTACCATGTAAAACTGTATCGAAGCGTCTCAATGCCCATACACAGGCACCCGCAGGTTATATATTGATATTGTGGTTTGTGATACAAGAAAGGTTGTTGGGAATCAACCGTATGAGAGAATACAGGGGGTTTAAGATAGAGATAACTAAAGATTACAACCTATCTCTAGATATAACCGAAACAGTACAGAACCACCTGTACCTATACGCCACCTGTACCTATACGTTTAACAGGATTCTCATTTTCTCTGAATAGAAAATAATAACATGCCAAATACATAAACACTTTCAGAAGACAAGCATGATTAGTATTCCATCTATTTCTAAAAAAAATCCATCTCTAACAAGTGGAGATTAAAGCACACTCAGTCCTTCGGTATGATATACAAGCATACAGCTACAAATTGGGGGTCATCTCTGGGCCAAAGAAAATCAAATTAGCTAATGACAATTTGAAACTGTTGACTCCATGTCATAAAAATAAGGTTAAGAACTTACAACACAAGAACACAAACTGCAGGTAAAATAGGAATTATATCATTGACAAGAGGAGATGTAAGGATGCTCAGTCCTTAGGTATTGGTATAGCAGTTGTATGCGATATATGGCATGGCCACAATACTTTAAAATTTTCATAGTGCAAAAAGTAGTACTTTGTGTAGAGAGGGGAGTGACACAAACCATCTCAGGTAGGCACAGCATATGGATAAGGTTGTAGTTATAATCCTCATAGTCCCGGCTAGATGAAAGATTGTCCTCCAAATACTTATGCAGACAAGCATTTTCAACTGCAACATGCCTCCAAATACGTATTGTCCTCCAAATCCTCTATGACTTTATTGCCAACTATGCGCACATTGGCTGATGCACCATGGAGAAACAACAACTTGATCAAGCCAACAGAGAACCTTTCAGCAGCTTCATGGAGGGGGGAAGTGTCCATATTGGTTGATGCAGTTGGGATTAGCATGCATCCCATTGAGTTCAGGAGCCTTGCCCTCCATTACAACTTTCGCACATCGCAAGGCGTTATGAATGACCACGTAGGTCAAGGTTTCTGCAGTGATAGTCAGATTCCATTGCATGCACGCCACACTCTCAAAAAGGCGTATGAAGTGTCGGACCCTGTCCTTTTCCAAGGCGCGCTCCAAGCGGAGAGCTATCTCGTCGAAGGCATCCCGCACCCACTGGATGGATCCGTCCACAATTGCAAAGGGTGGAAGATAATCAATCATCCAACTAAAAACAAAACAGTATAAACAAAGTATTGCCGAGGGCATTTGACTAACAAGAAAATATATTGTTTCAGCAGACAATTTCAGTAATCCAAAACTCTGCAGGACTAAAAAGAAAGAATATGGAATGATTTGTCATTTGAGATTTTGTAAATGAAGATAACAAGATACCTTGGGTGTAGGGTCTGGGATGATTATATCGTTTGGTTTGGACTTGGCGAGCCACGCTGATCTTAAATGATGCCACTGGAAGAGATAATGTCGAGAGTCAGGAGTGTTAGAGTTTGTGTTTATCACAATGTAATCTCAACCATATTCTATCTCCCTCTCTCTCTATCTCTCTCGTAATAGTTTGAATCTCTCTGTAAAGAACCGAGTCTCTCACGATCGGTTTCCTCTTCTTGTAAGCCACGGCAGGGCTATTCTGCCTCAATCAATATAAACTCAAGCGGCTCCTCATCGAGGAGTAAGAACGCTTCCCAAATCTTACATGGTAATCAGAGCAACCTCTTCCCTACACATCTAGCCACAAAAATCAAACCTCAAGCACATCGGCGTCGCCCACATGTCGTCGTCAACAGGAGTCGCCCTCAATCTCGGTGCGCCTCCGTCTGAGAAGCTTGCGAGAGGAAATTTCATCCTCTGGAAGACGCAAGTTCTTCCAGCCCTGCGAGGAGCGCAGGTGACTGGACTCTTAGACAACTCCGATGCTGCTCCACCCAAGATGGTGGAAATCACCAAGGCGGACAAGACTTCAGCCATGGAGTCAAACCCACTGTACGGGCCATGGATCGCTAAAGATCAGCAGGTCCTCTCATACTTACTCAATTCTATGATGCCAGAAATTCTTGGACAGGTCGTCGGGAAGGAATCTACCTTCGAGCTATGGACGACGGTGACGACCCTCTTCACCTCCCAGTCGCAATCCAGGATCACAAACCTGAGAATTGCAATCACCACAACCAAGAAGGGCTCCATGTCAAGCTCTGCTTTCATGGCGAAGATGAAAACCTCGTAGATGAATTGGCTGCCGTTGGCCGTCCAGTGTCAGACCCGGAGATGGTGGACTATATTCTGGCAGGACTAGATCGCGACTACGACCCTGTGGTTGTGGCGATAGGCGCTGTCAAGAACCAGATCACGCCAGATGACCTCTTCGCTCAAATCTCCGCTTTTGATCAGAGGATGGAGATGTTAGGTGACTCATCCGCAGGCAGCTTCCACACATCTGCAAGTGCGTCTTACAGAGGCCGTGGCCAAACCTGCGGGAGACCCTATCACGGGCGAGGAGGAAGGGGCGCGACCGTGGTGACCGCCACCCCTCTCCTGCTGGTGGAGGCGGCGGAAACAGAGGACGTCCTCGACAACAGTAGCAGCAAGGGCGCGATCAGCAACAGCATGACTACCTTGAATGTCAGGTATGTTATAAACATCATCCAGGAGGTGCACGCACATGTTGGTGGCGCTATGAAGAAAATGACCAGGAGGAAAAGGGGGCACATGCTGTCTCCTACGGTGTGGATACAAATTGGTATGCCAACACCGGAGCTACAAACCACATTACCGGGGAACTTGACAAGCTGACGATGTAGGAAAGATACAATGGAGGCGACCAGATTCACACGGCGAGCGGTTCTGGTATGGAAATCACACATATTGGTAGTTCAATTGTTAAAAGTTCCGTAAAAAATTTGTACTTGAAAAATATCTTGCATGTTCCTGAAACATCCAAAAATCTTGTTTCCGTCCATCGATTCACTCTTTACAATAATGTTCTTATAGAGTTTTATCCTCACTTTTTCTTGGTAAAGGACCTGGCAACGAGGAGAGTCATTCTGAAAGGACGGTGCGTGGGAGGCCTCTACCCACTCATATCATCATCATCATCATCATCATGGTTCAATAAACAAGCATATGTCGTCACTAAGCCATCTTCAGCAAAGTGGCATAGTCGTTTAGGTCATCCATCTTCAGTCATTATTAGTTATATTCTTAGCAAAAAAAACTCTCATATGATTTCAGTGTTGAGTCAGTTTGTAGTCCTTGTCAACATGCCAAGAGTCATCAGCTACCTATCCTATTTCTACCAGTGTATCCACTGCTCCATTACAACTTATATTTTCAGATGTATGGGGGCCAACCCCCACCTCAGTTGGTAGATTTTCCTATTATGTAAGCTTCATTGATGACTATAGTAAATTTACTTGGATTTACTTGTTAAAAAAGCGAGCTGATGTATTCCAAGTTTTTATCAACTTTTAGAATCTTGTTGAACGCAAACTGAACTCTAAGATCATTACCATGCAAACCGACTGGGGTGGTGAGTATGAGAAGCTTAATTCTTTCTTTCAGAAACTTGGTATCTCACATCATGTCTCTTGCCCTCATGCTCACCAACAGAATGGATCAGCTGAAAGAAAGCACCATCACATTATTGATGTAGGACTTGCTTTGCTAGCAAAGACATCTATGCCACTCAAATTCTGGGATGGAGCCTTTCTAGCTGCCACATATCTTATCAACTTGCTTCCAAGCAAAGTCATCAAACTTGAAACACCCATCACACGGCTTCTTGGGGTAACACCCAATTACACGTCTCTTCGTATCTTTGATTGCGCCTGTTGGCCAAACCTTCGACCCTACAACACATGCAAACTTGCATTTCGTTCAAAACAGTGTGTCTTCTTAGGCTATAGCCCTATGCACAAAGGGGTAAAATGTCTAGATGTTCCCACTGGTAGGGTCTACATATCTAGAGATGTTGTTTTTGATGAATCTGTGTTTCCTTTTTCATCTCTTCATCCAAATGCCGGTGCCCTTCTTCGCAAGGAAATTCTCCTTCTTCCATCAAGTCTTCAAAACTTCGATCACGGGGAAAACAATTGTACTAACCAATATGCTGATGATTCTGCTATTCCTAGTTCCACTCTTATGCCTGTGCAGGTTGCTGAAGAAAACGGCGCTCAAAATGGTCAAAATCATTGAAATATAGCTAAAAATGATGTGATATTGCATGTTCCAGAAGAGGACGAACCTGGCGCACATGCCGGAGCTGATTCGGCAGCGCCTGCCACCCCTGCGTGCCAGCAGGCCTTGGATCACGCGCGCAGATCTCCCTCGGATCGCACCCCAGGCGACAGCGGGCCATATTCCTGGAGCGGCCTCTCCCACGCTGCCCTGTCATCCGACAGCGGGGCCAGCCGCAAGGCCGGATCCTCCTCGCGTCCCGCGTGCATGAAATCGCAGGTCGATGGCGGATCTTCTGCGCCCGCCAGCCCTGCGGTCTCCAGGGCGTCCAGTGGCCGGGGGGCCACTCTGAGTCCCACTGGATCTTTTGTACCAGCTCCTGCTGTATCCGACGGATCTCCTGCTCCAGCACGCGGATCGTCTGTGGATTCTGCGCCTGTACAACAACTAGCAGCTTCTTCCTCTCGAGTTATGACCAGGTTACAAAAAGGTATACGTAATCCGAAAATAAGAAAAGATGGTACTATACCGTATGGCATGCTGTGTATTTCAGGGGAACCAACAACATTAAAAGATGCACTTGGTGATCCTAAGTGGAGAAAAGCAATGGATGAGGAATATTCTGCTCTTATGAGGAATAAGACTTGGCCTCTTGTGCCTGACCAAAGAGGTAAAAATATTATTGACTGTAAATGGTATACAGAATTAAGAAGAAAGCAGATGGCTCCATTGACAGGTACAAGGCACATCTTGTTGCAAAGGGTTTTAAACAACGATATGGTATAGACTATGAGGATACCTTCAGTCCCGTTGTGAAAGCTGCAACAATAAGGCTTGTATTAGCTATTGTTGTATCCAGGGGATGGAGCTTAAGGCAGTTAGATGTGCAGAACGCGTTTTTACATGGTGTTCTGAAAGAGGAGGTGTTCATGAGGCAGCCACCTGGGTATGAGAGTAAGAAAACACCACATTATGTATGCAAGCTTGACAAAGCACTCTATGGCTTGAAACAAGCACCCAGAGCATGGTACTCTAGGTTGAGTTCACAACTAAAATGCCTTGGTTTTATTGCTTCCAAAGCTGACACATCTCTGTTTATCTATAACAAGGCAAAAGTGGTTATCTTTGTACTCATCTATGTGGATGATATTATAGTTCCAAGTTCATCACAAAGTGCTACTAATGCTCTCTTGCATGATTTAAGCTCAGAGTTTGCCTTGAAAGATCTAGGAGATTTGCACTTCTTCCTAGGCATTGAAGTTAAGAAGACTCAAGATGGCATAGTACTAAATCAAGAGAAATATGTTACTGAGCTTCTATCACGCATGGGGATGACAAACTGCAAGCATGTACCTACACCCTTGTCCTCCTCAGAGAGTCTCTCAGCATATGAAGGGGAGCCACTTCAGGAGGAAGATAGTACGAGGTATAGAAGTACTGTTGGTGCATTACAATACCTAACTCTTACTCGTCCAGATATCTCATTTGCGGTTAACAAGGTTTGCCAATATCTACATGCACCCACTACTGCACATTGGGCAGCTGTCAAGAGAATTGTAAGATATGTCAAACATACTATGGGAATAGGACTTCATTTCAGACGTTCTAATTCTGCTCTTGTGAGTGCATTCTCTGATGCTGACTGGGCAGGTTGTAGTGATGATAGAAAATCAACTGGAGGATTTGCGGTATTCTTTGGTCCTAATCTTGTGTCTTGGAGTGCTAGGAAACATGCCACTGTGTCGAGGTCAAGTACAGAAGCTGAGTATAAGTCTTTAGCTAATGCTACTGCAGAGGTTATTTGGATTGAGTCGTTACTGGATGAAATGGGAGTGAAGCAGAATCACATCTCATGTTTATGGTGTGATAATTTGGGAGCCACATACCTATCTGCGAACCCAGTGTTTCATGCAAAAACCAAGCACATAGAAATTGATTTTCACTTTGTGCGTGAGAGGGTTGCAGCAAAGAAACTTGAGGTACGGTTTATTTTTTCCAAGGATCAAGTGGCAGATGGATTCACCAAGGCATTACCAGCGAAACCATTTGAAGAGTTCAAGAGGAATTTAAATGTAGGATAGTTGAGATTAAGGGAGGGTGTTAGAGTTTGTGTTTATCACAATGTAATCTCAACCATATTCTATCTCCCTCTCTCTCTCTATCTCTCTCATAATAGTTTGAATCTCTGTAAACAACCGGGTCTCTCACGATCGGTTTCCTCTTCTTGTAAGCCACGGCAGGGCTGTTCTGCCTCAAGCAATATAAACTCAAAGCGGCTCCTCATCGAGGAGTAGGAACGCTTCCCAAATCTTACAAGGAGCCAGTACAAAAAAGGAGATAATGAACTGAAATCAGGAGGAAGATCATAAAATTAACAGTTACCACACCTCATGGATCTTATCGAGATCCATTTTTTTGTGAAACAGATAAGGACGGGAAGGATCCATATTATCTTCGGTTGCACCTTCTTGACCTTCATCATAAGCATCTCCATGATATGCAATGACCATATCCTCCTTTTTCCCCAATGCAGTAGAACCGTAGAACTGGCCCCAACCATTGGTTGTTTGTCTTGAAACAAGGGGATTTTATCTTGATATTTACATTCAAAACTAAAATTCAATTTTCAGTTATTAGTGCAACAATCCTGCAGACCAGGAGGAAACCTAAGTTCCAAAGTTCATATATTGGAATTTTGACAAAAATCCTGAAGACCAGGAAGAAATCTAAGTTCCAAAGTGTCAGGGATATACCCCGCGGTATAAACCGCCGGATGTATGACCCGGCTAGAGTTTGGCGATTCACTGGCGACCCACTTGGACCTGGCAGTTTACGATTCATTGGTAATCCAGCAGGCGGGTTAGAGGAGCGACAAGACCCGGTGGCCCAACGGGCGGTTTATGGAAGGCCGGATCACGCTATGGTGGGCCGGTTTATGAGGAAAGCACAAGGAATATTTTCCTACAAAGGAAGCAAGACTAAGACTCCACTTGTAATAGAGTAATTCTAATCCTACTAGGACTAGTCTTGTAACCCGCCCCTTCAACATATATAAGGAGAGGCAGGGCTCCCCAAATGGAGACAGAGAGAACAAGAAACAATCTCTAGGGCTAGACACAAAGAGCCGGTAAACCAGCGACTCTCTCGTGATCATAATAAGACCTAGCCACAAACAGCATGTAGGGTTATTACCCGATGATGTTTCCCAGGGCCCGAAGCTGTCTAAATCCTTGTCTTATGTTGCGTCTCTCGATTCCGCTCAACCCCTCTCAAGCTACCACATAAATGCGTTGGCTTCGCGACTAAGTCCTGACACTAAGGACATCTGCCGTGACAAAACCACGACAGTTGGCGCCCACCATGGGGCCCGCGTACAGTGGTGTTGAGTTATTGAAGGGAGATTTTTAAGGGATCGAGAAGCTTGTGATCGGCCGGATTAAGGAGATCCGACGTCAGAAGGATCCATTTCAACTTAGTGTTCATCAGTCGAAAAAAAAAGAGATCAGATCGTCGTGATGTCTGCAGCATGCAAAACCGCGCCGGGTCACCTCCGTGAAATAGAATCAGCAAAAAACCTATCACGGCTCCAAAAGGCAAGTTTTGTGGGTACATTACGGATTCCCAGGGGATTTTCCTTCTTTACTCAAGAATATGTGCACAATAAGACAAGCCAAGCCACTACGTGGAGGAAGGAGCCAGGGGGGATGTATATCATCATTACTAATCAGACTCCATATAAAAAAAGAGAAAAAGGGAACAGCCTACGATCCGGACACGGAGCCAACAACAGTTCGGATTTGCTTTCAGCCCATGTTGGCATCCAACCCGCCGCCTCCGCTGAGTCGCCCCCGCACGGATTCGTGCCGATCTGTGGTTTGCCTGCCTGAGAGGTCGCAGCACCTGACCAAACATCGCCTATGAGCCGGCCCCGATAGCGGGCGCTACTGCGGTACTGCCTCCGCGCTGAAACGCCGCGGACGACGCCTGTCTTCAAACGGCCGCGTTGCCGGATCGCCTGCATCCACGCCCTCGCCAGCGTCTCTGCTACAAGCCGCCATCATTCACCTCAAGCCTGAGATGCTTCGCGCCGTGAGCTGCTGGCCAGCCTCTGCTTCAGACAAACAGCAGCGCCGAGCCGCTTCCGATTGACTGTGCCTTTGACAACCCGTGGCCGGTTAGGCCGCGCCTCTCCAACCCGTCGCCGGTTCGTCCGCGACTCTCCAACCCGTCACCGGTTCGTCCGCGTCTCTTCAACTGGACGCTGGTTTGGCCGTGCCTCTCCAACCCGTCGCCGGTTCGTCCGCGTCTCTCCAACCTGTCGCCGGTTCGTCCGCGTCTCTCCAACTCGACGCCGGTTCGGCCATGCCTCTCCAGACAGCCGCTGTGGCGGACGCACTTCAAACGACTCGCCGGATCGTCCACACCTTGCTCCGGTTTACTGAAGCCTCCCCGCTGCCTGTACTGCCTCCGCCACCGGTCACTTCTTGCCTTTTGGGTCGCAGTGGCCGGGTCGCCACTCAAGAGTCACTGGCCGCAGTGGTCAAACCGCCAAACGAGCGAGTCGCAGCTCTGTTGACGCGCCGGGCTACACGGCGGGTTGTTGATTGTCGTTCGCCCCGCACCCTTGAACCGGCCTCCGTCACCTCAAGCCGCCGCCCGGCCCTCCACCATCGCCGCCGCTGACTCGCCGTGGTTCGCCCTTCCACCGCAGACTCGCTGAGCCGCCAGGAGCCTCACCAGTACCGGTCCGTCGGATGGACCGTCAGCCGCCGTCGTCCGAGCGCTGAGCCGCACCGCGTTGAGTGGTCTCCGCCTGCAAGCCGCTGCTGCGCTCAACCCGTTTCCTGCCGTGGCCATGCCTTCGCCCGCATTGCTCTGCCTCGGCCGTCGCGGCCTCGCCTCGCGGGCGCCTCTCTGCTGCTGCGCCAGGCCTGAGCCGCCCCGTCTCCGGCTAGGCCTCGTATGGTTTCCCCCGCCGTCAAGCCGCCCTGGACGACGAGTTGATTCGGTCACCGCGAGCAGCTCTCGCCACTTTGACCCGCCTTCGCGGCCTCAGGTTTTTTTTTTCCGAGTCGCCGTGATGAGAACCGCCGCCTTCGCTGGCCTCACCTTCACCGTCGCGCCGTTGAGCATCTGCTCCGAGTCGCCGCGTTCGCCTCAGGTCGCCGGGCCCCACTGACTCGACCCCGAGCCGCCCACGGCCGTGGTTCGACGCCGCCTTTTCTTCTGCTGAACGCGCGGCCGTCGGAGCCGCCCTCGTGCTGCCTTTGACCCAGCCTGTTGCAGCCACGAGCTGCCCCTGCCTTTGCTGTGGTCGCAGGTGTTTTTTATGGAATCCCAGAGAGAAGCTGCGTGTGGTAGAACACAAGAGCAGAACCTACATCCTGGAGTGTTGTGGCATTAAGTCTGTGCTTCTATCCTCGCCAGCAACAACAAAAGAGATCAGTATCATCATTGTTAATCTGGCTTCATTGCTGTTTGGAGAACCAAACAAAAATAATACTAGTCAAATACAAGTCTCTTTCCATTAGAGCATTCCCGTGGTAAGGAAGTGCATGCATGAAGGCCATTCTGCCAACTCAACCAGAGCACGAGTGTCGGTGTCAAAACCGGCGGATCTCGAGTAGGGGGTCCCGAACTGTGCGTCTAGGCGGATGGTAACATGAGACAAGGGACACGATGTTTTTACCTGTGTTCGGGCCCTCTCGATGGAGGTAATACCCTACTCCTGCTTGATTAATATTGATGATATGGGTAGTACAAGAGTAGATCTACCACGAGATCAAGGAGGCTAAACCCTAGAAGCTAGCCTATGGTATGATTGTTGTTCGTCCTACAGACTAAAACCCTTCGGTTTATATAGACACCGAATAGGGTTAGGGTTACACAGAGTCGGTTACAATGGTAGCAGATCTCCATATTCGTATCGCCAAGCTTGCCTTCCACGCCAAGGAAAGTCCCATCTGGACACGGGACGAAGTCTTCAATCTTGTATCTTCATAGTCCAAAGAGTCCGCCAACGGTGATAGTTCGCTATCCGGACACCTCCTAATCCAGGACTCCTCAAGAGCCCCGAACCAGGCTTCAATGGCGATGAGTCCGGTAGCGTTGATTGTCTTAGGCATTGCGAGGCGGGTTCTTCTCCAAATTCCATATACTTGTCGAATAGTGTCCGGCTTCTGATAAATGCTGCGCTCCTTGGCTTCTACGCCCAATAATGGCCATCTTCCACGTGTTTGAATGAATGCGAAAAGTCAGGGTATTTTTACACTTACCCCCCTAGCTGTGCAAATGAGCCGCCTATAAAAGGGACGAGGATCTAGATCTGAGTCACACCATCCCCCCTCCGCAAGCTTTCATCGGAGCGCCTTTGACAAAAACCCATTCCATGATGGACAGTCGACGCGGCTCCTCCTCTTGCGCTCCCAGCCCTTAGCCTGGAAATTGGGAGAGATGCTCAGTCCCGCATAGCGAGCTAGTTATACTCCAAACCAAGGGATTTCTTCCCCCGGCCTTCATGGTTCCGGTTCGAGCCAGACTTGCCACCTACAAGGGCGAAAAGCAAGCGGAGAGTGTCCCTGATCCCTCCAAAGGAGAGCGGGTATGCTTTGTCTCTTATCTAGTAAGAGGACTCGGATTTCCAATCCATCCGTTTCTCCGGGGGCTCTTGGAGTTCTACGGCCTCCAGTTGCACCACCTTACGCCTGCCTCCATTTTGCACATCGCGGGCTTCGTGGCCCTTTGCGAACTGTTCTTGGGCGTCGAGACTCATTTTGCGCTGTGAAAGAGATTATTCTACCTTGTACCCCGTTCTCATGAGGGGTCAATATATCAAGTGGGCGGAGCCGAACTATGGCACATCGCCGGGACCGGATATCTATCCGGAACCCCGAAGAAGGCGTCCGAAGACTGGCCTTCGGAATGGTTTTACATGGAGGACGTCCGCTGCCGGATCCTGTTCGGATCGGCCTTCCGGAGTTTAGCAACGCTCCTCAAGAAGCGCCTAAGCTGGCGCCATGAGCCACCAGAGGAAAATGATCGGACGTCCTTTACTTGATGAGCCGAATAAGATTACTGGCTCATGTCGGATGACCATGATTGGAGTCATGGCAATCTGCATTATGAGGAGTGCAGCCGCCCAATATAGGGGCCACCCCATGTGGGACTTCAACGGGGAGGACGATTCCACCCGCCATGGCCGCAAAGGGCCGGGATCGGTCACCGAACTGGTGAAGACCTTGTCCGCCATGTACAAAGGGGAAGAGGAGGATTTTCTTCGCGTCAGTCCACTGAGCGGGTTTTCTTCGAATAATCCTCAAAGTTGGGTAAGCAAATATCTTTGTGGCCTGTCCGATCCATGTTCCCGTGGTAAAATATCTCATTTCATGGTTTCTACGCAGGAACTGCGCCGGGCCGTGGAGAAGATACACAGCCCGCCCCCACAACCCGAGGATCCGGAATGGTCCCTCGATCCGGCCTCCGAAGAGGACCTGGATATAAAGGTGGAGCTGATCGACGGGGTGTTCCACCAACGTAGCATCGACAATGCTTTGGTTGCCATTACGGCCGACTACCCCGGATTATTTCCGGCCTCCCAGGTAACCGTGACCGAAGTCCGGATACCATGACCCACCCATGCTTTACTTCTAATTACCACATATTTGATGGTGTTTCGCAGGGGGTGCCTTCGAGACAGGAGGCCGAGCCCGCGGCGGCTAGCCAACAAGGGGCAATACGGCCCCGCAGGCTAAAAAGAAGTGAGGTCCGGATCGAAACTCCGCCGCAACGGTATGGCGCGTCACCATATTCCCAGGATTGATTCCTGGAAGGCGTACTAATGCTAGTGCTCTTTTCAAGAAAAAGAGCGCTCGCCGGACTGAGTCCGGAGAGGTTGCCAAGAGAACCTCTGCCAGGCAGGCTCCAAAGCCGGGTCCAGAAGCGGAGGCGAGCACGAGGCGTGCGTCGGATGCTTCTCCGACAGAGGATGCCGACAGATTGTCCGCCACCAACTCCGAGGTGGAGAGCGCCATGAATCACAGGCGCCGCCGGACAGTTCTCCGTGACGCATGTTTCTCCCGAGAGGCCTTGAATGCCTTCAATTCGGGAGATGCGCACCTCCGTGCCGCTCAAGATGGTCTAGCCAGAGCCACGGAGCAGTATGTAAAGGACATACGGGTGAGGAAATTTGACAGTTATATATGCCAGTAGCCCCCGAGACTTAAAATAGTTAGAATAACTGATTTAAGGATCATTTGTTATGCAGGATCTTATAAAAAAGAATACCCGACTGTCCCAGGAGCTTGAAGAATGCAAGGCCCAACTTGAGGCCGCACTAGCCGCCATCTGGGGGAGCCACAGAGACCCCCTCTGGTAATATATGCCTCAAAAGATAAATAGTTTATAAAGTGCGGCGTGTTTGTAAATCTGACAATAATATTGCAGATGGCGCCGGACTAGATCCGGACGAGCAGCAGCTCTTGCGCCGGTTGAAGGCCGGCGAGAGCGTGCTTACGAGGGTGCGGAGGAGAAAAATAACCTCCAAGATGCCAACAGCCATATGGGTGAGGAACTATAGGATGTTCGTGCCCAGTTGTCCGACTCCGAAGGAGAATCGACGGCTTCGTCGCGGCATTTTCAATAAGTGCTTGAACGAACTTTGAAAGAGTTCGGCGAGGAAGACGACTAATATAAACATGTATGTAGGTTTGCTCACAGGTCGTCCTGAGGAGGAGATGCCCAATTCTTTGGGTGATCTTCTTCCCGAACTGCGTCGGCTACCTGCACGAACGAAGTTTGACAGTGATGAAAGGCGTTGCCTGTGCCTTGTGGCCATCTATCTCCCTGCCCGAAGGCATTGGGTAGCTGGTAGAGCGGCTTCAAGGAGCACGGCGGCGCTTCCGATCTGGAAGATATCGGCTGCCGTCAAAGGCGCCAGGAGGCCTGGGCCATGGTAAAGACGCTGCGGTACATGAAGGTTGACCCAAACCACATGGCCGAGGTCGGACCTGTGGGGCCTGATGGGAAGGAGATCCTCAGAAAGCTTAGTGTACGCCAAGTAGAATTGGCCGCCAAGTATTCCCAAGAAGATTGTAAATTAGATAGCCTATTAGATGGCATTGAGGAGGAATACAATTAGTCGAGTTGACTATGTAATTGAATATGACATGAAAAATGTCTTCTAGCCGGATTGTAGATCGTTTGTCATAGCGGACCTTTTCGCTTCGACCTCGGGACCGAATAGTCCGGAGTGTGTCCGAATACCCTCGCAGTTATGTAAGAACCGGGGCATGCATGGAGACAAGGCGTAGGGGTCATTATTGCTGTATCGTATAAGTGCCCAACTAGTTATGTTATATTACATGGATAGTAAGAAACATCTTCCGTGGAGAATAGTTCCGTTAAGGGTTTCATTCCCTAGGAGGCATGCCCTAAAGTGCATGTCCAAACTGCTAAGAAAGCGTAAAATCATCCGGGGCGAATGGATAAATAGTTAAAATCATCTTTCAGTTCACCGACCGAATATTCCCTTAAGAACGCTTAGCTTTGGCTTCACCCGGTCTGAGGTACACATCCGGCTGACCCGGCAGTAATAATCGCAGAGGTGCTCCCTTTACCACCTAGCCGAACAATCGGGAACGAGGGGTAAGCACAGAGCCAGCAACCCAGCTTGGCCAAAACTTAAGTCATATCGATGCATATAATGATGAGTAAAAGGTACATGTGGAAGTTTGACACATGTGTTGGACATGAAGCCCGTATAAATAAGCTTCTGTTAAAGAAGCCCCCATGTATAATGAGCGTGGACAGCGCGTCAAGTATGTGCGAACAAAGCGCAAACGAGCCTCTAAAGACTTCAAGAAGAAGGAGGAGGAAGGAGACAAATAAAAGACAACAAAAATAGAAAATGTGGACGGAGGAAGGAGACGAACTTGGAGTCCGGCGCTTAGGCGTAGAATCTTCGTAGACGGGATGCGTTCCATGGGTTCGGCTCGAGTCGGTTATCCGATGCGTTTCGCAGACGGTATGCTCCGCCGGTCGACCTGGTCGATGATGAAGGGACCTTCCGATTTGGGCTTGAGTTTGTCCTTTTCTTGTCCGGCAGCGTAGAACTAGTTCGCCAAGGTTGTAAGCTTTGGCCCGCATTTCCTCGCTTTTATATCTTCGAGACTGCTGTTGATAAAATGCGGAACGAAGCTTTTGCCACGCCGCGCCTCCTCCAATGCGTCCAAAATGTCCCGCCGATCGAGCTCGGCTTCTCTTTCTTCATACATGCGCACGCCGAGGTGAGTCATGCATTATGTCGCAGGCAATACTGCTCTGCGCCGCATACACCATAAAAAATGGTGTGAATCCGTAGTACGATTCGCGTGGTCCGCAGCCCCGTGAGTACGGAGTCGAAGCTCCTCAACCCAAAGTGCGTGTTAGATTCCTTGAGGGACCGCACTAGTCTGGGTTTAATGCCGCCATGATTAGACCATTTGCCCGCTCGACTTGACCGTTGGTTTGAGGGTGATAGATCGAGGCGTAATCGAGCTTGATGCCCATGTTTTTGCACCATAATTTGACCTCATCACCGTGAAGTTGGTGCCGTTATCGCGATGATACTATGGGGACGCCGTAACGGTGCACTACCCCGATATGAAGTCTATCACCGCCCGGATTCGCCGCTTTAACAGGCTTGGCCTCTATCCATTTGGTGAATTTATCCACCATGACCAATAGGTATTTTTGCTTGTGGGTTCCTCCCTTAAGGGGTCCAACCATGTCAAGCCCTGCACCGCAAACGGCCAGGTGATGGGTATAGTTTTGAGGGCGGTGGGTGGCATGTGGCTTTGGTTAGCAAAAAGCTGGCAACCGACGCATCGTTGGACTAAATCCTGCGCATCTGCCCAGGCCGTCGGCCAATAAAATCCTGCACGGAAAGCCTTGCCTACAAGGGCCCGAGCTGCAGCGTAGTGCCCACCCAGTCTGGCATGAATTTCAGCCAGGAGGTTTCGCCCTTCCTCTTCGGAGATACACCTTTGAAGGACTCCTGTTGTGCTTTTCTTATAGAGCTCTCCCTCATGGACTTCATAGGCTTTGGATCGCAGTACTATGCAACGAGCCTCATTTTGGTCTTCTGGGAGTTCCTGCCTAGTTAGGTTGGCTAGGAATGGTTCCGTCCACGGGGCGATAACCGCCATTATTTCGTGAGCGGAGGGTGTTATCTCGGTGGCAGAGCCTCCGATTGTTTCAGAGTGTTCGTGTCGTGCAAAGGCGGTTGGGTCCGGATTGTTATTTCTGGACTCCCCTTCCCATCGTACGGATGGCTTGAACATCCGTTCCAGGAAGATGTTGGGCGGGACGGCATCGCGTTTTGCACCGATGCGTGCCAATACGTCCGCCGCCTGGTTGTTATCCCGGGCTATATGATGAAACTAGATCATAAAGGCGCGCTTTGCCGCGCCCGTCCCTTAATGAAAATATAGATGCAAGCTTTAAAATTGTTGAGAAATATGCGTTCACAAGCTTTCCCTGGTTCAACCTTAGTAATCTAAAATGGTTTGAACCATATTTTAAAATAATAATCAATGTCCGCTAATCAATGCTACAAGGGGAGGAGAGTCATACTAATAAAACCCAAAAGAAATCATGACCATGCTTCTATAGATCGAACAAAGGATGTCAAAATGTTGTGGAGGGCATAGCTCACGTAGTGTAATTGTCCCTTAATTTCCATGCTTAGTTCCTTTTTGTCACTCAGGAAATACCCACAACTGCAAGTTCTAAATTAATCTGCAATGTCTAGAATGAGAAATTAATCAAACAAGAACACAACTGGCAAATGAAAATTGGCAATAGAAGGGAATATTTTCCACTACTACAATATCACACAAGGAATTATCAGGATGTAGGAGAATGCCTTCAGACTTTGCCTATGATGCATGCATTACACCTGGAGATGAGCAATGCAGTGTGAGCCTAACCATTATGCACCAATAGTGGCTGGCGCTATAAGCAACGTGGAAGCCGGAAAGCAATCAACATCTACCAGATCTTACCACACTGACTCAACACACATAATTTCTTACCACCTGAGATACTTGCTAGGTTATAGAATTGAACATAGCAAATCTCTCTCTCTCTCTCTCTACTCAAGATCACATGCTTAACAGCATCATGATGAAAGGCAAATGGTATTCCAGCCCCCTAACTTTTGTATCAATTTATTTTAGAATTCATTGATTTATTTCTGAATTCTCCATCCCAACATGAAAAATAAACATGATCAAAGCAAACCAATACAAGCATGGAACTCACAGAAGAAAAAATGAATAACGTTTAACAGGGCAAGATTTCTTCTCAACAGACTGCAAAACAAGGACTCAAGGCAATCAGTATGTGATTCCACAGCAATCCAAGCAAAGTGTATGGAGAAATATGTTTACCTATGAAGCTGAGATTAGTGATGACGCATGTCAGCTTCAGTTATGGGATGGGAACGCATGCGCCGTACAGCTGCAAGGCATGGAGGCGGATGCAGTAGAAGGACAGCCGGTGATGGACAACGATGACGGGGGCGGGCGCCGCGCTGCCATGGAGGAGCGCTGCAAGACATAAAATTAAAAACAAGTAAAGAAGGGGATCCGGAGGAAGAGTACATGAGGGTGAATAGCACCGACGCGGACTCAGTCGTGCTCATGCAGTAGAAGCTTCCTGACGGCGACGACGCATCGCAGAGGACGAAACGGCGGCGCCTCACGTAGGAAGGAAATAGAGGGGCTATTCGTTCGGGGGAATAGGGCTGGAACTTGGACGGCCTGGCCTGGGCCTTGGACGGCCCTCTTAAGGAGAGAAACAGGAGCTCGTTCTGCGGAGTAGCAGCCCGTGAGACGGTTCGTCGAACGTGTGGACGATGTGGGATGACCGACTTGATCTGCATCGTATGTTTGAGTGATCCAACGGCTGAGAGACGTGAATCGCTGTGGAGGCTCCTAGCTCGCCCCATTATACTGTTTCTCAATTCGAGCCCTTCGAACCATGCTAACATTTTTAGGACCGCATTGCGGTACGCTGCCATTTTCGGATCTTTGGCATCAAAGTCTCCATTTATTTGAGATATCGCGAGGTTCGAATCCCTGCGCACCTCTAGGCATTTAATGCCCATGGAGACTGCCATCCGGAGGTCGTGCGTATGGGCCTCAGATTCGCCGCGTTGTTGGAGTCCGTGATACATTATCTCAAGGACGATTGGACTGTGTCCCTGGTTGGGGACGTCAGGACGACGCCAGCCCCCAGGCCGGCCAACATTTTGGAGTCGTCAAAGTGCATGATCCAATTGGAGTATGCGCCGTACTCTTTAGGGAGTTCGGCTTCGGTCCATTCCGCCACGAAGTCGGCCAAAACCTGCGACTTAATATCTCGTAGTGGCTTCTAGGTTATGTCGAATGGAAGGAGCTCTATGGCCCATTTAGCAATCCGGCCCGTCGGCGTCATGTTGTTTATAATGTCGTTAAGAGGTACTTCGAGGCTACCGTTATCGAACACTCTTGAAAGTAGTGTCGCAGCTTCCGGGATGCCATGAACACCGCGTATGCTATCTTTTGATAATGTGGGTACCGGACTTGCATGGAGTTAGGACAAGGACACATAGTAAACCAATTTTTGAAGAGGGAACCGTGTACGTCCGCTTCTCGCTCGACGACGAGCACCGCACCGACAACTTGATGTGTTGCGGCGATATATAATAGCATTGGTTCGCCCATCGCTATGCGCCAGACCGGATTTGTTGCCAATATGGCTTTTATTTCTTCGAGTCCAGTATGGCGGCATCCGTCCACTCGAAGTGTCCGGCGCCGGAGGAGGCGGTAAAGGGTAACGCCTTTTCTCCCAACGGGAAATAAAGCGGCTTAGAGCCGCCACGCATCCACCAGTTTTGTATTTGTTTGAGGTCTTTTGGAATATCCAATTGTGACAGAGCTCGGATCTTGGCTGGGTTTGCTTCAATTCCTCTACCGGACACAATGAAGCCCAGAGCTTTCCGCCGGAACGCCAAGACACATTTTTCCGGATTGAGCTTAATGTCATATTTTCGGAGATTGTCGAATGTGAGCCTCAAGTCGTCTACTAGAGTTTCGACATGCTTGGATTTGACGACCACGCCATCTACATATGCTTCCACTATTTTGCCGATCTGGTTTGCCAGACATATGTCAATCATGCGCTGATATGTTGCGCGGCGTTTTCAGCCCGAAGGGCATTGTGTTGAAGCGTAATGGGCCGTATGGAGTGATGAATGATGTTGTTGCTTGGTCTGGCTCCGCCATCTTGATTTGGTGGTAGCCGGAGTACGCTACGAGGAAGCACAATGAGTCGTGGTCCTGCTGTAGCATCGATAATTTGATCAATGCGAGGGAGGGGGAAGGGATCCTTTGGGCAAGCCTTATTAAGGTCTTTGAAATCAACACATAGGCGCCAGGATTTATCCTTCTTTGGTACCATCACCAGATTTGCTAGCCAGTCCGGATGTTTTATATCTCTGATGAATCCGGCTTCCAGAAGTTTGGCTAGCTCCTCTCCCATGGCTTGTCTCTTGGGTTTGGAAAAGCGCCGAAGAGCCTGTTTGACTGGTTTGAATCCTTTTAGGATATTTAGGCTGTGCTCGGCCAGCCGACGTGGGATTCCTGGCATGTCTGAAGGGTGCTGCAAAATGTCCCGCTTTTCTCGTAGAAATTCTCGTAGTGCGCGTCTACATCGTGGTTTAATTGTGCCCCAATGGAGGCCGTCTTTGCGGTGGTCCGTTGGGTGGACTTGGAATTTGACTATTTCATCCGCTGGTTTAAAAGAGGTGGACTTGGATGTTTTATCAAGTATCACATCGTCCCTGTTCACTGTGGAGCGCATCGCAGTGAGTTCCTCGGCCGCTAGGGCTTCGGATACTGCCTCGGGGCTAGTGCGGCTGTCTTGTTTTCGGCGCGGAGTGCTATGTTCGGATCACTAGCGAGGGTGATGATTCCGTTAGGTCCGGGCATTTTAAGCTTCATGTACCCATAGTGGGGTATAGCTTGAAAAATTGTGAATGCCTCTCGCCCTAATAAAGCGTGATATCTGCTGCTGAACGGGACCACTTGAAATGTGACCTCCTCGGACCTGTAATTGTCCGGCGAGCCGAACACTACATCCAGTGTGATTTTTCCTGTGCAGCATGCTTCCCGGCTAGGGATTATTCCTCTAAAGGTTGTGCTGCTTCGCTCAATGCGGTTCCAGTCTATTTCCATTTTTCGGAGGGTTTCCTCGTAGATGAGGTTTAGTAAGGCGAAAGCCGTCCACTATTGGACTGAGGACCAATGCGGCTGGTGCTCGGGCTGTTCGGAATTTATGCGTCACATCGGCATTAAAGGTAATAGCCGTGTCACCCATGGATTTATTGTTGCTACTTGGTAGACTTCGGCAAGGTTGCGGAGTGTTCGTTTCCGCATATTATTTGATGCGAAAGTCTCGAAGACTGTTAATACCGTACTGGTGTTGCTGGGCTGGGATTCTCAAGCTAGAAGCTCTTCGCCACTTTTGGCCACCTGCCGTAGTATCCAACATGCTCGAAGGCTATGAGTTGGAGTGGCGCCCTCTGTGCTATGAATTTTGCAGGGTCCGTTTAGCCAACCCTCCAGTACGGTTCCGTACCCTTTAGGGGGTTTTTGTTTTTGTTTTTTGATGTATAACCCAGGTGCTTGGTGATGACGCACCCTTTTATTTCGGACTTGGGCTGTATTCGGGGCCGGATTATCCCAAAATTTACTTTCGGTTTTCCAAGCACTCTCCATCGCACAAGATTTTTGTACTATGGTCACCAAGTCAGCAAAGCGTGTAATTTCGCGACGACTTATGGCGTTTAGGATTCCCTTATCCGTGCAATTATTGCAGAAAAGTGAGATTGCGTCCTCCTCTCGGCAGTCCTTTATCCTGTCCATAACCAGGAGGAATCGCCCACGAATGATGTACTGTTTCAGCGGGCTCTTGCCGAATTCGGGATAGATCGCTAATGTTTGGGTGGGCGGGTGGAACTAGATCCGGAACCCCATCCAATTTAAGACTCATGGGCCGAGAAGTTTCCGAACTTGGAAGTTTGGATTTTTGAATGCTATCCAGTGAATCCAACCCGCCGCCTGACTTTAAGTCCAGGGCTTGATCGACATCCGTCCCTCTGCGGGAATCCGACATGGAGGGATCAGGAATCCGGACGTAGCTAGTCCTTAAGATAGAAGAAGAATCACCGTATTGCTCCTCTATCACAGCAACATGATGGGTAGCCTGGGGAGAGTTGATCTCTCTCATATCGGTTTTAGGCCCGATCTGGTCGTAGTCTGTGGCGACTCCCAGGGCGGCGATGCGATCGAAGAGCTCGTTTACGGAGGAGAGCTCAATCGGATCTAACTGCTCGACAAGTTTCGAGTTAACGTGAAGATTGGTTTCGATGACTCGAGAAGTCATCATCGGCGCTTGGCCGAACCGGGCGGTCATAAGAAAACCACCTAGCCGAAGAGTCTCGACCCGATGGCCAAGGCTCCTTTGGCGATAGTATCGTCTTTAAAGACGGGATGAGGCATCCTTCCCGACGGCGACGGCTACGCAGGAACTCTCAATGAAAGCACCAATGTCGGTGTCAAAACCGCGGATCTCGGTAGGGGGTCCCAACTGTATGCCTAGGTGGATGGTAACAGGAGACAAGGGACACGATGTTTTTACCCAGGTTCGGGCCCTCTCGATGGAGGTAAAACCCTACTCCGGCTTGATTAATATTGATGATATGGTTAGTACAAGAGTAGAACTACCACGAGATCAAGGAGGCTAAACCCTAAAATCTAGCCTATGGTATGATTGTTGTTCGTCCTACGGACTAAAACCCTTCGGTTTATATAGACACCGAATAGGGTTAGGGTTACACAGAGTCGATTACAATGGTAGGAGATCTACATATCCGTATCACCAAGCTTGCCTTCCACGCCAAGGAAAGTCCCATCCGGACACGGGACGAAGTCTTCAATCTTGTATCTTCATAGTCCAGGAGTCCGGCCAACGGTGATAGTTCGGCTATCCGGACACCCCCTAATCCAGGACTCCCTCAACGAGTCCCAGCGATCTGTGTTAGCTGTCATAAGAAGATGCAAAAAGCATTGTGGATCACTACCAGTACTCTGTGAAAGAATTCTATGTACAGATCATCAGTCATTCAAAGACATCAGGATAATGATTTATTATAAACGTGGGGTCATGCCGTGCCTATGGAATGTGCATTAGCGTCATCATGCACCGGCGTCTGCGCCCGTTTACTGTTGAACGGGCGTGCGGAAGCCGCCGCTCCTGCGGGCCACTCTACACCAACACGACATGGCTAACTCGCCCGTCCGTGTGGCGTAATGCGCCTGCGATTGACTCGCCCGTTCGCACCAGGCTTACAATGCCACGGTCGATTTATCGGTTGTCCGGGTGAATCAGGTGCTATCCCTCCTATCCGCACGTACTTTGTATAAGAACAATTACTCTGGCCTATATCTTTTTATACAGGACAAGTGCTCACTATAAAAGTGATGCCCTCATCATGGATTTGCCGCTAGCTATTCTACACGAGCATCTGTGCATCACACTGATGAACCGGAACACAAACCGCCGCCCCTGCAGTCTGGACTACATCAACAATGCCGCGGCCGACTCTCTTGTCCGTGCTGGCTTATAACCCCGCGGTGGATATTAACTGGCCTGACATATTTGGTGAAATCCATCCATTATATTTTTATATTATATATTGTTTTCTTTAAAAAGAGCAATTACTCCGGCTTGCAAAATTATCTAATGCAGGACCCTAAACCGCCATATTGGTGCAAAATTTAAAAGGCCGTCAGAAATATTTGGGCTCACAGTGATGCTTCCGGTTATAATCCGGTTTAAGAGGGAACTATCTCCTGCAAAGCTCTGACGCTCTCAATATCCGGTTTAATGTCTGGTTCAAGAAGGATTTATCTCTTGAAAAAAGATTAAAGGGTGCCAAAGAGGTCCTGCTGCCATGATGCGCGGTTCAAACATGGGTATCATGCCTTATTGGCTTATCATTTATTGATCACTTGGGGCTTGGTCATGTCTGAACCATAGTCACACCTCTTGATCGGTGCAATGCCACAGTGTCACTTGGGGGCTTCGGTCGTGTCCGAACCATAGCAACGCCATTTGGTAGGCGAAAATCCACAGCATCACTTGGGGACTTGGTCATGTCTGAACCATAGTCACGCCTCTTGATCGGCCTAGTGCCACAACATCACTTGGGGGCTTTGGTCGAACCCGAACCATCGCTACACCTCTTGATCGGCGTAATGCCAATGCATCATTTGGGGACCTGGCTGACTCGAACCATAGCTACGCCTTTTTGGGGGCATGGTCTTGTCCGACCATGGTAATGCCACTTGATCGGCTCAAAGCCTCATTTGCAAATGGTTTTATCTTTGCCTTTGCTTCTATTTTTCTTTTGATAAAATACTTTTTCTGCTATGCTTTCAACCAACATTATTAAATCCGGTTCAACTGCTGCCATGATTGACGGAACACGATTAAATCATAATCCAAGACTATCAGCCCGGTCTGGTTTCGACTATAAGTCGCCAAAGATATATTTGGATTGCGCCATTGGAATCATGCGCTCATAAATCATTGGATTATATTATTCAAATCTTCAAATAGCCAACATGGCTGGATTTTATTATGGTAATCAGTAACCAGTATTATGATTAAGATTTCCAAAGTCGCTTTAGCGCAATGGCTATTATATTGTCAATAGATATGATTTATTTTACAATTGAAGGAATAGTCCCAAGTCGCTGCAGGCTTACAACCCGGCACTTGGGGGCTACATTATTCAACTTAAGATTATATCAAATATGCAAGTCTCATGCCGCTGCAAGCATGCACCATGACACTTGGGGGCTAATGCAAAGTCATTTTTATTAGTCTTATTGAAGACCCGACTCATCACATCACAATGAGCCGGTCCTTGGGGGCTACCAATTGCTCCTATCAATGATTCAAGGTACACAAGTTTTAATCTATTATATTCAAGGGTCCACTGCTCAGTTGGTAAAGCACAAAGCTCTTAACCTTGTGGACGTGGATTTAAGCTCCATGGTGGAGTTACATCATATGACGTTATTATTCAATGAAGCATGATCATATTTATAAAGTCCCTGCTTATTATTGCATAATGACCCGACCCTTGGGGGCTACACTGGTTGAAGTTTTTATGAGTCTAAAACAATTACAAGTCCCAGGTTGCTGCAAGCATGACAACCCGACACTTGGGGGGCTACATAATATGGAGTATTCAGTTTTTACTAAGTGACTGGGATGAACAACATGGATTTCTTCTTAAGTCTTAAGCCATCACTTTGTTCTGCTCAAGACTTGGGGGCTACAGGTAATATGGATATAAGGGAGAAAAATCTTCAAATTCTCAGTTTTGAATCAACCAGATTGACCCGGTGTCTGCAACAATCAAAACCCGACGTTGGCAACAATCATGAACCGGCGTTGGCAACAATCATGACCCGGAATTATCAGTTTTTATAACCCGACAATGGTGGTAATCATAAACCGGCAAGTTTTACATCTTCAAGCCGGCTGGATATCAGTTGAATATTTCAGAGACTAGGATTTTTGTCAAGTCAGAGCATTGAAGGCCAATTTAAATGGATTCTTGATTTACAAAATATCTTCTGCAAGCAAATTGATTATGAAACTAGTCTATTGACTCGGATTTTTTAGAAGAAAGAAATGACAAGGATTTAAGGATAATCAAGTGCCGGTTTACAAGAATATTTAAACCGGAGCACAACCCGACAAATTTGTTCTTGTGTTTATGTTGCAGATCAGTTTAACATGGATGAATCCAAATTAAACTGGGGGCTAATGTCAGGGATATACCCCGCGATATAAACCGCCGGATGTATGACCCGACTAGAGTTTGGCGATTCACTGGCGACCCACTTGGACCTGGCGGTTTACGATTCATTGGTAATCCGGCGGGAGGGTCAGAGGAGCGACAAGACCCGGTGGCCCAACGGACGGTTTATGGAAGGCCGGATCACGCTATGGTGGGCCGGTTTATGAGGAAAGCACAAGGAATATTTTCCTACAAAGGAAGCAAGACTAGGACTCCACTTGTAATAGAGTAATCCTAATCCTAATAGGACAAGTCATGTAACCCGCCCCTTCAACATATATAAGGAGGGGCAGAGCTCCCCATAGGGGGACAGAGAGAACAAGAAACAATCTCTAGGTCTAGACGCAAAGAGCCGGTAAACCGGCGACTCTCTCGTGATCATAATGAGACCTAGCCACAAACAGCATGTAGGGTTATTACCGGATGATGTTTCTGTCGGGGAACGTTGTAGAAAATTAAAAAATTTCCTACGGTTTCACCAAGATCCATCTATGAGTTCATCTAAGCAACGAGTCATGAGAGAGAGATTGCATCTACATACCACTTGTAGATCAAGGCGGAATCGCTCAAGGGAACGGGGATGATGGAGTCGCATCGCCGTGATCCAAATCACCGATGACCAAGTGCCGAACGGACAGCACCTCCGCTGCTCAACACACGAGACGGAGTGGATGACGCCTCCTCCTTCTTGATCCAGCAAGGGGAAGGAGAGGTTGAGGAAGAAGGCTCCAACAGCAGACGACGGGCGTGGTGGTGATGGAGTGGCGCCCCCAGGCTTCGCCAAGCACACGCGGAGGAGGAGAGGTGTTGGGGAGGGGAGGGGCTGCACCTTGGATTAGGTGTTCAGCCCTCCCCTCGCCCCTCTATTCATAGGGGAAGGGGTAGAATGGCCCCTCTAGATGAGATCTAGAGGGGGGGGGCGGCCAGGGAGGGGCTTGCCCCCTGCCAAAGGGGCGCCCCACCAGGGTTCCCCCAACCCTAGGCGCATGGGCCCAAGGGGCGCGCCCAGCCCTCCAGGCTGGTTCCCTGCCCCTCAGGCCCATGAGGCCCTCCCGAGAGGGGTGGCCCTCCCGGTGGACCCCGAACCTCTCCGTGGCCTCGGTACAATACCGATATGCCCTCAAACTTTCCGGTGTCCGCATTTACAACTTCCCATATATAAATCTTCACCTTTGGACCATTCCGAACTCCTCGTGACGTCCGGGATCTCATCTGGGACTCAACAACATTCGTAATCACATACAAGTCTTCCTAATAACCCTAGCGCCACCGAACCTTAAGTGTGTAGAACCTACGGGTTCGGAGACATGCGTACATGACCGAGACGACTCTCCGTCAATAACCAACAGCGGGATCTGGATACCCATGTTGGCTCACACATACTCCTCGATGATCTCATCGGATGAACCACGATGTCGAGGATTCAAGCAACCCCAGAACTATTCCCTTTGTCGACGGTATGTTACTTGCCCGAGATTCGATCGTCGGTATCCCAATACCTTGTTCAATCTCGTTATCGGCAAGTCACTTTACTCGCATCAGTAATGCATGATCCTGTGACCACACACTTGGTCACATTGAGCTCATTATGATGATGCACTACCGAGTGGGCCCAGTGATACCTCTCCGTAATACGGAGTGACAAATCCCAGTCTCGATCCGTGTCAACCCAACAGACACTTTCGGAGATACCTGTAGTGCACCTTTATAGTCACCAAGTTACGCCAGACGCTTGGTACACCCAAAGCACTCCTACGGTATCCGGGAGTTACACGATCTCATGGTCTAAGGAAGAGATACTTGACATTGGAAAAGCTCTAGCAAAACGAACTACACGATCTTGTGCTATGCTTAGGATTGTCTTGTCCATCACATCATTCTCCTAATGATGTGATCCCGCTTGTCAACGACATCTAATGTCCATAGTCGAAACCATGACTATCTCTGACCAACGAGCTAGTCAACTAGAGGCTTACTAGGGACGATTGTGTTCTATGTATTCACACGTGTATTACGATTTCTCGGATAATACAATTATAGCATGAATAAAAGACAATTATCATGAACAAGGAAATATAATAATAATCCTTTTATTATTGCCTCTAGGGCATATTTCCAACAGTCTCCCACTTGCACTAGAGTCAATAATCTAGTTACATTGTGATGAATCGAACACCCATAGAGTTCTCGTGTTGATCATGTTTTGCTCATGAAGAGGTTTAGTCAACGGATCTCATGACATTCAGATCCGTATGTACTTTGCAAATATCTATGTCTCCATGTTGAACATGTTCACGATGGAGTTGAAACGACGCTTGATGTGCCCGGGTCTTCTTGTGAAACCCGGCTCCTTGGCAAGGGCAATAGCTCCAGTGTTGTCGCAGAAGAGTTTGATCGGCCCCGACGCATTGGGTATGACTCCTAGGTCGGTGATGAACTCCTTCACCCAAATTGCTTCATGCGCTGCCTCCGAGGCTACCATGTACTCCGCTTCACATGTAGATCCCGCCACGACGCTCTGCTTGCAGCTGCACCAGCCATCGCTTCCACCATTCAACATATACACGTATCCGGTTTGTGACTTAGAGTCATCCAGATCTGTGTCGAATCTAGCTTCGACGTTACCCTTTACGACGAGCTCTTTGTCACCTCCATAAACGAGAAACATGTCCTTCGTCCTTTTCGTGTACTTCAGATATTCTTGACGTTGTCCAGTGTTCCTTGTCGGGATTACTTTGGTACCTACCTACCAAACTTACGGCAAGGTTTACATCCGGTCTGGTACACAGCATGGCATACATAATAGATCCTATGGCTGAGGCATAGGGGATGACACTCATCTCTTCTTTATATTTTGCCGTGGTCGGACATTGAGCCAAGCTCAATTTCACACCTTGTAATACAGGCAAGAACCCTTTCTTGGACTGATCCATTTTGAACTTCTTCAAAATCTTATCAAGGTATGTGCTTTTTGAAAGACCTATGAGGCGTCTCGATCTATCCCTATAGATCTTGATGCCTAATATGTAATCAGCTTCTCCAAGGTCCTTCATTGAAACACTTTTATTCAAGTAGGCCTTAATGCTCTCCAAGAGTTCTATATCATTTACCATCAAAAGTATGTCGTCTACATATAATATGAGAAATTCTACAGAGCTCCCACTCACTTTCTTGTAAACGCAGGCTTCTCCATAAGTCTCAAGATAAACCCAAACGCTTTGATCATCTCATCAAAGCGAATGTTCCAACTCCGAGATGCTTGCGCCAGCCCATAAATGGATCGCTGGAGCTTGCACACCTTGTTAGCGTTCTTAGGGTCGACAAAACCTTCCTGCTGCATCATATACAGTTCTTCCTTAAGATAGCCGTTAAGGAATGTTGTTTTGACGTCCATTTGCCATATCTCATAATCATAGTATGCGGCAATTGCTAACATGATTCGGACGGACTTCAGCTTCGCTACGGGAGAGAAAGTCTCATCATAGTCAACCCCTTGAACTTGCCGATAACCTTTAGCGACAAGTCGAGCTTTATAGATGGTAACATTACCATCCGCGTCCGCCTTCTTCTTAAAGATCCATTTGTTTTCTATCGCCGCCAATCATCGGGCAAGTCTCACAAAGTCCATACTTAGTTTTCATACATGGATCCTATCTCGGATTGCATGGCTTCAAGCCATTTGTTGGAATCGGCCCGCCATCGCTTCTTCATAGTTCAAGGTTCACCGTTGTCTAACAACATGATTTCCAGGACAGGGTTGCCATACCACTCTGGTGTGGAACGTGTCCTTGTGGACCTACGAAGTTCAGTAGCAACTTGATCCAAAGTACCTTGATCATCATCATTAATTTCCTCTCCAGTAGGTGTAGGCACCACAGGAACATTTTTATGAGCTGCACTACTTTCCGGTTCAAGAGGTAGTACTTCATCGAGTTCCTCCCACTTACTCCTTTCGAGAGAAACTCTTTTTCCAGAAAGGATCCGTTCTTGGCAACAAAGGTCTTGCCTTCGGATCTAAGGTAGAAGGTATACCCAATGGTTTCCTTAGGGTATCCTATGAAGACGCATTTTTCCGACTTGGGTTCGAGCTTTTCAGGTTGTAGCTTCTTGACATAAGCATCGCATCCCCAAACTTTTAGAAACGACAGCTTAGGTTTCTTCCCAAACCATAATTCATATGGTGTCGCCTCAACGGATTTAGACAAAGGCCCTATTTAAAGTGAATGTAGCTGTCTCTAGAGCGTATCCCCAAAATGATAGCGGCAAATCGGTAAGAGACATCATAGATCGCACCTTATCCAATAGAGTGCGATTACGACGTTCGGACACACCGTTACGCTGGGGTGTTCCAGGCGGCGTGAATTGTGGAACGATTCCACATTTTCTTAAGTGTGTACCAAATTCGTGACTTAAATATTCTCCTCCACGAACCGATCGTAAGAATTTTATCTTTCGGTCACATTGATTCTCTACCTCATTCTGAAATTCCTTCAACTTTTCAAAGGTCTCAGACTTGTGTTTCATCAAGTAGACATACCCATATCTACTCAAGTCATCAATGAGAGTGAGAACATAACAATATCCTCCATGAAAGCCTCAACGCCATTGGACCGCATACATCGGTATGTATGATTTCCAATAAGTTGGTTGCTCGCTCCATTGTTCCGGAGAATGGAGTCTTGGTCATTTTGCCCATGAGGCATGGTTCGCATGTGTCAAATGATTCATAATCGAGAGACTCTAAAAGTCCATCAGAAGGGAGCTTCTTCATGCGCTTGACACCAATGTGACCATAGGCGGCAGTACACAAGTGTGTGGGACTATCGTTATCAACTTTACATCTTTTGGTATTCACACTATGAATATGTGTAATATTACGTTCGAGATTCATTAAGAATAAACCATTGACCATTGGAGCATGACCATAAAACATATCTCTCATATAAATAAAACAACCATTATTCTCGGATTTAAATGAGTAGTCTCGCATTAAACGAGATCCTGATACAATGTTCATGCTCAAACTTGGCACTAAATAACAATTATTGAGGTTTAAAACTAATCCCGTAGGTAAATGTAGAGGTAGCGTGCCGACGGCGATCACATCGACCTTGGAACCATTCCCGATGCGCATCGTCACCTCGCCCTTCGCCAGCCTCCGTTTATTCCGCAGCCTCCTGTGAGTTACAAATATGAGCAACGGCACCGTATCAAATACCCAGGAGTTACTACTACGAGTAATCGTAAGGTACACATCAATTACATGTATATCAAATATACCTTTAGTGTTGCCGGCCTTCTTGTCCGCTAAGTATTTGGGGCAGTTCCGCTTCAAAGGGTTCTTCCCTTTGCAATAAAAAGCACTCTGTCTCGTGCTTGGGTCCATTCTTTGACTTCTTCCCGCAACTTGCTTTACCGGGCGCCGCAACATCTTTGTCCGTCCTTCTTGAAGGTCTTCTTACCCTCGCCTTTTTGAACTTAGTGGTTTTATTGACCATCAACACTTGATGTTCTTTCTTGATTTCAACCTCTGCTGACTTCAAAGATTGAGAATACTTCAGAATGGTCTTCACCATCCCCGCATATTGTAGTTCATCACAAAGCTCTTGTAGCTTGGCGGAAGCGATCAAGGATTCTGTCAATGACCGCCTCGTCTGGAGGTTAATGTCCACTGGGACAAAGCGGTTGTGCAACCTGCATATTTTGAGTATGTGCTCACCGATGTAACTGTTTTCCTCCATCTTACAACTATAGAACTTGTCGGAGACTTCATATCTCTCGACCCGGGCATGAGCTTGGAAAACCATTTCCAGCTCCTCAAACATCTCATATGCTCCGTGTTGCTCAAAACGCTTTTGGAGCCCCGGTTCTAAGCTGTAAAGCATGCCGCATCGAACGAGGGAGTAATCATCAAGACGAGACTGCCAAGCATTCATAATGTCTTGGTTCTTCGATGGGTGCTTCACCTAGCGGTGCTTCTAGGACATATTGTTTCTTGGCTGCTATGAGGATGATCCTCAGGTTCCGGACCCAGTCCGAATAGTTGCTGCCATCATCTTTTAGCTTGGTATTCTCTAGGAACGCGTTGAAGTTCATGGTGACATGAGCGTTGGCCATTTGATCTACAAGACATTTTGCAAAGATTTTAGACTAATGTTCATGATAATTAAGTTCATCTAATCAAATTATTTAATGAACTCCCACTCAGATTTTACATCCCTCTAGTCATCTAAGTGTTACATGATCCGAGTCGACTAGGCCGTGTCCGATCATCACGTGAGACGGACTAGTCATCGTCGATGAACATCTCCATGTTGATCTTATCTTCCATACGACTCATGTTCGACCTTTCGGTCTCTTGTGTTCCGAGGCCATGTCTGTACATGTTAGGCTCGTCAAGTTAACCCTAAGTGTTTTGCATGTGTAAAACTGTCTTACACCCGTTGTATGTGAACGTCAGGATCTATCACACCCGATCATCATGTGGTGCTTCAAACGCATTTAACTTTAGCAACGGTGCACGCTAGGGGAACACTTTCTTGAAATTATTATAAGGGATCATCTTATTTACTACCGCCGTTCTAAGTAAACAAGATGCATAAACATAATAAACATCACATGCAATTATATGAAGTAGCGACATGATATGGCCAATATCATATAGCTCCTTCGATCTCCATCTTCGGGGCTCCATGATCATCTTCGTCACCGGCATGACACCATGATCTCCATCATCATGATCTCCATCATCGTGTCTTCATGAAGTTGTCACGCCAACGACTACTTCTACTTCTATGGCTAACGCGATTAGCAATAAAGTAAAGTAATTTACATGGCGTTCTTCAATGACACGCAGGTCATACAAAAAATAAAGACAACACCTATGGCTCCTGCCGGTTGTCATACTCATCGACATGCAAGTCGTGATTCCTATTACAAGAACATGATCTCATACATCACAATATATCATTCATCATTCATCACAACTTCTGGCCATATCACATCACATGACAATTGCTACAAAAACAAGTTAGACGTCCTCTAATTGTTGTTGCATCTTTTACGTGGCTGCAATTGGGTTCTAGCAAGAAAGTTTTCTTACCTACGAATAACCACAACGTGATTTTGTCAACTTCTATTTACCCTTCATAAGGACCCTTTTCATCTAATCCGCTCCAACTAAAGTAGGAGAGACACACCCGCTTAGCCACCTTATGCAACTAGTGCATGTCACCGGTGGAACCTGTCTCACGTAAGCGCACGTGTAAGGTCGGTCCGGCCGCTTCATCCCACAATACCGCTGAAGCAAGAAAAGACTAGTAGCGGCAAGCAAGTTGACAAGATCTACACCCACAACAAAATTGTGTTCTACTCGTGCAATAGAGAACTACGCATAAACCTAGCTCATGATGCCACCGTTGGGGAACGCTGCGTAAAATTAAAATTTTTCCTACGGTTTCACCAAGATCCATCTATTAGTTCATCTAAGCAAGGAGTCATGAGAGAGAGATTGCATCTACATACCACTTGTAGATCGCGTGCGGAAGCGTTCAAGGAACGGGATGATGGAGTCGCATCGCCGTGATCCAAATCACCGATAACCAAGTGCTGGAACGGACAGCACCTCCGCTGCTCAACACACGACGAGGAGCGGATGACGCCTCCTCCTTCTTGATCCAGCAAGGGGAAGGAGACGTTGAGGAAGAAGGCTCCAACAGCAAGACGACGGCGTGGTGGTGATGGAGTGGCAGTTCTCCCAGGCTTCGCCAAGCACACGCGAGGAGGAGAGGTGTTGGGAGGGAGGGCTGCGCCTTGGATTAGGTGTTCAGCCCTCCCCTCGCCCCTCTATTTATAGGGGAAGGGGGAAGGGGGGCGGCCCCCTCTAGATGAGATCTAGAGGGGGGTGCGGCGGCCAGCACTAGTAGAAAAGGGGGCTTTCGGCCAGGCCAGTTTAGCCCATTAGTCCCGGTTCAACCCAGTACCGGGACCAATGGAGCTATTTGCCCTGGTTCGTGAGCCCAGGGGGCCGGCCGGGCCACGTGGGCCATTGGTCCTGCTCGTCTCGACCTTTTGGTCCCAGCCAGGGCGAACTGGGACCAATGGTCTTGGCTCTTGGCCCACCACTATTGGTCCCGGTTGGTGGCATGAACCGGGACCAAAGGCTTCCCTTTAGTCCCGGTTCAAGCCACCAACCGGGGCTAATGGTGCTGCCTATATATAGCCCCTCGCGCAAGAGCAGAGCACACTGCTCGCTTTTTTCCGCCGAGGGGAGAGGGCTTGGTGGTGCTCTAGCTCACCTCCTATGCACACAAGGTGTTCGATGGAATGCCCGAGCCACACTACTTAAGGTTTCTCCTCTCCAAGCTCGACCGCCAAGCTCCATTTTCCTCAATATTTGTCTAGGTTTAGCGGTCCGTCACGCCCCGTCCCCGTCTTCATCACTGTCGATCACCCGCGCCGATCTCATTGCCGGCACCACCGTGGTGAGCCTCTTGTTCTTATCTTCTTTCTGAAAGGAAAAATATTATTACTAGTTTGTTTAGATAGATACTTATATTATTTTCTTACTATTATTATTGCATCTTATATAGTGCGATGGTTTTGGTATCCGCCTCGCCGCCCTCGGCCCCTGCCTATGATTCGGATGTGGTATATATTATCTTTTCATAACTATTGGTTCATTTATTGTTTATGAAAATTATGCCGACCAACGTGACATAGATTTTATTTATCTAGGAGGTTGTTGAACCGAAATTCCAACCGACCCTATTGTCGAGAGGTTAAATTTAGTTGAAGAACAAAACAATTTCTTGAAGGAAAAAATAAAAAACTTGAGGAGGAGAAGATGATATTGGAGTTGCATGTTGCGGATGTCGTCGATGATCACAAGATCAAGATGGATGCAATGCGCTTGAAGATGAGAAAGATTAGAAAATATGCCATTCATACCGAGGCTTGGTATCATTATGCCGTTGGATCAGTTGTTACCTTGGTTGCGATTATCATCGCATTTGTTTTCGCATTGAAATGTTTTACATAGTTTCAATGTATGGTTTAATTAATTTAGATGCTCTGCAGAGCTTTATGTTGTTAGATGAGAACTATGTATGTACTTTGGTTTTTATGTGATGATGAACTTCTATTAATTTGGTCACTTAATTATCTATTCATGATGTTCTGTAATGATTTTTGACACACTTAATTATATATAATGCACGCAGATGAACCGCAATGGATGTACGGTGATGCATACACCTCCGAGTACATTAAGGGCGTGCATGATTTTCTCAAGTGGCTGAGGCAAACAAGCAGAATGGTTTTATGTGTTGTCCATGCCCTATATGTGGGAATACGAAGTCTTACTCGACCGGAAAATCCTTCACACCCACCGCTTTACAAGGGTTTCATGCCACACTATAATGTTTGGACGAGGCACGGAGAAATAGGGGTTATGATGGAAGACGGCGAGGAAGAAGAGTACGATGACAACTATGTGCCCCTGAATACGGTGATGCTATCAACATCAAGATGCACTGACGATGTGCACGATGGTGTCAGAACGGGTTAAGCTGAAGATCAAGAGGAACGAGACGATGTGCCCGATGATGATGATCTCCGCCGGGTCATTGTCGATGCAAGGACACAATGCGAAAGTCAAAAGGAGAAGCTGAAGTTCGATCGCATGTTAGAGGATCACAAAAAGGGTTGTACCCCAATTGCGAAGATGGCAACACAAAGCTCGGTGCACTGCATCGAATTGCTGCAAATTGGAAGGCGTAGAATGCTGTGCTCGATAAAGGATTTGAGAAGCTACTGAAAATAATGAAGAAGAAGCTTCCAAAGGATAACGAATTGCCCGACAAGACATACGCAGCAAAGAAGGTCGTATGCCCTCTAGGATTGGAGATGGAGAAGATACATGCATGCCCTAATGACTGCATCCTCTACCGTGGTGCCTACAAGGATCTGAACGCATGCCCGGTATGTGGTGCATTGCGGTATAAGATCGAACGAGATGACCTGGTGATGTTGACGGCGAGCCTCCTGTGAAGAGGGTTCCTCTGAAGGTGATGTGGTATGCTCCTATAATACCACGGTTGAAACGTCTGCTCGTAAACGGAGAGCATGCCAAGTTGATGCGATGGCACAGTGAGGACCGTAAGAAAGACGGAAGTTGAGAGCACCCGCCGACGGGTCGCAGTGGAGAAAAATCGAGAGAAAGTACTGGGATGAGTTTGCAAAGGACCCAAGGAACGTATGGTTTGCTTTAAGCGCGGATGGCATTAATCCTTTCGGGAGCAGAGCAGCAATCACAGCACCTGGCCCGTGACTCTATGTATGTATAACCTTCCTCCTTGGATGTGCATGAAGCGGAAGTTCATTATGATGCCGCTTCTCATCCAAGGCCCTAAGCAACCCGGCAACGACATTGATGTGTAACTAAGGCCATTAGTTGAAGAACTTTTACAGCTGTGGAATGGAAACGGTGTAATGACGTGGGATGAGCACAAAAGGAGGAATTTGACCTAAAGGCGTTGCTGTTCGTGACCATCAACGATTGGCCCGCTCTCAAGAACCTTTCGTGACAGACAAACAAGGGATACCACGCATGCACGCATCGCTTACTTGACACCGATAGTATATACCGGGAAGCTGCAGGAAGAATGTGTACCGGGCCATCGCCGATTTCTTCCGACCAACCATCAATGTCGAAAGAAAGGCAAGCATTTCAAAGCGAGGCAGATCACCGGAAGAAGCCCGCCATGCATCGGTGATCACGTACTTGCTATGGTCAATGATTTACACGTAATCTTTGAAAAGGGTCCCGCGGACTAGCTGTTCCGAATGACGCCGAGAATCACGCACCCATGTGGAAGAAGAAATCTATATTTTGGGACCTACCCTACCGGAAAGACCTAGAGGTCCGCTCTTGATCGACGACGTGATGCACGTGACGAAGAACCTTTGCGTGAACCTGCTAGGCTTCTTGGGCGTGTATGGGAAGACAAAAGATACACCCGAGGCACGAGAGGACCTGCAACGCTTGCACGAAAAAGAAGGCATGCCTCCGGGCAAGATGAAGGTCCCGCCAGCTACGCTCTTACAAAAGAAGAGAAAGAAATATTCTTTCAATGCCTGCTCAAGATGAAGGTCCCGACCGCTTCTCGTCAATATAAAGGGAATAATAAATATGCCGAGAAAAAGTTCCGTAACCTAAAGTCTCATGATCGCCACGTGATTATGACGCAATCGCTTCCGGTTGCATTGAGGGCTTCTACCGAAAACGTCCGATTAGCCATTGTGAAGCTATGTGCATTCCTCAATGCAATATCTCGTAAGGTGATCGATCCAGAAATCGCATCAACGCTTAAGGAGTGATGTGGCGCAATGTCTTGTCGGTTTGAAGTTGGTGTTCCCACCATCCTTCTTCAATATCATGACGCACGCCCTAGTTCATCTAGTCGACGAGATTGTCATTCTGGGGCCCGTATTTCTACACAATATGTACCCCTTTGAGAGGTTCATGGGAGTCCTAAAGAAATATGTTCAGAATCGTGCTAGGCCAGAAGGAAGCATCTCCATGGGCCATCAAACAGAGGATGTCATCGGGTTTTGTGTTGACTTCATTCCTGGCCTTAAGAAGATAGGTCTCCCTAACTCGCGGTATGAGGGGAGACTGACTGGAAAAGGCACGCTTGGAAGAGACTCAATAATATGCAGGGACGGATATTCTTGGTCTCAAGCACACTACACAGCTTCTACGTAACTCTACCTTGGTGACCCCGTATGTCGATGAACACAAGAACGATCTGCGCCCAAACACCCGGAGCGGTCGACGATCGGATTACATGTGAACACATCAGGACTTTCAGCAGTTGGTTGGAAACACGCCTCGGAGGTGACATCACTGTTTGTAATGAGCTGTACTTGTTGTCCGTGGGACCATCTTCGATCAGTAATGATTTGGAAAGGATACGAGATAAATGGGAATACATTTTACACGATTGACCAAGATGAAAAGAGCACCAACCAAAACAGCGGTGTCCGCTTTGATGCAGCAACCGACAAGGGAAATGACACATATTATGGTTACATAGTAGACATATGGGAACTTGACTACGGAGTAGATTTTAAGGTCCCTTTGTTTAAGTGCAAGTGGGTCAATCTGTCAGAGGCGGGGTGCAGGTAGACCCACAATACGGAATGACAACAAGGATCTGAAAAAATCTTGGGTACACTGACGAACCGTTCGTCCTAGCGAATGATGTGGCACAGGTTATCTATGTGAAGGACATGTCTACCAGACCGAGGAAAAGAAAAGATAAGGAAGCGAATACATCATACAATGAGCCAAAGCGCCACATAGTTCTTTCAGAAAAAGGGACATCCCGGGAGTGGAGGGCAAGATGACATGTCTCAAGAGTATGAAAAGTTTCATGAAATTCCCCCTTCAAAGTCAAGGCTGACCCAAGCATCCTGATAAACGATGAAGATTATCCATGGTTACTACAAGCAATAAGCAAACGACACAAGCGAAGAAAAAGTGAAGACTTTCTCCCGCAACTATTATGATGATACCATGCCAACTTTGTAACAGACGAGTATGATACCATGCCAACTTTGTAACAGACAAGAATTAAAAAATAAAGCAAAAAACAAAAACTAAATAATGCAGAAAACATAACAAAAAACTGAAAAAAAAATAAAAATAGCAACAATAAGTATTTTGTTGTAAGTAGAAACAAAATAAAATAAATAAAGCAACAAAGAAAACACAAAAAGAGTTTTCAAATTTGAAAACTAATGCCACTAACACAAAGTTTATAATTTTAATGAAACTAAAAGCAAAAAGACTTAAAAAAATAAAGCAAACAACAACCAAAACTAAATAATGCAGAAAAAATGTAACAAAAAACTGAAAAAAAATAAAATAGCAACAATAAGTATTTTGTTGTAAGTAGAAACAAAATAAAATAAATAAAGCAACAAAGAAATCAAAAAAGAGTTTTCATATTTGAAAACTAATGGCACAAACAGAAAGTTTATAATTTTTCTAAAACTAAAAGCAAAAAAGAATTAAAAAATAAAGCAAAAACCAAAAGAAAAATAAACCAAAACCAAAATAAACTAAATAAAGCAAGAAATAAAACAAAAAACAAAAAAAGTGCCACCCTCTTTGGGCCACCACACGGCTGAATACGACTAGAAACCCTCAGGCCGTGATTCAGCCCGCTGAAGGCCCAAGAGGCCCACAGCACAGATTGCGTAGTTAGGCCCGAAAGCCTGCTTTTAGAGAGGAGCTCGAGAGGGAAGCCGCACCGCACCTTATAAACAGTGCAGCTCCCTCTCAACTAGCGAGGTGGGACTAAACTTTGGGCGCAGGCAACCTGTGACCTTTGCTCCTGCTGGTGGCACCAACCGGGACTAAAGGTGGCATTGGTCCCGGTTCGTTGGTGCCACCAACCGGGCCCAAAGGGCGCCGCTTCCCGCCCTTTGGGCTGCCGAAAATTGGCCTTTGCTCCCGGTTGGTGGCACCAACCGGGACTAAAGGGGGGCATTACTCCCGGTTTGTGCCACGAACCGGGACCAATGCTCTTTCTATATATACAGGACTTGTGAAAATTTCACATCTCCCTCGCCTCCCTAGCCAGTTGCCCCCGCCGCCAGGCTGCCCAAATCGTGCGCTCCTGCCGTCGCCACGCCGCCGGCCGCCATCCCTGCCTCCCTGCCCTGCCCCGCGCCCGAGCCCACGCTGCCGCCGCCCGTGCCCCTGCCCGTCCCGAGCACGCACGGCCGCCGCCCACGCCCCATGCCGCCGCCACTGCCCTCGCCCGTCCCGAGCACGCACAGCCGCCTGCACCCACGCCGGCTGCCGCCTGCGTTTCGCCCCATCCTCGAAAGCACGCACGGCCGCCTCGCGCCCCACGCCGCCGCCTCGTGCCCTCGCGCCCGCCCGCCTCACCATTGTCGCTGCCGGGCGCCTCGCCTCCCACCCGCCTGCCTCGACGCCGCCTCCTCCCTGCTCGTCCGGCTCCGCGACCCCTTTCCTCCTGTCCCCTCGTCCTCTTCATATAATTTTTTTCATATAATTTTTTTTCATATGCATATGTTGATTATATGGATGGATGGATGATTATATGTTCATTATACATATGGATGGATGGATGATGTATGCATGCTTTTTAGGCAGATTTTATGTTCATTATATGTTTATAATTTTTAGGCAGATTTTATGTTCATTATATGGATGGATGGATGATTATATGTTTATATGGATGGATGGATGATGTATGCATGCTTTTTAGGCAGATTTTATGTTCATTATATGTTCATAATTTTTAGGCAGATTTTGTGTTCATTATATGGATGGATGGATGATTATATGTTTATATGGATGGATGGATGATGTATGCATGCTTTTTAGGCAGATTTTATGTTCATTATATGTTCATAATTTTTAGGCAGATTTTATGTTCATTATATGGATGGATGGATGATTATATGTTCATTATATGGATGGATGGATGATGTATGCGTGCTTTTTAGGCAGATTTTATGTTCATTATATGTTCATAGGCAGATTTTATGTTCATTATATGTTCATAATTTTTAGGCAGATTTTTAGATTTTTTAGGCAGATTTTTAGAATTTTTTGTGTATGTATGTTATGTTTATATGTATGTATGTATGTTCATATGTATGTATGTTTATATGCAAAGCATATGCAAAGAAAATGTATGAATGGACATATGCAAAGAAATATGTATCTATGGTCATATGCAAAGAAAATGTATGTATGTATGTTCATATGAAAGAAAAATGTATGTATGTATGTTCATATGCATATGCAAAGAAAATGTATGTTCATATATATGATGATATGTTCATATAAAAAGGAAAATAAGAAGAGGAAGAAAGGAGAAGAAGAGGAGAGGAAGAAGAGGAGAAATAAATAAGAAGAGGAAAAAAGAAGAAAAAGAAGAGGAGAAGAAGAAAGGAATAGAAGTCTATTCCTTTCTTCTTCTCCTCTTTTTTTTTCTCTTCTTTTTATTGCGTCGTTGTATATGTATCGAGGGTGTCGAGGATCGCCGAGGGGTCGAGGGTCGGGAACTAGGGTAGAGGGTCGAGGGTCGTTAAGGGGTCAAGGGTCGAAGGTTTCTGTGGTCGAGGGTTCCTATAGTGTCAAAGTATTGAAGAAATCCATGGCTTCATCATTAGCCGGAAGTAACCATGGCATGATGGTACGAAGTCCTCCAAAGTTGTTCTGGAATGGAGTCCCGGATAGGATAATTTGCCTTTTTGTACGAATCTCGGCAAAGGGCTTTCAAATAACGATATTAGGAAGGTTCTTGCTGAACTTTGTACCGTAAAGTGAATTATCCTATCTGGGACTCCGCTCCAAAACAACTTTGGAGAGCTTCGCACCATCATGCACCACATTTTCGCCTAATGATGAAGACATGGTTTTGTTGAATCCTTTGACACTAGGCAACCTCCCACCCCTCGGCGATCCTCCACCCTTGACCCTCGACCGCTCGGCGATCCACGACCCTCTACCCTACATGGCGTCGATGCCCACGTCACTTGTGGGACATAGATGTAGTGTTCAACGCCGACCCCTCCCGATAGCTTCAACACGTGAGGCGATATTACCCCTCCTAGCTTGAAGCGTTCTCGAGGCCACCCCTAACCCTTGAAGCGTTGTCGAGGCCACCCCAAACCCTAGAGAAGCAGCGTCGAGGCCACTAATATGATTCCTTATTGTGATTAGCTAGCTAGTTCTCGTTTGCCACTAATATATCCATATCTGTCATGTTTGAATAATAATTGCCATGTTGTACAAAATTTGTAGAAACTATGGACACCACCCGAGACGAAGCACAAGAAGCGTTGTTGAGGGACATAATCGTACGAGGAAGTGATGCCGTCTCCTCGATGATGTTTCTCAACGTCAACGATGGTCTGGAAGAAGAGGGTGAAGAAGCAGCTGGCTATGATTTACATGGCTCCGATGACCCAATGCCGGTGCAAGAAGGAGAGGGAGAAGAAGTAGACCGATAGGACGGCTCGGTGATCACCAAACCGAGTCCGCCAGGTATATATATTAGTTAAGTCTGTCCGACTAGCTCCGTCTTTGTTTTGGTATGTACACATATTAATTAACTCTCGCCTTTGTTCTTTTTCTAGCCCTCCGGATCGAGCACAACTTCGTAAAGAGACGATGCCCAAGAAAAGTTGAGCTCGGATGAAAAGTTTGAGATCATAGAAATCGCGCGACGGCCAACCGATTGAACCCTACCGGACAAAGAAGGCATTTGTTGCTCGGTCAGGGGTTCTGTTAGGGACAAGATCCCGATCAGCATCCACCAATGGTATAAGCCTAAGAACGAAGACCCTGAGGTGTCTTGTGTCAATGATATGCAGAAAAATGATCTTTGGACTGAGCTGAAGTCAAATTTTACCCTACCGCTAGAGGATGATCCGGAGAAGCCAGTAATAGAGCTGGGAAACAAAGGATGAAAGAACGACGAGCTGGGAAACAAATTGCCCAGCTCGGCGAACAAGCGAAGAAATCGTGTCCCCCCGCTCAAGGTGCCTGCTAGCGACATCGTCGATCCGAGGATGGTGCCCGGTTATGGCAATCCTGCAGATTACCTGCCCGACGATGTACATTATGATTTCTTGGAGGTGCAGATACAAAGATACGATGCGGGAAGCCTCTCGTCAAAGATGAAAGCTCTCTATCAACGATGATGCGAAGATTGCATGATTGGTACATGAAAACCTGCAAAGAGTCTGATGGGAGGAGTACTTTGTATGTGAGAGTTAAAAAGGAGCATGAGCTCCTTGGAATTGAACTGTGGCCTATTCCATTTGAGGAGTTCTATCAGTTTTTCAATCAATTGGCCCTCGATAAAGCAATGGTCACCTGCTACTGTCTGTAAGTAGTACTACTTCTATCATTAAGTATCTCTATATAACTCAGCTCTTTCATTGCATGTATTTATAAATATCCTCACTATATTATGCAGATTGAAGATCGCCAAATGAAGAAAAGACAAGTGGGTGATATTGGGTTCATTAACACATATCTCATAGATGCAAATGAGGTTAAATATCGTCGATTTAAACCGAGGCCAACTTGCTACGATCGTTGGAAATAAATGAACACAAAAATATAATACTCTTTCCTTACAACTACAAGTGAGTGTTACTGTCTTGTGGCATATTCGGTTTCCTTATTAGTCCAAGGTTATAGTAATGTAATATTGATGAGTTATGCATGCGCAAGCAGGTACCACTATATTCTCCTAGAGATTAAGCTTGAGCAGGGAGTAGTAACTGTCTTAGACTCGAGACGAAAAGATCCCAAGGAGTATGCGGACATGACTGAAATGCTCGAGAAGTAAGTTAAATCGATGATTATCCACCATATCAGCAACTCTGTTCATTTCTGATATCAAGTAATTGTTTTCTTTGTATGGCAGGGCTTGGGGAAAATTCACCAAAAAAGCTCCGGGACTACCGAAGAAGCTGCAATTTAGACACCAAAGTAAGTACTATATAGTAGCATATTCCACGCCAAGATCTCCTAGTGATTCAAGCGCTAGTTTCATCAATACCATTTAGCATGCTTGCTAATTATCAGTTTGATTGACCTCTGTTTCTTGTAAAGTGGTTGTGGCAGGAAGAAAGGAATGATTTCTGTGGATACTATGTTTGCGAGTCCATCCGCCACACGACCTGTGAGAGGGGCTACTCCGACAAACAATATGAAGTGCGTAAATAAAAATATTCACAATTTTATTTTATTACCATCATTTGTGTTGAGTTTCATTCATTCATATATATATATGTATTGACCCCTTCTTAAAATTAGATGTTTCGGATGCGGGATGAACTACTAGCACCAGATCGCCTGCGAGCAATTCAAGAGGAATTGGCGGCATTCTTTCTTGACCACGTGATCGCTGAAGACGGAGAATATTATGTGGACCACACGTCCGTATTGTAAAAGATAATTATTGTATATATGTAGCCGGTAGTGTCGGATAGATATACGAGAACTTGTTGTTCGACCAATCTCGGAGAAGGAGAGGTGGTCGATATCACTTCTCTGTATGCATATATGTTCATGACGATCTTCTGTTTGCTTAATTACTAGCTAGCTAGCGTGTCTAGCTAGTCCTCTCTATAATGCATGTATATTACGTAGCGTCGATCAAGCACGGAAAAAAGAGAAGACACTTTTCTCTATTAATTAGCTAGCTATAGCACAATATATGAAACACCTAAATTAACCCCCCAAAACCCCCCAACCCCCCCCCCCCCCTTTCAAAAAAAACAAAAACCACAGCCATAGAAATGCTGACGCGTGGATGCCTATTAGTCCCGGTTGGTGCCACCAACCGGGACCAAAGGCCCTCCCGCACAGGCTCACGGACAGGCCACGTGGAGGCCATCAGTCCCGGTTCTCGATTGAACCGGGACTAAAGGGCCAGGTATTAGTACCGACCTTCATGAACCGGGACTAAAGGCCCTCACCAACCGGGTCAATAGGCCCCTTTCTACTAGTGCGTGGAGGGGGCTTGCCCCTGCCAAAGGGGCGCCCCACTAGGGTTCCCCCAACCCTAGGCACATGGGCCCAAGGGGGGGGGGCGCCCAGCCCTCCAGGGGCTGGTTCCCTGCCCCTTGTGGCCCATGAGGCCCTCCGAGAGGGGTGGCCCCTCCCGGTGGACCCCCGGAACCTCTCCGGTGGCCTCGGTACAATACCGATATGCCCCCGAAACTTTCCGGTGTCCGTATGACAACTTCCCATATATAAATCTTCACCTCCGGACCATTCCGGAACTCCTCGTGACGTCCGTGATCTCATCCGGGACTCCGAACAACATTCGGTAATCACATACAAGTCTTCCTAATAACCCTAAGCGCCACCGAACCTTAGGTGTAGACCCTACGGGTTCGGGAGACAGCAGACATGACCAACGACTCTCCGGTCAATAACCAACAGCGGGATCTGGATACCCATGTTGGCTCCCACATACTCCTCGATGATCTCATCGGATGAACCACGATGTCGAGGATTCAAGCAACCCCGTATACTATTCCCTTTGTCAGACGGTATGTTACTTGCCCGACATTCGATCGTCAGTATCCCAATACCTCGTTCAATCTCGTTACCGGCAAGTCAGTTTACTCGTACCGTAATGCATGATCCCGTGACCAGACACTTGGTCACATTGAGCTCATTATGATGATGCACTACCGAGTGGGCCCAGTGATACCTCTCCGTAATACGAGTGACAAATCCCAGTCTCGATCCGTGTCAACCCAACAGACACTGTCGGAGATACCTGTAGTGCACCTTTATAGTCACCCAGTTACGTTGTGACGTTTGGTACACCCAAAGCACTCCTACGGTATCCGGGAGTTACACGATCTCATGGTCTAAGGAAGAGATACTTGACATTGGAAAAGCTCTAGCAAAACGAACTACACGATCTTGTGCTATGCTTAGGATTGGGTCTTGTCCATCACATCATTCTCGTTGTCAACGACATCTAATGTCCATAGTCAGGAAACCATGACTATCTGTTGACCAACGAGCTAGTCAACTAGAGGCTTACTAGGGACGTATTGTGTTCTATGTATTCACACGTGTATTACGATTTCCGGATAATACAATTATAGCATGAATAAAAGACAATTATCACGAACAAGGAAGTATAATAATAATCCTTTTATTATTGCCTCTAGGGCATATTTCCAACAGTTTCCCGGGGCCCGAAGCTGTCTAAATCCTTGTCTTATGTTGCGTCTCTCGATTCCGCTCAACCCCTCTCAAGCTACCACATAGATGCGTTGGCCTCGCTACTAAGTCCTGACACTAAGGACATCTGCCGTGACAAAACCACGACATAAAGGTTGTAATTACATACAAAAGGTTGTAAAACAACAATCTTGAAGGCCAGGAAAAATAAAATCGAAGTTCCAAATTCATATTGGAAATTTTGACACGATGGAGTAACTTTGAGGAAGCATTCCTAAACAATTTTGTAGAAAAGAAAAGAAAATAGGGCAATCACTAGCATGCATGCCAAAAAACTCACAAAAATTGCATACTTTCCACAGTCAGGTTCTGACATGAATGAAACTTTCTTCTGGGCGTAGGATCCTAATGACTTGTTAGCGGCATTGAGTGATTGAGCCAACTGCTGATGCGCCCGAGGGGAAAAAGAAGCGCCGAGGCCGCCTGAGGACTCACCGCTTGGTGCTTGCTGGTTGCTTCCGGTCTTGGGCGAGGCTGCGGAGATGGGTCGGCGAGACGGCGGAAGGCAGCGGCCGCGCCAGAGAATGGGGTCCGTGGTGGAAGAGGGGCGGCGGGGTTTTGGACTGGGCCGTGTTATTGGAGCGTGCCTGGAATAGAAGAAAAATGAGCATGCTTTCTTTTGCACGGAAGAAGTCCAATTTTCAACATTATTCAACACCCTTTGAAATTTCAATAAAAGAAAAGACCTTGGAAGTTTAGAATGATGTAGAAAAATAGGCTTTGGATTTCGAATGTGATTAAGACTGGTTTACAGTGTTTATTTGTCCATGGCGTCACTGTGGTGTGCAAGGCCATGAATCAGTCTCTGTTTTTCCTATCTTGAGAATCGATACTGTCATTTGTCTTAGAACTTTTGGGCGTTCCGTTCAATTATATACCGTCTCGGGCATGACCAGTTCAGGATCAGGAGGATGAACTTGAACACCCATGGGCATCACCCATGCTGTCAATGCTGCTGCGGGTCTCTTCTTCTAAGCAATTTGTATACTTTATCAAAATCTTCTAAGCCTTGTGCCTTTTATATAAAAAAACTTCTGAGCGGCAAGCAGAACTGAAACCGCCACAACGTTTTATTCCCACTGAAATGCCCCCCACAGATCTGCAAGTGTTATGTAGTGCGGCGGGCAGCATTGTAGCAGTCTCACAGCTTCACACCATCATTTCTGAATATTTGCATGCATCAGGAGGATGAACTGACCAAGTAGTTCCACACACAGGTGCATGCCCAGAGTATCCATCATGTTCTACTCAAGGAAAAAAAATAGGGCGCTACAGCAAAATAGCGCTAGCCTCAAAATATGGTATTAGCGAGTTGTTGTATACTAATTTATTTAGCGGGACAATTCTCAACACGCTATAGCATTGCTATTAGCGACGCTATGACGCGCTATTTTTTCAGTGGTTCTACTTAATCTGCAGTTTTCCAAATTAAGCGAGCATAACTTCGACAAGAGTTGACAGGCTGAAAAGGCAAGTTCTACAATGTTCGCACGAGTGGCACGAAAAGACAACAATCCAGTATGGTACATCACATAACAACAGCTTAATCCAACTCAAAAAGGAAAGTACAGCACTGATGCCATAAATTGTAAAACATAGAATGATTCACCCTCTGACCCTTAACTGCTAAAGCTGGAATTTTGCCATAGTATGGCACATAGAATAGGCTGCGATATTTTCGGGTGAAGCTTCTTGGAATCTTTTGGGACTGCGAGCGTTTACCAGTACTGATGCTAGCTGAGATGATCTTATTACCAATTTTCTCCTCAAGGATAACCAGCTCCCTCTCTAGGTCAACGGCCATGATTTTATATTCGAAAAGCCAGTATCCTTCACGGTCAGTGCGGAGAAAAATGTCTCTGCCAAATATATCAACCATACTTACACGATGCCTCACCGCCCACCCATCAGGGACTTCCAAACTCCAAATCCGTATTGCGCAGCCATCAAATTCTTGTTTCGCGTAGCATAAGACACCCGAAGACTGACAAATACATCCATTAGAACAGAAAGTCATGTTGGACCTATTCGGATATCCTGGCAGCTGAATGATCCTATGATCGAGCCACTCCGTACTTCTATCAGGTGCGTCAAGCGCCAGAATTTTATGAGCCAATAGGTGCTTCACGTACAACACCCCATTTACAAAGAGCGAATCACCTTCAAATCCATCTCCATATTCCCAAAGACAACTAGACCACCAAAGACAACTAGACCACGTGGAATCCTCAGAGAAAAATACCTTAACTTCAGTGGAGGTTCCAATTATATGAGGGTTCAGGACCGCGCTCGACTGAAATTTGAAGACATAGAAGTGTTGAGACCATAATGGATCAAAACACAACTTGAGATTAGCCGAAAAGACCGATGGTCCAGGTTCAGTATCTGGAAGTGCCATCCACTCTTGAGTTGCTGGATTGCACACAATAGCGTTGGAAATTTCTTCAATTATATTTTTCTGATAACAAAGAAGTAGGCCATTGCAGCAACCCCGAAGCAGTATTGGGTATTATAACATGGCACAAAGCTAAGTGTTATGTCAATTTCCTTGTCACTTGAGGGCAGTCTGGCGAGATGGATGCCACTGCCAAGAGAGGAGGCAAGTCTGCCACGCTCAAATTTCTGGTACAAGAGACCAGTGGGAGTTCTTGGGAACTTTTGTCGGTAGTATGGATGAGATGAGAAGGCAAACCAAGACTTGCAGACACATTTGAAGCGGCACAAGGACTTCAACGGCAGTCGAGACAGGATGTCCACCACCAGCTCAATAGGTAGTACACATGTGGACATCCCCAATCTATGATCTGAACTTATCTGCGCCAAAAGAAAAGAAAAAAATAGATGATATAAAACTGGGGAACAATAAAGTACGTGTGTAAACACCATCTGAACCCAAAAATTAAAACTCAAGCAAAGTTCCACCCTCCAAAAAACAATGAATGCACATTTTTCTGTAGGTCCCGTTCAATGCTTAAATTAGTCAACAAGTGGGCCTTGAAACATTTTTTATCATGTTCATGCCTTATGACAATGACACGGTTGTGTATATGAAAGAACATATTTCGTATGGGCTTATGGCCTACACTGAGTGAGTCACAGGGATTCACTATGAAAGAACAGATCTGGTATGGGCTTATGGCCTATGATGAGTGGGTCACAGGGATTCATCGTTTGGTTGACACAGGGAAACTGCTATCTAGTAGTTATGTGCAAGATCAAAATGAAATCACTATAAGTTTTTTTCAATGATTACATCGCCATCCATTTCACAACTATTCGGCAATGGTGACAACATAATACACATGTTGCTATAATGCACCTTGAAAAACAATGTGATGTGATAAAAAGGGAAAAGAAAGTACCTTCAGGATCTATAATCCTAACGACCTATCAGACGCCGTCAGAAGAAGCTGAGATAGGTGCTAACTTGTGAGATAAGCCAGGGAAAGTCAAGAATATCATCGTATCCATCCTTAGTGCGACTGACCAACAGAAACAAACTCATCAGACATCAGATCATGTATATGCTCCTAACCGCGACTTCCTTTGGCATCACGAAGACGACAGGATGAGGGAAATCCGTCAATTTACAGGATGGCACACCAACTGGCAAAACGGATGGCGTTGAGATCTAGGTTGCATCTGCGACGAGCTCAGATTAGAAACAACACGAGGACAAATATGCGGCGTAGACACCGAGGAGAGGAAGAGAAACGGGAGCTCACCGCGTAATGGTTGCTTCGGGTCGTCGGCGAGTACGGTCGGCCAGGCGGCAAGCAGAAACGAGGCTGCGGAGGTGAGGGACGCTGCTTCGGTGCCTTAAGGCACCTCCTGCCTTTGGGCCTATGACAGGTGGGCCTAGCAGGTGGCTGGCCCACCTGTCATAGACTCAAAGGCAGGTGCCTTTAAGGCACCCAAGCTCTGTCCGGAGGTGAGGCAGCAACGCAGGATTTGAAGGTGGGCGCAACGTAGTGCCTAGAGAGAAGGGGGATAGGTGAGGATGTGTTGAATCTGAATCAAGGGAAGAAGTAAAGCGAATGCTCGAGGCCCTTCTACTTCTAGAGATAAAGGGATAAGGGAAAGCACGCGGGACCACATCGACACATGTTTTGCATGTGAGGTGGCTGACGCCAGCGCTTTTGTCACCCCACCGAACAAAATTATTTTCTTTTAGAAAAAGTAATACTTGAAAACAACGTTGGGAGTCGCTAGGGTGATATTTTCTCCGCCGGCTATCTCTCCAGCCATCCATTGTACTTAAAATGGTAATTTTTGGATCCCTATCGTTGTAACACTAAACACCCAAATATGAAATAGTTAGAATATTTTCCCCCATGAACCCATAAAAATTTATTCATAGAATTGCAACATTTAAAACATGCCCACAAAAAATATAGGACATAAAAAAGGGTCAAAATAGCATGAACACGGGCAGCATGAAAAATCAATGTAAGAATATACAAGCACAACACATACAATAACGAAGAAAACATTTGTAACATAATTGCAATCCCTTCGTGACAGAAGTCTGGAGTCCTTTACAAAATCTCGTTCATGTTTATGCAGTAAACAACCTATGCGCAAAAAAAATCCACTTAACGCATGTCCGACCAACTGAAAGGATCGAAGTCTCAAAGATATCAAGAGGGGTATTGAATAGGCAACTATAAATTAATTTTAGGAAGTGTGGAATTGTAAGTTCACTACCATGAAACTATGTGATTCATACTATATGACAAGGGAGCTCTAGCAAGAAATATTAAACAAGGTAAACAAGCTACAATTGCACTAAGCATAAATCAACTAAGAGGGTATAAATAATCAAAATGGGACCACAGAAAGACTACGATATTGCTTGAAGTTTAAGTCCTTGGGGTTCTAATCTCCATTGGAGATACGTGGGACACCAAGGCACCAACAACCCCAGAAACATAGCGTTACTCTCCTTGAGCTTTGGCCACGAATCCGAGCTCAACCACTAAGGGCAGAGCTTGAAGTAATTTTCGGCCTTCACAAACTATCCTTGGAATAATCCACAGCATGGAAGATCCCAGGAGACTCCAACCTTCTAAGAGTCCCCAGAAATCCCACAGAAGTTGAACAGCTGACGCTCCTATGTTTAAACAGACATTTAGAAGAACTCTACAGTGAGGGAAAGGGTGAAGAGAACCTATGATTGAGTACCCTCTACCAGATCTTCCCACATTGGCCAAAGGAACGGAAAGCCAGCCTAATTCACTTACATTCTGGACAAGTAAAAGATGGACTGCAGAGGATACACAGACCTAAACAAGGCATTTTGTACATGGTCAGCTGCAGCGAGCAGCATTGAAACACTCACAACTTCAGTAGTAGTTCCTACTGAAATGATAGGTTTTGTGCAGCTTCAGTAAGTTCCTTCAGTGAACAGCATAAGTTAGATAATAGTTGACCGGCCGAAAAGACAAGTACTACATACATTTCACACGACCGACACACAACCAACAATCTAGTTCGTAGGAATAGGATTTTTTTTTTTTTGAGGGAAGGCCCATAGGAATAGGAATTCTGTTGCCTAAAACAGAGAGAGCGAGAAAGATGGGCTCGATCGGATACGTTCGCGGCATCCCCTGCCATCCAGATTCTTCGTCCACTATGCCCACGACTCAGCTCCACATCATGCTTGATCCACTAATAATCACGGAGTTGTCTCAAAAAAAAATCACGGAAGGCTCGCACACAAAAATTTGTGGGCTCATGCACCTCCTACCTTATTTGCATGGGGCTAAGAAAACGCTAAGGCCCCGCAAAAAAAATGCTAAGGAAAAAACAACAAAAAGGTGCACAAGGTCTCGCACCGGACGTGTCATGAGCTTCTGCCTCCCGGAGGACCCTGGCGCGTGCACGTTGCTGCTGCCGACCGGTGTGCCGTTCGTGGCCGCGACGGCTCGCTCCGGTGCCTCCCGGTCACCGCGCAGGAGCTCACGACCACCTCCTCCATGTCCCGCCTCCACTTGCCAGTCCTCTCGGTCCGGCCTGGGCTTCGCCGTTGCCGGTCCGGTCCCTAAAAACAGGACGGCCAGGCTGGTCAGTCCGGTCCGGTCCATTCCGCCAGTGGCCGGTCCAAATGACGGCTCGGTCGGGGATCAGATCAGCCCGGACCGTGCACACCCTATAAGGGCCCGAGCTTGACTCAAATTTGAAGACATAGAAGTGTTGAGATCATAATGGATGAAAACACAACCTGACAATAGCAAATGAGATGGCTAGTCCAGGTTCAGTATGTGGAAGTGCCATCCACTCTTTAGTTCCTGGATTGCACACGACCGCGTCGGAAATTTCTTTATAGTGTGTGTATCACCATGATAACAAAGAAGTAGGCCATTGCTGCAGTCCCTAAGCTCTAAGGGATGCCGACAACATGGCACAAAGCCAAGTGTTGTATCAATATCCCTATCACTTGAGGGAAGCCCCGCAAGATGGATGGCAGTGCCATGCTCACCTTTTTGGTAGAGGAGACCGACGGGAGTTCTTGGGAGCTTCTGGCGGTAGTGCGGATCAGATGAGAAGGCAAGCCAAGATTTGGAGACACATGGCAAAAGGACTTCAACGGCAGCCGAGACAGGATCTCCACCACAAGGTCGTGAGGTGGTAGTACGGCTGTGGTCAACCCCTCACAAGGTTATCTCAGTTTTTTTTTTGGTTGTTGACAACACTCCTTTGAGCTTATTTAGCAGATGAATTTATATCTGCATCAAAAGAGAAGAAAATAAATGATATAAAACTGAGAAACTTAGTGTCTATGCAGAACTACAAGAAGTAGTGATACCCATAAATTAACGATTAACCGGAATGAGCAAATTACTAGATTGAAGCTGAGACCAGCACTTGATAATTGGTAAACATTGACTCCATGCCCAAAATATCGATGTAGGATTGTGGATGCCATTTGAACTGAAATACGATCCAGCTTTCACACTAAAAACGATGACTAAATTTATATTGTTGGTCCCCTTCTAACAATAGCTCTTGCAGTTTACACCAGAATTTGTAAATGAGGATTGAGGAAAGTTTTGAAGCATATTTTTGTACTGGCTTATGGCATACGCTGAGTGTGAGTGGGTCACAGGGATTCATAGTTATGTGCAAGCAATAAAATTACTAAGTTTTTTCCAATGATTGATTCGACATCCATTTCATAACAAGCCAGCAACAATGAAAACATAATGCACGTGTGTTGCTTGGGCGAATAGCTCCTGTGCGACATCTTTGAGATGAATTGGATGATGTGCGACGTAGTTGACGGAAATATCTCTAGTGCGTCCTATTTGCAGCCAACAATAACTCCAATGCGACATGGCCCTGTTTAAGCATGAAATGCAAAACACAAGGGGTTAGTGGTTTGAGTTATGACACGCGGGACCCATCAGTTATCCACATGAATGTGGGACCCACCACTTACTCACATGCATGTGGGACCCACAACTTATCCACATAAGCATGCCCGTGCTCATCCCGCTAATCAATGTGCCCTGACCCGAGCCATCCACGAGCCCGAGCCAGCCCACCCCCCATTGCCTGCCCTTCCCCTTTCCCCTTTCCCCCACCTTGTTCTTCCTCTTTTCCGGCAACGAAGCGCACCGCCGGCGAGTGCGCCGCCGGCAATAATGTCTAGCTCAACTTCGGCCTCCCGCCAATCATGGCCGCAGTACGGCCCAGTGCCGTTGACAAGATGCCCCGATTGTCCGCACATGGAGCCTCTAAAGCGTTTGACTTGTGTGAAGGAGGAAAATGGCAACCGTGGGCGCGAGTTCGTCAAATGCTTAAGCAGGCCACAGCCGGGGCAGGTTAGATCCGTGCAGCTTATCTAAATTCTCCCGATTTCTTTATTTTTTGGAGCTCATTTGGGCGGTGGATCTGATCTAGGGTTCATGCCGCCGTTGACCCCTGTTTACTCTGTTTTGTCAGGTTCTGAAGAAATGTGGACATTTCAAGTGGCTCGATGAGTACGTTGAGAGGTTGAAAATGCACGCTTCAACACAAGAGCTCAATTTCAATTTTGGGGGGCAGCTTGGCACTACTAGGAGAAGGCCTACTAATGGTGGACCTAATTTGGCCATTAATGGCGTATTAGTGGTGCGCCATTAGTGCCACGCCATTAGTATATTTTACTAATGGCGCACCACTGGTGCGCCATTAGTATCTGGTATACTAATGGCGGACCTCAGATGCGCCATTAGTATATACAACAGTGTGCCATTAGTATGCCTGTGGGGCCATGTATACCAGTGCTTTGGCATACTAATGGCGCACAACAACAAGATGCGCCATTAGTAACCCGGCATACTAATGGCGCACTGTTTAATGATGCGCCATTAGTATCCTTTGGCATACTAATGGCGTATCGTGATGTAATGCGCCATTAGTATGAATATTAGGTTTTTTTAATTTTCTGTTTTTGCACAGGTTACAAAATGTATAATTGGACAAAATATAGACAGCACACATCAACAACAGATTCATCGAATACAATAGAAGATTAGTCTCTGAATACAATTCATCATATTAGTCTCCGAATACAATTCATCATATTAGTCTCCGAATTGAAAAGACCAAACAAAGATAGAACATTATATTACAAGTCTCGAGACCGCGAGTAGCGAAGTTTGTCTTCACATTACAAGTCGATATCGATCATCTAAACTACCATCACATAGAAGAGAGCTGCGGTCATCACGATGAGCATCATCACGATGAAACTTCGTCTTCATCCGGTTCCTCCAACGCTCCCTCCCTCTCCCGCTAGATAGCGGGCGTATCTAGATTCGCCTCGGCCCTAGTGGTGTACCCTTTGTAATCTGTTACCGCTGAATCGGTGAACCTGTCTCCGACACTCCTCCCAGTCATCGTAGACTCCGGGAACCTTACCCTTGTACACGACATACGCACGGCATCGCTATGCACTAGCCAAACGTAAACGTTAGTACCAATTCACAGACAATACATAAGCAATATATAAGTATGCAATGTAACGATCGGAAGAGAAAAGCAAGACATTAATAGCATCGATTACATCTAAGTTGAACGACTCTCGAAACCAAAGAGACATACTACAAGTTCATTAAAGTTTAATTACAACATGAGCCAATCGATGTTTGAGAACTAGACACAAGATCACCGCTTTCGACTCGACTCAAGGGACCGGAGCATGGATGAAGCCGCCGCTCTATCGTGGGAGTCATGAAATAACGGGCGTTGTCAGCCTGCATTTGTAGCATTGTGTCGATGTCACCGTTGGACGGTTGATTTCGAGGTAGAACTGCCCGAGGTACGAAGGACATCTTGATGGATGATTTCCGCAAACTCATTTGGATGCGAAAGAATTCTTGTCGATGTCCGCATCCGGGATTGCCGACACGCCGCGGCCCAATCTTTGAGTTTACTCGGTAGCGAAGTTGATGATGGTCCCGCACGATCGCCGCATGTGATGGATGGCGTAGTAGGCACCTTCTGACCGCCAGCGGCTGCTTGACGCAGCGTAACGTCAGATTGTGGGAGAACACGTGCTTGTCGTGCTTACGAATAGGCCTGGTGAAGGTGCCTCCAGATTTGGCGTGGCCGGGAGAATATCATCAAGAACCTTCTTGACATTTGTGTAGTCTACGTTGGTGACGGTCCGGTCGAAATACGTGGCCATGGAATATTTGGGGCTTAGGAGGATGAGCGTGCAATGTGTCACCGCAGAAAACACGGAATGTTAAAAGAAAACGATCGAAATCTAAGAATTCATATGTTACGGGCGGTTGAGGGAGGACTTACTCGGGAAAGTAAGGCACGAGGAAGTTATCCTTATCTTGGTTTGCCATAATGACGCCTTCGAGGTAAGAACTTCGCGACTTGCGGTCCCAGCGCTGCCCAAGATCTTGGCACGCATGTAGAAGGGGTCGACTATCACGATGTCCGGGTCTTGTCGCAAATGATCCGCATCTCCATACTCAGCGAAAATAGCCGAACGAAGGTGTAGTGCAGCGGATGAAGGTTCAACATAGCGTGGATGTCATCAAACCGCAGGACGATCGACGCCCGATGGAGTTATCCACAAAGCCCTTGCCCTCCGCACCTTGGCCGAAAATCGGGTATGCCACATCCTTCTCTCTCGAGACGCCGCTTCTCCAAAGAAAGAACATTGTCATGCAGACTCCAGATAGCACAGGTTGCAAGATTGAGCATATTTGTCGGTAGCATCGCCCTACCCGCCACATGCACCCTCCTTGAGATATCCTTAGGTGAAGGTGGCCCGTCCGAGCACGGATAATTACTCGGTGCCGGTGGCTCGCACCCTTGTTAGTCTTTCTTTTGCGTGCCTTCTTCTTCTCCTGTAATGGGACCGAGTTCTGCTCACAGACCGCCTTCTTGAGTGTGTTGGGGCTGATAATATTTCGCACCACGCCTACCTGAGGCTCGGTGAAGTCGGCAGCTGGAGGCGTCTCCTGAGAGCTGAACGGCAGACGACGCCTGTTGCAACTTGGCTTCTCCACGGTACCAGCTAGATCGCGCACGTCTTTTGTTGGGTTGGGTTCTTGAGAAGGAGGCCCCATGAAGTCTCCATCGTACCCATGATCGGCAAAGTACTGATCGACGTTGCCAAATGTATCGTCGTCATCGCTGCTTACGATCCTGTGCCATATGCATGTTTGGATCCATGGCATAGGGATGTCCCGCACCGTTGCGGTGGTCTTGCCATGGGGCCGACATGGCGCCGCACGACTGGCGGTGTTGTCTTTGGGGTGGTGTCCCCGCCCCAAACGAATCGGCTCTTCGGCCAAAGCGAGGGGCCAGCTCGAGCGCCGAGGGTCATCGCGTCATCATCGTCGGCCCCGACGGGTCGAATCGGAGGTAACAACTCGTCGCAGTTGGCAGCACACGAACCGGTTGAACCCTAAACAAGTTGGGTGGCATCTGGGTACCGTGGAACAAGGGTTGCCGGTTGAACGATTTTGCCCTTGGCGACATCGACCAACTCGTTGTTCACGGTGCGTGAGAGTGCATGGAACGTCGGCGGCGCCCTCACGAAAACATGTAGGGCGTCGTGGATGCCAGATCAAAGGCAAGGAGATGAAGTCCTCGGCCGAGAGAGGCTTAATTAGTTACCGTGATGATGGCGTCGAGCTCGGCTAATGTCGAGGCACCGCCAACGGCGGGCGTCAGATTAACGGAGGGGCCGCTTGCTGCAGAGGTGCCGGCCGGCGTACACCCGGTGCATTAAGCTACCGGGCCGGCGTCGGAGACACCAATGCCGCCTCCGCCAGAGACACCAATGGCCCCGCCATCGCATTCTGCGAGTTGCTGGCCGTGAAGCTAGGAATCGGGGGCGGCCCCTGTTGGCCGCCCGCAATCCACGCACTCAACCCCTCGATCAAGGTAGGCACAATGGCGGTGATCGTCGCTCCGAGTTGTTGTTGCACTTGCTCTTGGACAATCTCCGAAATCCGCGCCACCTGTGCCTTGATTTCTTGAACCTCGCGCGCCTGGCTTTCCGAGCTGGTCTTTTTCTCCTTTCGCCCACCATTGTTATAGTATGACGACCATTTTGTCGACAAGCCTTTGCCGCCACCACGACCAGGTGACGTCGGCCATCGAGCTTATCCTTGTTCTTCATTACATTCAACGCCCTATTTAGAGTGGTGTCCCAAGGGTTGCTCTTAGTCGACCCCACGCCATCGCTTTCATCATGCGGAAGGAATGTGAACCATTTAGAAATTTGGCTTCATTAATTAGAATGCAACCATATGGAGCTAATTACGCTGGGGTGTATTCCTTACTGTAACAAGCTCAAGCGCCTGGTCTTCGGATCCGTGGTAAGCTCCTTTGTTTTCGGGTCCTTCTTGTACCGGGCCCTGACAAAGTTCCTGGTCTGCTTGTTACCGTATTTATCGAAGAGGGGCGGTAGGCCTTGCTCGGCATGGTCCGCCTCCTCCTTGTCCCATATAGGCTCCGCCACTCTGTAACCGCCGGGACCGAGTGTGTGTTCCCCTAAGTTCAGCTCCCGCATTTCTTTCCCCAATCGACTTGATTGGGAGTTTGCGGTGCTCGAGCAATTGATCTTGAAGTCGTTGTAGTCATCTTCGGTGATCGAAGGATTTTTCTCCTTGATCTTCTCATAACTCTCACCTTTCTCGATAATTCTCTTCACATTGCTTTTCCAAGTAGACAGGGCCTTGCTCATCTTCGTGAGGGCATCATTGTTCACTTTATTCCCTTTGAGGCTTTTGTTTTAAAATTCAGCGGGAACTTGTATCGTTCGTGCAGCTTCGTGAAGAGGAGGTTGCGCCAAATTCCCTCGGTCGGGATGCCTCGGGTTCTCGGTGTTGATCGAGACGGTGCTCCGGAGAATGCACCGAGCTGAAGTGAGTACCCCTTGACTATTCGTTCGGGTGCCGTTGGATTCCGTCGGAGTCCACTTCAAGAACTTCCTCCTTGAGGGTGCGGAGCACGGTCGGGCGCCGTCCTTCCGTTGCCTCTTCGGTTGGCTGCCATCTGTGCGTCGCTGCCATCATCGATGGTGGCATCCTCGGCGGCACCATCGGTGGTGGCATCGGTGGGGTCATCCTCGGCGGTACCATCGGTGGTCTCGGGATCGATGGGGAAGGCGGCGTCCTCATACAAGTGAGGTTGTTCCTCCATCTCCGGGACAGCTCCCGAGAATGCCTTGCCGCCCAACCCCGGCCTCATCGTTGTTGGCCATGTTTCTCTCTAAATAGGAACAAAGTTTGGTCAAAAGTTGGTTATTGTCAAGGAACAAGATCATGGTCTCATCATTTAGGGTTTGTCGACACCGAGGCATCCTAAAAGCTAAGCTTTTATCATTGAGGGTTTTTCGACGCCGAGGCACCCTAAAAGCCTAAGCTTTCATCATTAGTCACAAGTACCCGGCCCATGCATTAGTCACAAGTACCCCATATGTCCTATTTTTAGCAAAGTCATGCTAAAATTCACGGAAAATTTCAGCATGACCTTTGCTGAAAATAGGACATATGGAGTACCCGAATTTGCTGGAACGGAAGTTAATTGACATTCTAGCAAACTCAAGGGCCTCTCGGGTGGACAAGGCAAAAAAGGCCTCCATCACAACATGGAAAATACATTGGCATGTGAAGAGGTGAAACAATATATGCATCTCCAAGCAGTATCATTCAACATTTTGGACAAACCACTACAAGCAATACTCGATCAGATACAAGAAGAATGTGAGAAAATGCAGACAAATACTAACAGATTGAGGTGTTTAACTTGTGGTGCTCTCTGTGCTATTAGCATTTCAAGTCAAAACCTTTTCTGGTTAGTAAGTGTTTCTTGAGCATATGTATGTAGTAAGTGTTTCTGCTCTCAGTGTTTGAGAACACATATTTTAGCTACCTAGTACCGGTGCTATTACCCAGCAGTTAATTAGCTTTTGCTTTTGCTTTTCAAAGGCCAAATTCTAGCTAGTACCAGCAAATTAACATCTAGCAGCAATCATTTTCAAATATATATACATCGGACATTTTAATATTAACCTAAGGAAAAATGAATAGTTAGGTTAATTACCCACCGTTAGTTATTCAGTCGATGCTTTGTTCTACACTTTGATGCAAATTAGTATATAGAAGAAGCTATTTACTAGCAGTACCATATATAAAAGACATTCAGTCTGATGCTATTTACTAGCAGTACTAGCAGTTTTTTTCTTCTTCAATAACTGTATTGTCCATCAGACTGTATTGGCCATATATAAAAGACATTCAGTCTGATGCTATTTACTAGCAGTAGTAGCAGTTTTTTTTCTTCTTCATTAACTGTACTAGCAGTTTTTTTCTTCTTCATTAACTGTATTAGCTATTTACTAGCAGTACTAGCACTTGGATCATATGCTAACGCTACATTGATACATCATCATGCTGGGTAATATTAAACCCAAGAAACTTTATAATCAACCCAAGATACATCAACTACTGCACTGTCCTGCCTAATAAAAACAGTCATGCCAGCATATAGTATATAAATCTGAATTTGTGTTTACAAGAAGAGTGCCCATTGCAATGTAAACCTGAGAACACAACTCACCTCCAGTGCAGGATATAGCAGACACCTACTTCTTCACCAAGTGCAGTAAAAGACCGCTTGCGAGAACCTGTTTAGTCAGAGTTGAACATTAGAATCCATACTATGCTCTACTATGCTTGTAAAGGAACACCTGCTAGCTAGCTGCTGTCGAGTTGCCGGCATTCGTAAATCGATGAAAAAAAATGAAGAAGAAAAAAGGCATGCATGCCTTTGGTTTGCCAAAACAGAGCACTTTAGTCCTCTGTTTTGCTAACTGCTACACATACCCCCAAGTGAACCACCACAACATCTAAAAGCTAACAATTGTTTTTGCTTATATAATCAGACTTTTGTGCTAAAAAACCATAGAACAACTGCTCCAAATTTCTAAATAAACTGCCATTTCATTTTATTCAATAATGAATTGTACTCTTTATGGGTTTTTTAGTTAAATGCAGAAAATCCAAAGTTAATTCCGCCGGGCTTTTCTATGTTTTTTATACATAGCTGCTAAAACCCTAGGAGTTAACCGAGCCACCAATAGAATGTGGACTTAAAAAGAGAGAGTCACGGACAGTGACATGATACATTTTCATAAAATTAGCTAGTTTTACTTATGGTGCACAAAGGAACAAGTACTGCAGTGCACTTAGAAAAAATGAAGGAACTTCTCTCTACCACACGTAATCTGATTCTTTCACATTGCTTGTATTTTCCTTTTTTACTCAATAACGGTAAGCACTAATACTCTTAACTGCACTATAGAAACTGAACCAAATGAACTCCATGGGTGCTGCCATCTCACCCGTCATTGACGGCAAGAATGAAACAATTTTTATAACTGGTGTTTGTTCTTCTCAAAGTATATTCCTTAATCGCAATGGCTAACTGCTGAAACTATACGTAATAGTCAAAACACAAACAGAAAGAACCAGATTTGAGAAATTCAGAAACTATAAACTATGTAACTGCTGAATTATACACAACCGCTTCCAAGGCCTACTAGTGTTTTTCAGAGAGAACAACCATGTACAGTTAAAAAATGGTAACTGTGTTGGGGGGAAGTTGATGTTGCTCGATGCCTGAAGTGAGGCCGGCTGATTTAGGGAAATTAAATTCACCATTTTTTCAGGTAAAGCTACCTGCATAGGGGCGTCGAGGCGGCGGGCGGCGAAGGCCGAGGCGTCGAGGCGGCGGGCGGGCGCGCTGGGCGCGTCGAGGCGTCGAGGCGTCGAGGCGGGCGTCAATGGGCGTCGAGGCGGCGTCGGGCATCGAGGCGAGGCCGAGGCGCCGAGGCGGCGGCGGGCGGCCGAGGCGGCAGGGCAGCGTCGGGAGAGGAGAGGAAGGGATCGAGGGCGAGGGCGAGGAGAGGGGATAGGTTTGGGCCGGGGAGGAAATATGGATGGGGGCGGCACAATACTAATGGCGCACCACACCTCGGTGCGCCATAAGTACATCCATACTAATGGCGCACCTCACCCTGGTGCGCCATTAGTATTTTTTTTTGATTTCTGCTCGAGCCAACAGGTTATCTTCCACCTGACCTGATCCACATCAAGTTCCCTCTACTAGCTTGACTGGCCAACAGCCTGTTCTCACACCAGGAGGTCCTGGGTTCGATTCCCAGGCTCCACAATTTTTTTTATGCATTTAAAATGCTGTTTGATACTTATTTGTGTTTAAATATGTTCAAACTTGTTTAAATCATAACAGTAATATTTTTTATAAGACAGTAATAATTTTTTAAAAAATATCATCAAACATTAATGCCGGTGGAGCGGGAGGTGCGGGGGTGCGGGGGTCATGGCGGTTGAGTAGGGAATCGAGGTGCGGGGGCCGGCGGCGGTGGCCGGTCGACCGGGGGGATCTCGGCGGTGAGGGGGACCGGATCTGGCGAGGTGGGATAGCGATCGAGATGGAGGGTGATCGAGATCGAGTGTCCATGAAATTTAAAAATATTCATGATAGTTCAAAAAGTGCCCATGAAATACAATCGAGAAATGAAGGCTACGATTTAAATACAATCGATCTTAGCTAGCTATCTGTTCACAATCTTCTTGCCCTTCTTTTTCGCAAATGGAGTTCTTCCGTGGAATGTATCGTCCTTTAGGTAGGGTGGTCCTGCTTCTTCTTGTGGTGTATGCTGCTACTTCATCATCGTCATCATGTTCGATCTTCGGGTCGCCGTACTTGTCGAAGTCTTGCTCATTGGCTACTCCATCCATTCCGATGATCTTCCTTTTGCCTCTCCTCACGACAAAACGACAGGGCTTTGATGGGTCGGTAATGAAGAAGCATTGGTCAACTTGGGAAGCCAGTACCCATGGCTCATTTTTTCGCGGTGACGCTTATGCGCGGTCTTGGATTTGGCTTCGGGTATAACCATGGTGGTGAAATACCGGTCTTCTTTTAGGATGCTCTTCGCCCATCTGACACGGAACATCGGGGCCTTCTCTCCAGCGTAGCTCAGCTCCCAGATCTCCTCGATCCTTCCGTAGTATCTGTCCTTGTCATTACCGGTGTAGGATTCCATCGTTACCCCGGAGTTCGATAACCATCGCTCTTCATGTCCTTGGCCTCGGTGTAGAATGTGTAGCCGTTGATATCGTACGCCTCATAGGTCATCAGGTTGTGCTCGGCGCCCTGTGACAAGGCGAATATGAGTTGTTCTTCCGCGGAAGAATCCTCATGTAAACGGTACGACAGAAGCTTCTGCTTGAACCAACACGTGAAGCATGAGTTGTGCTCTTTGATTATATCTCCGTCCATCCTCTGTTGGCCTCGGTCATTGTACGTCTTCTTAATAAAGGTTTTGTGCTCTACCACCCAAGGATCGACCACGTCTATGTGTTGTAGCGCGACTAGGTTTGCTCTTTCAAAGTCGGCGAGTCGACCCTCTAAGTCGACATGCATTTCGCGGCGACCCTCACGGTGACCCCATCCAGAGAGCCTGCCGAGGTGCCTGTTGACGGGCAGACCAACTGGGTTCTCGATGCCTAGATAATTAAATGCGATGGGAGATGCACTCTTGGTCGAAGCCCTGGCTATACTTCCCTCTGGGCGTGACATGTTGCGAACGTATCCTTTGATGACACCATTCATCCTTTCGAACGGCATCATCTTTGTGCGAGGAACGTCGGCCCGAGTTGGATGATATCCTCCACTATATGGACCAGCAGATGCACCATAACGTCAAGAATGCGGGCGGAAAGTACATCTCAAGCTCGCATAGTATCACCACGATCTCTTCCTGTAGCCTTCGAGTTGCCTCACGCCAATCGACTTCCGAGAGATGACGTCGAAAAAATTTGCATAGGCCAAATAGCGTTTCCGGACGTGCGCATCCATGATCCCACGGATTGCAATCGAAGTATCTGCGTCATCGGTAGCGTGATACTCATGAGACTTCATCCCATCGAACTTCGCTTCACTGGGTCTAGGTATCTGCTTATCTTCCCCACAGAATCAGAAGGAAGTTTTACTCCTAGGAGGCGGTGAAAACTGCTCGATCTCCTCGACATAGAGTGAAGCACGCGGAGGGTAGTCATTTCAGCCTTCTTGGCCTTTTTGCCTTTGGCGACGACTTTCATCGTGTCCTGCTTCGCCTCATCATCATCATCATCATCATCATCATCATCATCATCATCATCATCATCATCATCATCATCATTAGCGTGAAGCTCCTTCCTGATGCCCATTGATTTCAAGTCTGCCCTTGCTTTCGGCCCATCTTTGGTCCTCTCTGGCATGTTGAGCAGGGTACCAAGCAGACTCTCGCACACGTTCTTCGTGATATGCATGACATCAAGGCTGTGAGGCACACGATGGATCTTCCAAGACGGCAAGTCCTAGAAAACAGACCTCGTTTTCCATACCTTTCAAGAACGGCTCGGGCGCCTTTTCGCTTCTTTCCGGCTCTGGTGCCTTTTGCTTCTTTCCGGCAAGGCAGTCTTTCCAATTTTTCAACAGCTTGTCTATTTCCTCGCCGCTCCTCGTACACGGGCGTTTTCGGGGTTTGGTTTCACCATCGAACAGATCCTTGCGTTTCCTCCACGGGTCATCGTCGCGAAGCCACCTTCGATGTCCCATGAACATGGTTTTCGAAGACCCGAGATCTCTATCTAGCTGGCGATATGTTGTGTCATCCATGCACCTTACGCATCCAGAAAATCCGTGGACTACCTGCCCCGCGAGATATCCGTAACCGAGATAGTCGTGCACCGTCGTGAGCAGTCACGGCTCTCATAGGGAAATATTCTTTCTGCGGCGTCCCACGTATTGGCTGGCGTTTTCCACAGCGTGTCAAACTCCTCTTTCAGCAGCCCCGGTCTGATTGATGTCGTTCCCTGGTTGTTTCGGTCCTTCAATTAGCATACTCATGTGAATGTACTTCCTCTTCATGCACAACCAGGGGGAAGGTTGTACATCCACACAAACACAGGCCAGGTGCTATGTGTGCTTCTCTGGCTGCCAAACGGATTGACTCCATCGGTGCTCGCGCCCAACACGATGTTCCTTGAATCGTTCCCAAATTCTAGGTCTTCGAAGTTCAACGCTTGCCACTGGCTCGCATCCTTAGGGTGACTCAGCATCTTGTCTTTTTTATCTATCTCCGGATTATTTGCGTCATCTTCTCGCTTCTTCTCCTCCCTATCTGCGTGCCAACGCAGAAGCTTTGCTACCTTAGGGTCCGCGAAATACCGCTGCAGACGAGGAGTGATCGGAAAGTACCACACCACTTTTCAAGGAGCTTTCTTCCTCTTCTTGTATCGAGTGACACCGCACACCGGACATATGGTAGACTCCGCGTGCTCGTCCCGATAAATGATGCAATTGTTCATGCACACATGGTATTTCACGTGCGGTAAATCCAGAGGACACACGATTTTCTTCGCCTCCTCCAAACTGGTCGGGCACTTGTTCCCCTTGGGAAGACGTTCATGCCAGAATGACATGTTCTCATCGAAGCATGCGTTAGTCATTTTGTGTTTTACCTTCATCTCCAGAGCCATGAGCGTTACTTTCAGGCGGGTATCCTCGGGCCTGCATCCTTCATACAATGGAGTAACGGCGTCTAACTCAAGTTGATCCATCTTGGCTTTCTCTTGGGCGGCAGCTCTGGCATTATCCGCCTGCTTGAGAAGCAGCTCTTGAATATGAGGGTCCTGCACCCAGCCCATCGATGGTCCAGCGTCGTCTCGCCCGCCGCATCATCATCTTCATGATCATGCCCGCCGTCTGCTCCGCATCTTCCTCATCATCATGTCCTGCATCTTCTACATGATGATCGGTATAGCATCACCGCCGTGATCATCTCCGGGATTCTTCGTCTTCTCGCCTACCGAGCCGCGGTGGTTGTCTTGTTGCCCTTCCTCATTTCTTGCCCGGCCCCCATGGACGACTTCGTAGTCATCTTCATCACCTTGCCACCGATAGCCATCCATGAAACCACGCAAGAGCAGGTGGTCCCGCACCTGCCCGGAATACGGGTCCGCAACAAGGCTCTTCAGCTTGCATCTTCGACACGGACATCTTATCTCCGTCTCGTTCTTTTGAAGCATCTCGGCCTTCACGGACCTCAAAAACCTATTCACGATGCCTTCGGTCATCGTGCGGACCATGGTCGCTGCGAGGTAGAGCAAAAGCGATATTTTAGAACCAAGAAAAATTTGGCATGACTTCCTAAAAATAGGACCAAAAGAATGCTTAATGCCAAAATTCTCGCCGAACGGAAATGAATCAACATTCCGGCAAAATATTGGCAACTATCGCATTTCAAATACCGTACACCTCCAAACACAAACACATATGCAACACCACAAACATATGCAACACCACGAACATACATAGATCTAGCTAGGCCATAAAAAGTGCATGTGCACATTGTTGTAGGGAGAACAACATAAATATAGCTTCCCCTTACTTACCTATCAAAACAAGGTAATTTAACCACTTAATTTGAATGAATCTATGGTGGAAATGAGGTGAAAAAGAGGAGGCACCCGAGACAAGGAGGAGGTGGAGAGAATGAAGTGGGGAGAATGTGTGTGGGTAGGAGAGGCTTTCCAAAATATCTTGTTGCTGCCCACTTACTAATGGCGCACCAACTCTAAATGCGCCATTAGTAATCCAGGTTACTAATGGCGCACCTTCTGGTGGTGCGCCATTAGTAGTTTTGCAAAAAACATACTAATGGCGCATCGTTCCACAAAGGCACCATTACTAGTTTAAACTAGTAATGGCGCATTTGTGGAACAAAGGCGCCATTAGTAGTTTTGCAAAAAAAGGAATAAAAATATAATAAAAAACAATATTAGTGGCGCACTTTCGGCAGGTGCGCCATTACTAGTTACAACTAGTAATGACGCGATCGAGTCCTGGATGCGCCATTAGTATGTTTGGACAGCGCACTAGTTCAAAAAAAATTGATACTAATGGCGCACCTTGTTAAAAGCGCCATTAGTAGTTTCAACTCTAATGGCGTATCGTAAGGTGGTGCATCATTAGTATATACTAATGGCGCACCGCTTGTCCGGTGCGCCATTAGTGTCAATCCCATCTATAGCCCTTTTCTTGTAGTGTGGTGTGGAACACGCCTCACATTTGGTGGACAGAGCCGATCCGATGATAGACAGTGCGGAAGTGAAGTGTGAATTGAAGAAAATGGGCAAGCAACTAAAGCAGCTGATCGATTTGAAGCAATAAGCAAATATGATGGCTGGAGCATTTTATTGCTGTGTCATTGCGCGTTTCTTTTACCTGATGTTCATCAATCGCTAGAAATTGTTACAATTTCAGTTTGTGAGTCAAGCTAGTTTCAGATTCTGGGGTCCCTAGTTTCAGTTATTGTGTCTAGCTAGTAGTTTCAGTAAGTCGGGGATCATTTGTTAGCTGAATTTGAATTTGTGTGAAGCAAAGCCTGAATTCTGGTAATGATATTCAGGACCCAATGATATTCTCAGTTAACAGAGTGCATGCGTGAAGCAATTGATGAATGAAATGTAGCAACTCATAAAATGCAGTAATTCTTCCGTTATAACAGAGTGCATGTGTAGAGTTCATGGTAAAAACAATGTTATTGGGCCGTGGGCTGATGAGTACTGTGACAAAAAGCAGGCCCAAATAGAAAACAAGCCCACCCTCTTAGTGCACCAAATGTAGCAATTTATAAAATGGCTACATGAACACATGTATGTATTGTAACTTTTTTGTTTTGCTTAACATATTTGTTGCTTGTCTATGGTTCCATGAAACACAAATTAAATGGGGATATGTGAAAGCCTCAGAAATCATTTTTGGAAATGATCATGTTAAAATTCGCCATGTAAAATTCAAACCAATATTTTTAGGAGCACAGAAATCATTTTTGGAAATGATCGGGTCCAAGAAAATGTCCGTGTTTTGCTATGAAAATATTGGCCAGAGGTAAAATTCAAACCAATATTTTTAGGAGCACAGAAATATTTATTTGGGCATTTGAGTTAATCCAATAATTATTTGCACAAATAAAATTGCACCCTACACCTACTAGCTATGGTGGCCCTAATAGCCAGGGCCTAGATACATGCATGCCCACATGCAGCACACCAATATATGATTTTTTTTCTTTTTGCAAAAACATTTGGGTACCCATACACTTGCATGTCCATAGTGGAATCTTCCTTGTATTAGTAACACATAGATCAACTTGATAGAACATCAAGCACATATATCAATTGACCAATATGAACTAGATAGAAAAACAAAAACTACATAGAAACCCAACAACCCATAGCAACACAGGGCAACACACAAATAATAGCACGAAACAACAATATATATAGTACAACGAAACCCAACAACAATATAACTCATAAATAGTAGCGGGTCGCACAACCCATAGTTCGACGACATAGATAGCATAGCCTTGCAACTTAATAATAGTAGCACGCAAACATAAACAATTACAGCTTAAAATACTAATATGATAGATAGATAGATAGATAGATAGATAGATAGATAGATAGATAGATAGATCAGGGGCACCAAACGGGTTCTTCTCCTTCTCCTCCTCTTGGCGAACGCCGCCTCGCTCCTCCGGGCGCCCTTCACTCCTGGTTGTCGACGGGGTACGGGAGGGTGTGCATGCCGTTGTTGGTGGGGAAGATGTTGTTGAAGTCGGTGAAGATGTTGTGGGTGGTGAAAGCAATGAACTCACACCCACACCAAAACACTCGCCCGAGGAGGTAGAAGGCGTCGAAGGGGTTGGTGAAGGTAGCGAGGAGCATAACCACAACCCCATTGTGATTGACCTCCTCGACATGGAACATCATTGGAGAGCCAGGGGAGGTGGCGGTAGCCGGCCGAAAGGAAGAACTGCGTTAACTCCCTTGCGCCCCTCCACCTTGAGATTGCCCACACCCTAAGGGTGTTCTCTACATAGACACCAGCGGGATAGAGCCTCTCCGGCACGGTAGGGGGGAAATGGTAGGTCAGGCCATTGTACTGCATGGTGGCTTATTTGTGGAGAATAAGGAAGAAGGAGGGCAGATGGCGGCAGAGATGGGAGAGAATTGGGTTGGGGTATGGATGAGGAGGGAGAGGAAGGCGATAGGTATGGCTTAAATAGCCCTGGTGTGACATGTTTTTTGACTGGTTTCACCGGGTGGAAGTAATGACCGGGCGGCGTCGCGGCGTTTGGTGGCATCAGGAGTGTGTACACACGCATGGGAAACCGAAGGCTGCATCGCATCAATAGCCACGCTGCGACGTTTCACAGTGCACGCGTTTGTGCCACTGGTCGGGGCTCAAGGGGTCACGCTGACCCGTTCCTCTGTGCATGTGCCGCCCGTGCATGCATGCGGCGTAGGCTGCGATCGAGCATGGCAACGTAGCCTGCTGGCTAGGGCCTGGCTAGACTCGAGGAGGCGTGGTTCGGTCCAAAGGTCCAAAGGGTGGGCTTCTTTCACCAGAGCCCAATGGCGAGCCCACTCGCTGCAGCGCGCTAATCAAAGCGCGGTTCAGTTTGCAAAAAAATGATTCTAAATCCAGCAAATCAGAGCGTAGCGCGTGGATCACTGACATAGCGTGATCCACACCGTTGAACGCGTAGTGATCTAGCGATCAGAGTTGAGGCGAGGGGTTATCCAGCGTTGTCGACTGCAGCCAATCACAGAGCCTCGCGCGGATCACTGATGTAGCCCTAGCACCTGATCCAGGCCGTCCACTAACAGCGATCCAGCGGCGCGGAAGGGTGCGGGGTTTCAGATGGGTTTTGAGGGGTTTTGAGAGGGTTTTGAGGGCTAGGGTTGAGCATAACTAATTCAAAAAAAGTCACAAAAATATGAAACTTGCACTCATCATTGTTTTATGTGAGTGAGTTGCTGGGAAAAATAAGAAACTTGGTCTATGGGTATTTTCATGAAAAACCCTTCACAAAACATAGCTATCATGAACGAGGTTGCATGGGATTCAAGCTAGGGTTTAGGGCTAAGCATGTCATAATTTATCCAAATGATCTTATATTGGGCATGGTCCCTATATTTTCACACTAAATGTCAAGTTTTGATTTTTGGCCCATTTAGAAAAGGTCGAAAAAATTTGCTTACGAATGGGGTGTTCAGCCTAGCTTCGGAGCTCGTTTGGAGCCCATTTTTCGTGACTAGTGTTTCACATCAATAATAAGTGCTCGGATTGATCGCTTAACATGCATATATATGACTAATATTTGATAAAGCATTGTAACATCAATACCACATACTAAAAAATTTCAAATTTGAATTTCGGGTCAAACTTGAATTTTGGGTCAAATTTGAAACTCTGACAGAATTTGAATAGCACTACACAAATACCATTTTACACAAATTGAGGCAAGTTTGTTATTCTACAACACACATGACCATTAGACTGTTGGGGAACGTAGTAATTTCAAAAAAAATCCTACGCACGCGCAAGATCATGGTGATGCATAGCAACGAGAGGGGAGAGTGTCGTCCATGTACCCTTGTAGACCGTAAGCGGAAGCGTTATGACAACGCGGTTGATGTAGTCGTACGTCTTCACGATCGACCGATCCTAGTATCGAACGTACGGCACCTTCGCGATCTGCACACGTTCAGCTCGGTGACGTCCCACGAACTCACGATCCAAAGAGAGCTTCGAGGAGAGTTCCACAAGACGACGGCGTGATGATGGTGATGATGAAGCTACTGACGCAGGTCTTCGCCTAAGCACTGCTACGATATGACCGAGGTGGATTATGGTGGAGGGGGGCACCGCACACGGCTAAGAGATCAATGATGAACTTGTGTGTCTATGGGGTGCCCCCTGCTACCTCTTGAGCTTGCGTTGGATTTCCCCGAAGAGGAGAGGATAATGCAGCAAAGTAGCGTAAGTATTTCCCTCAGTTTTTGAGAACCAAGGTATCAATCCAGTAGGAGGCTACGCACAAGTCCCTCGTACCTACAAAAAACAAATAGCTCAACGCAACCACCGCGATTAGGGGTTGTCAATCCCTTCACGGTCACTTACAAGAGTGAGATCTGATAGAGATGATAGATAATATTTTTGGTATTTTTGGTATAAAGATGCAAAGTGAAATAAAAAGCAAAGTAAAAAATCAAAGCAATAATAAAGTGATGTCAGATTGATATGATAGAGAATAGACCCGGGGGCCATAGATTTCACTAGTGGCTTCGCTCAAGAGCATAAGTATTTTACGGTGGGTGAACGAATTACTGTTGAGCAAGTGACAGAATTGAGCATAGTTATGAGAGTATCTAGGTATGATCATGTATATAGGCATCACGTCTGAGACAAATAGACCGACTCCTGCCTGCATCTACTACTATTACTCCACTCATCGACCGCTATCCAGCATGCATCTAGAGTATTAAGTTAATGAAAATAGAGTAACGCCTTAAGCAAGATGACATGATGTAGAGGGATAAATTCATGCAATATGATATAAAAAACCACATCTTGTTATCCTCGATGGCAAAAATACAATACGTGCCTTGCTGCCCCTTCTGGCACTGGGAAAGGACACCGCAAGATTGAACCCAAAGCTAAGCACTTCTCCCATTGCAAGAACTACCAATCTAGTTGGCCAAACCAAACGGATAATTTGAAGAGACTTGCAAAGATAACCAATCATACATAAAAGAATTCAGAGAAGATTCAGATACTGCTCATAGATAATCTTGATCATAAACCCACAATTCATCGATCTCAACAAACACACCGCAAAAATAAGATTACATCGAATAGGTCTCCACAAGAGAGGGGGAGAACATTGTATTGAGATCCAAAAAGAGAGAAGAAGCCATCTAGCTACTAACTATGGACCCGAAGGTCTGAGGTAAACTACTCACACTTCATCGGAGAGGCTATGATGATGTAGAAGCCCTCCGTGGTGGATTCCTTCCCATGAGTTCAAACAGGCCCCAAGATGGGATCTCGTAGATACGTAAAGTTGCGGCGGTGGAATTAGGTTTTTGGCTCAGATTCCGATCGCTCGGGGTACGTAGTTATATATAGGAGGAAGGAGTACGTCGGTGGAGCAAAGGGGGGCCCACGAGGCAGGGGGCGCGCCCTAGGGGGGTGCCCTCCACCCTCGTGGCCACCTACTTCCTTTCTTGACGGGGGGGTCCAAGTCTCCTGGGTCATATTCGGGGAGAAAATCGCGTTCCCGAAGGTTTCATTCCGTTTGGACTCCGTTTGATATTCCGTTTCTTCGAAACTCTGAAATAGGCAAAAAAACAGCAAATCTGGGCTGGGCCTCCGGTTAATAGGTTAGTCCCAAAAGTAATACAAAAGTAATATAAAAGTGTAATTACAGTAGATAATATAGCATGGAGCAATCAAAAATTATAGATACGTTGGAGACGTACCAGGCATCCCCAAGCTTAATTCCTGCTCGTCCTCGAGTAGATAAATGATAAAAAGATAATTTTTGATGCGGAGTGCTACTTGGCATAATTTCAATGTAATTCTTCTTAACTGTGGTATGAATATTCAGATCTGAAAGATTCAAGACAAAAGTTCATATTGACATAAAAATAATAATACTTTAAGCATACTAACTAAGAAATTATGTCTTTTCAAAATAACATGGCCAAAGAAAGTTCATCCCTACAAAATCATATAGTTTAGTCATGCTCCATTCTTGTCACACAAGAATGCTCTCATCATGCACAACCCCGATGACAAGCCAAGCAATTGTTTCATACTTTAGTAATCTCAAACTTATAAACCTTCACGCAATACATGAGCGCGAGCCATGGACATAGCACTATGGGTGGAATAGAATATGATGATGGGGTTATGTGGAGAAGACAAAAGAAAGAGAAAGTCTCACATCAACGAAGCTAATCAATGGGCTATGGAGATGCCCATTGATTGATGTTAATGCAAGGAGTAGGGATTGACATGCAACGGATGCACTAGAGCTATAAATGTATGAAAGCTCAACAAAATGCAACTAAGTGGGTGTGCATCCAACTTGCTTGCTCATGAAGACCTAGGGCACTTGAGGAGGCCCATTGTTGGAATATACAAGCCAAGTTCTATAATGAAAAATTCCCAGTAGTATATGAAAATGACAAAATGAGAGACTCTCTATCATGAAGATTATGGTGCTACTTTGAAGCACAAGTGTGGCAAAGGATAGTAGCATTGTCCCTTCTCTCTTATTTTTTTTATTTGGGCCTTTTATCTCTTTTTTATGGCCTCTTTTCTCCCCCTCTTTTATATATTCCTCATTTGGGACAATGCTCTAGAAAATGATGATCATCACACTTCTATTCATTTACAACTCAATGATTACAACTCGATACTAGAACAAGGTATGACTCTATATGAATGCCTCCGGCGGTGTACCGGGATGCAATGAACCAAGAGTGACATGTATGAAATAATTATGAACGGTGGCTTTGCCACAAATACTATGTCAACTACATGATCATGCTAAGCACTATGACAATGATGAATGTGTCATGATAAGCGGAACGGTGGAAAGTTGCATGGAAATATATCTCGGAATGGCTATGTAAATGCCATAATAGGTAGGTATGGTGGCTATTTTGAGGAAGATATAAGGAGGTTTACGTGTGAAAGAGCGAATCATATCACTGGGTTTGGATGCACCAGCGAAGTTTGCACCAACTCTCAATGTGAGAAAGGGCAATGCACGGTACCGAAGAGGCTAGCAATGATGGAAGGGTGAGAGTGCGTATAATCCATGGACTCAACATTAGTCATAAAGAACTCATATACTTATTGCAAAAATCTACAATCCCTCAAAAACCAAAGCACTACGCGCATGCTCCTAGGGGGATATATTGGTAGGAAAAGACCATCGCTCATCCCCGACCGCCACTCATAAGGAGGACAATCAAAGAACACCTCATGTTTCAAATTTGTTACATAAAGTTTACCATACGTGCATGCTACGGGACTTGCAAACTTCAACACAAGCATTTCTCAAATTCACAACTACTCAACTAGCACGACTTTGATATTATCACCTCCATATCTCAAAACAATTATCAAGCATCAAACTTTTCTTAGTATCCAACACACTCATAAGAAAGTTTTTACTATTTTTGTATACCTAGCATATTAAGATTATTTAAGCAAATTACCATGCTATTTAAGACTCTGAAAATAATCTAAGTGAAGCATGAGAGATCAATAGTTTCTTTAAAACAAATCCACCACCGTGCTCTAAAAGATATAGGTGAAGCACTAGAGCAAAACTATATAGCTCAAAAGATATAAGTGAAGCACATAGAGTATTCTATCAAATTCCAATTCATGTATGGCTCTCTCAAAAGGTGTGTACAGCAAGGATTATTGTGGTAAACTAAAAAGCAAAGACTCAAATCATACAATACGCTACAAGCAAAACACATGTCATGTGGTGAATAAAAATATAGCTCCAAGTAAAGTTACCGATGGAAGTGGACGAAAGAGGGGATGCCTTCCGGGGGCATCCCCAAGCTTTGACTTTTTTGTGTCCTTGGATTATCTTGGGGTGCCATGGGCATCCCCAAGCTTAGGCTCTTGCCACTCCTTGTTCCATAATACATCAAAAATATTTCACCCAAAACTTGAAAACTTCACAACACAAAACTCAACAGAAATCTCGTGAGCTCCGTTAGCGAAAGAAAACAAAAGACCACTTCAAGGTACTGTAATGAACTCATTATTTATTTATATTGGTGTTAAAACTACTTTATTCCAACTTCTCTATGGATTATAAACTATTTTACTAGCCATAGATTCATCAAAATAAGCAAGCAACACACGAAAAACAGAATCTGTCAAAAACACAACAGTCTGTAGTAATCTGTAACTAACGCAAACTTATGGAACTCCAAACATTCAGACAAAATAGGAAGACCTAGGAAATTTTTTTATTGATCAGCAGCAATTGGAATCACTATTTTCTCTCGTTCTGGTGATTTTTAACAATTGTTTTCGTGAACCGAAAGTTTCTGGAAATTACAGCAAGATCAAATAACTATCATCCAAGAAGATCCTATAGGTTTAACTTGGAACAAACACTAATTAAAACATAAAACCACATCTAAACAGAAGGTAGATGGATTATTTATTCCTAAACATAAACAAAAGCAAAAAAACTAAAAATAAAATTGGGTTGCCTCCCAACAAGCGCTATCGTTTAACGCCCCTAGCTAGGCATAAAAGCAAGGGTAGATCTAGGTATTGCCATCTTTGGTAGGAAATCCATAAATGGCTCTCATAATAGATTCATATGGTAGTTTTATTTTCTTTCTAGGGAAGTATTCCATGCCTTTCCTTAACGGAAATTGGAATCTAATATTCCCTTTCATATCAATGATTGCACCAATCGTTGTAAGGAAAGGTCTACCAAGAATAATAGGACATGAAGGATTGCAATCTATATCGAGAACAATAAAATCTACGGGCACATAATTCCTATTTGCAACAATAAGAACATCATTAATTCTTCCCATAGGTTTCTTAATAGTGGAATACGCAAGGTGCAAGTTCAGATAGCAATCATCAAAATTGCGGAAATCTAGCAAATCGCACAAAGCTTTGGGAATAGTAGAAACACTAGCACCCAAATCACATAAAGCATAAAATTCATGATCCTTAATCTTAATTTTAATAGTTGGTTCCCACTCATCATAAAGTTTTCTAGGGATAGAAACTTCCAACTCAAGTTTTTCTTCATAAGATTGCATCAAGGCATCAACAATATGTTTGGTAAAAGCTTTATTTTGACTATAAGCATGAGGAGAATTTAGCACGGATTGCAACAAGGAAATACAATCAATTAAAGAGAAACTTTCATAATTAAATTCCTTGAAATCCAAAATAGTGGGTTTAGCAACATCTAGGGTTTTACTTTCTTCAATCCCACTTTTACAATTTTAGCATCAAGATCTAAAAACTCCAAATTTTTAGAACGCCTTCTAGGTAAAGGTGGATCATAATCAGTCCCATCATTATCAAGATTCATATTGCAAAACAAAGATTTGATAGGGGATACATCAATAACTTTTAGATCTTCATCTTTATTTTCATGGAAATTGGAAGAACACGCTTTAATAAAGGCATCTTTCGTACCACGCATCCTAGCGGTTCTTTCCTTGCACTCATCAATGGAAATTCTCATAGCTTTGAGGGACTCATCGATATCATACTTAGGAGGGATAGATCTAAGCTTTAAAGAATCAACATCAAGAGAAATTCTATCAACGTTCCTAGCCAATTCATCAACTTTAAGCATTTTTTCCTCAAGCAAAGCATTAAAATTCTTTTGCGAATTCATAAACTCTTTAACACCAGTCTCAAATTCATAGGGCATCTTATTAAAATTTCCATAAGAGTTGTTGTAGGAATTTCCATAATTATTAGAAGGATTACTAGGATAAGGCCTAGGATTAAAGTTCCCTCTATACGCCGTTGTTACCAAAATTATTCCTACCAACAAAATTCACATCCATAGATTCATTATTATTCTCAAGCAAAGTAGACAAAGGCATATCATTAGGATCAGAAGAAACACTCTTAGTAGCAAATAATTTCATAAGTTCATCCATCTTTCCACTCAAAACATGTATTTCTTCTATCGCATGCACTTTTTCATTAGTAGATCTTTCAGTGTGCCATTGAGAATAATTAACCATAATATTATCTAGGAGTTTAGTAGCATCTCCTAAAGTGATTTCCATAAAAGTGCCTCCTGCAGCCGAATCTAAAAGGTTTCTAGAAGCAAAATTCAATCCGGCATAAAATTTTTGTATAATCATCCACAAATTCAAACCATGAGTAGGGCAATTACGTATCATTAATTTCATCCTCTCCCAAGCTTGTGCAACATGTTCATAATCAAGTTGCTTAAAGTTCATACTATCGTTTCTAAGAGAGATGATCTTAGCGGGAGGTAAATACTTAGAGATAAAAGCATCTTTGCACTTGTTCCAAGAATCAATACTATTTTTAGGCAAAGACGAAAACCAAGCTTTAGCACGATCTCTAAGCGAAAAAGGAAATAGCTTCAATTTAACAACATCATTGTCAACATCCCTCTTCTTTTGCATATCACATAAATCAACGAAGCTATTTAGATGAGTAGCGGCATCTTCACTAGGAAGGCCGGCGAATTGATCTTTCATAGCAAGATTCAATAAAGCAGTATTGATTTCACAAGATTCAGTATTGGCAAGAGGAGCAATCGGAGTGCTAAGGAAATCATTATTGTTGGCATTGGTAAAGTCACACAATTTGGTATTATCTTGAGCCATCGTGACAAGCAAGCAAACCAACACACGAACAAACAAAAAGCAAGCGTAAAGAAAGGCAAACGGAAAAGAGAGGGAAAATAAAATGGCAAGGGTGAAGTGGGGGAGAGGAAAACGAGAGGCAAATGGCAAATAATGTAACGCGACAGATAAGGGATTGTGATTGGTACTTGGTATGTTGACTTTTGCGTAGACTCCTCGGCAACGGCGCCAGAAATGGCTCATTGACGGGAGTTCAAATCTTGACTTGACTCAGCGTAAGCCTCCCCGGCAACGGCGCCAGAAATTATTCTTGCTACCTCTTGAGCTTGCGTTGGATTTCCCTGAAGAGGAGAGGATAATGCAACAAAGTAGCGTAAGTATTTCCCTTAATTTTTTAGAACCAAGGTATCAATCCAGTAGGAGGCCACGCGCAAGTCCCTTGTACCTACACAAAACAAATAGCTCAACGCAACCAACGCGATTAGGGGTTGTCAATCCCTTCACGGTCACTTACGAGAGTGAGATCTGATAGAGATGATAGATAATATTTTTGGTATTTTTGGTATAAAGATGCAAAGTAAAATAAAAAGCAAAGTAAAAAGCAAAGCAATAATAAAGTGATGGAAGATTGATATGATAGAGAATAGACCCGAGGGCCATAGATTTCACTAGTGGCTTCGCTCAAGAGCATAAGTATTTTACGGTGGGTGAACGAATTCATCGTTGAGCAATTGATGTAATTGAGCATAGTTATGAGAGTATCTAGGTATGATCATGTATATAGGCATCACGTCCGAGACAAGTAGACCGACTCCTACCGCATCTACTACTATTACTCCACTCATCGACCGCTATCCAAAGATGCATCTAGAGTATTAAGTTAATGAAAACAGAGTAACGGCTTAAGCAAGATGACATGATGTAGAGGATAAATTCATGCAATATGATAAAAACCCCATCTTGTTATCCTCGATGGCAACAATACAATACGTGCCTTGCTGCCCCTTCTCACATCCGGAAAGGACACCGCAAGATTGAGCCCAAAGCTAAGCACTTCTCCCATTGCAAGAACTACCATTCTAGTTGGCCAAACCAAACGGATAATTCGAAGAGACTTGCAAAGATAACCAATCATACATAAAAGAATTCATAGAAGATTCAAATATTGCTCATAGATAATCTTGATCATAAACCCACAATTCATCGATCTCAACAAACACACCGCAAAAAGAAGATTACATCGAATAGATCTCCACAAGAGAGGGGGAGAACATTGTATTGAGATAAAAAAGAGAGAAGAAGCCATCTAGCTACTAACTATGGACCCGAAGGTCTGAGGTAAACTACTCACACTTCATCGAGAGGCTATGATGATGTAGAAGCCCTCCGTGGTGGATTCCCCTTCCGCAGAGCTCTAACAGGCCCCAAGATGGGATCTCATGGATACAGAAAGTTGCGGCGGTGGAATTAGGTTTTGGCTCCGTGATTCGATCGCTCGGGGTACGTAGGTATATATAGGAGGAAGGAGTACGTCGGTGGAGCAAAGGGGGGCCCACGAGGCAGGGGGGCGCGCCCTCCACCCTCGTGGCCACCTCCTTTCTTTCTTGACGGGGGGTCCAAGTCTCCTGGATCATATTCGGTGAGAAAATCGCGTTCCCGAAGGTTTCATTCCATTTGGACTCCGTTTGATATTCCGTTTCTTCGAAACTCTGAAATAGGCAAAAAACAGCAAATCTGGGCTGGGCCTCCGGTTAATAGGTTAGTCCCAAAAGTAATATAAAAGTGTAAACTAAAGCCCAATATGGTCCAAAACAGTAGATAATATAGCATGGAGCAATCAAAAATTATAGATACGTTGGAGACGTATCACCCCCCTCCCCGTATAAAGGAGTGGAGGAGGGGGAGGAGGCCGGCCTCCTAGGCGCGCCCCAAGGGGAGTCCTACTCCCACCGGGAGTAGGATTCCATCCCTTCCAAGAGTAGGAGTAGGAGGGAAGGAAGGAGGAGAGAGGGGGAAGGAAAAAAGGGGGGCGCTGCCCCCCCCCCTTCCTTGTCCAATTCAGACTAGAGGGGGAGGGGCGCGTGGCCTGCCTTGGACGCCCCTTCCTCTCTCCACCAAGGCCCGTGAGGCCCATTACACTCCCCGGGGGGTTCAGGTAACCCCCCCGATACTCCGGTGTTCCAAACTCACTCGAAACCCTTCTGAAGTCCAAACATAGTCATCCAATATATCAATATTTATGTCTCGACTATTTCGAGACTCCTCGTCATGTCCGTGATCATATCCGAGACTCCGAACTACCTTCGGTACATCAAAACACGTAAACTCATATTACCGATCGTTAAGCGTGCGGACCCTATGGGTTTGAGAACTATGTAGACATGACCGAGACACGCTTCCGGTCAATAACCAATAGCAGAACCTGGATGCTCATATTGGCTCCCACATATTCTACGAAGATCTTTGTCGGTCAAACCGCATAACAACATATGTTGTTCCCTTTATCATCGGTATGTTACTTGCCCGAGATTCGATCGTCAGTATCTCAATACCTAGTTCAATCTCGTTACCGGCAAGTCTCTTTACTCGTTCTGTACTCATTAGTTGCATTGCTTGCAAGGCTTATAGTGATGTGCATTACCGAGAGGGCCCAGAGATACCTCTCCGACAATCAGAGTGACAAATCCTAATCTTGATCTATGCCAACTCAACAAGTACCATCGGAGACACCTGTAGAGCACCTTTATGATCACCCAGTCATGTTGTGACGTTTGGTAGCACACAAAGTGTTCCTCGGTATTCGGGAGTTGCATAATCTCATAGTCATAGGAACATGTATAAGTCATGAAGAAAGCAATAGCAACATACTAAACGATCAAGTGCTAAGCTAATGGGATGGGTCAAGTCAATCACATCATTCTCTTATGATGTGATACCGTTAATCAAATGACAACTCATGTCTATGGTTAGGAAACATAACCATCTTTGATTCAACGAGCTAGTCATGTAGAGGCATACTAGTGACACTTTGTTTGTCTATGTATTCACACATTTACTAAGTTTCCGGTTAATACAATTCTAGCATGAATAATAAACATTTATCATGATATAAGGAAATATAAATAACAACTTTAGTATTGCCTCTAGGGCATATTTCCTTCATAGACAAGTTTGACAAAAGAAGTTTTCACTTCTTCTTCTTACCACTCGATTTCTTCTTCTTCTTATCACTTTTTGATCCTACCACACCTAGTTCCCACAAAGTCTTGGTTTTCTTAACTAGACTAGCTGGGACAGTGATACGTCCATTTTGCATCATGCTTTTATATCGATATTTATTGCATTATGGGCTGTTATTACACATTATGTCACAATACTTATGCCTATTCTCTCTTATTTTTCAAGGTTTACATAAAGAGGGAGAATGCCGGCAGCTGGAATTCTGGGCTGAAAAAGGAGCAAATATTAGAGACCTATTCTGCACAACTCCAAAAGTCCTGAAACTCCACGGAAGTTATTTTTGGAAATAATAAAAAATACTGAGCAAAAGAATACCAGAGGGAACCCACACCCTGGGCATGAGGGTGGGGGGCACGCCCTACCCCCCTGGGCGCGCCCCCTGCCTCGTGGGCCCCCTGGTGGCCCTCCAGTGCCCATCTTCTGCTATATGAAGTCTTTCGTCCGAAGAAAAATCAGAAGCAAGCTTTCGGGACGAGACTCCGCCGCCACGAGGCGGAACCAATCTAGGGCTCCGGCAGAGCTGTTCTGCCGGGGACACTTCCCTCCGGGAGGGGGAAATCATCGCCATCGTCATCACCAACGATCCTCTCATCGGGAGGGGATCAATCTCCATCAACATCTTCACCAGCACCATCTCCTCTCAAACCCTAGTTCATCTCTTGTATCTAATTCTTGTCTCTAAGTCTGAGATTGGTACCTGTAGGTTGCTAGTGTTGTTGATTACTCCTTGTAGTTGATGCTAGTTGGTTTATTTGGTGGAAGGTCATATGTTCAGATCCTATATGCATATTAATACCCCTCTGATTATGGACATGAATATGCTTTGTGAGTAGTTACGTTTGTTCCTGAGCACATGGGAGAAGTCTTGCTATTAGTAGTCATGTGAATTTGGTATTCGTTCGATATTTTGATGAGATGTATGTTGTCTCTCCTCTAGTGGTGTTATGTGAACGTCGACTACATGACACTTCACCATTGTTTGGGCCTAGAGGAAGGCATTGGGAAGTAATAAGTAGATGATGGGTTGCTAGAGTGATGTAAGCTTAAACCCTAGTTTATGCGTTGCTTCGTAAGGGGCTGATTTGGATCCATATGTTTCATGCTATGGTTAGGTTTACCTTAATACTTCTTTTGTAGTTGCGGATGCTTGCAATAGTAGTTAATCATAAGTGGGATGCTTGTCCAAGTAAGGACAGCACCCAAGCACCGGTCCACCCACATATCAAATTATCAAAGTACCGAACGCGAATCATATGAACGTGATGAAAACTGGCTTGACGATAATTCCCATGTGTCCTCGAGAGCGCTTTTCTCTATATAAGAGTTTGTCCAGGCTTGTCCTTTGCTACAAATAGGATTGGGCCACCTTGCTGCACTTTATTTACTTTTGTTACTTGTTTCTCGTTACAAATTACCTTATCACAAAACTATCAGTTACCTATAATTTCAGTGCTTGTAGAGAATACCTTGCTGAAAACCGCTTATCATTTCCTTCTGCTCCTCGTTGGGTTCGACACTCTTACTTATCAAAAGGACTACGATAGATCCCCTATACTTGTGGGTCATCAATACTCTTTTCTGGCGCCGTTGTCGGGGAGTGAAGCACCTTTGGTAGGTGGAATTTGGTAAGGAAAAATTTATATAGTGTGCTGAAATTTACTGTGTTATTATGGAAAGTAATCCTCTAAGGGGCTTGTTCGGGGTATCTTCACCCCGACCAGTAGAGCAAAGAGTTGCTCCTCAACCTACTGAACCTACTGAAAATGAAAATGTCTACTTTGAAATTCCTTGGGGTATGATAGAGAAACTGCTAGCTAATCCTTTTGCAGGAGATGGAACATTGCATCCCGATTTACACTTAATCTATGTGGATGAAGTTTGTGGATTATTTAATGTTGCAGGTATGCCCGATGATGTTATCAAGAAGAAGGTCTTCCCTTTATCTTTGAAGGGAGATGCATTGACATGGTACAGGCTATGTGATGATATGGGATCATGGGACTATAAGCGATTGAAATTGGAATTTCATCAGAAGTTTTATCCTATGCATCTTGTTCATCGTGATCGTAATTATATATGTAATTTTTGGCCTCGCGGAGGAGAAAGCATCGCTCAAGCTTGGGGGAGGCTTAATTCAATGTTATATTCATGCCCCAATCATGAGCTCTCAAGAGAAATGATTATTCAGAATTTTTAGGCTCGGCTTTCTGGCAACAATCGCACCATGCTTGATACTTCTTGTACTGGTTATTTTATGATGAAGACTATTGAATTCAAATGGGATTTATTGGAAAGAATTAAACGCAACTCTGAAGATTGGGATCTCGACGAAGGTAAGGAGTCAGGTATAACACCTAAGTTTGATTGTGTTAAATCTTTTATGGATACCGATGTTTTCCATAAATTTAGCACTAAATATGGACTTGACTCTGAGATAGTAGCTTCTTTTTGTGAATCTTTTGCTGCTCATGTTGATCTCCCTAAGGAGAAGTTTTTTAAATATCATCCTACCATAGAATTAAAAGTAGTTGAACCTATTAAAGTTGAAGAAAAGACTATCACTTATAACGATCCTGTTGTTCCTACTGCTTATGTTGAGAAACCACCTTTTCCTGCTAGGATAAAGGATCATGCTAAAGCTTCAACTGTGGTTCGTAAAAGTAATACTAGAACCTATACACCTCCTAAGCAAGTTAAAGTTGAACCTAATATTGCTATTGTTAAGGATCTCTTGGCTGATAATATTGATGGGCATGTTATTTATTTCTGTGAAGAAACTGCTAGAATTGCTAAAACTGGTGCTAAAGATAAACTTAGACCTGTTGTAGGCATGCCTGTTATTTCTGTTAAAATAGGAGATCATTGTTATCATGGCTTATGAGATATGGGTGCTAGTGCTAGTGCAATACCTATTTCTTTATATCAAGAAATTATGCATGATATTGCACCTACTGAGTTAGAAGATATTGATGTCACAATTAAACTTGCCAATAGAGATACTATTTCACCAATTGGGATTGTTAGAGATGTTGAAGTCTTGTGTGGGAAAACTAAATATCCTGCTGATTTTCTTGTTCTTGGTTCCCCACAAGATAGCTTTTGTCTCATTATATTTGGTAGACCCTTCTTGAATATTGTTAATGCTAAGATAGACTGCGAAAAGAATGTTGTTACTATTGGTTTGGATGATATGTCTCATGAGTTTAATTTCTCTAAATTTCGTAGACAACCTCGTGATGAAGAATTGCCTAGTAAAGATGAAATTATTGGTCTTGCTTCTATTGTTGTGCCTCCTAGTGATCCTTTAGAGCAATATTTGCTAGACCATGAAAATGATATGTTTATGAATGAAAGAAGGGAAATAGATGAAGTATTCTTTAAACAGGGACCTATTCGGATACACAATTTACCTGTTGAAATCCTAGGAGATCCTCCTCCACCCAAGGGTGATCCCGTGTTTGAACTTAAACCATTACCTGATACTCTTAAATATGCTTATCTTGATGAAAAGAAGATATATCTTGTTATTATTAGTGCTGACCTTTCAGAGAAGGAGGAATAAAAATTATTGAAGACTCTGAAGAAGCACCGTGTTGCTATTGGATATACTCTTGATGATCTTAAGGGCATTAGCCCCACTCTATGCGAACACAAAATAAATTTGGAGAAAGATGCCAAACCAGTTATTGATCATCAACGACGGCTGAATCCTAAGATGAAAGAAGTGGTAAGAAAGGAAATACTAAAGCTCCTTGAGGCAGGTATAATTTATCCCGTTGCTGATAGTCAGTGGGTAAGTCATGTCCATTGTGTCCCTAAGAAGGGAGGTATTACTGTCATTCCTAATGATAAAGATGAATTGATTCCGCAAAGAATTATTACAGGTTATAGGATGGTAATTGATTTCCACAAATTAAATAAGGCTACTAAGAAAGATCATTACCCCTTACCTTTTATTGATCAAATGCTAGAAAGATTATCCAAACATACACATTTTTGCTTTCTAGATGGTTATTCTGGTTTCTCTCAAATACCGTGCGGTCACCGATGATCAAGCAAAGACCACATTTACTTGCCCTTTCGGTACTTTTGCTTATAGACGTATGCCTTTATGTTTATGTAATGCACCTGCTACCTTTCAAAGATGCATGATGGCTATATTCTCTGACTTTTGCGAAAAGATTTGTGAAGTTTTCATGGACGATTTCTCCGTTTATGGATCCTCTTTTGATGATTGCTTGAGAAACCTTGATCGAGTTTTGCAGAGATGTGAAGAAACTAATCTTGTCTTGAATTGGGAAAAGTGCCACTTTATGGTTAATGAAGGCATTGTCTTGGGGCATAAAATTTCTGAAAGAGGTATTGAAGTTGATAAAGCTAAAGTTGATGCTATTGAAAAGATGCCATGTCCCAAGGACATCAAAGGTATAAGAAGTTTTCTTGGTCATGCCGTTTTTATAGGAGGTTCATTAAGGACTTCTCAAAAATTTCTCGGCCTCTGACTAATCTATTACAAAAAGATATTCCTTTTGTCTTTGATGATGATTGTGTAGAAGCATTTGAAATATTTAAGAAAGCATTGATTTCTGCACCTATCGTTCAGCCACTTGATTGGAATTTACCCTTTGAAATTATGTGTGATGTTAGTGATTATGTTGTAGGTGCTGTTCTAGGGCAAAGCGTTGATAAAAAATTAAATGTTATTCAATATGCTAGTAAAACTCTAGACAATACCCAAAGAAACTATGCTACCACTGAAAAAGAATTCTTAGCAGTTGTATTTGCTTGTGATAAGTTTAGACCTTATATTGTTGATTCTAAAGTAACTATTCACACTGATCACGCTGCTATTAAATATCTTATGGAAAAGAAAGATGCTAAACCTAGACTTATTAGATGGGTTCTCTTGCTACAAGAATTTGATTTACATACTATTGATAGAAAGGGAGCTGAGAACCCTGCTATGCATAACTTGTCTAGGTTAGAGAATGTTCTTGATGACCCACTACCTATTGATGATAGCTTTCTGATGAACAATTAAATGTCATAAATGCTTCTCATATCGCTCCATGGTATGCGGATTATGCTAAATACATTGTTGCTAAATTTATACCACCTAGTTTCACATACCAGCAAAAGAATAAGTGTTTCTATGATTTGAGACATCACTGGGATGACCCACATCTTTATAAAGAAGGAGTAGATGGTGTTATTAGACGTTGTGTACCTGAGCATGAACAGGAACAGATCCTATGCAAGTGCCACTCCAAGGCTTATGGAGGACACCACGCTGGAGATAGAACTGCGCATAAGGTATTGCAATCTTGTTTTTATTGGCCTACTCTCTTCAAGGATGCTCGTAAGTTTGTCTTATCTTGTGATGAATGTCAAATAATTGGTAACATTAGTAGACGTCAAGAAATGCCTATGAATTATTCACTTGTTATTGAACCATTTGATGTTTGGGGCTTTGCTTATATGGGACCTTTTCCTTCCTCTAATGGGTATACACATATTTTAGTTGCTGTTGATTACGTTAATAAGTGGGTAGAAGCTATTCCAACTAGTAGTGCCGATCATAACACTTCCATTAAAATGCTTAAAGAAGTTAATTTTTCCAAGGTTTGGAGTCCCTAGATACTTAATGACTGATGGTGGTTCACACTTTATTCATGGTGCTTTCCGTAAAATGCTTGCTAAGTATGATGTTAATCATAGAATTGCACATCCTTATCACCCACAGTCTAGTGGTCAAGTAGAATTGAGTAATAGAGAGCTTAAATTAATTTTGCAAAAGACAGTTAATAGATATAGAAAGAATTGGTCCAAGAAACTTGATGATGCATTATGGGCATGTAGAACTGCATATAAAAATCCTATGGGTATGTCCCCGTATAAAATGGTTTATGGAAAAGCATGTCACTTACCTCTCGAACTAGAACATAAGGCATATTGGGCCATTAAAGAGCTCAATTATGATTTCAAACTTGCCGGTGAGAAGAGGTTATTTGACATAAGCTCACTTGATGAATGGAGAATCCAAGCCTATGAAAATGCCAAATTGTTTAAAGAAAAAGTTAAAAGATGGCATGACAAAAGGATACAAAAGCGTGAGTTTAATATAGGTGATTATGTGTTGCTATACAACTCTCATTTAAGATTTTTTGCAGGAAAACTTCTCTCTAAATGGGAAGGTCCTTACGTTATCGAGGAGGTCTATCGTTCCGGTGCCATAAAAATCAACTTCGAAGGCACAAATCCGAAAGTGGTGAACGGTCAAAGAATCAAACATTATATCTCAGGTAATCCTATAAATGTTGAAACTAATATTATTGAAACTGTAACCCCGGAGGAATACATAAGAGACACTTTCCAGAACGTTTCAGACTCCGAAAGGGAATAGGTATGTGGTACGGTAAGTAAACCAACTCCAAAACAGTTCTAATGGCAATTTTTCTCCGTTTTGGAATATTTAGAAAAATATGAAAATAAGAAGCAGTCCGGGAAGGACACGGGGCTTCCACGAGGGTGGGAGGCGCGCCCTACCCCCCTGGGCGCGCCCCCCTACCTCGTGGGAACCTCGTGTGCTCTCCGGACTCCGTTTTCTTGCACGGTACTTCTTTCGGTCGGTAAAAATTCAATATATAATCTCCCGAAGGTTTTGACCACCGTATCACGGAATTACCCTCTGTTCTTGTTTCGAGCTGTTTTCTGTCAGGGTTGTCAAGGCCAGGCATCATGTCGTCCCCCTCCTCCAACAATGGTGACAACGATGCTTGGCTAATGAAGATAGAGCTGAAGAGGGAAGAACCCATGGAGATCAAGAAGGATGAAGGGATCAAGAAGGCCATGGAGCACCAAGCTCCGGCAGCAGAAGACATCCTTCAACTTGATCACAATCTTCTTACCCCAACTGAGATCGAAGCTTTCAAGATGATTGAGTTAGCTCGTATACAAAATAAGTATATCACACGTGAAAATATTTTGTTGAAGGAACATATCATCGCACTCAAGGGAATTATCGCAAGTTGGAAGACCTCTTACGGTCGATGTGCGACTATCCATCATCACCTCCATCTTCTTCACCAGCAAAGGAGACATAATCACATGGGTATGGGCACTCCCCTTGGCAACTGCCAAGCTTGGGGGAGGTGCCCCGGTATTGTATCACCATCACACTCCTATCTTTACCGTTTTTCTTAGTTCGATCCTTTTAGTAATATCTTGATCTAGTAGAATAAAGTTTTTGGTATGATTTAGTTTTGAGTTTTGCTTTATGATCCTTCTATGTAATCGAGTCCGTGAGCTATATATAATAAATATTAGTGTTGAGTCAAGGGCTTGATTATCTTGCTATGATCTTGAGGGAATAAAATAAAAAGAAAGAATAAAAAGAAATAAAAAGAGATCATATTGATCTTATGGAGAGTAATGACTTCACATAAAAAGAGTATGATGATTAAAAGTTTTTGAGAGTTGACAAACATAGTTTTGGTCATCGTTGCAATTAATAGGAAGTAATAAAGAAAGAGAGGCTTCACATATAAATATACTATCTTAGACATCTTTTATGATTGTGAGCACTCATTAAAGTATGACATGCTAAAGAGTTGATGTTGGACAAGGAAGACAGTGTAATGGGTTATGTTTTCTTACATCTGAAATAAAGTATATTGTCATGGATCATCCAACATGTTGAGCTTGCCTTTCTCCCTCATGCTAGCCAAATTCTTTGCACCAAGTAGAGATACTACTTGTGCTTCCAATATCCTTAAACCCAGTTTTGCCATGAGAGTCCACCATATCTACCTGTGGATTGAGTAAGATCCATCAAGTAAGTTGTCATTGGTGCAAGCAATAAAAATTGCTCTCCAAATATGTATGACTTATTAGTGTGGGAGAAAATAAGCTTTATACGATCTTGTGATGTGGAAAAAATAAAAGCGACGGACTGCATAATAAAGGTCCATATCACAAGTGGCAATATAAAGTGACGTTCTTTCGCATTAAGATTTTGTGCATCCAACCATGAAAGCGCATGACAACCTCTGCTTCCCTCTGCGAAGGGTCTATCTTTTACTTTTATTTTCTACCTTATGCAAGAGTCATGGTGATCTTCGCCTTTCCTTTTTACATTTTATCATTTGGAAAGCACAATGTGTTGGAAAGATCCTGATATATATATATATATATAGGACAACACTATTCTAATCCTGGGATTAGAATAACTATTTGGATCAAGATCGCCCTTATAAGGGCCCGACGGGGTTGCTCCCGAACTCCCGAGAACGAAAAAATCCCACGTACCCACCATCGAGCCCAACCGATCCCCACGACCCACCCCATCGTCCCCATCTCCGATCTGGCGCCCCCCAACACGGGCAGGAAGCTCCACCGCCCCCAACCGCCGCCGCCGCCGCACGGAACGCGCCACCGCCCCCAATCGGCGCCGCCACCATCCCTCGCTGCGGATCGCGCCGCCGCCACCGTCCCTCGCCCCGTATCGGGCCGCCTCCACCGTCCATCGCCCCTCACTGCCTCCACCATCCCGACCCCCTACCGGATCAAGCTGACACCACCGTCCCTCACCGTGGATCGCGCCTCCACGTCCATCCCTCGCCCCGGATCGGGCCGCCTCCATGAGCGCGAACTTGCTCACCTGCCGCCGCGACCTTCCTCCAACGGCCACCACGACCTTCTTCCCTCCACAGCCAGATGCCGCCGAAGACGCGCCCCCACGACCTCCAACACCTGCTATGGCCCACCCCCACCTCCCTCTGTGCTTCTTCCCCGACGCCGCAACCACCACCCTGGGGACCCGACTACTCCGCACCACCTCCGCACTCTGGACATGGGTCATCCCTGCGCGCTGCCCGGCCTCCTGCCGTGAAGATCCGCCGCCCGTTGCCTGCCGCCGCTGTCAGGGGCAGCGATTCCTTCCCGCCCACCTACCACCCCACGCTAACCTCCGGCGTCCCCTTGCCTGCCCCAACCTCCCTAGGACGCTGCTCCTGGCCCAACATCTGGCACCGCCGTCGCCCCTAACTCCGGCGCCGACTCCCACACCCAACCCCCAGCGCCCAAACCTCCGGCGCAAAGGGTGCTCAGTCCAGCCATGCAGCGTCCAGGAGGCCGATTCCATCACGAGCAGCAGTCCACGGTGGTCAAACTCCTCTTTCCTATGTACTAACGACCAAATCATCTAATCCCTCCCCTGAAATCCCTCTGTAGCATAGACCAAGTTCAAGAAAAAATGTTTATGGAGAAAAGTGCGATTTTTTATTACTACTTTGTATGTTCATTTGACAGAGGCTTCATATGTTTCATTCTGTTTGTTTCCCCAAATAGGTCAAGTGCAAACGAAATAAGGTTCATGTACAGCTACGAGAAAAAGTTCATCTAAACGTTGAGTGTGCTCTTTTCGGTGTTTGCTCATATGATCAGTTTAAGTGCAAAAGCCAAGATATTTTTGGTTGAAACCTCCGGAAACAATATTTACAATGTGAAATAAATAAATTTAATAGTAATTAAATTCTCCTTTTGTAAAAGAAATAACACATTAGTTCGATGTCTACGTAAAGAAATAAATTTAAAAGTAAAATCAAGAAGGTCAAATTAAAATAACAGAGCAGTTCGATGCTCATTAAAAATGGATTTTTCTCGTTTCTAAAAAATAACCAAAATATTTAAAAGTTAGATTTTCCTTGTTTCTAAAAAGATAAGAGAGAAGGCCAACTCAAAATAACAGAGCAGTCCAAAAAAAGTTTAAAAAAAAGGGATTAAAAAACTAGACAATTTGAAATAACCGAGAGGTCAAAAAATGTAGAAGTTCAAATCTGACAACCCTAGAAGTTCAATTTCAAATAACTGAGAAGGAAAAAAAACTACAAGTTCAAATTTAAAAATCCTTGAAAAATGTTTGCTTATGTAAAACCATAGTTTTCTAAGAAGTTCAAAGTAAAAAAAAGTTCGAAGGTAAAAAAAACTTAGATGTTTTATCGTTACTAAATAATAAAATGAAAAAGTTCAAATAAAAAAAGAAAAAACTAAAAAAATAAAAAGAATTTTCTCGTTTTTTAAACCGAAACACAGAGAAGTACAAATTGATAACTATCGGAAGTTCATATATTACATGATGTGCATTTCGTATGAGAAAAAAAGAATAAAAAAGGCAAAGTTTAAAATTTGTTGCTAGAAGTTCAAGTGCTCTTCCCTCGGAAGTTCAAAAATTCTTGTTATTAAAGAAAACTCAGATTTTCCTCCTTATTAAAGAATGAAAAAAGAAGTTCAAAAATTAAAATAATAAGAAGTTCAACTTTTAATAATAGAGCGCTTCAAAATTTCGTAAAAATAGATTAAGAAAAAAACCCAGGAAGTCCATATTAAAAATATGAAGAAGTTAGATGATTATATAAAACTCAGATTTCCCTCATTATTAAAGAATGGAAACAAGAAGTTCAAAAATAAAATAACAAGAAGTTCAACTTTTAAAAATAGAGCGCTTCAGAATTCATAAAAAAGTATTAAGAAATTCAGATTAATATTCATAAAAAAATTCAAATATTTTCACGTAACCGAGAGAAGTTCAGATTGATAACTGCTAGAAGTTCACTTACTACACGGTGTGCATTTTGTATGAAAAAAAAGAATGAAAAATCAAAGGCTAATGATTTTGTTTTTAGAAGTTCAAGTGCTCGGCCCGATAAAGTTCAAAAATTGTTGTGAGAGAGGTTGAACAAAAATACGTGATGAAGTTCAAGGTGAAAACAATGGGAAGTTCAACTACTACACGGAATGCATTTCAGATAAGAATAGAAAACTAAAAGCTTAAAAGGTTTGTTGCAAGAAGTTCACGTGCTCTGTGAGGGGAAGTTCAAAAATTATTGCGAGAGAGGTTCACCTTATATTTCCATGTTTGAAAACACAAAAAATATTTTTTTTATTTTTAAAATAATTATCTCAATCCACAAAGAAGTTCAGTTATTATTTGGAAGCAATTTGATTTCAAAATGAAAATAAAAAATCAAATTATAAAAATATAAAAAGTTCATGTACTACATGGTGTGTGTTTAATATGAGAAAAATGAATAAAAAGGCAAGGTCCAAATTTGTTGTTGTCATAAGTTCAAGTCCTCGGTCGGAGAAAGTTAGAAAAATTATTTTGAGAGAGGTTTGTACAAAAGGAATATTATTTGTGTAACACCGACGAATGGATGAGAAAATTACAAACAAAATACGTCACAGAAGTTCAACGTGAAAACAGCAGGAAGTTCAACTACTAAGCTGAATGAATTTCAGATAAAAAGCTTTTAAAATCGTCACGAGTATGAAAAAATGATCAACACGGGAAAGTTGCGTGCTTACAACAGCTTTCCATCGGTATATCACTTGCCCAATTCCGGTGAGTGGATTGAGAGCTACGAGCAGCGGATCGAGAGCTACGAGCAAAAAAATCACGTGAAAAACAGAGTGAAGTTCAGGTACACGCGCCGAGAAGTTCAGGTTCTTCACGCGGTGCATTTTCGAAGAATCTGTTTCGCGATCAAAGCAAAACGAATGATCTCGCCATTTTCGCAATTACTTGAAAACGGCAAGGAATCAGAGAAAACCATCAACATGAAAATGTTTCGCATTTTTCGTAGCTTTTCAATGGTATATTATTTGCGCCTTTCCATTCAAATTTGTAGAAAATATATCTAATTGGATGTAATTTAGCATGAGCTATTATTGTTGACATTACCCTTGAGGTAAAAGGTTGGGAGGCGAAACTGTAAGCCCCTATCTTTCTCTGTGTCCGATTAAAACTCCGTAACCACAAGTATTGCGTGAGTATTAGCAATTGTGAAAGACTAAATGATAGTTGAGTATGTGGACTTGCTGAAAAGCTCTTATATTGACTCTTTCCAATGTTATGATAAATTGCAATTGCTTCAATGACTGAGATTATAGTTTGTTAGTTCTCAATGAAGTTTCTGATTCGTACTTGACATTGTGAATAGATTATTACTTGAGTATAAGAAATCATATGACAATATCCATAAATGTTGTTGTTATTAGAATGATCATGATGCCCTCATGTCCGTATTTTATTTTATCGACACCTCCATCTCTAAACATGTGGACATATTTATCGTTGTCGGCTTTCGCTTGAGGACAAGCAAGGTCTAAGCTTGGGGGAGTTGATACGTCCATTTTGCATCATGCTTTTATATCGATATTTATTGCATTATGGGCTGTTATTACACATCTTACATTCTTAAGAGGTTGATCCCCACTATAGCAATTCTCTCTACATGCACTCTGTCCACATCATCACATTTGCAACATCAGTTTTCAGTTGCAAAAACCAACCAATCATCAGCTCTATCTCTCTCCCAGCGCTCTTCCTCTTAACACCTCAGCAATTTTCTCTGCACCCAGCCTGTGACATGCAGCCTTCCACCCAGCCCGCATGCAACAGTCATGATATAGGATCGCTAAATTGATATGAACATGCAATGGTTCTATGGACAACCTTCAATATAGGATCCCATGCAAATACTCCTATAGCTATTAACACAGAAGGAAGATGGGGAAACTGCTTTAATTATGATGGGAGTATTAACACGAGGGAGGACGAGGAAAGTACTTTTACTTTTCATCCCGCGTAATGTACCTCGGGTGTTATCTTCTTACCTTTCATCCCGGAGGCTCCTTCATCTCCCTCAACTAATAAATCTCCACCAATTCGCTTAAAAAATCACCATGAATTCTTCTCACCTTCCTTCTCTCTCTCTCTCTCTCTCTCTCTCTCTCTCTCTCCCTCTCTCTCTCTCTCTCTCTCTCTCTCTCCATACTGTGTCGGGTGCCTCACCTCGACAGAAAGTCAGGAATACTACCCGCGGTAGCAGCGAACCCTGATTGGTGCCGGCGCTTCTCGACTGTCCTCCGCTCACCTTCACCACCATGTAGCAGGCAGCGGCGGTTCAGATGAGTGCAGCCTGTGAAGGTGCTCCCGTCCCATGTGCATCACTCCCATTACCGGACCAATTGTTCACCTTCTACGAATCCAGGTAGAGGCCTTCAAGGATGACGAGGCCGTGGGGATGCCAACGACAACATTAATCTGAGCCCGCGATGCTAGGTGAGATCTATCCAGCCCTGATGATGGAATCGGCAGTCACTAGCTTTTGTCGCGGCAAGATCCATAGCCTTGACGCCTTAGTGAATCCATTCTCTCTTCAATTCCTTCCATCAGAATATAGAAAATATTATTATTTCTTAATGAATTTCTTCTTTTATTCCTATTATCCCCATTCATGTTTTGCTATTCTACTCTGTCATTGCAAGATTTGATCTAAATTTGTTGCTGATGTGGAATCATGAGCATTTGACGTTTGAAAAGGTTAGAGATCCTGTTGTGGTTTCTGAACAAGTTCTGTTCAGACATTTTACCATGAGATTTTGGATTTGTGTCATCCATTTATTGTTATTCTGGAGGATGTAGACATGAAATAGCAACGATTGTAGTTCTTTCCCAGGACTAAATGGACCAAGAATCCAGGACATTAGTCATTTAATAAGTATACTTGATATTGTCAGGTTTACACGTGAGACCATCAGAGTTATTCATAAAAGCATGCATGCACGTTTACTAATGAGAAGTGAAACGGAGATTACTAATCAGAAGTTAAAAGGAGATTATAGCTGGCAGTATAGGGTGATTTTAAAAGAAATTGCGATTAACTATAGTCAATTTTCCTCAGGACTTATGCTCGGTAATTATTCATCATTACACTTATATTATGGTGATATGATTTTGCAAGTATGAGTTTGACATCAGCCATTTATTTTGTATCTAAAACTTTCAATACCATCATATTATATAACTCCATAGTTTTATACTTATTTTCTTTACATCATGTGATACAAAATTCCCGCAGCAACGCGTGGGGCATTGTCTAGTTACGTCACAATACTTATGCCTATTCTCTCTTATTTTACAAGGTTTACATAAAGAGGGAGACTGCCGGCAGCTGGAATTCTGGGCTGGAAAAGGAGCAAATATTAGAGACCTATTCTGCACAACTCCAAAAGTCATGAAACTCCACAGAAGTTATTTTTGGAAATAATAAAAAATATTGAGCGAAGAAAATACCAGAGGGGACCCACACCCTAGGCACGAGGGTGGGGGGCACGCCCTACCCCCCTGGGCGCGCCCTCTGCCTCGTGGGCCCCCTGGTGGCCCTCCAGTGCCCATCTTCTGCTATATGAAGTCTTTCATCCGAAGAAAAATCAGAAGCAAGCTTTCGGGACGAGACTCCGCGCTACGAGGCGGAACCAATCTAGGGCTCCGGCAGAGCTGTTCTGCCGGGGACACTTCCCTCCGGGAGGGGGAAATCATCGCCATCGTCATCACCAACGATCCTCTCATCGGGAGGGGGTCAATATCCATCAACATCTGCACCAGCACCATCTCCTCTCAAACCCTAGTTCATCTCTTGTATCCAATTCTTGTCTCTAAGTCTGAGATTGGTACCTGTAGGTTGCTAGTAGTGTTGATTACTCCTTGTAGTTGATGCTAGTTGTTTATTTGGTGGAAGATCATATGTTTATATCCTATATGCATATTAATACCCCTCTAATTATGGACATGAATATGCTTTGTGAGTAGTTACGTTTGTTCCTGAGGACATGGGAGAAGTCTTGCTATTAGTAGTCATGTGAATTTGGTATTCGTTCGATATTTTGATGAGATGTATGTTGTCTCTCCTCTAGTGGTGTTATGTGAATGTCGACTACATGACACTTCACCATTGTTTGGGCCTAGAGGAAGGCATTGGGAAGTAATAAGTAGATGATGGGTTGCTAGAGTGACAGAAGCTTAAACCCTAGTTTATGCGTTGCTTCGTAAGGGGCTGATTTGGATCCATATGTTTCATGCTATGGTTAGGTTTACCTTCATATTTCTTTTGTAGTTGCGGATGCTTGCAATAGGAGTTAATCATAAGTGGGATACTTGTCCAAGTAAGGACAACACCCAAGCACCGGTCCACCCACATATCAACTTATCAAAGTACCGAACGCGAATCATATGAACGTGATGAAAACTGGCTTGACGATAATTCCCATGTGTCCTCGGGAGCGCTTTTCTCTATATAAGAGTTTGTCTAGGCTTGCCTTTACTACAAAAAGGATTGGGCCACCTTGCTGCACTTTATTTACTTTTGTTACTTGCTTCTCGTTACAAATTACATTATCACAAAACTATCAGTTACCTATAATTTCAGTGCTTGCAGAGAATACCTTGCTGAAAACCGCTTATCATTTCCTTCTGCTCCTGTTCACCACCTGTTGTACCACTGCAGGAAGCTTATCCCCTTGCAGACAGTCACCAATCCTTCTTCTCAATTCCCACATGCGCATGATCATGATCCTGATTTGGTCAACCATGTCATGTATATGCAAGTTCTTTAACTGCTTTATCTTGTTGTTAAAACTTTCTGCCAAGTTATTGTTGATATGATCACACTTGATGGCAGTGTTAAATCCTGACATGTACCACAATAGAGAATGATAGGTGTTCAACCATGGACCAAACTCGCTGCATGCTGCTTTTATCTTATCAAGATGATATGAATGTGTTTGTTTTGTGTAAGATCTTGCTGCTGGCCACATTCTCCAAATTCTTCCCCTCTGAATTTTTTATCAAATTCATCCACATATGGCCGAAGCACTCCCTCTTCTCACAATGAGTAAAAATATTCTTCATTGCATTTTCTATTCCTTTACATGCATCTGTGTGTATTGCCAAAGGTGACACTGGCCCTATGCATCTTTTCAACTGCATCATAAACCATGTCCATGAAATCTCTGTCTTTGACTGAAACAAACCAATAGCAAGAGGGAACATCCAGTTGTGTCCATCTAAAGCATTGCATGCTGCCAATTGACCATTCCATTTTCCTGTCAAAAAAGATGAGTCTATGCTCAAATATGGATGGCACCCTGCTTTGAAGCCATATATGCAAGGCTTTAAAGCCATAAAGAACTTGGAGAAAAGAACCCTACCATCCTTTGTTACCTCAATACCTATCTCCACAACACTGACAGATGACCTCTTTTCGACCTCTGCTTTGAAGTTATAAAGCATCCTAAAAGCATTTGCCCAATCACCATATAATTCTTTCATTGCCCTCTGTTTTGCTTTCCACACTGTGGTATACTTCACCTTAATGGGGTACTGCTTTTCCAAATCCACTTTAAGTTTCTTTGCTATAGTGTTTGGTTTCTTGGCAAAAATTGGAGTGATCTTTTCTGCAATTCAAAGTTGTGATGTCATGGTTGATACTCTCTGTGAACTTGTGATACAAGTATGTGGATTTGGGATTTGATTAACCCTAATGGTACTTCCATCAGGTTGAATTCTAGCAGATATGTACCACTTGCAAGGCCTGACACTTCTATCGAAACCTCTGCACCTTGCATAAAATTTCTTTCTATCAGTCCACATAGTCTTGGCATCAATCTCATGTTTGACTACATAAGTCTTGAAACACATCCTAAACTCCTTCATGCTTGGGAACAATTTGCCTACTTCAATAACAGGATTTTCTTTGTCATACACACTTACAAGCTCATCATCATGTGCATCATCTACATCATCTGCAGCATCTTTCATCAGCTGTCCATCCACATCTTCACAAGCATCTATGTTAGCATCATTAGGCAAACTAGATTCATCCCTTTCTTCCTCATCTTGATCATCTCTTTGGGTTCTCTTGGAATGCCAAAAATTGGCCATCTCGGTCGACCATTGGTGCAATGACCAAATCAGTAGTGTCTTCTAATTGTATTGAATTCCAATCAACACAAACAACCCTTGCAGCACCATCACAACCCTCTTCTGCATCTTGCTCAGCCCCCTCTATTATTGTCACTTCACCCGTAAACATGGGCATTATCTGTCTCTGTGAAGCCAAATCATCATCTACCATCTGCGAAGCCAACTTTGAGGGCACATATCCAACCTTAGAATCTGATTTCATATCAATGAGATCTGCATGAAAGGTAGTTTGTTTGCTTGCCCAGCCATCTTGCCGATCGATTTCATCAACCATCTCTTCACTATTCTCAATTCTCACATACTCACCCTTCCAATTATCAAACCGTAACAATGCTACCTCTTGCTCTGGACCCAAAAAATGCTTTCCCCAATTTTCTCCACAACATTCCTCACGACCCTCTCTTCCATGCTCTGTATTTCCTGTGGATCAATCTCTTCAGATTCAACATCCCATTTCAAAATTGTATCTCTCTCTATGTCTCGCACGCTACCATCAACTAGCTTTGCTTTAGATGGTAAGAATTCAACACTGAATTCAAAGGTCCGAGCAACATTGCCCCTGTTTATCAATGGCGGGCTACGTGAGGCAGCGAAAGCAGACGAGGCACACAACGCAGGGTTGAAGAGGTTGGACAGGGTGATTGGGTTGATTACCTGGTCGACGTAGTCTCTCTTGGCTCCATTTCGTTCAGCCCAACGCCACCCCGCCGCCGCTCCGTAGTCCCACCCACCTCCACAATCTGGATCTCGTGGAAAACAGGGGAAAATAGAGGCTCATTTGGTCAGATCTAACTCAAGAAGGAGGGGAATGGTGCCAAATAAGCTCACCACATGCGCAGCCACGACCGTGAATGAAAGCTCCGCCGCCGCCGCCGACGAGAACGAAGAAGAGAGCAGCAACCAGAAGCAGGGGAGAAGCACGTGTTCAGTCAGGCGGGGAATCGATGCACTGCCAAGTGGGACCCACCACCATATGCACTAATTAGTTTGACCTCTTGTTTTTACCTTAACCGCAATCCCGTTGACGACCGAACCCGTGTTTTAACCACCTGGTCGCATTGGGGCTATTATTGCCATGTAACACGACGCATAGGAGCTACCTATGGCAACTACGTCTTCATATGAAATGTGTCGCATAGGAGCTATTGACCCGTGTTGCTTAATGCGCCTTGAAACAGAAAGTGGTCTGATAAAAAGGGAACAACATAATGTACCTTCAGAATCTATAATCTTAGGGACCAACAAAAAAATTAGTCATGGTGCAAGGGCAAATATATATGTGCTAACTCGTGAGATAAGCAAGGGCAAATCAAAAAATCATCGTATCCATCCGAGGCGTAACTGACCAACGGAAACGAACTCATCAGACATAAAATCAGGTATGTGTTTCAAACCGCGACTTACTTTCGTGGCACGAAATCGACAGGGTGGGGGAAAATGTGGACTCACAACTTGGGCGAGGGGAATCCTTGGTGGAGGAACATGCCGCGGTGAGAGTTAGGTTACATCTGCAGGAGCTCAGATCAGAAAAGAGAAAATTGGATATTTACCATTTTCAATATGTGCCTGTGATTTTTTTTTCTTTTCCACTTATAAGCATGGGAAAAGACAAAACTATCCCTGATTCTTTTCCAATTCTGATCGAAACGGCACATGAGGATAACATTCGGCATAAGCACAAAGGAGAGGGAAATGCACGACAGCTCACCACGTAATCGGCGGTCGTGGGCGAGCGTGGTCAGATAGGCGGCAAGCTGGTGATACAGCTGGACATTGCCGGAAAGCAGCGGTAGTGCCGGAGAAGGGTCTCGCCGCCGCTCTCCAGAGAATGGGGACTCGCCGCTACTTGGGAGAGACTCGCATAGTAGGAATGGTTATTCAGGAATTGTGCAGTTCTTCTTAGTCCTTATGATGGTTTTACTAAAGCTGAAGAAGTTGAGATTGTTTATATGCCGATATGGCTTCAAATCCATAAACTCCGGATGGCTATTGCAAGAAGGAGTTGGTGGAAAAACTGATTAAGAACGCTGGTAAGATTTTGGAGTTAAGGCTCCATGGAAATTCTTGTGGTGATTACATACGTGTGAGAGTATGTCATGATGTGAGAGAGCCCTTGACAAAATTTGTTAGTATCATCCGTGGGAAGGAAAGGCGGTATTTGCTGTTCGTTATGAAAAGCTGGCTAGATTCTCGCAAGTTCTGTGGTAGAGTTGGGCATGATTATAAGGAGTGTGGTACTGGTCTACACCAACCAAAAGATCTAAAGTATGGGGACTGGCTATATGCTGATTCCCCTCCGAAACCGACTTGGGTATGATGCTTGCCGCAGCTCTAATGTCGTTGTTCCATTGTCGTGCACACGATGTAAAAAATGAGAAGGAAGATGTTGCTAAGGATGCTGGCACTATCCTAGAGAAATCCAAGGACGTGGTCATGGTTGATCATGACAAATTGGCCCGTAAAAGATTGTCAATGGATGTTGTCCTCAGAGGTGCTCAGCGGATATCCTACCAAACAATTCGCTACCTCTTTTACAAATAACCGATGGAACTATTGATGGTGATGGTGACCATGAGGCACCAACGAGCAGTCTAAGTAGTAAGAAGGCTAAGTTGGCTGATGTTGAAGAGAGTTCAGAGAACAAATCGGCGGGCTCCAATCAGGAGCGCCGCCAAGATCAATGAGTCTACTATTCTGGAACTGCCGGGGGGCGGGGAACCGCCAGACAGTTCGTGAAGTTGTGGTTTTACAAAACCAATTCCCTAAGTTTGTCTTCCCGCCGTAAACAAGACAAACTTACATTAATATGGAGAGATTGAAGTGGAGATTAGGCCTAAAAGGCTTTTGTGGTGTGGACCGTGACGGCCGAGGATGGGGTCTAGCCTTGTTCTGGGATGATACTCTCCAGGTCACAGTTATGGATGTGTGCAAGCGATATATTGATGTCAGTGTGTATGATCATGATGCAGATAAGTCATGGAGAAGTACTTTTATTTATGGAGAACCACGTGTTGAGAACCGTTATCGGATGTGGGAGCACCTGTCAAGACTCAAAGGTTGTTCTCGATCTTCCTTGGGTGGTGTGTGGTGATTTCAATGAAGCAATGTGGCAACACGAGCATTTTTCTCGGTCCTTGAGGGCGTAAAGTCGATGGAGGCATTTAGAGATGTACTTATTGATCGCGAGTTGGTTGATCTAGGCTTCTCCGCGCTCCCTATACATATGATAATGGCCACCGAGGCCAAAGTAATGTACGCCGTCCGGCTAGATCGGGCCTGTGGGGATGAATCATGGAAAGAATTGTTTCCGCTTGCATGGGTGAAACATCTAGTGTCGCCAATGTCGGATCACATCCTATCTTGTTACATGTCGAGGAATCAAGATCAGCGACGTAAGAGTAGCCCACGTTATGAGATCATGTGGGAACGGGATCCTCGACTTCCAACAATTATCAGTAAGGCTTGGGACTGTTCTCGTCCGACGGGTGACCTAGGTAACGTGGCAAAGTCTTTGAACTCTGTTATGTCAGAACTTCGGAAGTGGAGCAAAGAGCATTTTGGTCATGTTGAACGAGAGATTTCTTCCCTTCGGCAAGAGCTTGAGGACCTTCATCAAAGTAATAGTGACCGACTTCTTATCCGCCGTAAGATGGAGAGACTTGATGAGCTTTTGTATAGGGAAGAGATGATGTGGTTGCAGCGGAGTAGAATTATGTGGTTGAAAGAGGGGGACCGCAACACACAATATTTCCATAAGCGTGCTGTATGGCGTGCCGGAGAAATAATATAAGAAGGCTGCAAAAGGTTGATGGGTCTTGGTGCAATGTGCCGTTCGAGATGGAGAGGATGGCCCATCTTATTTCCGTGAAGTGTATACTAAAGACCCAACCTTGTTAGCTAATGATGTGCTGGAACTAATTGTTCAAGGTTACAGATGCTATGAATGAAAGGCTGAATGCACCCTTCTCCATGGAGGAAATTTCAGATGCATTGTTTCAAATAGGACCTCTAAAAGCTCCAGGCCCGGATGGTTTTCCATCGAGATTTTATCAGAGGAATTGGTCATGTTTAAAAGTGGAGATTATTGATGCTGTCAAGTTATTTTTTGAGACAGGATTTATGCCAAGTGGGGTGAATGATACAGCTATTGTTTTGATCCCAAAATAGCTCATCCGATATCTTTGAAGGATTTCAGGCCTATATCTTTGTGTAATGTAATTTATAAAATAGTCTCAAGTGTATGGTGAATCGCTTATGCCACTACTTACGGATTTAATTTCAGAAAATCAAAGTGCGTTCATTCCCGGACGGCTTATTTCTGATAATTCTATCATCGCCTTCGAATGTATTCATCATATCCAGCAAAGGAATAGTGGAGGCAATTCCTTTTGTGCATATAAGTTGGATTTATCTAAAGCTTATGATCGTGTTGACTGGGATTTCTTGGAGGGAGCTCTTATTAAGTGGGGTTTCTCTAATTTGTGGATCTCACGAGTAATGGAGTGTGTTCGCCTGTCAAGTATTCAGTAAAGTTTAATGGACGATTACTTCAACAGTTTTCTCCTACCCGGGGTCTCCGTCAAGGTGATCCTTTATCACCATTCTTATTTCTCTTTGTTGCTGATGCTCTATCTGCTTTATTACATGATGCTGTACAAGAGAAGGGTTTACAAGCTATTAAGATTTGTCGAAGAGCTCCTCCTATTTCTCATCTTTTGTTTGCGGATGATTCACTATTATTTTTCCGTGTGGAGCCGGATCAAGCGGCAATTGTCAAAGATGTTTTGAGCACTTATGCTACAGCTACGGGTCAACTTATTAACCCATCCAAGTGTTCCATCTTATTTAATGATGATTGTCCTGATATGGTTTCTGTGGAGGTCAAAAGGTTTCTTGGAGTGACTCAGGAAGTTTTTGATGCAAAATATTTGGGTCTCCCTATACCAGATGGGCGAATGCATAAAGGGAGGTTTGAATTCTTACAATCACGTATGAGCAAGAGACTTGTGGATTGGAGTGAAAGATACTCATCTTCAAGTAGTAAAGAAGTTTTGATTAAATCAGAGCCCAGGCCATCCCCACCTATGTAATGAGTGTTTTCAAACTTCCTTTCTCGGTATGTGATGATTTGTCCAAGTTGATGAGACATTACTGGTGGGGCGTGCAAAATGGTAAGAAAAAAATGGCTTGGATGGCATGGGATAAATTGGTTCTACCTAAATCCAAAGGAGGGATGGGGTTCAGGGATATGAGGGCGTTTAATCAAGCTTTGCTTGCTAAACAAGCCTGGCGACTCCTTGTTGCTCCTGAATCGCTTTGTGCAAGACTACTACGGGCTAAATATTATCCAAATGGGAATCTACTGGATACAGTTTTTCCGAGTAACTCATCAGCAGTTTGGAAGGGTATCGAACATGGATTGAACTTGGTGAAAAAAGGTATGATATGGCGAGTCGGCAATGGTAATCTTATTCGAACTTGGCGAGATCCATGGATTCCTAGGGGTATGCCTTTTACGCCTATTTCCCCTAAAAGAAATTGTCGTCTAAATAAAGTTGCAGACTTTCTGGATGCTAATGGTGCATGGAAGGTAAATTTATTGGAACAATTTTTCTGTCATGTTGATGTTGAAGCTATTTTGAAAATTCGTACGTCGCCAAGACAGCGGGAAGATTTTATTGCTTGGCCTTTTGAGAAGTCGGGATCTTTCACTGTTAGGAGCGCATATCATTTAGCTATGGGTGACCACATGGACCGATTATCGCAAGGAGCAAGCAGCACATGTCCTGGTGGTGAACGTGGTATGTGGAATATTGTATGGCGTGCCTTGGTTCCTCCTAAGATGAAAGTTTTTGCATGGAAAGTAATTACTGGTACACTGGCAACTAACTTAGAGAGGAATCGACGTCATATTAGTACAAGGGCAACATGCGGAATGTGTGGGCGAGAAGATGAATCGTCATTTCATGCTTTACTAGTCTGTCCCAACGCGGCAAGCTTATGGGACGCAATGAAGGACCGTTGGCCATTGCCGAACAGGTATGATATTGCATGTACTGGTGATGAATGGTTTCTTCACTTGCTTGCTGGTCAGCAGAGCAATGTCCGAGACATGATCATTATGGTGCTCTGGAGGGTTTGGCATTTACGTAATGAAGTCATGCATGCCAAATCTATTCCACCAACGGAGGTGTCTTGTGATTATCTATGCAGCTATCTTAACTCTTTGCTACAATTAGGCTGTATGGGTGTAGAAGAGGTGATTAAAGGTAAAGCTCCAATATTGATGGAACCAGTGATTGAGAAAACTCGGTCATCATTGCCATGCCTTCCTTGGCCAGCTCCTCCGCCGGGCTGGGTAGCTCTCTGTTGATGGTTCTTATTGTGGAGAAGACGGAGCTGCAGGATCAGGTATGGTTTTACGTGATGACAAGGGTGGTGTTATTTTTGGCGGCCATCGACGCATTTATCATCATAATGAGGCTGGAAGCGGAGTTACATGCGATTATGGAAGGAGTAAGTCTCGCAATTGAACGGTCGAATCGACCAGTTCAGCTACAATCTGATTGTTTGACAGCGTTGTCAAGACTGTCTAATGATTCACCGGACAGATCAGCATATGGGCATCTCTTGGCAGAAATCAAAGGTTTACCGGAGAATAGGGTGTTTGTTCGTGTTAAAGTTTCTCGTGATCAAAACAAAGTTGCACATTGCTTAGCAAATTATGGTAGATCTGGGGATAGCACTGCGTGCTGGCTTAACCAATCCCTCCTTTTATTTCTGAACTTGTTGCTAAGGATTGTAATTCTGTGAGTTTGGAATAAAATACCCTATTTCCATCGCAAAAAAAAAAAAGCACCGATCGTATTTGGGCTGAGGCTTCTCGCTAGGGCAAAGGAAGAGAGCCTCTTACTGGGCTGGGCCAAGACCCCCATATTCAAAAAAAAATCTAGACATTCTGCGGCCTATCAGCGAAACTGCACAACAGAGGACCTTCAGGTTTCAGCAGCAACCATGCAAGATATCAAGGGAAGAATGCTTGATTTTGCTTCGGTGGATTTCATCCATGAGAAGCGGGAGTTGAATCTTGAAGCTCATATAAATTATCTAAAGCATCAACTACTTTAGCTTTTGGCCGTCATGTTTGGCTTTCTGATTTACCAGACATCATTTGTATCCCTGAACTTATTCCTAGCTAAATAAAGTTGCTTGACCACTGACAAGAAAAATCAGGGAAACTGCACAATAGTACAACGTCATTGGAGTTCGAGTATTTGTCAAGCCTACTAGTATTGCTAGAGGCAATGAGGGGTGGGCTGGAATTTGTTCCCCTCGGTTTTAATCGTCTTGAAGCAGAATCAGATTCTTCACAAATAATTGATTTCTTCACCTGACAAACACAATGGTGGGATGCAGCCTCGGCAATATTTGTGGAGTGTGTGGATACGGTGTCGATGATTGAGAAGGTCATGTTTAAGCGATGTTTACGAATCGCTAATAAAGCAGCTCACGTGCTAGCGAATCATAATTTTTGTAATAAGATTTCTTTTACTTGGTTAGACGAGCTGTCTGATTTTGTTATCAGTGTGCTCGTGAACGATGTAACCCTATTTGAGTTTTAATAAAGCTAGGCCTTGTGGCCTGTCCCTTAGAAAAAAAACTAATATTGCTAGATTCACCTAAAAAATAGTATTGCTAGATTTTCGCTTGATTTAGCTCAAGGTCATCACATGTGTGGTTTCTGTAGCCTCCGGGCTTTGTAAAACTTTCTGTTACTGATTAATAAAGTCTGGTGTTTTGCTCATACAAAAATTTATCAAGCCAATAAACTTCGGCGAGCCTTTCAAAGAAAAACACTTCGGCGAGAGTAATTAGTCAAGGGGTCCTCCTTGTGAAACGGCCCACCGAAGCGGTTTGTTCTCGGTTTCCCTTCCAGCTTTGGGTTTCGTAACTTTTGCAGTTTGCCCTTCGCACTATCTAGATTTTTCGCTTTTCCTTCCACCCATGACACAGGTAGAAAGAATAGACGCCAAAACTATAGCCAAAAATTGGCGCGTGTAACAACAAAATTAGACTACAGCTACCAAAAATCTCCTTTTTCACTTTCTTTTCCGATTATATTTCTGGGAGATGGAATTTTATGGGGTAATTATGGGTGGGCGCTTCCAAAAACTATCAAATGATAGCTTTCAACTAAAAAACAAGCTTTCGGTAATATTACGGTGCCTGCAGGAGCAATTCCTGCTCACCTCCGCCTCGTTAAATTTTCATATACATCTTGAAGGGGAGGTCATAGGTTGATGTGTGACGAAGCTAGAAAAAAAGTTTGATGGGGCCATGTCTATGACAGTGGGGTCATCTTCCATAAATGAATAGTAATTAGTACTAAACTAAGGAAGAGTTACCTAATTTCATTGGGGTCAATTGACCCCAATGCTTACCAAGCAGCTCCGTCCCTGCTTCTATGGTGTGTTCTTCGTACAGCGTGTTGATCGTACAACATGTTTATCGTAAAAACCGTGTGCTTCCGGCTTCGATGGTACACAACGCCTATAGTGTGATTCCTACTCAGGCGATCCCGGTTCAAAACTCTTCTCCCTTTGATCAAATCCTTAAAGTTCAAAATGTGTCTCACTTCCCTGTCCATTTCCTCTTGGATGCTCATGATCATCATCATTGCAACATCTTCGTTAGACTCCGATGAATCTAAGGACTCCTTTTGCATTACTTCATCAAGCTCCGTGTTTCCATGCTCCTCGTCCGACGAACCATCCAAATCCATCATTTTCCTACAAAAGAATCACAAAAGAACTGGTTGGACAATTTTTCGTACACACGGAGAGCAAGGTACAGTCCCAGAATAGCCGGACGTACTGCGGCGGCGTCCTAGGCGGTGACGGCAGCTGGTGTGGTGAGATGACCGGGGAGGAGATTTTCTGCCAGTGATGGCGGCGCTGAAGGGGGACAGACGAGGGAGAAGAGAGGTGAGGAAAATGACTCGTCCGACAAGGTCGGGGGCGGGGGGGGGGGGTGATTTGGTGGAATTTGTGGTAGGTCTTGTTCTCATATCTGCCCTAGATATGGGCTGGATATAACGAAAAAAATAGTGCGCTATAACGACGTTATAGCGCCGTTATAGCGTATTCAGAAGGAAACGCTATATTTTAGCAAATTCATCCGCTATGGTGCTATTCACGCAATTAGCACGCTACAGGGCACTATAACGTTGTAGCATATAGCGTTATAGCGTTCAAAAATGAAAAATATCATAAAAATAGGAAAGCACTGGTTTACTTTCTGATTATTGCACGGTAGATGTAGGCTCGGTGCTCAGTGTTCAGAGTTAATATATGTTAAATAGATTGACTACAGTATGATATTCAGTTTAAAATTTGTGCTTCCTATCTGGCAAGATTATGTCTTTTTATGATAGTGTCTTAAGCTACTGAAATACTTTATTTATGGATATATTTGGCATTTTTTGCAAACGCTATTTTGAAATATAGCACGCTATTAACACGCTATAACTTGTGTAGCATTTCGGGAAGGGCCTCACTATATTTTGTAGCGCGCTATTTTGATCATTGGCTGGATATGAGGGGTACCGGTCAGACCGGGCATATAGGGCCGGTTTTAGGAGGTCGTCGGGTCACGATTTTGCGACCGGCCACTCAGCAGGCATATGGGGGGGGGGGGGCATTTGGAGAGCCCGGCTGTAGATGATCTTAACAATCTCGGGCACATTCAGGGTACAACACAAAAAGGATGACCTCATATTTAAAAGGATTAATGTTCTGCCCGGACATAGATTGAAAACAGAGCGGGGAAATTTTAGGTTTGAGAATTGGAGGTCATTCTCCTCAATGAGCATTTATTTTGTGGGGAGTGATACCACACCCCCATATGTGTGGCAGGGTGTTATCTGTAACTGTTTCTGGCGAGATTGGTTAGTTTGAGAGGCAAGATGAACTGCATGTCATCAACTCAGACTGATCGCAGCTCAAAAAAAAAAACTCAGACTGGTCGGCAACGGCAGCTGCGGCTTTGCCGTTGGTGGCTGCACTTCCCTTGTTGGTGGAACTGTTGTTACATGTAAATAGCAACCCAAAATCACGATTGACATCAGTATGCTCAAGAAGCTGTGGTCACAGGTGATGCCACCAGCGAATGGATGAAGCAAGAGGAGGGCATCCTTACCTGCAACCAGGGGCTCCGTAGGAACTTTGAAGGATGGCCTCCAAACTGTATGTACCTGAAGAATTCGTCGGCACGCTGGCTGCTCGAATCTCCGCACTGTCTCGGTGAGGGGGGGTCCTACTGGACTTCGCGACGGCTAAAACATTAGCTCCTCTGGTAAATCAACCTAACATATGAGAGCTGGCTGCTGCTGTGCCAAGAGACTGAAACCTGGCAAGATTACAAGAGTTCTCCCAGCCATTGTATAGAAAACTCACACTGCCTCACACATCCTTTTATCAACAGACATAGGAATATGCTCTGCAGTTTTTTTCCCAAATTAGGCCAGTATAAGCAAGACCAGAGTTAACAGGAGAAATGAAAAGTGACAATTAGATGAACATGATACATAACGAAGCCAACAATCCGCTACATGCATAACAACTGTTTGGTACAGCTAGTGCACAAAAGATAACTAGAGATTAAAGCATTGATAGGGTAAATATTCTAACATTTGCCTTGAGCTCCCTGAAGCACAGAAGCTGGAAACTTGCCATAGTATGGCACGTAGAGTAGACTTCGATAGAGGTCAACAAACCTTGGAATGTTTAGAATCTGGCAGACTTTTCCAGTACTGATGCTATATGAGATGATCTTATTATCAGCAATTGTGTCAGCAAGGAAAACTAGCTCTCTCTCCAAGTCAAATGCCAGGATTTCATAATCAAAATACCAAAATCCTTCATTATTAGTATGGAGCATTATGTCCCTCCCAAATACATTGTTCATATTTAGACGATGCTTCATCACCCACCTATCAGATCCTTCCAATCTCCAAATTCGGATCATGCAACCATCCAATTCTTGCTGTGCATAGCATAAGACCCCAGATGACTGCCAAAGACGCCCGCCAAAGCAATAAAACTTCTGATCTGGTCCATATGGAAACCCTGGCAACTGAATGGTCCTATGATTGAGCTGCTGTGTGCATGTGTCAGGTGCATCGAGTGCCAGAAGGTAATGCCTCCATAAGTGCTCCACATACAACACCCCATTTACGAAGAGTGAATCGCCAAAAAATATATCTGAAGTTTCCCATAGACAATTAGACCATGTCGAATACTCAGAGAAAAATACCTTAACTTCAGTGTCATATCCACCACTTGGACTTGACTCAAATTTGAAGACATAGAAGTATTGAGACCACAATGGATCAAAACACAACTTGTAACTGGCATAACAGACGGCTGGTCCAGGTTCAGTATCTGGAAGTGACATCCACTCTTGAGTTGCTGGATTGCACACGATGGCGTCGGAAATGTCTTTCGAGGGCATACCACCATGATAACAAAGAAGTTGGCCGTTGCTGCAATGCTTAAGCTCTAAGGGACGCTCATAACATTGCACAAAGCTAAGTGTTGAGTCGATATCCCTGTCACTTGAGGGAAGTCCCGCAAGATGGATGGCAGTGTCATGCTCTCTTTTTTGGTACAGGAGACCGACGGGAGTTCTGGGGAGCTTCTGGCGGTAGTGCAGATCAGATGAGAAGGCAAGCCAAGACTTGGAGACACATTTGAAACGGCAAAAAGACTTCAGTGGCAGCCGAGACAAGATCTCCACCACCAAATCATCAGTTAGTACGGTTGTGTTCATCCGCTGCCGAGGTTCCATATCTTCTTTCAGCTTATCTAGCAGATGAACTTATATCTACATCAAAAGAGAAGAAAAGAGATGATATAAACTGGGAAACTTACTGCTTATGCAGAAGTGCAAGACGTAGTGATACCCATAATTTATCGAGTAACGGGAGCTGAGCAAATTAATGGATTGAAGCTGAGATCAGAACTTGATAAATGGTAAACATTGACTCCATGCTGGAAATATGGATGTAGAATCATCGATGTCATTTGAACTGAAATACTAATATCAAATTTTCACACTAAAAACAATGACCAATTTTTTTGTTGAGCCCCTTCTAACAATGCTTATGGCCTATGCTGAGTGGTATTAGTATCACAGGGATTCACCATTTGGCTGACACGGAGTACTACTACATATCTACTAGTTATATGTTACAATAAAATTCCTATATTTTTTCCATGGTTACTTCACAATTCATTTCACAATAAGCCCGCAATAATGAAAACATAATACATCTGCTGTTACAATGCGCAATGAAACAAAATGCACCTTCAGGATCTATAATCTTAGGGACATGTCAGACGCCGTGAAAAGTTGAGACAACTGCTAGGTAAGGCAGGGCAAATCAATCATATCACCGTATCCATCCGAAGTGCGACTGACCAACAGAAACGAGCTCATCAGAAATGAGATCATATGCTCCAAACCGCGACTTCATTTCGCAGACGAAGACGATAGGGTGAGGGAAATGCGTCAGTGTACAGGATAGCTCACCAGCTAGGGGGAGGGGAATCTAGGGTGGCGGAACGCACGGCGGTGAGATCCAGTCTGCATCTGCACGAGCTCGGATCAGAAACAACACTTAGCACCAAACATGCGGCATTAGCCCGGAGGAGAGGAACGGGAGCTCACCGCGTAATGGTTGCTTCCGGTCGTGGAGGTGAGGCAGCGGAGGCAAACAGTAGCGAGGCAGCGGGACGGGGATCTGGATGCTGCAGGAGCAGCGGAGGGCCTCGCCGCCGCCCGCCGGAGAATGGGGATTCGCCGCTAGTTGCCAGCTCTGGCTAGACTCGGGAGTGGAAAAGCGGCGACCATAACTGGACCGAGGCTGCTTCGTTAGGCTAAGGAAGAGAGGCTACTGTTGGCTTGGGCCGGGTTCCAAGTGGTCGTGGATAAGAGCTTCGGCGGCCTTCCGGACTGGGAATGCTCCCATGAACCAGTTTCACCTTTTTCTTAAAAAAAAACCAAAAAAAGTTACCCAAGAGAAATTGAAATGACAAAAAAGCTGATACCCCCGGCCAACGCAAGTAAACTCAGCGTATTATACCCTTGTTTCATGTGGAATTAAGGTGCATGTCCATTACATCAGGTTGTCCACAGATGTCACTTTTCACTTTACTTTTCATTATATTTTGCAATTTTATTACATGAAACAAGGATATAATACGCTGAGTTCCTGCTGAAAATGCCCTCACACCACTGGTAGTTCCTGTCTGAATATATATATGCACTGAGCAAGTAGCTCCACACACACGTTGCATGCCCAGAATATCCATTATGTTCATAAGATCAACAGCAGTGGTACTTAATCTGCGGTTCTCCAAATTAAGCCAGCATAACTTCGACAGGAGTTGACATGCTGAAAAGGCGAGCACTAAAACAATCACACCAATGGCACACAAGGTCAACAATCACACAACAGCAGTTTATAGTCTAACTCAAAAAATAAAGTACAACACTGATACCATATAAATTGTAAAACATAGAATGATTCATCCTCAGACCTTGACTGAAAAGGATCTCGGCGTATATCCCTTTGCCGACATGGCGTACCCCGAGTCGCCGTCGCTAAGTGCAGCACTCGACAAAGTGTTTGCCGACATGCATATGGGCCTTCTCTAGTGATTATACATAGTAATACATCATTTTTTCCGAGCAACCGGCAGAAGCTCCTTTTTATTTCATTAAAAAGAATAAGAATTAGCCAGTTAGTAAGTAAAGCTGGCAGAAAACCAATACATCATCAACGTACACGCGAGGCCGAGGCTGCGGACCATGCGAGCCGCCGGCTCCACCACCCGAACAAACAAAACTGACACTCTACAACCAGATCTAAAGTCGTCGCTCCGACATCCACGTCGGCACCAAGACCGCGCACCAGACAAGTCGACGACTCAATCACCCAAGCAACCAGAGATGACAACCTACAACACCACGACAGTTGCTCGGAAAGAAAAAACTACAAGTGCATTTTACTTATAAATGGTTACGAAGAATCATATAGCCTTATAAGTTGAAGAAAAAGTAGATAGCATTGTGTTGAAAAGAAAAAAAGAACAAACGCTGGACATCAACTTGCAGATTCAGTAAGTACACAAACTCGTGAAATCGACAAACGATTCGCAATCTAAATATCTGAGCAGCCAACATAAGCAACCAAGCAACATGCACCCCAGGATCGACGGTCAGCAAGGAGGATGCCATGGCAGACTTAATCACGAAGCTTCTTGTTGAACTGTGTTTACTCTGAAAATACCTCCCTTGCCATCAACACCTGCTTTTCTTGACAGTATGATTCTTTTTTCGCTTTCTCGGCAGTATGATTCTGACAGGCTAGGACGAGCATTTTCTCATGCAATGACTTTGAACAGCCAACCCGTGACCTTTTGGCACGCGTTTGTGCAGCCCATGTACGGAGAGCTGAAAAAGAGAAACCACGCTGAGAGACTCAGAGTTGCACTTTTTTTGTGCGGGGAACTCAGAGATGCACTTGGAGACGAAGCAAGACCAAGACTTGGAGTCTATAGGCACCTCTCGTTAGGGGCTTGGGACGAGGCCACCTTTCCGGCGAGCACATCCATCAGCTCCTTTGGCTCCGATCTGCAGGTTTGATAATTTCTCCTTAGTCTGCAACCCATCCTTGGCTGCAATACCTCCGGTTTCTTGCCACCAAACTCGTCAAAAATGCCAGTGTCTTCTTACACCATTCATACTCTTGCAGGCACCATGGGTTCTGCCAGTTTCTTCTTCGTCGTGCTCGCAGCTGCAGCATCATCTCCGGCCGTGCAGGGCCGCGACTATGACTACAACCCGGATGCAAGACTGGGGATCAATAACAACGCCTCCCTCGCAACACGGTGGATCAACAACAACGTCTCCCTATCAGACAACAAGTACGCGGACGGCACAACCGTGCGCCCCATCGTCCTCCGTTCGACGAGGGTTGGCGGGCGCTTTCAGGGGTGGTCTTTTGGTGCAGGGTTCTTCTGCGCCTCCCCTTGCGACTTCTTCGACTTCTCCGTCTTCATTGCAACCAACAGCGGGGCCTATGAGAATGGAGAATCACCACCACTTACCTCGTGGGGACCACAGGTTGTCTGGTCAGCCAGCAGGGCTAGCCCTGTCAGGGAGAACGCCACCATTGAGCTTACTGGGCATGGCGACCTGGTCCTCCGTGATGCTGATGGGAGGACGGTCTGGTCAAGTGGCACTTCAGGAAAATCCGTGGCTGGCATGGAGATCACCAAGCACGGCAACCTGGTGATGTTTGATCAGAAGAATGCCATCGTGTGGCAGTCATTTGACCATCCGACTGATTCATTGGTACCCGGGCAATCACTTACGGAAGGTATGAGGCTCACAGCTAATACATCTGCAACAAATTCGACTGAGAATCAGTTTTATGTGACTGTACTCCGAGATGGATTATACGGTTATGTCGAATCCACACCACCACAACTCTACTTCTCATATCCACCGGTGAAAAGTAATAAGACTGTAACTGATCCAACAAAAGTTACGTTCCAGAATGGCAACCTTAGTATCATTTTAGAAGCACCGAAAAAACCTTATCATGACTCACAGGTTACCGTTTTCTACTATGGTATTGTTGATTATCTCATGCTGCCACTATCCCAGTTCAGTCAGTATATGAGATTAGAGTCTGATGGGCACCTAAGGCTGTATCAATGGTCTGATAATGAAAATAGGTGGACTACGTCTGATGTAATGGAGATCTCTCGCAATTGTGATTTCCTAACACCGTGCGGGAGGGAGTACGAGATCTCTGGTGATTGTGCTTACCCAACAGTGTGCGGGGCGTACGGGATATGCACAAATGCACAGTGCACATGTCCTCCTGAGGGTAATACTAGTTCCAACTACTTCAAGCCAGTGGATGACCGGAAAGCAAATCTTGGTTGTACGCCACTGAGTCCGATCTCTTGTCAGGACATGCAACACCATGAGCTCTTAATGCTTACAGATGTTTCCTATTTTGATCAGAGCCAGGCCATTGTGAATTTAACAAACAGAAATGATTGTAAGCAAGCCTGTTTGAAGAACTGCTCCTGCAGGGCTGTTATTTTCAGGTATGGCCAGGAAGATTCCAATGATGAATGTTTCTGGGTAACAAAGGTTTTCTCATTGCAATCAATAAAGCCTGAAGCTGCTCATTACAACTCCACTGCTTATCTCAAGGTGCAGCTTAGCCCTTCTAACTCCAGTTCTGCTCCTTCTCCAAACAAAAGGAAGGTCATGTTAGCCATTACACTTCCAACAACAAGTATTCTTGTATCACTTCTCATTGTTGCCATTCTTTATCTGCAAAGGAAGAGGAAGTATGAAGACAGCGATGAAGACTCTGAATTTGATCAATTATCATCAGGAATGCCAACGAGGTTTTCTTTTGAGAAGTTGAGAGAATGCACCGAAGGTTTCAGTAAAAAACTCGGGGGAGGTGGATTTGGTTCTGTTTTTGAAGGGAAACTCGATGAAGAGAGAGTTGCAGTGAAACGTTTGGAAGGAGCTAGGCAAGGAAAGAAAGAATTCTTGGCAGAGGTTGAAACTATTGGCAGCATTGAACACATCAATCTCATAAAGTTTATTGGCTTCTGTGCAGAGAAATCTCAGAGGCTTCTGGTATATGAATATATGTCAAGAGGGTCGCTTGATAGGTGGATCTATAACCGCCGTAATAATGGCCGTCTAGACTGGTCCACCCAGTGCAAGATTATTCTAGATATTGCAAAGGGCCTATGCTATCTTCACGAAGGGTGCAGACGAAAAATTGCTCATTTGGACATCAAACCAGAAAATATTCTCTTAGACGAGAACTTCAATGCCAAAGTGGCTGATTTTGGACTATCCAAGTTAATAGACAGGGACCAAAGCAAGGTAATGACAATGATGAGAGGAACACCTGGGTATCTGGCACCAGAATGGTTAACATCGCATATCACTGAAAAAGTCGATGTGTACAGCTTTGGTGTTGTTATCTTGGAAATAATAAGTGGAAGAAAAAGTATTGACCGTTCTCGGCCTGAGGAGGATGTTCATATTATTTACTTATTACGAGAAAAGGCTCAAAATGATCAGTGGATTGATCTGATTGTCGATAATAATAGTGATGATATGGTCGCAGGCCAGGAGGAAGTGATCCAAATGATGAAGCTTGCAATGTGGTGCTTGCAGAATGATAGCAGCCATAGGCCTTCCATGTCAATGGTGATCAAGGTGTTGGAAGGTGCTATAAGCGTTGAAAGTCACATAATTCAGAGCTTTCTCAATGCAAACTCAGTCATGTCTGTTCAAGATAATCAATACCTATATTCGGTTCGTGAAGCATCTATCTTATCTGGCCCACGGTGAAAAAGGTGGTTAATGCAGCCAAGAAATTCCACAGTGCAGAGTTTGATTTTTGCAACTATTCTCTATTGTATCCTATAATATTTGTGCAATGGAAGCATGTTTTAAATGGCACCAAATTAATAATTGTTGGCCAGTATGTTAAGCGAAGTTGTATCTCTCCTCATAACGAGGCAGGTTTTCCATGGAACCATAGGTGAGTAGGATAAGCAAAGTCTGTATCTGCTCTGTTAGGTAATTTTCCAGGGTATTATAAACATGCTTATTTGAAAACTAGCTTTTCATAAGGGTAATTTTGATGTTTACATTCCTAATTTTGATATGCCATGGCATCATAATGATGTAAGCAGGTTCAACCATCTATCAGCACCCAAATAAATAGTTTTGCTAATTTGTATTTCTCTTCTTGGATGGCGAAACAGGAAAACTAGACCAAGTCTTTTGACCAGATCACGAGACACGTCACGTGATGGTTAATATTCCTATTGATTCTTTTAGTGAGTTTCACGATAAACGATCTTCTAAATTATCACTTCAAATTAATGTAAGGAAACAAATGACTAGACAGTGCATAGAGGACGGCTAAAGCGTGCGGAGAATGTCAAGAGAGGGCAAGGTAGACCGAATTTGACATGGGAGGAGTCCGTTAAGAGAGACCTGAAGGATTGGAGTATCACCAAAGAGCTAGCTATGGACAGGGGTGCGTGGAAGCTTGCTATCCAGGTGCCAGAGCCATGAGTTGGTTGCGAGATCTTATGGGTTTCACCTCTAGCCTACCCCAACTTGTTTGGCACTAAAGGCTTTGTCGTCGTTGTTGTTCTTGTTAAACAAATGACTAGACAATTGTGTAGTTTTGCCATACAAAAAAGATCATGTTTTGACTGTAAGAGACAGTACTAAAAGGAAGATAATTGAAGTTGAGAGGAAGATAATAAAATTGGCAGTTACCAAACCTTGAAAACGTTTTTTTTTTCTAAGAACCAGAAAAGAGCGGGAAGGATCCAAATTATCTGAGGTTGCACCTTCTTCACCTTTATCCTAATAATCTCCATGATGAGTAATGACTGTAGCCTCGTTTTTCCCCAATGGTGTAGAACTGTCCAGAGCCGTTGTTTGGTTGTCTGAAACAGGGAGATTTGTGCCTGGTATTAACATTGAAAAGTATATTTAAATCTTGAATCATTAAAACTGCAAGACACAGAAAAGGCTGAACAACAATCTGAAGACCACGCAGAAAACTTTAAACTCCAAAGTTTAGATTGGAAATTTTGACATTCACAAACGATTTTCAAGAAAAGAAAAGAGGGCAATAACTAGCATGTGTGGAACCAGAAAAACTTGCTTCCTTACCACGGTCCGATTCCGACATGAGTAAATCTTCTGGATATGAAAGGCTAAGGAGGATCTTTCAAGGATCAAATTGGCGGTGGAAGGGGATCGCCGGAGGGAGGCGCGCTCGCCGCCGTAGGGTTTCGGACTGACTGAGGCTGCTCGCTATGGCTTTGGATGGAGAGGCTCGTATTGGGCCGGGCCGTGTCCCTCCAGCGCTAAGTGCGGGGATTTTTTATTTCCGACGAAAGAAGCCCAAGTCTCGCCATTTGCACCCTTTTGAAGTTTCGAATATGACTAGGACGGGTTTAAATGAGTGCGGATTTTTGGAGGCCGAGCTCCAGAGAGCTTGGTATTTTGAAAATATCAAAAAGCATATTTAAAAGTTTCCAAAAAACTGAAAAAAAAATCAGGGAAACATATATGTATTCCACAAGAACGTGTTAAATTTCATCGAAAAATGTTGTGATTTGTACGCTGTACAAAAAAACATAATTCTGTCCCAATAACAAAAATAAAACGCTCGTTTAAAAATGTGTACTTGTCTTTTTTCTGTACGCCACATGTAAAAGTATAATGCTGTGAAATTTTGCACATATGTGTGCACGTGTGTTCATAAATAAATTTGGAATTTTTCACTCTCCAAAATAATAAATTTTAAAAAAAGCTCACTAGAGCTCGGACTTCGTTGGCACTTTTCCGGGGTTTATATGCTCTTCCCAAAAAAAACTAGGACACCTCTAATCTAATAAAGATATTAAGTGACTAGACCGGATTAATTTTTCTATGGCATCACAGTTTTTTTTAAGTGTCACCCTCGGGAATGGTTCCCCACCTGAATATATTTCAAAGAAGTTTTTTTTTACATGAGAGTTTTTAGGAGATACGCCACAATTTGACATGATACCTAAGAGCCCCCAAAAAAAGATCCCTAAGAGTCCCAAGTCATAAAAAAGAAATGATAAGCCGTTTTGACTGGGCTCATGATCCTCATGAGTTTGCTCCCCTCTACCACCCCAAGTTACATTTTCTGGTCGATGACTCGGCTCCGCTGGTGGCTTGCCGAGCAATTCACACAAATTTCTTAAGCAGCCATGTCCTGTCCATCATGGTCATCCTCTTAGCCCTCTCCAGGTTATAAATAAATGTCATTCTCTCCGTTCCTCATGCCGATTTTTCATTATTATTTTGCTATGTTTGTCCAGCTCGGGTATCACAAGGTTGTTCATGTCCAATGGAACACAAGCATGTTTTTAATATATATATATATTACTTGATTCTTAACTATGTTGAAACTACAACTGCAAGGCACTGTGTTTCAGATCAACGACACTTTATTCATTGGTTGGGTTGCCAGTTTTGAGCCACTTAGTTTATGGGTTGCGACTGTTGTCACTGTTGTTGAGTAGAAATTATATTATCCGGATGGCTAGAATTTTATTTGTGTCTATGTCATATGTTGCAGAATCTTCTAGCTGCGGTGACGACGAGACCTTCAGTTCCTTCTTTTAGGGCGCCTGCTGCAAAATACACCTTCTGAATAAGGTATGTATCATATGGTTGCTTGTTTCTTCAGCACACACATGCACTACAGACTTAATGGTGCCTAGTAGCATGTTTTGTGATTAGATTGTCCCATCTGGGATCCATCATCGTCCCTGCACCTTCACAAGATGGCACCGGAGAGACGCACGAGGAGGTCGAGCAGTCTATGTCGTCGTCCTCTTCCCTCGGCATGTCGAGTCGAGGATACGGATGAGGAGGCCAAGCAATCTGTGGCGTCTTCGTCGTCGTCCTCGCTCCTCATCACGGCGCTGCTAGAGAGACGGACGAGGATGCCGAGAGCTGGAAGTGTGGCACAATGTAGTGCTTTGTTTGATGAGGAACTATCTTTGTATGCCAGCACATTTTCTAGTGCTTTGTTTGATGGAGAACTAACTTTGTATGTCAGCATATTTTGTTTAGGTATTGATGATCCCATGTTAAATTTCTATGCAGTACCAAATGAATAAATTGTGAGTGCAACAAGAGTAAAATGTATGGGTGGTCCACTGGTCCTAATCTTTCACCAAAGTGTCAATTTCAAAATGCACATCTTCATCCTAATTCTTTTTAAGTGATTTGTCCGAGGTCCTAAATCAGTCTGACCAACGTTGACCAACTTGCTTGGCGTTTTGGACCTGGCCACATCGACACGAGGGCCAGGCGAGAGATTTCCCGCGGTCAACGATTGGGCATTTTGAAAGTGCGTTATATCGACTAGAGGGGGGGTGAATAGGCGATTTTTATGAATTCTTCAATGAGGAAATTTCCGGTGAGGAAATTCCTAAGTGAAGAACTACTTACAGCGGAATAAGTACTCATAAGTAAGCATAAGAGAATGCGGGCATGGTCATCATGATGAAATGAAGACAATCAAAGAGTACAGAAAGCGTAAACACAGGATAACACAAGATGAAGACAACAGATCAAGAAATTGAACTGAGGAAATTGAGAAAGTCTTCAGTCAAAGTCTTCAAACACGGATATGAATGATTACTCAATACAGTAATGAGGAAATGAAAGAGTTAAGGAAATAGAACCAGTTAGGTTGGTGAAGACAATGATTTGGTAGACCAGTTCCAACTGCTGTCTCAGTTATACATCTGGTTGGAGCGGCTGAGTATTTAAACTCGACGACACACAGTCCCGGACACCCGGTCCGAAAGCACGCAGCTCGGGACACCAAGTCCTCACCGTATTCTCCTTGAACTAAGGTCACACATACCTCGTCCAATCACTGTGGTAAGTCTTCAGCGACTTTCAAACCTTCACAGACTTGGTCACTCGGCGATCCACAATTTCTTTTGGATGCTCTAGACCATGACGCCTAACCGTCTGGAAGAAGCACAGTCTTCAAAGGTAACAAGCGTCGGATCCACGCAGGATCAATCTCTTTAGTGATGCTCAATCACTTTGGGTTTGTAGGGGTTTGGTTTTGGGTTTTTCCTCACTCGATGATTTTCGCTCAAAGTCCTCGGAGGGTGGGTTGCTCTCAAATGACAAGTGTCAAGTTCTCTCGGAGCAGCCAACCAGCTAGTGGTTGTAGGGGGCGGCTATTTATAGCCTAGGGAGCAGCCCGACATGATAAGACATAAATGCCCTTCAATGATATGACAGTTAGGTGGATAAGATATTTTGGTACAGCTGGCGCGCAGCACAGCAACGGTTTGAAATTCGACTCTCAAGTTCCTCAGGGCTATCATGTTCCTCACTGTGTAGGCAATCCGCACTGGCGTATTCCTAACTCCTCAGTCATAACAAATTCCTCAACAATGTAAGAACTTCGTCTCACATCAAGAAATTGACTGAACTTTATGAGATTTCCAAAGGCTTCACTCGAAGGGATTGGTAGGTGTAGGATTTTGAGTTGAGCATCACATGGAAATTTTTCCTTAGTATTTCCTCGACTCCCTTTAACAATACGGTGTTTCCTATGACTCAAGAAAGAGAAAACGAAACTATGAAAACAAAAGTCTTCACGCTTCATGTTCCTCAAATGAATACCAAGTCTTCAAGGTCACACCAATTTCTTCACTTTCAAAGTCTACAGAATATCAAAGTCTTCGGTCGAAGAACTTCATTTTTAGGGGTCGACTTTCTCTGTAAATATCAAACTCCTCATAGACCTATAGACCTGTGTACACTCATAAACACATTAGTCCCTTAACCTATAAGTCTTCAATACACCAAAATCACTAAGGGCACTAGATGCACTTACAATCTCCCCTTTTGGTGATTGATGACAATATAGGTTAAATTTTCAACGGGATAAACATATGAAGTGTAAATACTGATGTTGAGGAATTTGATTGCAAGATATAGAAGAACTCCCCTCAAGATGTGCATAGTGAGGAATTTGCTTTTGAGGCAAAGGTGCACATTTGAAGAGTTGAATCATGGAGATCTCCCCTATATCTTGTAATTCATACACGCATTTGACATATAATATGAAGAATTTGAAATGCATGACGAAATATGGTGCTTGATGAAATTCAGCATGCGTGCGATAACATTAATGAGGAACAAGCATGCAAAATAACGCATCAAGAGTATCAGAGCACAAAGGCATCAAAAGTATCAAAACACCATCGGGTTTAAGATTACAACTCGATCCAATAAAAGTTTCGTAAGAACGAGAGTTGTAAGTTAACAAAAAATGCCCATATAATAGACCCGCTTGAAGACTAACTCAAATTTCTCCCCTTTGTCATCGAATGACCAAAAGGATCAAAACCGAGGACTAACGCCTCAAGAATATCAAGATGAAGAAGGAGCGCCAGCGTTGTTGGGGTAGGTTGTTGTAGTGGGGCCTGCCGAAGTGTCGTCCAAGTCTTCATTTTCATCAGTGTCTCGTGATGAAGAATAGGAGCTGGCCACCACGGAAGGAACTTTGACCTTCTTGTATTTCTTCGGAGGAGGTGCGGACTACCAAATTCTTCCTTGAGACCCATTGTCGCCGGTTCTTCCGTCAGTAGACATTTGAAAGAACAGCCCAGTGCGTTTGAAGGTTTCATGGAGGTAGTAGTGGTTTTTCTTCACCTGTATTGTGTGTAGAGGTCATGTTGTGAAGAATTGAACCAAACCGACGCTTGACCCATTTATGATTGCGATCAACCTTCCGATGAAGACCGAGGAGTAACTCACGATTAGTCATCACCACAGGTGCTTTGTGGCTTGAGGACTTTGCTTGGCCGAGGTATTTGCGGCAGAGTCATGTGTGGCGAGTCATCATTGGTGGAGTAGGATGCAGCTTTTGCGAAACTGTCCATCCAATGGACGAGTGCCTTCATCGATCACAAAGCAGCTTGCCTTGCCCTTGTCATCACCGAGGTAAATGTCCATTTGAGGACTTCAATCGGGGCAAGTAGCTGCAGTGGTTCGTAGTATCGCCTTTGTAATTGAGTGAAGACCTTGTCCCGATGAACCTCAAAATCCATGGTGCATAAGGCTTCAGCTCAAAAGGTGACATAGCAATATTCGCCAGAGTCCTCATGAAGAAATCATGGAAGTTGACGGGAACGCCATGAATGATATTGAAAAGCATATTCTTCATGATGCCAACGACTTCTTCATCATTTGAGTCGTGGCCTTTGATAGGACTCATTGTCTTCATCAAAATCCGATAGACAGTCCGAGGCACATACAATAATTCCTTGACGAGGAATTTGGTTCTTGGGGCCTGCCTTGGCTTCAAAGGCTTCATCAACACTTGCATATAGTGATTTGAAAGCTCAGGTTCGTTGTAGATACAACGAGCACCATCAAGGGAGGACTGAGTGGTAGAGCACGAAGCAATTCGATTCTTTGGTGCCTTGTAGTGAGTATTTTCGGACATCCATCTAACATCCATGAGTTCACGTCTTGGCGTCTCCGGTGATGTGCAGCGTTGCATAGAATAGAAGAATGAGTTCTTCATTCCAATCACGTATGTCAAGCAGAAATTCGTAAGTCCCGCATCGTGAAGAACACCGAGGACCGGCTCGAAGCTGGCGGAGACTCCATGTCCACATGAGGAATATGTGCATGATCGAAGACTTTGTCTTTGTTGAAGAGCACCGAGGAATAGAAATTGGCTTGACCGGCAGTCCGTAAATGCCTCTTCCTTATGCGAGCGTAATCATATGGATTGTAATCGATGAAGAATACGTGCTCGCCAAGAAACCTTCAGCCTTGAACTTTTGCTTTGTTGAGAAGGGATTCTTTGGCTTTGGCGGTGGAGTGTCGATGAGTTGCATCACGACCTCTGGAATCGCAATCTTAGGTTCTTCAGCCGAGGAATTTCTTGTTCCTCTACAAAAGTACCGAGGATCGATGTGAAGCAGTTCATCGGCGCTAGTGGCTGGAATTTCTTCATGGATGATGAAGTGGGATGCGTTTCTTCAGAGCCCATTAGAACTGTTGGAGCAGGGGACTGAGGAATCTGTTGAATTGGGGTGAAGAGTGAAGAATTTGGATGCTGACTTTCCCAAAAGTCATCGTTCATCACTGGCGTTGTGCTTCCAATATCCACATCTTCTTCAATTTCCTCAACACCGCCTCTTCACCGTGAACTGTGGCATAGGCGAGGAAATGATTGGGGTTGAAGGGATTGCTTCCACTTCAATTTCTTCATCAATCTGCTCGACGAAGCGCGAATGATTTTCTTCATCGCATCCGCTTGGGATCTCATAATCTTCACCAAAAGGAACAAGGTCCTTTGATGGAATTGAGGAAATTGGAACAGCATCAATAGAATTTTCAAAGGAGCTGGTCATTGGCTTCATTTTCTTCGCAGCCGAAGAATTTGACGCAGCTGATGCTTTCCGTTTCTTCACTGCAGCTCGTTCTGCAGCCTTGGTCTTCTTCACATCAGAGGCTGATGGAAGAATTGGAGTTCTTTGTTGGCGCAGGAGGAGCCGAGGAATCTGGTTGATTTTCCTCAGCGCAATCGATGCAGCTTGTTCTGACTTCTTCGATTTCTTCAGCGCACCACTAGTGGATGCCCTAGCAATTTCTTCAATTTGGAATGGGATCATCAGCCCTGGAACTAGCATTGTCTTCAAAGAGCTGAACTTCATCGCCGGTGTTGGCATGTTCTTCATCTGGCCGAGGCTCCGGCTGAGGAATTTCATGTTGCGTTAGGGCAACAACATTCGTGAACTTCTTCGTCAAAGTTGATTTAATATGACTTTGGCTCCTTGCCAATCAGCATAATAGGAGTTAAATTTGTCGCCGAGGGCTTTGATGTCACCGCATCTTGATAAGTTCTTCGATTGTCATCTTGACAACGTTTTTCTTCAGCTAGTTTCTCCTTTACATCTGCGATTTCTTGATCTCTCCGGCAAGATCAAATTTCCATTTCTCCTCTTGGATGAAATGAGTCAAGATGTGACTTTGGCGGTGTCAACTTGAAGTCGTGCATATGAGTGTTTGGGTCCTTGTGCGTAGATCAATGTAGTCTAGGATCGCTCTTGGATCCAACAAAGATGTGGCAGTGTGCCTTTGGCTCTAACGGCCCTTTCTTGGCGGTCTCGATGATTTCCGCAAGTTCATCATCATCGCCTCATCATCTTCGTGTGGCTCTTGGAAGGCGACTGCTTCTTCTTGGGACTTGGCCGAGGACCTCGTCCCATCGGCCTTAGTCTTCAGCAGAGTCGGTCCAGATGAAGAATTTGGTGCGGTGAGGAACTTGTCAAACACCAGAGGCAATGGAGATGCTGCAGCCCTTGGCACGTGGCTGATGCACAGGTGCTGAGGACTTTGTCGGAACTGCTGAGGACTTGGGAGGAGCTGCTGAGGACTTTGTAGGAGCTGAGGATTTGGGAGGAGCAGGAGCAGCATGAGGAATTTGCCGTGAGGGCATTGCTGAGAAACTTGGCCGCGAGGGCACTGTTGGTGAAGCACTTGGCTTGTGTGCAGGCTTCTTTGCCATAGATTTTCTTGGCTTGACAGAGGCCTCAGTGGCAGCAGCAGTTGCAGAGTCCTCATTAAATTTCCTCACTGCCTCGTTGGCTTGTCTTGCCAATTTGGCTTGGCGCTTGGCCCATTCTTCAGGAAAGTCCTCACCACGCTTGATGCCGGTGGGGCCAGCTTCTTGACCAGGTGCCAATGGAACTCTTGGGCATGGAGGATTCAGTGCGAATTTCTTCATGTACTTTGGAGTAACATATCTGTACTCCCTCCATTCCCTTGCCCATCTCCTTTCAATCCTTTGAATGCGCACCTTGCGCTGATTTTGGTTTTCTTTGCCGAACTCGGCTTCATCAGGTGTGCAATAATCAGCATATATTTTCTAAGGAATCTCAAACGCAGTCATGACCTCAGGCCTCTTTCCTCCTTTCTGTGGCTTCTTTCCTTCTGCCATATTCTTCACCGAGGAATTTGAACAATCGAATTCTCTCAAGAAGTATGCAACTTTTCTTCGAGGAACGCTGCAAATGAGTTAAGTTGATGAGAACCTAGTGATTCAAAGAATGACATGAGTACTGTGAACAGAGTATAGTTGCGAGGAATTTGGAGAGGTCATATGCGTTCTCGTAAGGTTTTTCAAAAGAACTAGTTTGAGGAATTTGACCAGATGAGCCTTGAAGAATTTCACTAAGCGATCTTTGTCTTAGGTTCCGAGTTGTATAGATCGAGGATCCACACAATTGAGGAATCTTGAAGAAAATCATTGCTTAGAGAAACGAATCAAGAGCATATTTTGTTTGAGGTGTTCATATGTGTGAAGATTTGAAGAATAAAAACATTTGAAGATTATAAGGAAGGATATAGAATCAAAGCGAGTAATAAAAGTAACTTTTAATTACCCGAAGTGAAGAACACGACGAACTGAGAAGAACAGATGGGAAGTTCGTCAGGTTAGATCTTCCACGCCCTAACTTGGCGGAGGAAGACAGCTACGGCGGCGGCGGAGTGAAGATTTCCGCGGTCGGCACGAGTACGGCGACGAGGTCGAGGCAGGGAAGCTCTTCCTCACCGGCGACGATGGAGTAGCGGCGGCGCTTAGGGTTTGACAAGCTCGGCGAGAGAGAGAGAGCGGTCGTGAGTAAAGGAAGTGAGGAAGGGAGAGGGTATATAGCCACGATGAAAAACTGTTCGCTGAAGATTTGGGTCGAGCGTGCTCGACCCTTCTCATTCGCTGACATGTGTCACCCACGTCTTGAGAAGTGGAGATTGTGTTAGATCGTGGGTGAATAGATAAATCTATCGTGGAATGCGGAACGGTTTGAGCGGCAAAAGCGAAAGTTTGGATAAGATCAGTTTTAAAGTTCCGTTCGCAATTTCTTCAAATTTGACAAGTACACAGTGAAGATTTTGAACAAGTTTCAAATAGAACACACATGAAGAATTTGTGAATAGATTGGGTTGAGTATAGCATAGAGGGGAAAGGGTCCGATCACATTCACTTAGCAGAAAAAGCGACTTGAAGAAATAGCCATAAGTGAATGCTGTAGAGGATATAAACCCATATATATACATAGCTAATGAAGAAAAACGACGGAAACAGTGAAGATTTTGAAAAGTTGAAGAATTTGAAAAACTGAAGAATTTCAAAAACTGAGGAAAAACTGAAGAATTTCAAAAACTCAAATTGAAGATTTTCAACTTTGGTGGTGGCGTGACCCACCGTATAAGAATGATGATTTCAGACACCGCGTACAATTGTCGTAGGGTTCTGAGAATCAAATTCTTCATTAATTTCTTCACACTTAGAGTGTTATTCTTCATTGATTGAAGAAAATGTTTCTTCATGTGTTGCACATCTAAGTCATCAATTTTGCATAAGTGTCAGGATGTGTGTCCTTTTCAAAGAACATTCGAAGATTCTAAGATATTTAGCTCACACCGCAACTTGCTAAATCTCTTATCATCCAAGGGCTTTGTGAAGATATCGGCTAGTTGTTCTTCAGTGTTCACATGCTCGATGGAGATGTCGCCCTTCAACACATGATCACGAAGAAAATGATGACGAATTTGAATGTGCTTTGTCTTCGAGTGCTGAACTGGGTTGTGAGCAATCTTGATGGCACTCTCATTGTCACAAAGAGAGAGGCACATTCCTCATGTTGATGCCGTAGTCCTTGAGAGTTTGCTTCATCCACGGCAATTGAGCACAACAAGAGCCAAGAAGCAATGTATTCAGCTTCCGCATGATGAAGCGGTGATACGCAGTTCTGTTTCTTCGAGGACCAATGCACCAAAAGATCGTCCGAGGAAATGACAAGTACCAGATGTTGACTTGCGGTCCACACGATCACCAAAGATAGTCGTAGTCGTAATATCCAATGAGATCAAAAGTAGAGCCCTTGGGGTACCATAATCCTAGTGTTGGTGTGTGAGCTAGATATCGAAGAATATGCTTCATGACCTTATGGTGTGATTCCTTGGTGTAGCTTGAAATCGGGCACACATGCAAACACTAAGCATTATATCGACCTAGATGCACATAAGTACAATAGAGAACCAATCATGGAGCAGTATACCTTGTGATCGAAGTCAATATCATTTTCATCGGTGCATAGATGGCCATTTGTGGGCATAGGAATTTTGACACCTTTGCAATCTTGCATGCCGAATTTCTTCAGACATCTTTGAGGTATTTCTCTGAGATATGAATATGCCATTGTGTTGTTGTGAATTTGAAGACCTAAGAAGAATTTCAATTCTCCCATCATAGACATTTGATATTCTTCACTCATCATATAGGCAAATTCATCACTATAACGTTGGTCAAGACAGCCAAAGATAATATCATCAACATATATTTGGCACACAAACAGTTCACCATCATATGATTTAGTAAAGAGAGTAGGGTCGAGTGAACTGGTGTGAAGCCATTCTTCACGAAGAATTCCTTCAATGTATCATACCACGCCTGGGGGCCTGCTTTGAGACCATAGAGGGCCTTGTTGAGTCTCAAGACTTTGTCGATTCTTTGGATCTTCAAAACCCGAGGGTTGAGCAACATATACTTCTTCCTCAAGCTTACCATTGAGGAATGCACTTTTACATCCATTTGATATAAAGTGATATTACGATGGTTAGCATAAGCAAGTAATATGAATAGCCTCAAGTCTAGCAACAGTGCAAAAGTTTCATCAAAATCAATTCCTTCAACTCGTGTGTAGCCTTGAGCTACAAGTCGTGCCTTATTCCTCACCACAAGGCCATTTTCATCTTGCTTGTTGCGGTAGATCCACTTTGTGCCAATGATATTATGCTTGCGAGGATCTGGACGTTTGACCAGCCTCAGACGTTGTTGAGCTTGAACTGATGTAATTCTTCTTGCATGGCCTAAATCCACTCAGGCTCCAGAAATGCTTCATCTACCTTAGTGGGCTCTGTGATAGAGACAAAAACATAGTGCCCACAAAAGTTAGATAAATGTGAAGCTTTTGAGAATGTGAGAGGACCTGGCGCTTCAATGTCATCGATGATCTTGTCAACTTGCACTTCTTTTGCAACGCGAGGATGAGCTGGTTGTCGCCGAGGAATTTGATCATTTTCCTCAAAGCACCATTGTCTTGACATTATCTTCAGTGCATCACCGACGTTCTTGGCGTCTGAGGAATGAATTCTTCCAGATTCTTCAAGATGAATGACATCCTCGCTGCCTTGAACTTGATAGATTCCCTGAGCTGGTTCATCTAACACGTAGGTAGGTGCTCTATTGGGTTTCTTGTCGTTGAGGAGTTCATAGGCAGTCTTCTTGAAGAATTTGTGAAGATACACTCTGTTGATGATGTGGCACGCGGTATCAATTGCATCAATCCAAAACGACTAGGCGTTTTGTATTCATCAAGCATAGTGCGAGCCATCTCAACAAGAGTTCTGTTCTTGCGCTCCACGACGCCCATTTTGCCGAGGAGTATAGGGAGTAGATAACTCATGAGTAATACCAAGTTCATCAAGATAGGCATCACGACCGAATTCTTGAACTCAGTCCATTGTCACTCTGATGTGTCCGATCTTCACACCAAAGTTAGTTGAAGCCCTCGAGGAAAATCGCTTGAAGACTTCCCGCACTTCATTTTTGTAAGTAACAATGTGTACCCATGTGTAACGAGAGTAATCATCAACAATAACAAAGCCATATAGAGATGCATCATTAGTGAGTGTTGAGTAATGACTAGGACCAAAGAGGTCCATGTGAAGCAATTCGAAGGGACGAGTAGTGGTCATGATAGTCTTCGCTGGATGCTTGGCCTTGGTCATTTTTTCAGCTTCACAGGCTCCACACAAGTGATCCTTGAGGAATTTGACATTCTCAATGCCAATGACATGCTTCTTCTTTGCAAGCGTGTGCAAATTCCTCATGCCTGCATGACCAAGTCATGATGCCATAGCCAGCCTTTCCTCAAGCTTTTGCAAGTAGACACACGGTTGGTTGTGGTCCCAGAGAGAAATCAACAATATACAAGTCTCCTCTCCTAAAGCCTTCAAGACTTTGGAATTGTCGACTTCCATAATCACAACACAACGATACTTGCCAAAGATAACAACCATATCAAGATCACAAAGCATTGAGATCGACATGAGGTTGTATCCTAAGGACTCAACAAGCATGACTTTGTCCATGTGTATGTCCTTAGAGATCGCAACCTTACCAAGACCCAATACGACTTTTGCCTTTGTCAAGAAAGATGATATGCTTCAGATGTGACGGTGATAAGGGAGTATCCATCAATAGATTCTTGTCACCGGTCATGTGATTTGTACATCCACTATCGAGGACCCACTCATTGGCTTTGGGTTGATCATCCTGCAGATGAATTAGTGCAACTTACGATCTCATATACTTCATCGGTGAAGAATATGATATCAAGTTCATCGATGAATTTCATCAGCAAGATAATGTATAAGTAGTATGAGGACGTGTGAAATGAAAGTTCATTTCTTCATGATTAGCATGCGTCCTTTCAGCAATTTTTGTCAGGCCCCAGAAATTCTTCTTCAGACGTTTAAAGCACGCCCGAGACCTGACCTCAGAGAAGAGGTTAGTTCTTTTTCTTCACCACCCACATCTCAAGGGGTGGCAAAGAGTTCATCACTCTGAAAGCACCATATGAGAATGGTGGCATAGAGGCCAATCCATTTCGTTTCACATAAGAGGGGTTAGGGTAAGCATATGAATAAGCGGAGAAATTCTTCGAGGACTTATGAACATATTGGTTTGAATAATAATGCACATATTCATAGCCCTTAGCTCTACCTGCGAAGCAGAGTTGTTAGCACGATGATAATCATATGAGGACTTTGATCCTTTTGAGGAATTTGATCCACGTGAGGAATTTGGTCCGTATGAGGACTTGGATCCATATGAAGAATTTGGTCCATATGAAGAGTTTGAATTGGGGTTCCTATTCTTCACAGGTGGTGTCATGAGGACATTCACCTGAAGACTTTCAAGGCACTTCTTGGAACCCAGATTTTCTTCATAGGGGAACCGTTCCTGCAGTTAGTTCCAACATATCTAGCAAATACTTCACCATTATGATTTTTGAACAGTTTATAGTTGGAGTCAAATGACTCATCAGAAGAATGAGGAGATTCGCATGTAAAGCCAGATAAGTTAGATGGATCAACGGAGGTCCCTTTGCAAAGAACTCCATGAGGTTTTGGGATACCGCTCGGGCTTCCAATATGTTCCATCAGCATTGAGTTTCCTCTCAAAGGCAATACCCTCTTTCCTAGGGTTCCTGTTGAGGATCTCGCTTTTAAGCACATCACAAAGAGTCTGATGCCCTTTGAGGCTTTTGTACATGCATGTCATGTACAATTCCTTCAAATTTCGCATCGTCAAGTGATACTAGCAATGTCCTCGGATGAGGAATTAGTGATAGCAGAGGCGGTGAATAATTTGTAACAGTTGAAGCATTTGAACATTCAGGTGAAGAATTAGCGATTCACATTCAATGCACTTTAAGCATGGAGGAACAAATTCTTCACGAGAAGCGTTGATTTGTTGAGCAAGTAATGAATCGCGCTCCTTCAAGATCTTCATAACTCACTCTTAGCTTCTCAAGATCTTGCTTTCTTTGAAGAAATTCATAAGAAAGTTTCTCATGATCGAGACAAGATAGTGTTATGATGACCTTGAAGGTCGTCAAACCTAGATCAAGTCTCAAGATTTTCATCGGGGCTTTAGTGCGATCCATTTCTTCACCTAACATATCATCACTTTTATCTAGCATGTTTTGAACCTTTTCCAAGGCATGTTGTTGTTTGGTGGCAATGCAAACAAGTTTGGTATAGCTAGGTTCAATATCATCATTAGATCCATCATCATCAGATTCATAGTCACTAAATTCAGATGAGGAACATTCGGTTACCTCGACACCCTTTGCCATGAGACATGATGCAGAAGATGATGATTCTGGTTTGAAAGTCATCGTTTTGAGAGATTCCTTGAAGTCCTCAAACCAAGGATCATGACGGGTTCGATGACCTTCATAGACGTCGGAGATTCGGTCCCAGATAAGCTTCGCATTGCAAAGATGCATAATGCGCTTGAATTCTTCTCTAGATAGGCAGGAACAGATAATGTCCTTCGCCATGATATCAAGACGAGTGTACTTCCGAATATCATCTGCGTTAAATGCTTTGCATAGATCAAGAAGACCAATTTCGTTGACGGTCCACATTTCATCCATTGTCATGAGGCGCTTCCTCATCATGACCTTCCACTTGGGATAATCATGACCGTCAAAGATAGGGCATGTCACTTTCTTCATACCCGCGGTCGACATAACTAAAACTCCAGGTGGTTAAACCAAAATCACACAGAACAAGGGAGTACCTTGCTCTGATACCAATTGAAAGTGTGTTATATCGACTAGAGGGGGGTGAATAGGCGATTTTTATAAATTCTTCAATGAGAAAATTTCTGGTGAGGAAATTCCTAAGTGAAGAACTACTTGCAGCGGAATAAGTACTCAGAAGTAAGCATAAGAGAACGCGGGCATGGTCATCATGATGAAATGAAGACAATCAAAGAGTACAGAAAGCGTAAACACATGATAGCACAAGATGAAGACAAACAGTCAAGAAATTGAACTGAGGAAATTGAGAAAAGTCTTGATCAAAGTCTTCAAACACAGATATGAATGAACACTCAACACAAGAATGAGGAAATGAAAGAGTTGAGGAAATAGAACCGATTAGGTTGGTGAAGACAATGATTTGGTAGACCGGCCCAACTGCTGTCTCAGCTTGTACATCCGTTGGAGCGGATGAGTATTTAAACTCGAGGACACAGTCTCGGACACCCGGGCCGAAAGCACGCAGCTCAGACACCAAGTCCTCACCGTATTCTCCTTGAACTAAGGTCGCATGCACCTCGTCCAATCACTCGTGGTAAGTCTTGACGACTCCCAAACCTTCACAGACTTGGTCACTCGGCGATCCACAATTCCTCTTGGATGCTCTAGACCATGACGCCTAACCGTCTGGAAGAAGCACAGTCTTCAAAGGTAACAAGCGTCGGATCCACGCAGATCAATCTCTTCAAGTGATGCTCAATCACTTTGGGTTTGTAGGGGTTTGGTTTTTGGGTTTTCCTCACTCGATGATTTTCGCTCAAAGTCCTCAGAGGATGGATTGCTCTCAAATGACAAGTGTCAAGTTCTCTCGGGCAGCCAACCAGCTAGTGGTTGTAGGGGCGGCTATTTATAGCCTAGGGAACAGCCCGACATGATAAGACATAAATGCCCTTCAATGATATGACCGTTAGGTGGATAAGATATTTTGGTACAGTGGCCAAGACAAAGAATCGATCGGAAATTTGACTCTCAAGTTCCTCGGGGCTATCATGTTCCTCACTGTAGGCAATCCGCCTTTGGCGTATTCCTAACTCCTCGGTCATAACAAATTCCTCGTGAAATGTAAGAACTTCGTCTCACATCAAGAAATTGACTGAACTTTATGAGATTTCCAAAGGCTTCACTCGAAGGGATTGGTAGGTGTAGGATTTTGAGTTGAGCATCACATGGAAATTTTTCCTTAGTATTTCCTCGACTCCCTTTAACAGTACGGTGTTTCCTATGACTCAAAAAAGAGAAAACGAAACTATGAAAACAAAAGTCTTCACGCTTCATGTTCCTCAAATGAATACCAAGTCTTCAAGGTCACACCAATTTCTTCACTTTCAAAGTCTTCAGAATATCAAAATCTTCAGTCGAAGAACTTCATTTTTAGGGGTCGACTTTCTCTGTAAATATCAAACTCCTCATAGACTTATAGACCTGTGTACACTCACAAACGCATTAGTCCCTTAACCTATAAGTCTTCAATACACCAAAATCATTAAGGGGCACTAGATGCACTTACAATCTCCCCCTTTTTGGTGATTGATGACAATATAGGTTAAATTTTCAACGGGGATAAACATATGAAGTGTAAATACTGATGTTGAGGAATTTGATTGCAAGATATAGAAGAACTCCCCCTGCAGATGTGCATAGTGAGGAATTTGCTTTTGAGGCAGTGCACATTTGAAGAGTTGAATCATGGAGATCGAAGTTTTGAGGCAGTGCACCATGTAAGATTGAAGTTTTGCTCGATTTAGTGTTTTGCTCACTGTTGTTCATTTCGAAGCCGGTTCTCCATTTCTCGCGTTTGTGAATTTGTGCACCAGATTGAGCCCAATCCTCGCCAACTTTACGACTGAGAATATGGGCCAAATAACTACATTGATTTCGTGTTAAAAAATGGGCACATTAGTCATGCATTTAGCAGTGGTGATTCAGCCGGGGTCATTGGCAATGAAGAAACAAAGGAGGAAGACTTTGGAGCAAGAATGCAAAGCGCAATTGACAGTGCAGTGCTAGCAGATGTAGTGAAGACGACATATGAGCTTATTTTTCTATGCAGGAGTTTTTTCAGTGCATTTGTGCTATTGATTGCAATAATGGTGTATGTAGTTGCTAAGAAGTGATGTAGGAGGATGGAATGAGAATGAATGTAGTGTAGTGCTTGACTGATATTCATGACATGTATTGTGCTATTGGAAATGAGTGGACTGTTGTTGCTTGTTTCAATGAATTTTGGCAACACTTTGTTTGTTTTTCTGTATTTTGGCAACGATATGTTTTAGTAGCATTAACCAAACAAGTAAATAGTAACACATATTTCTTCACAGTCCATGCTTTGGTCTTGCTGGCAGGTGCAACAAATAGGAACCGAGGACAATAGCCAACACTAACATGCCCATACCATGTGCCTATCATATTTTTTGGACTGTACTTGCACTCTTTATTTGACAATGTACTCTTGAATTGCTGCTCTAAATTCAATCACAGTCAAGAACACCATGCCTATGTGAAAGTTCACATCTTTCATGTTCTTTGGTCTCCAGCTTTCGAGCTTCACTTTTTTCTTCATTTTTCCCTTACTTGAGCATCAACTACTTACACTTCCTTTGCTGAATCACTATCTTCAAGCTCCAAATCTTGCAGCTCTTGCAACTCATATGAATCATAGTCATTGTCCTCCTCCCATTTAGATTTCTTCTTCTTTTTGCTAAAATTTCTCATCTACCCATTCTTCATAGAGATCATCATCATCTTTACCTACTTAATTGTCAGAGTCAACCCAGTCTAAATCCCTTTGATGTCATCACTGTCACTGCCATTTTCATAGGGGGATTCTTCTCCTAACACAAGTTTTCTCCTGATTCTTCTTAATTAGCTCATGTACAACACTTTGTGCCATTGGTGAAACACTGCCACTCCCTTCATTTGTTACATTGTTGTTGCCTGCATGACATTGGTTAAGTCTGCCTTTCTCAGCTTTAACCTTAAACCTAGGACTGGCCCTAATTCCAGTACTAAATCCAGAAGACTTAGGGAGTAGTACATGAGGCAGATCAGGTGTACCACTAATATAAATATCATCAATTACATTGTCAAGTGTCATATCTTTGTGGTCCACAAATAACTGGAAATTGTTGTCATGTGCAGTGTGTCAGTGTCACAGTCCACAATCTAGAGTCCATCATCTAGATTCTTTACAGGGAGCAACCCATGCAAAAGTGATGTTTAATTGGTCACTATATCCTAATTGCTGCATGAAATTAGTGAGCCAGAGAGGAGACCATGTATCTACTTCACAACCATCGAACAGAGCAACTTTGTCATCAACATATGACTTCAACATGCCAAGTCCGCAAAAAAAAAATAGCATAGTTTATTTCTACGGCGAAAAGCTCCTCTTGTTGTCCTAGAATACAAGGGATTCAGTCATGGATTTGTCCTAAACCAGAATAAAAGAAACGAAAGAGTAGCATCAAGGGTTAGGGTTACGGGAAGTAACCATATCGCGGATGAGGATCTCCGGGTCGCCGCAGTGCATCCGCCGTCGATTGCCCCTGTTTCGCCAAAGAGGAAGGGGAAGAGGAAAGGACCGCGACTGGGAATAAATTAGGGTTTGAGGGTCTTCTGGAAATATGCATGATCGGTCATTATCCCGCCTGAGGGTTTGAGGGTCTCCTGAGCGACATGCAAGGTGGTTAGCGGTGATCAGACAAAATTAGGATCTCGAATGAACAACCTAAAAAGAGTTAGGACTCAGATATGCATTTGAAAAATTTAGGACTCAAACAACAATTTGGTGAAAAATTAGGACCACACATACATTTTACCATGCAACAACTATTAGAACAGTAAACGAAAATGGACATGTGCCCACCTTCACCTGGCACCGCACATCCACCTCTCAGGCGGCGCGTCATTGGTTCGCCCCAACAACCACTAGCACCTGTCAATTGGCATGTATTTTCCTTGACTTGTACTCCCTCCGTTCTTAAATATAAGTCTTTGGAAAGATTTCACTATGAACCACGTACGGAGCAAAATGAGTGAATCTGCATACAAAATGCATCTATATATATATCCGTATGTGGTCCATAGTGAAATACCTATAAAGACTTATATTTAGGAACGGAGGGAGTACCAATTAACACATCAATATAATTCTTGACCCGTGTCTCAACGTAATAGTCGCGTATTTCATTTTTTTTTCACGACAACGATAAACCATCGCTTCTGCCATCACTACGCACTACTTGCTTTCGGCCCATCTTCATTCTCCTTTTCAGTGGTACTTCCGCCGCCCACTCATGAAGATGGGACTCCGGTGAGGGAAGACGGTGTTGGGATCGGACAGACGGGCTCAACACCGGCGTCACCGGCGAGAGAAAGAGGAACCCTAACATAAGGGGGAAAAAGTATTCGCCGCCATGCTAAGCTAGCTGCAGAGTGATATACACGGAGGCCAGGTTAACCGTGGCGTACTCTGCTCGAGCTGCACCGAGCAGAGCAACCAAGATGCGGAGGCTAACTCTCGTGTACGGTGCACGCCGCGCCTAGCCATCCCGAGACGCAGTCCAACGTGTACTGTTGGAGGCTAGCGTGATGGCGACCGTCCGTCGGGTGGAACGAGTAGGAACGGCGAACGGGAGTCGGGAGGGGTGATGGGCTCCCGGGAAACGGGTGCCAGCAGCCAACCAATGACGGTCGTGGAGAGGGGCAGGCAGGCAGGGCCACATGAGGCGAGCAGGGCGCCATCACGGCCCGCGTGCTCCTGCGCACCCGCCGCATGCAGCGTCAGCGCAGAGCGTGCAGAGCCCGATATCATGGAGGAGAGAGAGGGAGAGCGAGAGACATGGCCGTCGTCCTTTCCGTCTTCCCGATGCCCCTTCCCGGCCGGCTCCACTGCATGTCGTGCCCCGCCTCCCCTCGAGACGCGGCCGGACGCAGAGCATCCAATGCGCCGCGTGGCACTGTACTGTACTACGCGGTGCCACTCGAGTAGTAGCTCCTCGTCGTCACCTCATCACTCGATGAGTTTGACGTCGCCGTCCGTGGCTGCCGGCGGGCGAGCTCACCCGAAATCTCGCGCATGATGGCCGGATCGGATCGGGTCGGCGGTTAGCAGCATCGGGCACCAGAGCGCGCGATGCATGGGCTCGACGTGATGGTGGCGCCAAACCGCCATGTAAGTGCAGTTTCAATCAACCCACCACATCCTATCATTTTGCAACCGAGTAGTACCAGTATACCAGTTTAACTTGCAAGTTTAACATGACAGTGCATGTCATCTGAACTGCCCTGTCAAACACAAGTGTCCTCTGAAGAAAATTACTATATGCTGCAGTCAAATTAGTCACCGTGTGTACTGTACTGTTGAGCTGGCAGCTGGCAGCTGGTACTGTTGAGCTCTATAGTCGTGTCCTGCTGCAGCTGGTTGCTCGTTGTGTGGTTGATTTCGGCCATTTACGCCGGAGATTTTAATTCCAAGGACGGTGCTGGGCAGTAGGATGGTGCCGCCTGTCGTCTGCAGTACACACACGGCAGAGGCAAGCAATGCGCGGGAAACTAGTAGTAAAAAAAGCGGGAATCATTAGTGCGGGGGCAGTACATTCATTCTGATTCCTGCGCTTCAGCAGAGACGGTCAAATTATAGTCAATTAGGTCGTGGTCAATCATGATCCTGCCATCCTACTTATTAAGATTCTCAAACTCCCCCTTCTTATTAAGGTTTTCGTAAGTGTCTGTGTCTGAGTACATTCGAGCAAACTCCAGCAGTGGTTCTGCTTCTATTCCATTCCTGGACGTCTAAACTGTTCATTGTAGTAATTGCTAAGTAGCCAATAAATCATTAGATTCTGACGTGGTTGATGCATTTGGAGTGGATTTGTAATACCAAAAGTATGGAGGTTCTCTGTGCAATTTTCTCGCCGTCTCTTCCACAAAAAGCCAGGGGCAGTCCCCTCCCCTGCAACCCTGCAAGAAGCCAAAGCGAAAGAAAAAGTGATAGAGCTCATCTCTTTCAGTGAGCCTGCGTTCCTAAGCTCGCAATGGAGCTCCCATGGGGTGCCCTGCTGCTGGCGCTGCTCTCCGTCTCCGCCTCCTCCGCCGTCGCTACGCTCGCCGTCACCGCTCCCCCTCCGGCCCCTGCCCGTGCTCCTGCCCCCGTCACCGCCCCTGCCCCGGCCCATGCACCTCCTCAAGCTCAGGAAGCTGAAGGTAACACTCCTTCCAACGGTTCCCCCTCACCGTTTTCTCTCTCTCGCGCCTGTCTTTCTTGCGACCCTTCTCTCTGGATCTCTTCTTGTTCTTGCAAATGCACCTTCTGTACAACACTGCCACAACGTTTACAGAGAAGAAAATAAGATAATGGACTGAGCTATTGCCGCTCCATTTTTGTCTTTGTCCCTTCTATGCTGCATTCTTGCAAGATTAGAACAGGGGAGTACCTAGAACTCATCTAGATGAGATATAATTTGGTCTCATTCACTTTAAAACAAAAACAGATACAACCCAGATCAGCACACACACATCTTATAGCATCACATCCAATGGCTATAAAAGGTGAATGAAACCAAATGATATCTGATCTAGATGAGTTCTGGCAAAACTGTTGGAACAGATATACTTCTTGAAAGCCATAGGAGAATGTAGTACTGCATCATCCCGTTTGCATACGAGGGTTAGCATTTTTGGATTCTTCCCCAGATTGTGTGGATCTATCGCAAGATCAGGCACAAATGTTGGCCATGTTTTTTCTTTATGCAAAATGCAGGGACATCTCGGGAACATTTCGTTTCAGGCTATCTCTAGTCTAGTGCACGCGCCAAAAGAAGTGCCAGTAGTAATTTTTTTTTGGTGATGCAGGTCTGCTGATCAACGGCAACTTCGAGACGGCGCCGAGGAAGGTGAACAAGACCCTCATCGTGGGGCGGCACTCGCTGCCGGGGTGGACGCTGCGGGGCCACGTCGAGTACGTCTCGGCGGGGCCGCAGCCGGGCGGCATGTTCTTCGCGGTGCCGCACGGCGTGCACGCGCTCCGCCTCGGCAGCCACGCGTCGGCGTCGCAGAACGTGTCCGTGCGCCCCGGCTCGCTCTACGCGCTCACCTTCGCTGCCACCCGCACCTGCGCTCAGGACGAGGCCCTGCGCATCGCCGTGTCCCCCTCGCTCTCCGCCCCCGCCGACGTCGCCGTCCGCACCCTCTACAGCGCCGACACCGCCGACACCTGGGCCTGGGGCTTCCGCGCCTCCTCCCCCGTCGCGGAGGTCACCTTCAGCAACCCCGGCGTGCAGGAGGACGCCGCGTGCGGCCCGCTCATCGACGCCGTCGCCATCAAGGAGCTCCCCACGCCCTACCCCACCAAAGGTCAGATCCGTCCGAGTTCGTTCGCTCGCCTCCACGAAAATGCTCTGCTCCATCTGATCTACGCAGTTGCTTGACGATATCATTGATGTACGTGGCTGTTGCAGACAACCTGATCAAGAACGACGGGTTCGAGATCGGGCCGCAGGTGTTCAAGAACTCGTCGGTGGGCGTGCTGCTGCCCCCCAAGCAGAAGGACGTGACGTCGCCGCTGCCGGGCTGGATCATCGAGTCGCTCAAGGCGGTGCGGTACATCGACGCGGCCCACTTCTCGGTGCCGGCGGGGCAGTACGCGGTGGAGCTGGTGGCGGGGCGGGAGAGCGCCATCGCGCAGGTCATCCGCACCGTGCCCAACCGCGCCTACAACCTCTCCTACGTCGTCGGCGACGCCAAGAACGGCTGCCACGGCTCCATGCTCGTGGAGGCCTTTGCCGCCAACGTCACGCAGAAGGTGCCGTTCGAGTCCACGGGCAAGGGCGGCTTCAAGGCGGCGAGCCTCAGGTTCGTGGCCGCCGGGGTCCGCACCAGGGTCACCTTCTACAGCTCCTACTACCACACCAAGGTCACCGACGGCGTCTCGCTCTGCGGCCCCGTGCTGGACCAGGTCAAGATCCTGCCGCTCAAGCTCTAGTCATCCATCCGAGTAGACCAGAAGCTCAGATCAATCCCCTGTCGCGTTCATTCGGTATCGTCGTCTCGTCTATGTAGTACGTAGTGGGTACGTAATTTGTGACATTGCTGCTGGACCTCTCCCTAATCGTGTACTTACTAGCGTGGTGGAACTGGCGATGACTTGCCTGTGTTGTGCCTCAACCTCAACTTGTCTTCAATTTGTTTGGGATTTGCGTAGGCTTTCTAGTATTGAGATGATTTTAATGACGACGCATCCACTCTTCACTAACCCCGCGACTGCTTCGCTACGCATCGTAACCGACGAATCAAGCAGTTGGGTCGGGTCTCCGTATTCTGCAGCGGTAAGGCCATCTTCAAGCGGACCTGTAAACCTCCCGCAACCGTTTGAACTGCGAAAGCCATCCAACGTCGACATGTATCTGTCTGCGGAACGGTTCGGACTCACGCAACCCGGTGACAAAAGCGGACGCAAAAAAAACCTCCATCCTCTCCCGCACGCTCGCGCCCTGCGCCAGCTGCACGCATTCATGCCGCTGTAGAGCGCGTCACTACGCGTTGAAGACGGTTCAGGACAGACGTGATCTCTTGAAGCGGCGCGCCGGCCGAGGGCGCCGCCCGCTACACACCCTGCTGAACACGCCTCCTCGCCGCATTCATACGCCTCCGTTAACCCCATGTGAAAGCCGAGAAAACTACTTTGGTCACACGTCCGTTGATGAGCGCGCTGACATTAAAGGCAACGCCGGCCGAACTCCTACTATCCGCCTTCTATTTAAGCGATGCCTGACGTCGGGCAAGAACTACACCCCTCTGCCGCTCCCCCAATCTCCTCCTTCACCACTCTTTCGGTGGCTTCCGAAGAGCAATTCTCCGGCATACAAGCCGGCTAGGTGGCCCGCCAAGCCCGTCGGATACGAGCGAGGCAGCTCGCTGCTCCACCTCCCGTGCCTGACCCAACGGAGCAAGTTGCCGCCCCAAGCCGCCGCGTTGTTCAGCAACTTGTCGCTCCAGGGCTACTCGATGAGGACTGGCGAGTTGCTCCACGCCTACACGGCAGGGAGCACGGCGGCACAGACGTCATCGCTGCAGTCGACGACCGAGCCTCCCGTGTCCGCGGTCGTGCCTCCCGTGCGTGTGACCGCGCCTCCCGTGCCTGCGATCGCTCCATGCAGGCAAAGGCAGAAGCCGGGTGCGTGGAGAGCGACTAGTCGGTGGCCGGCGCCTCCACGTCCGCCGCCATCATCAGGAGAAATAGAACACGGGAGTCCGCTACCGCTTGGGTTCCATGAAGGCTACTGCCTAGGCGACACTGGCGTACACAACCGGTGTCTTGCCCGGTTCTTCTCTTTCGAGGACCTCCGTCGGTCCCATATGGGCTTCATGGAAGCGGAGGCGCCGCCTTCCCCTCCCGCTGAAGCATCAGTCGGAGGTTCCACTCTGATAAGTGGTTGGGAAGCGAGCCGTTCTTTACGCTGAAGCATATACCTCCGGGGCTCCTGACAGTCCGGTGATCGGCTGCCGAACATGAGGAAGACAACGGGATCCGCGAGCGGCGATTTAGATTAGGTATTAATTGTACCTTCAGAGCCGGACTAACAGGTTGATATAAATGTACCAAAATCCGTCATGTTTATATGAAAATCCGGCTTTTTCATATGAAATCCGTCATGTTTACATGGAATCCGACCGTGTTTGCACAAATTTCGTTCGATTGATTTGAGTGGTTGTGACTAGCGCTGGATGGCTGCTTTCTGCATCCGTGAATTTGGAAAAAGTTTTGAGGTTGAGAAAAGTCCGCGAATTCGATAAAGTTCACGAAATCAGGAAAATTTCCCAAATTTAAAAAGTTCATGAATTAAAAAAATCACAAATCCGATTTTTTTATGAATTTGAAAATTCCGAGAAGTGAAAATAAGTTCATGAAAAATCATGTAATTGAAAAAGTTCACAAATTTCAAGAAATATTCATGAAATATAAAATGAAAAAGTGAAAAAATAATAAAATACAAATAATAGGGAAAGCAAAAAACATGTACTTCCTCTGTTCCAAAATAGATGACTCAACTTTATACTAAATTTAGTACAAACTTGAGTCATCTATTATGAAACGGAGGGTGTACTAGAAAAACAAAAACAAAACCCAAAACCTACCGAAAGCTTCTAGAACCTTCTGAAAACCGGCCAGAAGATTCTAGAAGCTTCCCATAACCTTCTGTGATAAATGAAGCGCATAATGTAGTATGTCCCTGTATGGGCTAGCCTGTTACGAAGGTGGTGTGAGCATCATGTATGAAAATGCCCTGTAATGATTCTAAAATCAAATAAAATTTGAAATGCCCTGTAACCGGCGCCTTAGGGCGCTCGTCCACCAAGCGCCTCTTCTCTGGCCATTTGGCCATGTGCTGTTCTTGTGCCCGATTTTGAAGCTGGAGAAAGCAAGTCACTTGGCAACAAATGAGAGTGACTCCGTCCAATTGAGAGCTTTGAAAGCATCTCGAACCCACTCTTTCCTTGTTAAGTTCTTTTTTCTATTTTAATTCAAAAAATCTTAATTTCATTTCTTTTAGTTCTCTTTTTTCGCTTAGAAGCATCTTTTTAGGGAAAGCAACTTATTAAAAAAAATTGAGCAAAAAGCAACTTATTAAATGGGGGGGAAGGAATTGAGAAGGATTGGCCGCCGAAGGTGCAGAAACAATGGAGCACGAGGGGCAAATGATAAAACGAGGGACACGGCCCAGCCCAGTAAGAGGCTATCTTCCTTTCCTTTGCCATAGCGAGCAGCCCCAGCCCAGACTCTCTCCCAATCTGGACAACTCACGGCGAATCCCCATTCTCCGGCGAGCCGCGGCAAGACTCCGGCACGACCGCTGCTTGCTGCAGCATCGAGCTCCCCGTCCCTCTGCCCAATCTCCGCAGCCTCGTTCCCGCGCCGCCTGGCCGACCGCACTCGCCGACGACCGGAAGCAACCATTACGCGCGGTGAGGGTGAGCTCCCTTTCCTCTCCCTCTCCTCGATGCCTATGCCGCATGTTTGTCCTCGTGTGCCGTTTCTGATCTGAGCTCATCGCAGATGCGACCTGGATCTCACCGCCGACCGTTCCGCCACCCCCTAGCTGGATCCCCCTCCCCCTAGCTGGTGAGTCCGCATTTCTCCTCATCCTGGTCGTCTTCTTGCCGCGAAAGGAGGTCTGATGAGTTCGTCTATGTTGCTCAGCCGCACTAAGGATGGACTCGATGATATTCTTGATTTGCCCTGCCTTATCTCACGAGTTAGCACCTGTCTCGGCTTCTCACGGCGTCTGATAGTAGGTCCCTTAAGGTACATTCTGTTCCCCTTTTATCAGATCACATTTTGTTTCAAGGCGCATTACAGTTACACGCGTATTATGTTTTCATCATTGCTGACTTGTTGTGAAATGGATGACGATGCAATCAATGGAAAAACTTATAGTGATTTTATTGTTTGCACATAACTTGATAGCAGTATCCATGCCAAATCTGTTCTTTCATATACACAACCGTGTCATTGTCATAAGGCATCAACATGATCACATATGTTTCAAGGGCGACTTGTTTACTAATTCAAGCATCGATCGGGGCCAACAAAAAATATTAGCACTTGTCAGTCGCACCAAGGATGGATACGATGATATTCTTGATTTGCCCTGGCTTATCTCACAAGTTAGCACTTGTCTCAGCTTTTCATGGTGTCTAATAGGTACATAAGATTATATATCCTGAAGGTGCATTCCGTTCCCTTTTTACCATATCACATTTTGTTTCAACACGTATTGTAGCAACGCGTGTATTATATTATTATTATTGCTTACTTGTTGTGAAATGGATGGCGAAATTGGAAAGACTTATGGTGATTTTATTATCTGCAACTTTGCATATAATTACTTAATTACAGAGAAGTATCCCCATGCGACAGTGAATCCGTGTGGCCCCACTCTGCATAGGTCATAAGCCCATACTGAAATATGCTTCACAACTTTTCTCATTTGCAAATTCTTGTGTAAACTGCAAAAGCATTGTTAGAAGGAGACCAACAAAAAAAATCATGGTTTTTAGTGTGAGTGTTGGATAATATTTCAGTTCATTTGACATCCATATTTCGAGCATGGAGTCGACGTTTACCATTTATCAAGTGCCGGTCAAAGCTTCAATCCATTAATTCGCTCAGCTCTGTTCAATCGTTAAATAATGGGTATCACTACTTCTTGCAGTTCTGCACAAACACTAAGTTTCTCAGTTTTATATCATCTATTTTCTTCTTTTTTGATGTAGATATAAGTTCATCTGCTAGATAAGCTCAAAGGAGATATCGAATCTCGGTAGGAGATGGCCACAACCATACTACCTGATGACCTGGTGGTGGAGATCCTGTCTCGGCTGCCGCTGAAGTCCTTTTGCCGTTTCAGATGTGTCTGCAAATCTTGGATTGCCTTCTCATCTGATCCGCACTACTGCAAGAAGCTCCCAAGAACTCCCTCCGGTCTCCTGTACCAAAAAAATGAGCATGGCAATGCCATCCATCTCGTGGGCCTTCCCTCAGGTAACAGGGATATTGACACAACACTTAGCTTTGTGCCATGCTATGAGCATCCCTTGGAGCTTAAGGGTTGCAGCAATGGCCTGCTTCTGTGTTATCATGGTGGTACAGGCTCTAAAGAAATTTCCGACGCCATTGTGTGCAATCCAGCAACTCAAGAGTGGATGGCACTTCCAAATACTGAACCTGGACCATTCGTCTCTTATGCTGATCTCAAATTGTGTTTTGATCCATTATGGTCTCAACACTTCTATGTCTTCCAATTTGAGACGACTCCAAATGGTGGATATGACACCGAAGTTAAGGTATTTTTCTCTGAGGATTCGACATGGTCTAATTGTCTATGGGAAACTTCAGATATACTTGGTGGTGATTCACTATTCTTAAATGGGGTGTTGTATGTGGATCACTTATGGGGGCATTACCTTCTGGCACTCGATGCACCTGACACATGCACACAATTGCTCAATCATAGGATCCTTCAGCTGCCTGGATTTCCAAATGGACCAGAACAGAGGTTTTATTGCTTTGATGGCTGTCTTTGCCAGTCGTCTGGGGTCTTATGCTACGCACAACAAGAATTGGATGGTTGCGTCATCCGAATTTGGAGTTTGGAAGGATCTGATAGGTGGGTGGTGAAGCATCGTCTAAATATGAACAATGTATTTGGGAGGGACATACTGCTCCGTACTAACAATGAAGGATTGTGGTATTTTGATTATGAAATCCTGGCATTTGACTTGGAGAGAGAGCTAGTTTTCCTTGCTGACACAATTGCTGATAATAAGATCATCTCATATAGCATCAGTACTGGAAAGGGCTCACAGATTCTAAACATTCCAAGGTTCGTTGACCTATATCGAAGTCGACTCTATGTGCCGTACTATGGCAAGTTTCCAGCTTGTGTGCTTCAAGGAGCTCAAGACAAATGTTAGAATATTTACCCTATGAATGCTTTAATCTCTAGTTATCTTTTGTGCACTAGCTGTACCAAACGGTTGTTATGCATGTAGCGGATTGTTGGCTTCGTTATGTATCATGTTCATCTAATTTGCGCTTGTCATTTCTCTTGTCAACTCTGTTCTTGCTTATACAAGCCTAATTTAGGATAACTGCAGAGCATATTCTATGTCTGTTGATGTTATGAAGCTTTCTATACAAGGACGTGTGAGATTTCTATACAATGGCTGGGATAACTCTCGTAATTTCGCCATGCTTCAGTCTCTTGGCATAGCAGCTAGCGCTCATATATTAGATTGATTTACTAAGAGCTAATGTTTCATCCATAGCAAAGTCGAGTAGGATCCGCCTCACCGAGACCATGCGGAGGTTTGAGCAGCTAGGGTTCATTGCCGATTGCCGACGAGTTTGTCAGGTACATCCAGTTCCAGTTGGGAGGAGTTTGGCCATGGTATATCCTCCAAAGTTCTTACAGAGCCCCTGCTTCCAGGCAAGGATGCCCTCCGGTTGCTTCATCCATTCGCTGGTGGCATCACCGTCGCCGGTGGCCGCAGCGTGGGTGAAGAACCTAACGCTGTGTGGTGTTCCAGCCTCTTGGGCATACTGACATGATGGACGTGGGCATGTCCTCCTGCCTGCCCAATTTAACCACTGATCCATCATGAGAGCTATTCCACTGACCCATCGTCTATGCCAACGTGAAGCATCTCCACGCTACATTCGTGTAACAAGAATTTCACCAAGAAGGGAATTGCTGCCACCAGCGGGCAAGCCGATCAGTCGAGTTGGTGCAATGTATTTCATCTTGCTTCTTAAACTGATCAATTCATGAGGTGTTAGAATTAATGGGCTAGGCCCATAGCAATTTCTGAAATCTCAAAGCCCATGTGTAAAATGGTGGTGCTAAGTTTAGTCCCACCCTGAAAGTTGAAGAAGAGTTGGACCTCTTTATATAGTGGGTTCTCTCCACCACTCTAAGTGGTGTGTGAGAAGAGAAAGGGAAGACCACACGCGCGCGCTCGCTCGCCTGGCCTACATGCGCATGAATGGTCCGCCGAAATCCGGTCTGTCCGCCTCTGGTCCTAATATATATACAACTACCGGCTGCGGCCAAAGAAAAATCTAGGGTTTTGCCTCATCTCACAACTTGCGCCGCCGTCGTAGTCTACTCCATCCCAAACGCCGGCGCGTGGGAGAGCAGGTCTCCGGAACCGTTCGTCTTTGAGATCCTGCACCGGGAGAGGACGAATTAGGTTTTTGGGAAGCGGCGTCTTGCGGCCTCAAATTCGTCATCACGGGTCGTCTTCCGTCCAAGTCGGGCGGTGCTACTCATCGTCGTGTTCATCGCCGTCAGCAGCAGATCGTCGCCAACATCGTCATCAACACCGTCGCACCTATTATAGCTAACGAACAGTACGTCCAACATCTTCTGTTCATCTCTGTCTCTGCAGCTATTGTTTCGTGTTTCCTGTTGTTATGCATGTCTTGTTGTTCTTCTAGTTTGCTAAATTGTTGCATGCTAGTATCTATTCTAGTTATAAATTGTTTACTAAAATTAATCATGAATTTGCCTAATTTTCTAACATGAGGCACAATTGCAGATAACATCCCGCCACACATATTCGTCTGTGGTATCACTCCGGTATCACTCCCCACACGATAATGCTCATTGAGAAGAATGTGGAGAGCGGCCGTCCTGGACGCAGCGGCAGCTGGACGCAGATATCCAGCCGCCCGCTGCGCCGATGTGATGCGCGCACAGAATAGTTGGGAAAATCACCAACGATGCATACATAGCCGTATACAATCAATACCAGTGGCCAGGCAGACACAAGGACCAGCAACGCAGGGCGCGGTGGCCCTTTTTACCATGCGGGACCTGGCTTCGCTGCGTTCTGCCCCGTTTCATCTACGGCGTCGTTGGGGCTCGCTGCAATCAATTGTGTGTACAGTTGCACCGGTCGGGGTTTCCCGGCTATGCCACGTGCGGGTGTAGGACAGCCTTCTGACGTGGGGCCGCCCGCCCTTTTTGACCGGGCGTGTCGGTGTAGAACAACCTCTCTCTGCGCGTGTCGGTGTTTCATGCATGCGCGCCTGCATTTAGGGCTTGTTTGGTTCAAGTTGTGAATAGTTTTTGTTTCGCATACACTTCTCAACCTAGTCTGATTGAGCAAAAACAGGCTCTAATGCGCCATCGGCTAATTATTTGATTGCCTGCATCCAGTGTCCCTGCATTAGGTAATACACAAGTGCACTTTATTTGGTTGCCTGCATTGGCCCAAGCGGCACATGAACATGGCGTTTGGTGCATACGGCGTACATGGTGTAAGAACCTTGTACCCCAGTTGGCGAGGTCTCCCACAATGATCACACCTAGCACACTAACGCCACAACACATCAATGACGATGAACTGGACGAAGATGATGAAGTTCTTCAGCTTCAGCCCAAACTGACAATCCACCTTAGCACCTTTCACTTTAACACCTCCAACCTTGCCACCGTCAACACTGCTGCCTCCGTGCTTTCGCACCAGTCGGAGTAAGCTTGTTCTGCTGCCTGCCTAGTCTTGAACCCCTCTATGGCTGCTGTTGCTATATGATGCCACTTGTGCACTGGCTTCTTCCTATGAACTGTAAACCCCTGGAGCCTTATCGATGAACACGGCATACCACTTGCCCTAGCAATGCACAAGAGCAAAGAGTTGAAGTAGCAAATCAATGAAGCACACAAGTAGCAAGCAAAGTAGCACACAAACAACAATGAAGCAGAAGAGAAGAAGAAAAGCATGAATGATCATGCGGCATAGCAAGTTCTACCTAGCACTACCATGGTGTTAACCTACCACCACATCTAAAAGAGGATGGCGTCCTACCACCGCAAGTTCACCATCATCGTGAGGGGTTAGTATATACCACCTCACCAAAATATACAGACCATCAAATAGTTTTCCAGCCCTAGCCACACAAAATGCATGTCGTCATCGTCATCGTCGTCGTCGTCACCACCTCCATCGCCGTCGGGGATCATGCACGCTCACAGGCAGCACTACTCTAGTAGTAGTGCTTGCCCAGCCAGCTCCTGAGCCACAACACCCTGTGAGCGTCTGCCATGGCAACGAACCTAACACCCTAGGCCTTATTGTCAAGCAGGTGGCTGAGAGCTTCCATGAGAGCCTCCTCGCTGAAGCCACCCTGGGTCATGACAGCGCCATACAGGTCAGGGTGGACGTCGAGGGGCTTGCACTCCCTGATGGTTATTGCCACCTCCTTCACCGCCTCAGTCATGCTGCAAAAGACATTGATCTCCTCCTCCATCAGGTCTCCTCTCTTCCTCTTCCTATCATGGATGGGGTCAAATGGCTTGTCGAAGGGCTTCTCGAAGGGCTTGTCAGGGCCATCAAGGACCTCGACGTCCGGGGTCCCAGGGAAGTCTGGCATGGGAGAACCAAGAGGCTCCCCCGAGCCCATGGCATGCTTCCCACTTGCCAGCCCGAAGGAGAAGATGTGCTGCATATATAGCTGTAGTTCTGTATGGGTGTGTTGAGGAACTCTACGTCCCTTGGGTGGTCCTAAGAATGAAACACAAGTGTTGTTAGTTGCGATTAGGAGTAGGCAATGGTGGACAGTATGAAAAGGAAGAGGGCTGTGAGCTAACCGCGACATGGCCGGCGTAGTGCTCTGCCTCCAAAACTATGGAGCAAGTGTTCTCATCCCATGAGGCGCCGCTAAGGTCTCTCCTTGGACACTTGTATCCATCGACTTCTCCACTTCCTCAGGTGGTTGTACACCTGGGTGGCAGACACCTCCTGCCCACAGAACTCGAACACCCGCTTCGCAACGGTGTTCAAGTGCACCTCCTTGAAGCCCTTGTTAGTCCTAACTCCACTAGAGATGAGCTCACACATCTTATTCAGTACAAACATGGACATGAACGGCTGCCACTTCATGTTGTTCGACCTACCATCCTTCTTTGCCTTTGTTATTGCTACCTTGAGTGCAGCAGCAACAACATTAGTAGCAGAAGTTTGCTCAACGAGCACTACTGGCACATAGACAGAATCAGACGCGAACACCTCTGAATCAGGTGCCATCTCGGACATAGGCTGCGAGTCCTCGACAAACGATGGAGCAAACTGGCTGTCGGACAGGACAAGGGCCTGACTAAGATCTTGCGTCTGCGTGGTCATGTCCTACAATTGCAACACGAATTGACAATAAGCATAGCACACAACATACCGGACAATCCATGAAAGCAGGAGCATACATGTACATGGTTCATCACTATCATACCAAGCGCATGCTTCATCACTGTCACACTAAGCACATGGTTCATCGCTATCATACTAAGCATACCGGACAATCTATGAGCACGAACATACATCGACAACAAACAACATGCTACAAATGGACCACCAATAGCTACAAATCACAGATCTAAGCACGAATCAACACAAGCACAAGGTTCAACTTCAAACTCTACTACTAATATAGCCTACCACATGCTTGAACATCTAACCCTATCACAAATTGCAACCGCAGCATAGCAATCAAACATATGAGCTCACAGGTCAGACCACTAATCAACCATGCATCTAGATCATACCCTAGTTGCAGCTCAGATCTAGCTAGAAGGAACAGAGAGAAAGGGGGATTGAACTCACAGAGGCCATGGCTGCAGCTCGAGGACGAGGGGGGATGGTCGTAGAAGATCACCGCCGGCCGGTGAAGGACCGCCGACGCCGTGGACCGTCGGCCGATGAAGATCGCCGCCACCGCTTACGCTCGGTGCCGATCTTGGCGTCGGGAAAGCTCGATGGGTGGGAGTGTGGTGGCGGGAGTTGGGGCGGTGAGGGAGGGGGCCAAATAGGGGTGGACTCGGCGGGAGGTGAGCCGAAATCCTCCCGCCGATTTTTCGATGACGCGGGTGAGCTCGCGCCATCTCTCTGGTCGCACGAGGAGAGAAGCGCGTCGCCCGAGCCAGGCTCACCAGCTACTGCTGATTCGGGCGTTTCCCCTGGGCTGGCCTGGAACTGCTTTAAGTTTCATGCCATGCGAGCCGCACAGTAAACACAGGCAACCAAACGGGCCAAGTTTTTCCCGCGCGGGCCAGGCTATGCCATATGCAGGCAACCAAACACGCCCTTAGTGTCCACGAACGCCGCCACAGCCATAGTGAGCGCCATGAGGAGCAGCCCGGCGCCCATCCGCTGCAGATGCGACAGCTCGCTGTAGCCGCTCGAGGAGAAGCTCCTCAGTGCTGGCACGATCACCTTCTTGTAGACACCCATGTCAGGGCGCATATCACCTCGAAGGAGGCCAGCGACGCCGCGGGCACCGGTACCGATACTCCGACATGATGGTCATGTCCATGGCACTGCCCAGTTTGCACGAACGTGGTGTTCATCTGCGAGAAGGCCGATGACATAATGATGCGGGTGATCCAGACGGGTAGCAGGCGGAGCAGGATCTTGAGCTCTTCCACTTGAGTCACGGTGCAGAGCTTCCACGAGGTCGCCGCCTCCGGCCTCTCCTCCATGTCCGACTCCGCGACGATGGTCTCCTTGTCGAGGAACTTGAAGTTGCTGGTGTGCACAATCCTGGCCTGGGGCGAGTCAATCTTGTCGCCGACCTCGTAGAGGTGTCCGGCTTCGGCATCCGCGGGCACCTTGACGTAGATCTTCTTGCACGCGGCAGCGACGACCTGGCAGAGGCTCTTGAGCAGCGTGCCGGCGGGCATACGACGCTTGTACATGGGCATGGCGAGCACGAAGGCGGCGAAGGCAAGAGCGATGCAGGCTGTGGCGATGCCGAAGCCGAGGCCCCAGCTGGCGTTCTGCTGGATCCAGACGAGGAACACACCGGAGATGATGGGGCCAAAGCTTACGCATAGGTAGAACCAGCAGAAGAACACGCTGGAAAAGTGTTTACGTTATACAGTGCACAATACAACGGTAGTATTTCGTCCTCTTGCCTGCATAGATACAGTGCTCTGCAGTGATGTGTCAGTTCGTCTGTCAGTGTGTGGTACTTCAAATACACCAATACGCAACAAATCGCTCGCCAGCGGGCCTCTATACTCCAAGTAGCACATTTGGCTGCTACTAATCGCGACGCTGTGCGAGCCGTCGATGCGCTGCGTGCACCGATGCACTTCTCGAGTCAAGTGCTCCATTTTCTTGCGTCCTCACATGCTAAGTGTTCAGTGTTAATCGTGCCATCCACCATGTGCTTGTGTGTTCAACTAGGTGCATTCCTCTGATAATCATGTGCTTGGGTAGTTGAGTTATGGAAGTGCAAATCTACTAATGTAAACATGTGTCGTATTGTCGATAACCGGAACGTTTCAAACAAGCGTAATGGTTGCTTCCACAATGCATAAACTACTACTCCCTCCGTCCATAAATACTTACCATCAAAATAGACAAAAATAGATGTATCTAAAACTAAAATACATCTAGATATATTCTTTTTTATTCATTTTAATGACAAGTATTTCCGGACGAAGGGAGTACTATTTATATATAGGAAATCTTAGAAAACAGCGACGGTCTTTGCTTTGACAAAGTATATATGTGGGCCTGTGACTCCATAGCGAGTGGGGTTCTACATGCTCTGGACAACGGGAGTTGTTATCTGCTAATGATTCATGGAGCACTTTCACTAGTATTTTGTGTGGTGCGACGAATCCCGCATATTATTTATTTGAACTTAAAGCTTGCATATGACGAGGGATATTCCAGTTTGCACGTGGTCTGGTCATAGCGGGCTGCATGGCTTGAAAGATACATTCACACTTTGGTCGTGCGCACTTGGCTTGGCAGGCATGACTGTCCTCAGTGGAGACGATTTCTTGGTCAGTCATCCGCGTGCACATCGTGAACGCGACCACAAGCATGCGACAGAAAATTTCAGGCCAACACCCTAAGTTTAGATAACCAAACCATTTTTTTTTGCTAGCTTTCCGACAGAAAAATTGGAAGCAAACATTTGACTTGGAGGATATCATGTTTTTGCATATTTGGAATATACATGATCACAAGATACTAGCATAATTTTCTACTCCCTCCGTTTCTAAATACAAGACTTTTTAGAGATTTCAATACATGCCACATACGGATGAATATAGATGTATTTTAGAGTGTATATTAATTCATTTTGCTTCGTATGTAGTTCACATGGGAATATCTAAAAAAGGTTATATTTAGAAATGGAGGGAGTAGGAAGCAAATAATCTGACTTGGATGGTGCTCCTTCACAAATGTGTAAAACAGAGGGATTTTCTTAAAAAGAATGAAGAAATATAAAATGCTCAAGGGATGGCTTGGGCTTGACATATATCGTGGAGTATAGTTTGGAAAAGATTTTACTAGTTAAACTCATGCTCATTTGGAAATTGAAAAATTGGCTAACCATTTGTTGAATTAAATTCAGAGAGACAAATCCAAAGCAAAAAAGGAAAGAAAAGGAAAAATGAAAATCCAGAAAAAAAAACAGGGTCAAATTTGTGAAATTTGGTCTTTGAGAGCTGAAATGCCTACTGAATGACATTCACCGCCACCTATCAGTTGGCACCGCCACGACCAGCTGTGAGACCACCCCGGGCCACCGCCATGAGCTGTGTCATGGACCATCGCCACCAAAATGTCGTCGTCGCCCAGAGGAGCCCGGGCAACGACACCATGCCGGACGACACCACCACGTTAGATTCGAGAGGGATCCACGCAGCCGCCGCATGCTCGACGCACTCCGAGCAGCCGCCAAGCCGCTGGCAACACCGCGCCGCATCGTCCCACGCCCAGATTGACGGCAAAACAAAATCGATGCTCCGAAAATACTACTTTCGAAAGTAATTTGGAGCATTAATTTTTTTACATGCCTTCCACGAATGTGATCTAATGATAAAATTTGCAAATACTTAAAACATTTGTCAAAGTTTATTAAAAAAATATTTTTTTTGATTTTACTGTTCACACGAACTCATTTGAGCTCGAGCTCAGAAGGGTACTTTCGGCCATAGACCAATTACTTAGCTTGGTTTGCCACTTCAACTGTTGAACTCGTCCTGCAAATGCTTCTTCACGCGTCTCACCAACCCACCGAGGGAATCCGTATGGTTGGTAAAATTCTCAGCACACACTCATGCCTCTATATCTCTGACCAATGTTAGAAGTTCCTGTAAAGAAATCGACCACTAATAATAACCGGCGTTGTTGGCAATCATCGACAAAGTCAAGTACTAACAACCTGCTCACAAAACAAGTCAAATATCAGACCATGCACGCCCGTTTGGTAAGCTCAATATTTCGGATAGATAGAACCTCAACTTAATCAAGAATCGGACATGTATGTATACGATGCGAATGAAGCAATTTCCAGGAAATCATTTCCGTGCTACATTTTGGGTTAATAAAATAGCTTTTTATATCAAGGAAAAAAGGGAAATAATTTCCACCGAGACCGAGCCATGTATAAACATGCTTGCGAGAGCGAATTGCAAAAAACTACCACATTGACACATAGATTTACAGAAAACACAGGTTTACGAATTTGTGCCAGAAACCACTGATTGTTGGCCTAATCTTTTACCAAAAACACTGATTGATGACTTAGACTATTTTAATGACAATTATGACCAGTGGGTCCCACATTTGATGACTGGTCTTTTTCCAAAAAACACCTCCCTCCCGAAAACAACTCACCCTCCCCACCCCTATCCAGAGAGAAGAGGACGTGCGCCCTCGACGCCGACGAGGTCCAGCCACTGCCACAAGTCCCCGCCCTCGTGGTCGTCGGGATACAGGGCCTGCACCAGAGCAAGCAGCAGCGGCGGCGCATAGAATGGGCGTGAGCAACGGCACAATGGAGCAAGCAGCAACAGCGCGGCGGCGCGCAAGCAGCAGCAGCGGAGCAAGCAGCGGCGGCGGTGGCGCCGGGGCGGCACGCAAGCAGCACCAGCGGAGCAAGTAGCAACAGCGCGGCAGAGCGTGCAAGCAGCAGCAGCCGCACGCATGACCCAGCCAACGCCCGCCCAATGCGGATCTGATTGCGTTTTGGATTGTTTCCTAAGGATGCCTATGCAAAAATACCATGGACCAACAATTATGCTACGTCAGCTTTTGCGGGACCTACATGTCATAATCATGATTAAAATGTCCAAAAATACCAATTAGTATTTTCTGCAAAAAATTAGGTCAAAAATTAGTGGTTTCTGCGTTAATGTGGTGATTTTTTGCAATTCACGCTACTTGCGATCGCGCTCACGATGGCGATGTTCAAGCGGATGTTCAAGAGGACGGCAGCCGTTTTTTTGAGGAATCTTGTCCAGTGAGCAGAGTCAAGTGTGCACCAAGAAGTGAGACTATCTTTCACACGGTGACACGAAGAAACAAGTAAAGCGATACCAGTCCATTGTTCCTACTCCCGCCCCAACTCCTTCACCCAGATTTGGGAGATTAGGCTACCCTGAAGATCTGAATCTTCCTGTGGCAATGGATCAGGGGACGCACTCCATCTGGCGTTGAGGTGCTCAAACGGCATGGCCCGGGCGATGGCATCTGTCCCCCTCTGTGGGATGATCGAGGACTCGAACCATATCTTCTTCTCCTCTGTTACGGCCCAGTTTCTTTGGAGCTGCTTTCGGATGGCCGTTGGCGGTCGGTGGTGCAACTCCAACTTCGCCGACCTGTTCGGCGAAATTCAGGCCACGTCTCCTTGTGCCCGCCACATTAGGGGGCTTTGCATAGGAGTTCTCGCCTGGACCGTGTGGACCGTTCGCAACCGGCTAGTCATCCAGAGTGTGCCTCTCTGACGTGCTACTGACGCAATCTTTAAAATGTGTGGCTTCCTGCAGCTTGGCGGCCGCTTAGCCGCCCCACGAATCGGGACGCCATCACCTCCATCATTGCAGATCTGCGTGCGATGGCCCTTCGCTTGTCGCCTCTGCTCCTGCCATCGCCACCAGAGCCGGATTAGTCTTGTCGCCTTCATGGTGTTGTCCGTGTTGTTTTTCATTTTCTAGGGCTTGTTGAGCTGTGCCCTTAGCTGTACCCTGCACTTGGTATTCGTTATGTTTGTGCGTGTGTGCGTGTGTGAACTTGGATGTGGTCTGTATGTTTGATCGTTCTGACGGTTTGCATTATATATAAATCGGGGCGAAAGCCTTTTTTTAATAGAAACAAGTAAACACTGGTTTCCTTTTTCTTTGGATGAAGCTTCCAATACATCACTGAGGGAACAAAATGAGTACATAACTGACTGACCATCTAGCGAGACTGAGGTCTGAGGGTGGATCGTCTCATTTTAAGACAACTGTTGGTGAAACACGAGGGTAATCGTCTGTCCTACTTGCATTAGAAAATATATACTGTAGTGCAAGCTAGAGTTTAGATAGATATATGCGGGGTTCGTCGCACCCGCAATAAAATATTACCAATGTAGTGGAAGCATGGCAGAACCCTACTCGCTTTGGAGAACAAAACCTAGCTTAAGTTTAAACAGAACCCCACACAATAATGCAGATTATGCATGCATGCACGATTAGCGATTAACAACACTGGGTTACCTCTCTTACCCCGCACCAACCATCTTCTTCCCCGAAATAAGTCCAGTCAAACCCACCCTCCGGCCAGGTCCACACCAACCCACCACCCACACCCACACCCACCCTGCCCAGCTGCTGCCTACTTAACCCTCCTCCCCCTCAATTCCTCTCCAAGAAGAGCCTCCCTCACCTTCATCTGCAATTTGAGCTCCTTGATCTTCAGCGCAAGTCCATCTACCAGAATTCATCCAGAGCCACACACATACACCTGCCCGGTCTCCAGCTTGTTTTAGAACTTACTTGCATATCTCGATGGAGTTCCAGAACGCCAATGGCTTGTGCGTCGCTCAGCCGACACGGGACGACCCGCTGAACTGGGGGAAGGCGGCGGAGGAGCTGTCCGGGAGCCATCTAGAGGCGGTGAAGCGGATGGTCGAGGAGTACCGCAGGCCCGTGGTGACCATGGAGGGCGCCAGCCTGACCATCGCCATGGTCGCTGCTGTGGCCACCGGCAGCGACACCAGGGTGGAGCTTGATGAGTCCGCCCGTGGCCGTGTCAAGGAGAGCAGTGACTGGGTCATGAACAGCATGGCCAACGGCACCGACAGCTACGGCGTCACCACTGGCTTCGGCGCCACCTCTCATAGGAGGACCAAGGAGGGTGGAGCTCTCCAGCGTGAGCTCATCAGGTACGAACCAATTGAATTAAACGACCAATATATTAGTAGTAGTAGTAGCAGTAGTTTATTTCACTTGTTGATCATCTGTACCTCTGAGTTCTGGAAACCTTATTATTTTCTTGCACTTCTTGCCTGTTCAGATTTCTTAATGCCGGAGCCTTCGGTACCGGTGGCCACGACCACGTTCTGCCCGCCGCAGCGACAAGGGCGGCGATGCTTGTCCGTGTCAACACTCTGCTCCAGGGGTACTCCGGCATCCGCTTTGAGATCCTCGAGACGGTCGCTGCGCTTCTCAACGCCAACGTGACACCATGCCTGCCGCTCCGGGGCACAATCACCGCCTCCGGTGACCTCGTCCCGCTTTCCTATATCGCGGGCCTGGTGACCGGTCGGGCAAACTCCGTGGCCACTGCTCCAGACGGCAGCAAGGTTAACGCGGCGGAGGCGTTCAAGATCGCCGGCATCCAGCATGGCTTCTTCGAGCTGCAACCCAAGGAAGGGCTTGCCATGGTGAACGGCACGGCAGTGGGCTCCGGGCTTGCGTCCATTGTGCTTTTCGAGGCTAACATCCTCAGCCTCCTTGCTGAGGTTCTATCGGCTGTCTTCTGTGAGGTCATGAACGGCAAGCCGGAGTACACCGACCACTTGACCCACAAATTGAAGCACCACCCCGGGCAGATCGAGGCCGCCGCCATCATGGAGCACATCCTTGAAGGAAGCTCCTACATGGCACTCGCAAAGAAGCTCGGTGAGCTTGACCCATTGATGAAGCCAAAGCAAGATAGGTATGCACTCCGCACATCACCGCAATGGCTTGGCCCCCAGATTGAGGTCATCCGTGCTGCAACCAAGTCGATCGAGCGGGAGATCAACTCCGTCAACGACAACCCACTCATCGACGTCTCTCGCGGCAAGGCCATCCACGGTGGCAACTTCCAGGGCACACCTATCGGTGTGTCCATGGACAACACAAGGCTCGCCATTGCTGCGATCGGCAAGCTCATGTTTGCGCAGTTCTCAGAGCTGGTGAACGACTTCTACAACAACGGTCTGCCTTCCAACCTCTCCGGCGGGCGCAACCCGAGTTTGGACTACGGGTTCAAGGGTGCTGAGATTGCCATGGCCTCATACTGCTCCGAGCTGCAGTTTTTAGGCAACCCGGTGACCAACCATGTCCAGAGCGCTGAGCAACACAACCAAGATGTCAACTCTCTCGGTCTCATCTCCTCCAGGAAGACCGCCGAGGCCATTGACATACTCAAGCTCATGTCCTCTACATTCATGGTCGCCTTGTGCCAGGCCATCGACCTCCGTCACCTCGAGGAGAATATCAAGGATGCCGTCAAGAGCTGTGTGAAGATGGCGGCCAGGAAGACACTGAGCACCAACAACAATGGACATCTCCACAACGCACGCTTCTGCGAGAAGGACTTGCTGCTCACGATCGACCGCGAGGCAGTGTTCGCGTACGCAGATGACCCTTGTAGCTCCAACTACCCACTGATGCAGAAGATGCGTGCGGTTCTTGTCGAGCACGCCTTGGCCAACGGTGAGGCCGAGCACGATGTGGAGACATCGGTGTTTGCTAAGCTTGCCGCGTTCGAGCAGGAGCTCCGTGCAGTGCTACCAAGGGAGGTCGAGGCTGCACGGACCTCAGTGGAGAACGGCACTACCACGCAGCAGAACCGTATCACCGAATGCCGGTCATACCCACTCTACCGGTTCGTGCGCAAGGAGCTTGGGACTGAGTACTTGACTGGAGAGAAGACACGGTCTCCTGGGGAAGAGGTGGACAAAGTGTTCGTTGCAATGAACCAGGGCGAGCACATCGATGCGCTGCTCGAGTGCCTCAAAGAGTGGAACGGTGAGCCCTTGCCTATCTGCTGAACAGAGGATCAAGAAACTGAATAGAAGACAGTGTGCTTCAGATTTCAGAAGGCTACGGATCTTCTTAGCTGAAGTGATAATATTTTTTCAATTGTATTTTCTCAAAAATCGATGTTTGGTAAGTTGTAACATTCTTACAGAACTGCCATGATCTTGCCAAAAATTGCAACTGCATGACTTGTACAACTTATATGATGTGAGTTAAAAGAGTACAGTGTATGATAAAAGATTCGTGATAATTATAATGGTCCTTTTTTGATATCAATCGTCTGGTGGAGACAACACCGAACAGTGCAAAACATCTACCGCCATAAGGTGCGAGGACGGAGGACATGATGCCTACAAATTAAGTCACTGTTCTGTGGTGTCTCTGTAGTTGCTAGTTATATCAATATGCTGTGACGCCTTCTATGAATTCTTATTCTATTTCAGTTTTCTGTTGACCAATTCCAGTCTGACATGTAATGGAAGCAGGGTTGTAAAATGTTTTGGGTTTGGTTTTACTGCTCTAATGAAGATGACTTGTAAGTCTAAACGGATATAGCCTCGGGCACCTTTTTATCTATACGTTTGTCAATCTTGTAAAAAAAAATGCAAAATCTATTATAAGAGATCTTTCATGGTATCCTTAAATGAAATCGGCCAAAATATAAATCCAAATAATCTATCCCACTTATGCTAATCAGAAAATTAATGTAATCCCTCTTTTGATGTTTTCTCAAGATTATCACATACTCCATGCATAGATAAACTATTTCTCACAACATGTTTATAATCAAACGAAACTGAAAAAATTGAAAATGCTATCCTTTATATGTTCCCCATACTTTGGCTTCTGGGAGTTGTGCATGTGAACAATAATCAATGATGGGTATGGCATGGTCAATGTCGCTTTGCACATGGGAGTATTGAAGTAAGATATTCATAGTTCTTACCTCAAATTGCTGAGAGAGGACTCAAAAAGTTCCCATGATATTCTTCTCCATGGACATATGATGATACATGCCGTGGATGTCAAGGAAACATGGCTCTTTCTTGGTCCCCTTTCCCAAGTCTCTGGACGTCTCCTTTGGAATTTTTCTACATTCTGATGAGCCAAAGGCTCCATGAACATCTCACCGTAGGTGCACTTGTCAAAGATATATGGCTATTCTTTATTCCCTCCCAAATCACCCTATGTCTCTTTTGATTTGTCTCTTCATTCTGATGGGCCAAAGATTGGCTTTTCATAGTCATATATCACAAATCTATAGTCCTGCACAAAAGCATATAACGTCAATTTGGTACAAAGCTTAAATTTCATGCATAGAAACCTTACATTGAATTAATAAAATAAGGACATGCAATATGTCAAGTTGTACTTATTTTAAAAACATCAAGGAATTTAAATTTGCATTGGAATAAATTGAAAAGGGTAAGCATAGTCAGTTGTACTTCATGGTCATGTTTATCATAAATATATTCTTCCTTCCGTGATTTCTCGCCAGTCTAGTATTGGGATAGTAGTTACTTTCACCCATTGTAGTCAAGGGTGGGGTCGATGAAGTCAATAGCAAAAAAGAACACAATAAAAGGGGCACACATGGGGATATACTCTCTGCTTGAAAAAAGTATGGCAAACAAGAACACACAAGAAAAGGGCACACATGGGGATATCATCTGCTAGAATGGGGAAATGGAAAATAAAACCACCTAATATCTGCTAATCGAAACTACTTTTTGACTACTGGAAAAAAAAACTAATAATCTCTACTTCGTCGAAACTACTGGAACCGAGAGAACCCCCTTAGATCTCTGCTTAATCCAACCTACTGAATCCTGCTGGAACCAACAAATCCCCTCAGATCTACAGTATAACAGCTGAAAAAAACAAACAAACAAAATCGGGGTAATGGAGAAACAAACGAAAATAAAAACAAATGAAAAAAGGCCCCCTAAAACCTATCCAGCCCACTTAGAAATGCTCCCTGTCCCCTGATACACGGAGAAGCCAAACAGAAAAAAGAAAAACCAGCAAACAGGCTGGACACGGGCGTTACGCAGGCCAAAACAAGACAAGCCACTTCTCGCGCGTATCTTGAAGCAAAGAAAGATCCGACGGGAAGCGCGTCGACTGAAACTTAGCTAAATGGGTGATGAAATACACACATGACTTGGTGTGACCAACGACTTGACCACTCACGCATATATAGTCCTAATTTTCTGTGGCATGCTTGTGATGGCGTTCACATGTGCGCGCGGATGACTGACGAGAGGATGGCCGTTGTTTTTTTTTCTAAGGAATCGTTTCCACTGAGCAAACTCATGTCTGGCAAGTCAAGTGGCACTGTATCTTTCACATAGTGGCAAACCGGAATATCCCTCGTCATTTAGCTCACTTGCACCCGCCGGGCACGTGCAAGTTTAAAATTAAACAGAATATGTGGGGTTCGTCGCACCCCACAAAATACTAGTGAAAGTGAAAGCTTATGACGGATCATTAGCAGATAACAACTCCTGTTGTCCAGAGCATGCAGAACCCCACTCGCTTTTGAGTGACAGATACTTTGTCAAAGCAAAGACCAGACGTCCGTGTAGCTGCTTTTTAAGATTTCCTATAGTACTGTAATGGTTTATGCATCGTGCAAGCAGCCACTACGCTTGTTTGAAACGTTCACCATTAGAAGGAAGAACACGACCAAGTAGCTAGATTCGTTTCTCCTAAGAGCAAACAGGGTTGTTGCATGATTTACACCAACCCTGCCTAAGACCAATCCAGCGGTCAAGTCCACACCCACCCACCCTGCCAAGCTTCGCTGCCTATTTAACACCTCCTCTCCCTCCATTGCTCTCCAAGAAGAGCCTCCCTCGCTTTCCTCGGCAATTTGAGCTCCACTTCTGCGCAAGTCCGTCTACCACTTACAGAGTTAATCCTGGTCAAGCCTGAGCCAGATACAGATACTTACAGCTACCAAGTTTCTACCTTACTTCCTTGCACATCTCGATGGAGTGCGAGAACGGGCAGGTCGCCGGCAACGGCAATGGCTTGTGTGTGGCGCAGCCTGCGCGGGCCGACCCCCTGAACTGGAGGAAGGCGGCGGAGGAGTTGTCCGGGAGCCATTTGGACGCGGTGAAGCGGATGGTCGAGGAGTACCGTAGGCCGGTGGTGACCATGGAGGGCGCCAGCTTGACCATCGCCATGGTCGCCGCTGTGGCCGCCGGTGGTGAGACCAGGGTGGAGCTCGACGAGTCTGCCCGCGGCCGGGTCAAGGAGAGCAGTGACTGGGTCATGAACAGCATGGCGAACGGCACCGACAGCTACGGCGTCACTACCGGCTTCGGTGCCACCTCCCACCGGAGGACCAAGGAAGGCGGCGCTCTCCAGAGGGAGCTCATCAGGTACGAATCAGTTAAACTAAACCATCAACAAATTAGATATTTCAGTTGTTGATCGTCCTGTATGCCATTGTTTTTGTGATCTGGAAGCCTTATTTTCTTGTCCACTTCTTGTATGTTCAGATTCCTTAATGCCGGAGCCTTCGGCACAGGTGGCCACGATCATGTTCTGCCTGCCGCAGCAACAAGGGCGGCGATGCTCGTCCGTGTCAACACTCTGCTCCAGGGGTACTCCGGCATCCGCTTCGAGATCCTCGAGACGGTTGCTGCGCTTCTCAATGCCAACGTGACACCATGCCTGCCGCTCCGTGGCACGATCACCGCCTCCGGCGACCTTGTTCCGCTTTCCTATATCGCGGGCCTGGTGACCGGTCGGGCAAACTCCGTGGCCACTGCCCCAGACGGCAGCAAGGTTAATGCGGCGGAGGCGTTCAAGATCGCCGGTATCCAGCATGGCTTCTTTGAGCTGCAGCCCAAGGAAGGGCTTGCCATGGTGAACGGCACGGCAGTGGGCTCCGGGCTTGCGTCCATGGTGCTTTTCGAGGCTAACATCCTGAGCCTCCTTGCTGAGGTCCTATCCGCCGTCTTCTGCGAGGTCATGAACGGCAAGCCAGAGTACACCGACCACTTGACCCACAAGCTGAAGCATCACCCTGGGCAGATCGAGGCCGCCGCCATTATGGAGCACATCCTCGAAGGCAGCTCCTACATGATGCTCGCGAAGAAGCTCGGCGAGCTCGACCCGCTGATGAAGCCAAAGCAAGATAGATATGCACTACGCACATCACCACAATGGCTTGGTCCTCAAATCGAGGTCATCCGTGCTGCCACCAAGTCGATCGAGCGTGAGATCAACTCCGTCAACGACAACCCACTCATCGACGTCTCTCGTGGCAAGGCCATCCATGGGGGCAACTTCCAGGGTACGCCCATCGGCGTATCCATGGACAACACCAGGCTTGCCATTGCTGCGATAGGCAAGCTCATGTTTGCCCAATTCTCGGAGCTCGTGAACGACTTCTACAACAACGGTTTGCCTTCCAACCTCTCTGGCGGGCGCAACCCGAGCTTGGACTATGGCTTCAAGGGTGCTGAGATTGCCATGGCCTCGTACTGCTCCGAGCTTCAGTTCTTAGGAAACCCCGTCACCAACCATGTCCAGAGCGCGGAGCAACACAACCAAGACGTCAACTCTCGGCCTCATCTCCTCCAGGAAGACCGCTGAGGCCATTGACATATTGAAGCTCATGTCCTCGACATTCTTGGTCGCCTTGTGCCAGGCCATCGACCTCCGCCATCTTGAGGAGAATATAAAGGAAGCCGTCAAGAGTTGTGTGAAGATGGCAGCCAGGAAAACACTGAGCACCAACAACAATGGCCATCTCCACAACGCACGCTTCTGCGAGAAGGACCTGCTGCTCACGATTGACCGTGAGGCGGTGTTCGCGTATGCGGATGACCCTTGCAGCGCTAACTACCCACTGATGCAGAAGATGCGTGCGGTTCTCGTGGAGCACGCCTTGGCCAATGGTGAGGCCGAGCGAGACGTGGAGACATCTGTCTTTGCCAAGCTTTCCGCGTTCGAGCAGGAGCTCCGTGCAGTGCTACCAAAGGAGGTTGAGGCTGCCCGGACCTCCGTGGAGAACGGCACCGCCGCGCAGCAGAACCGTATCACCGAATGCCGGTCGTACCCACTCTACAGGTTGGTGCGCAAGGAGCTTGGGACTGAGTACTTGACTGGGGAGAAGACACGGTCTCCTGGGGAAGAGGTGAACAAGGTGTTTGTCGCCATGAACCAAGGCAAGCACATCGACGCGCTGCTGGAGTGCCTCAAAGAGTGGAACGGTGAGCCCTTGCCTATCTGCTGAACAGAGGATCAAGAAACTGAAGAGAAGACAGTGTGCAGAAGGCTTTGGATCTTTTTAAATGATAAATGATAATATTTTTCCAATTGTATTTTCTTAAATATTGATGTTTTGTAAGCTGGATTAGTCTTAGAGAGCTGCCATGTTGTTGCCAAAAACTGCAACTGCATAACTTGTGCAACCTCTGATGTAAGTTAGAAGGGTACAGTGTATGACAAATATATTGGTCTTTTTTTAGAACAGTGGTCTGGTGGAGACAATACCGATAGTGCAAAACATCTACCATTAGCAAGCCATTGCCATATGGTGTGAGGACAGAGGACATGATGCCTACAAAGTCACTGCTCTGTGGTGTCTCTGTAGTTGCTAGTTATATCAATATGATGCGATGCCTTCTATGAATTCTTATTCTATTTCAGTTTTCTGTTGACAAATTCCAGTCCGACATGTAATGGAAGAAGGATTGTACTGCTCTGATGCAGATGACTTGTTTCTCTCTGTTCCTGAATGGTCATAAGTAAGTCTAAACTGATATAGCCTTGGGACCCTTTTTCTTTTCCATTTTGTCAACCTTGTAAGAAATTACAAATTCTATTATAAAGGATCTTTCACGGTATCCTTAAGAAACATGACAAAGGTACCTAAATCAAAATAATCTATCCCACTTACGCTAATTAGAAAGATAGGAGCGTGCTCTGAGGCAGAGGAGGCTTCCAAGCTATCGATGTTATGGCTGGTTGGCCTCCGTCAGTTATTTGAAATTTACAGGGTGGCCGGCTGTGGCTGAAATGGACTACACAGCGGAGTAGTAGGTGCTCTCAAAGAATTCAGAGAAGAGACTGACAGAGGGAGTGATGGGAGATTTTTCCGGAGTGCAGGCTGCATGTGTAATATCATAAGAGAGAGCAATGGAGCTGCCCACCAGCTTCGCATACTATGCTAGAATAAACGAGGAAGCGATTCTTGTAGCTGACGTGCCTAGAGTACTTTTCTGTCCCCTTTGATTTTGTAAGAATTGTAACAGCCGTTTTATATACTCCCTCCGTTCCTAAATATAAGTCTTTATAGAGATTCCAATATGGACTACATACGGAGCAAAATGAGTGAATCTACAATCTAAACTAGGTCTATATACATCCGTATCTAGTCCATATTGAAATCTCTAGAAAGACTTAATTTAGGAACGGAGGGAATATAATATAAGCTCTCTTTCACTATAAAAAATGATGTACATCAATATGTTAAACTTCAATTAGAACCGGCTACATCAGAATCACCTAAAGCGTATCGTCTTCAGTATCCAGCCCTGTGGCTTAATTGTTGTGTTCAACAGCGCAAAAATGAATTCAAAAGGCGCATAAGTAACACTAGTTTCTCTACGAGTTGCAAAACATTTGATGTTCAATTCCCAGTTGCCCTCTGTACAGTACTACCCCAATCCCCAATGTGTGGCGACCGGCGACTAGGCAAAGCAATCAGATAGAAGACCACCACATCCCCATAGCTGCATCACTGAACAAAATCTGAGAGTTTTTCAGGGGCGATGGTTGCATTTGTTCAGGGGCAGATGATGATAAACCGAGAAGTCAAGCAGAGTTAGGGTAAGGGCCGGCGTGCTCACCTCGAGCTGAGATTGGCTGGTGCCAGCGGCGGGAGGGATTCGGCAGCCTGCTTCCGTCCATTCACGCACGCGCAGCGGCGTCCCCTCTACCAGCGCCAGCGGCACTGGATCGCCGCCGCCGGCCGCCAACTAGCCGTCGGCCGTCGGCGAGCGACGGTGTTCGTGTCTCCTTTTTTTGTATCGGCTAGAGCGGCGTCCGAGCCGAGGATACATTTATGTTTGGGCCACGTATCGGCCTTCGTTAGCATGGGCTAGCCCAAGTACGGCTGCTCGGGACCTCCTAATCCGTCCTTTACTCCGACAGGCGCGCAACTGCGCGGCATGCTAAATAAGTTTACAGCGCCGAAAATAGCAATTTAGCGCTGCAGAGCGCTGGCTCCGGTGGCCGCTGCAAAAAATTGCATGCACGCCGCTCCAGTAGAAGCGCTAAAATACAGCGCGCAATATACATATGTATGCAAAAACAAGATAGTTCATAGGATAGGTAGATAAAAGAAGATACATAGATAAAATAAGATAAAATAGGATGTATCTATATAACTAAAATATGTCTAGATACATCCCCTTTTATTTATTTTGATGACAAGTATTTTCGGACAGGGAGTAGTTCATAAAAAATAGATAGTTTAGCATAGTTGAACTAATCGTCGTCCTCCTTCTCCTCCTCCGACTTCGACTTGATGATGTCCTCCTCCGACATCGTAATGAAGGCGTCGATATACCGTTCAGCGTTGGAGTCCCAGGCCGACCCTTCTCCAAGATCGGTGTTGAAGAGTGCAGCCGCCTTCTGCGTGCGCCTGTCCTTGCGATAGGTGGCTCGCTCCGCCCTCCTTTGCGTGTAGCACGCTCGTTGACGACGTCCTCTGGGAAGCATTGGCGCCACACCGCCATGGCCTCATCATCCATCTCAGCGATGCCGAGGCAGCGCTCCCGCCTCCGGTTGTCACGATGGTCCTCGTCGGTGACAAGCCCCGGGGGAGGCGCGAGCTCCTGCACCCGCTCCCACGTCGCCACCTCGAGGAAGTTCATCTCCCTACGAGGCCGCCAGAGGCGCATGTGGCACCCCGATCTGCATGGAGAAGGGGGCTTCGCACGTCAGCCAGGATAACACCTAACGCACGACAGGTCCATGATACAATTATCTGGCCTATCCCTACGACTATTTGAATGGCAGTGGAAGTCTATTAAATGGCGGCGGAAGTCTTGGTTTGGCATCATATCACTCTGGCTGGGCTCCATAACTCACAGGACTGGCAAGATTACGGTCTAACACGATGGAACAAGCGAACAATTTGGGCACGACCTACAAAACTGGCATGACACGCCAGGTCCGTACATTGAATGTACTTGCAAGACAACCAAACACATAGCACCCAAACATACAGATGACAAAGCAAGAATCAAGCATATGCAACTATCTACTTCAACACAATTTCTAAGCATGGCATGATATTAACTAGAGGCATGGATCAAAATAAGCATGAACGACATCATGGCATCTACTAGCATGTCAATAACATGCCATATCGAACTTACTTCTATCATGGCAACAAAAAATCATAGCATAGCATCTTGATCATAACATGGCATATCAAAACATGGCATAAGGTCAATCAAAACATGGCATGGCATCATGAAACTATGCTGAAAATAAACTACCAGTCATATCCAATGCAGACATAACATGTTAAATTTATACAACCATCTCCTGTTCTACCATGGTTCTTTAAATGCAAATAACAACATACTACTCATGCAATGCAACCAAACTTGTGCACCGAGTCTTTCGGACTCTCTTACCAACGGGTTGCCTCGCAACCGAACGGTGATCATTCACAGATCACAAACGGAACCATACTCGGTTCAACGGGTTACCTCGTAACCAAACGGTGATCACTCACGGATCACAAACGGAACCATACTCGGTTCAACGGGTTACCTTGTAACCAAACGGTGATCACTCATGGATCACAAACGGAACCACACTTGGTTCAACACTCACCGAGACCTCATCTCGTGATCATACCAAAACATCACCGTGATTACTCACGACTATCTCATAGTCCAAGTTATCACATTATTTATTACACATTATTCATCAACTTAGTTATTTCAGGTTTATCCTCCATTTCGACCAAGACCTGATAGTGTGACCTACTACGAACTTGTGCCCATGACCGAGGACGCGGCTATTGATAGATTAAATACACTCTGCAGAGGTAGCGCATTGTACCCACACCACAGAACCCATGGCCTCGTACTCCCATTCGGGTGGACCAACGGCGTTCCGACAAAACCGTCCTACCGCCATGACACTCTCCCGGCCACTCCGACCAACACCCCCTTGGGGTTCAGTCCTAGGTGGCCCCGTGCCTACCAAAGACACCAATGGCTACCGTCGTGGCAAAACAAAACGGTCCCAAACAGGGACATGAGCTCAAAACCAAACCCGTGCACACAAGGCTTATGTCCGCCTACCTGACCAGGGTAGCGCGCGCCCATAACCTTCCCTCATTGGAGGCGCCGGCGAGAGGCATGACAATAGACCCAGTTAGGTGTTGGGGAACATAGTAATTTCAAAAAAAAATCCTACGCACACGCAAGATCATGGTGATGCAAAGCACCGAGAGGGGAGAGTGTTGTCCACGTACCCTCGTAGACCGAAAGCGTAAGCGTTAGAACAACGCGGTTGATGTAGTCGTACGTCTTCACGGCCCGACCGATCAAGCACCGAAACTACGACACCTCCGAGTTCTAGCACACGTTCAGCTCGATGACGTCCCTCGAACTCCGATCCAGCCGAGTGTCAAGGGAGAGTTCCGTCAGCACGACGGCGTGGTGACGATCTTGATGTTCTACCATCGCAGGGCTTCGCCTAAGCACCGCTACGATATTATCGAGGTGGGCTATGGCGGAGGGGGGCACCGCACACGGCTAAGAGATCCAAGGATCAATTGTTGTTGTGTCTAGAGATGCCCCCTGCCCCCGTATATAAAGGAGCAAGGGGGGAGGGGGCGGCCGGCCTAGGAGGGGGCGCGCCAAGGGGAGTCCTACTCCCACCGGGAGTAGGACTCCCTCCTTCCTTGTTGGAGTAGGAGAAGGGGAAAGAGGGGAGAGGAGGAAGGAAAGGGGCTGCACCCCTTGTCCAATTCGGACCCGGAGGGGGGCGCAGGCCTCCTTCCTTTCGGCCTCTCTCCTCTATTCCCGTATGGCCCAATAAGGCCCATATACTCCCCGGCGAATTCCCGTGACTCTCCGGTACTCCAAAAAATACCCAAATCACTCGGAACCTTTCCGAACTCCAAATATAGTCGTCCAATATATCGATCTTTATGTCTCGACCATTTCGAGACTCCTCGTCATGTCCCCGATCTCATCCGGGACTCCGAACTCCTTCGGTACATAAAAACTCATAAACTCATAATATAAGCATCGCCGAAACCTTAAGCGTGCGGACTCTACGGGTTCGAGAACAATGTAGACATGACCGAAACACGTCTCCGGTCAATAACCAATAGCGGAACCTGGATGCTCATATTGGCTCCCACATATTCTACGAAGATCTTTATCGGTCAAACCGCATAACAACATACGTTGTTCCCTTTGTCATCGGTATGTTACTTGCCCGAGATTCGGTCGTCGGTATCTCAATACCTAGTTCAATCTCGTTACCGGCAAGTCTCTTTACTCGTTCCGTAATACATCATCCCGCAACTAACTCATTAGTTGCAATGCTTGCAAGGCTTAAGTGATGTGTATTACCGAGAGGGTCCAGAGATACCTCTCCGACAATCGGAGTGACAAATCCTATTCTCGAAATACGCCAATCCAACATGTACCTTTGGAGACACCTGTAGAGCTCCTTTATAATCACCCAGTTACGTTGTGACGTTTGGTAGCACACAAAGTGTTCCTCCGGTAAACGGGAGTTGCATAATCTCATAGTTGTAGAAACATGTATAAGTCATGAAGAAAGCAATAGAAACATACTAAACGATCAAGTGTTAGGATAACGGAATGGGTCATGTCAATCACATCATTCTACTAATGATGTGATCCCGTTAATCAAATGACAACTCATGTCTATGGTTAGGAAACATAATCATCTTTGATTAATGAGCTAGTCTAGTAGAGGCATACTAGTGACGACATGTTTGTCTATGTATTCACACATGTATCATGTTTGCGGTTAATACAATTCTAGCATGAATAATAAACATTTATCATGTGATTTAACACCAATATTCATATCTGTATATGATTAACATCCATAGTTCACATCGTCATGTGACCAACACCCAAAGGGTTTGCTAGAGCCAATAATCTAGTTCACATTGCAATGTGATTAACACTCAAAGAGTACTAAGGTGTGATCATGTTTTGCTCGTGAGAGAAGCCTAGTCAACGGGTCTATCACATTCAGAGCCGTATGTACTTTGCAAATATTCTATGTCTACAATGCTCTGCACGGAGCTACTCTAGCTAATTGCTCCCACTTTCAATATGTATCCAGATTGAGACTTAGAGTCATCTGGATTGGTGTAAAAGCTTGCACATATGTAACTCTTTACGATGGGCTCTTTTATCACCTCCATAATTGAGAAATATTTCCTTAGTCCTCACTAAGGATATTCTTGACCAATGTCCAGTGATCTACTCCTAGATCACTATTGTACTCCTTGCCAAATTCGTAGCAAGGTATACAATAGGTCCGTACATAGCATAGCATACTTTATAGAACCTATAATCTGAGGCATAGGGAATGACTTTGATTCTCTTTTCTATTTTCTGCCGTGGTCGGGATTTGAGTCTTACTCAATTTCACACATTTGCAACACAAAGTAGAACTCTTTCTTTATTTGTTCCATTTTGAACTACTTCAAAATCTTGACAAGGTATGTACTTTTGAAAAACTTATCGAGCGTCTTGATCTATCTCAATAGATCTTGATGCTCAATATGTAAGTAGCTTTACTGAGGTCTTTCTTTTAAAGAACTCCTTTCAAATACTCCTTTATGCTTTCCGTAAAAATTCTACATCATTTCCGATCAACAATATGTTACTCACATATATTTATCGAGAAAAGGCGGTAGTGCTCCCACTCACTTTATTGTAAATACAAAGCTAAAACGCAAGTCCGTACAAAACTATATGCTTTGATCAACTTATCAAGCGTATATTCCAACACCGAGATGATTGCACCAGTCCATAGATGGATCATTTGGAGCTTGCACATTTTGTTAGCACCTTTAGGATTGACAAAACCTTCCGTTGCATCATATACAACTCTTCTTTAAGAAAACCATTAAGGAATGCAGTTTTGACATCCATTTGCCAGATTTCATAAAATGTGGCAATTGCTAACATGATTCGGACAGATTTAAGCATCGCTACAGTTGAGAAAATCTCATTGTCACTACAGGAAACAGGAGATTTGCCGTCAGTATTGTCTTTGCCGTCAGCATTTTGTCGGGGCAGACGGCAAAGAAAGGGTTTGCCATCATCAACAGACGGCAAAGAAAAACTAACGGCAAAATATACTTTGCCGTCTGTGAAAAAATAAATAGACGGCAAAGAGCTCCTTTGCCATCTGCAAAACGAACTACAGACGGCAAAGATCTTCGCCGTTTGCTGTTTCTACTACAGACGGCAAAATATGCTCTTTGCCGTAAACGCAGACGGCAAAGAGCATATTTTGCCGTCTATAGTAAAAATCACAGACGGCGAAGATCTTTGCCGTATGTAGTTTGTTTCGCAGACGACAAAGCAAAGAAGCACACCTCGCGGATCCATGCCACGGATCGATGACATGGCACGATCCGCGGTGCGGTGCCTCTCTTTCTATCCACCACGCCCGACCCGACCCACCCAACCCACAACAGTACCTTGTCCCCACTAACCCACCCATCGAACCAACCACTCTCCCACTCCGACACCATCTCTCCCCCTCGATCTCGTCTTCTCTACTATCGGCACTGCATCACCGCCGCCGCTCGGCCGGCCCCGCCTCCCCATCCACGTCCCCGCGCCGCCTGGTCCTGCCTCGCCGCCGCCGCCACCGGTCGGCCCGGCCTCCTCATCCACGACACCCGCTGCCTCGCCCTACCTCGCCGCCCGCCTCGCCCGGTCGGCCCGCCTCCCCATCCGCGTCCCCGCACCGCCTGGTCCTGCCTCGCCGCTGCCGCCCGGTTGGCCCGGCCTCCTCATCCGCGACCCCGCTACGCCCTGCCTCGCGCCAACGCCGCCTGGTCGGCCCCGCCTCCCCATTCGCGACGCCCGGCTTCGCGCGCCGCCGGCCTCCGAGCACCCGCAGTTGCCCGCCTCCACCTCCGCTCCTCTCCTTCGCCCCCGCCTTCACACGCCGTGGGCCTCCGCCTCCTCTACTCTCCTCTGCCGGCGGCGGGGCTTGGCGCATAGAGTTGGCGGGGTCAAGTGGATCCAGCGCCCGGACGAGAGTGGCGAGCTCCGGCGCGACGGCGGACGGCTTGAGCTCCTCGGATGTCGATGTGTTCCTATGCATGGTGAAAGGAAGGAGAAGGGAGAGAGGTGCAGCTACTGCTCCAGCGATGCGTGGGCCGGTGGGAGTATAGATCCAACTCCTGTATTGTAACGTAGTGTAATTTGTTCATGTGTAATCCGTTCATCTTGTTAAATAGAGTAGTTTTGTTTTGTGTTGTGAAATCCGTTCTTTTGTGTTTGATTCTTAAAACAACAGTGTTGATGGATACTGTGGAGTTCGTCGTTCGTTTGTTCCTGGTCGCCTCTGCACTTGTTTGTACGATATATTTTTTAAATAAAAATTTTTCTTTGCCGTCTGTGATGTTTGAGGATGACGGCAAAGCTGGATTCTGGCTGACGGCCAAGCACTAACGCCGTCCATCAAGGCCATGGGTCTGTTAGGTCGCTTTTTTTGCCGTCTGGTTTGTATCACTGACGGCGAACACAATTGCCTGACGGCAAAGTCTTTGCCGTCATCCCGAAGAAATCGTAGACGACAAAGTATTCTTTGCCGATTAATCTTTGCCGTCTGAATTTGCCGTCTACTTACTGACGGCAAACTCTTTGCCGTCTAGATTTACGTCTTTGCCATGTGTAATCCACAGACGACAAATTACCTGTTTCCTGTAGTGTGTAGTCAACACCTTGAACTTGTCGAAAACCTTTTGCGACAAGTCGCGCTTTGTAGATAGTAACACTACTATCATCATCTGTCTTCCTCTTGAAGATCCATTTATACAATATGGCTTGCCGATCATCGGGAAACTCCACCAAAGTCCTCATTTTGTTCTCATACATGGATCCCATCTCATATTTCATGGCCTCAAGCCATTTCGCGGAATCTGGGCTCATCATCGCTTCCTCATAGTTCATAGGTTCATCATGGTCTAGTAACATGACTTCCGTAGCAGGATTACCGTACCACTCAAAAGTGCGGACTGTACTTTGGAAGACCTACAAGGTTTTGTAGTAACTTGATCTCAAGTTTCATGATCATCATCATTAGCTTCTCACTAATTGGTGTAGGAATCACCGAACTGATTTACGTGATGAACTACTTTCCAATTCGGGAGAAGGTACAAATTACCTTATCAAGCTCTACTTTCCTCCCACTCACTTCTTTCGAGAGAAACTCCTTCTCTAGAAAGGATCCATTCTTAGCAACGAATGTTTTTGCCTTCGTATCTGTGATAGAAGGTGTACCCAACAATTTCCATTGGGTATTTTATGAAGACACACTTCTCCGATTTGGGTTCGAGCTTATCATGTTGAAAACCTTTTTCATATAAGCATCGCAACTCCAAACTTTAAGAAACGGCAGCTTAGGTTTACTGCTAAACCATAGTTCATACGGTGTCGTCTCAACGGATTTAGATGGTGCCCTATTAAACGTGAATGCAGCTGTCTCTAATGCATAACCCCAAAACAATAGTGGTAAACCGATAAGAGACATCATAGATCGCACCATATCTAGTAAAGTACGATACGACGTTCGGACACATCATTACATTGTGGTGTTCCAGGTGACGTGAGTTGCGAAACTATTTCACATTGTTTCAAATGAAGACCAAACTCGTAACTCAAATATTCGTCTCCACGATCAGATCGTAGAAACTTTATTTTTCTTGTTACGATGATTTTCCATTTCACTCTGAAATTCTTTGAACTTTTCAAATGTTTCAGACTTATATTTCATCAAGTAGATATACCCATATCTGCTCAAATCATTTGTGAAGTCAGAAAATAACGATACACGCCGCGAGCCTTAACACTCATTGGATCGCATACATCGGTATGTATTATTTCCAATAAGTTAGTAGCTCGTTCCATTGTTCCGGAGAACGGAGTTTTAGTCATCTTGCCCAAAAGGCATGGTTCGCAAGCATCAAATGATTCATAACCAAGTGATTCCAAAAATCCATCTTTATGGAGTTTCTTCATGCGCTTTATACCGATATGACCCAAACGGCAGTGCCACAAATAAGTTTCACTATCATTATTAACTTTGCATCTTTTGGCATCAATATTATGAATATGTGTATCACTACGATCGAGATCCAACAAACTATTTTCATCGGGTGTATGACCATTTGAAGGTTTTGTTCATGTAAATAGAACAACAATTATTCTTTGATTTTAAATGAATAACCGTATTGCAATAAACATGATCAAATCATATTCATGCTCAACGCAAACGCCAAATAACATTTATTTAGGTTTAACACTAATCCCGAAAGTATAGGGAGTGTGCGATGATGATTATATCAATCTTGGAACTACTTCCAACACTCATCGTTACTTCCCCTTCAACTAGTCTCTGTTTATTCTCAGAACTCTTGTTTCGAAGTTACTAATCTTAGCAACCGAACAAGTATCGGATACTCGGGGCTACTATAAACACTAGTAAGGCACATATCAATAACTCAGATATCAAATATACCCTTGTTCACTTTGCCATCCTTCTTATCCACCAAATATTCAGGGCATTTCCGCTTCCGGTGACCATTTCCTTTGCGATGTAAGCACTCGGTTTTGTGCTTTGGTCTTCTTCACGGAGTGACAACTTGTTTGCCATTCTACTTGAAGTTTCCCTTTCTTTCCTTTGCCCTTTTTGAAACTAGTGGTCTTGTCAATCATCAACACTTGATGCTCTTTCTTGATTTCTAACTTCGTAGATTTCAACATCACGTAGAGCTCTGAATCGTTTTCGTCATACCTTGCATACTGTAGTTAATCACGAAGTTCTAATAACTTTGTGATGGTGACTAGAGAATTCTGTCAATCACTATCTTATCTGGAAGATTAACTCCCACTTGATTCAAGCGATTGAAGTACCTGCATAATCTGAGCACATGCTCACTAGTTGAGCAATTCTCCTCCATATTTTAGCTATAGAACTTGTTGGAGACTTCATATCTCTCAACTCGGGCATTTGCTGGAAATATTAACTTCAACTCCTGAAACATCTCATATGGTCCATGACGTTCAAAACGTCTTTGAAGTCCCAATTCTAAGCCGTTTAAGCATGGTGCACTAAACAATCAAGTAGTCATCTTTTTGAGCTAGCCAAACGTTCATAACGTCTGCATCTGCTCCTGCAATAGGTTTGTCACCTAGCGGTGCATCAAGGACATAATTCTTCTGTGCAGCAATGAGGATAAACCTCAGATCATGGATCTAATCCGCATCATTGCCACTAACATCTTTCAACACAGCTTCTCTAGGAACATATCAAAATAAACATATGAAAGCAACAACGCGAGCTATTGATCTACAACATAATTTGCAAAATACTACCAGGACTAAGTTCATGATAAATTTAAGTTCAATTAATCATATTACTTAAGAACTCCCACTTAGACAGACATCTCTCTAGTCATCTAAGTGATCACGTGATCCAAATCAACTAAACCATGTCCGATCATCACGTGAGATGGAGTAGTTTTCAATGGTGAACATCACTATGTTGATCATATCTACTATATGATTCACGCCGACCTTTCGGTCTCCGTGTTCCGAGGCCATATCTCAGATATGCTAGGCTCGTCAAGTTTAACTCGAGTATTCGGCGTGTGCAACTGTTTTGCACCCGTTGTATTTGAACGTAGAGCCTATCACACCCGATCATCACGTGGTGTCTCAGCACGAAGAACTTTTGCAACGGTGCATACTCAGGGGGAACACTTCTTGATAATTTAGTGAGAGATCATCTTAAAATGCTACCGTTAATCAAAGCAAGATAAGATGCATAAAGGATAAACATCACATGCAATCAATATAAGTGATATGATATGGCCATCATCATCTTGTGCTTGTGATCTCCATCTCCGAAGGACCGTCGTGATCACCATCGTCACCGGCGCGACACCTTGATCTCCATCGTAGCATCGTTGTCGTCTCGCCAATCTTATGCTTCTACGACTATCGCTACCGCTTAGTGATAAAGTAAAGCATTACAGACGCTTGCATTTCATACAATAAAGCGACAACCATATGGCTCCTGCCGATTGCCGATAACTTCGGTTACAAAACATGATCATCTCATACAATAAAATATAGCATCACGTCTTGACCATATCACATCACAACATGCCCCGCAAAAACAAGTTAGACGTCCTGTACTTTGTTTTTGCAAGTTTTACGTGGCTGCTACGGGCTTAGCAAGAACCGTTCTTACCTACGCATCAAAACCAAAACGATAGTTCGTCAAGTTAGTGATGTTTTAACCTTCCAAAGGACCGGGCGTAGCCACACTCGGTTCAACTAAAGTTGGAGAAACAGACACCCGCCAGCCAGCTGTGTGCAAAGCACGTAGGTAGAACCAGTCTCGCGTAAGCGTACGCGTAATGTCGGTCCGGGCCGCTTCATCCAACAATACCGCCGAACCAAAGTATGACATCTTTGGTAAGCGATCGACTTGTATCGCCCACAACTCACTTGTGTTCTACTCGTGCATATAACATCTACGCATAAAACCTGGCTCGGATGCCACTGTTGGGGAACATAGTAATTTCAAAAAAATTCCTACGCACACGCAAGATCATGGTGATGCATAGCAACGAGAGGGGAGAGTGTTGTCCACGCACTCGTGAGACCGAGCGAAGCGCCGTAACAACGCGGTTGATGTAGTCGTACGTCTTCACGGCCCGACCGATCAAGCACCGAAACTACGGCACCTCCGAGTTCTAGCACACGTTCAGCTCGATGACGTCCCTCGAACTCCGATCCAGCCGAGTGTCGAGGGAGAGTTTCGTCAGCACGACGACGTGGTGGCGATCTTGATGTTCTACCGTCGCAGGGCTTCGCCTAAGCACCGCTACGATATTATCGAGGTGGGATATAGTGGAGGGGGGCACCGCACAAGGCTAAGAGATCCAAGGATCAATTGTTGTTGTGTCTAGAGGTGCCCCCTGCCCCCGTATATAAAGGAGCAAGGGGGAGGGGGCGGCCAGCCTAGGAGGGGGCGCGCCAACGGGAGTCCTACTCCCACCGGGAGTAGGACTCCCTCCTTCCTTGTTGGAGTAGGAGAAGGGGAAAGAGGGGGAGAGGAGGAAGGAAAAGGGGGCTGCACCCCTTGTCCAATTCGGACCAGAGGGGCGAGGCCTCCTTCCTTTCGCCTCTCTCCTCTATTCCCGTATGGCCCAATAAGGCCCATATACTCCCGACGAATTCCTCGTAACTCTCGGTACTCCGAAAAATACCCGAATCACTCGGAACCTTTCCGAACTCCGAATATAGTCATCCAATATATCGATCTTTATGTCTCGACCATTTCGAGACTCCTCGTCATGTCCCCGATCTCATCCGGACTCAACTCCTTCGGTACATAAAAACTCATAAACTCATAATATAACATCGCCAAAACCTTGCGTGCGGACCCTACGGGTTCGAGAACAATGTAGACATGACCGAGACACGTCTCCGGTCAATAACCAATAGCGGAACCTGGATGCTCATATTGGCTCCCACATATTCTACGAAGATCTTTATCGGTCAAACCGCATAACAACATACGTTGTTCCCTTTGTCATCGGTATGTTACTTGCCCGAGATTGGATCGTTGGTATCTCAATACCTAGTTCAATCTCGTTATCGGCAAGTCTCTTTACTCGTTGCGTAATACATCATCCCGCAACTAACTCATTAGTTGCAATGCTTGCAAGGCTTAAGTGATGTGTATTACCGAGAGGGCCCAGAGATACCTCTCCGACAATCGGAGTGACAAATCCTATTCTCGAAATACGCCAATCCAACATGTACCTTTGGAGACATCTGTAGAGCTCCTTTATAATCACCCAGTTACGTTGTGGCGTTTGGTAGCACACAAAGTGTTCCTTCGGTAAACGGGAGTTGCATAATCTCATAGTTGTAGAAACATGTATAAGTCATGAAAAAAGCAATAGCAACATACTAAACGATCAAGTGCTAGGCTAACGAAATGGGTCATGTCAATCACATCATTCTACTAATGATGTGATCCCGTTAATCAAATGACAACTCATGTCTATGGTTAGGAAACATAACCATCTTTGATTAATGAGCTAGTCTAGTAGAGGCATACTAGTGACAACATGTTTGTCTATGTATTCACACATGTATCATGTTTCCGGTTAATACAATTCTAGCATGAATAATAAACATTTATCATGATATAAGGAAATAAATAATAACTTTATTATTGCCTCTAGGGCATATTTCCTTCATTAGGGCCTGCCCATAATAGGCAAATGTGGCTGCACTGGAAAGAAAAGCTCGATTTGGTGGCACTATGGCTCGATCCCATCGATGACGGAGGAGGTTTGTTATTAAGTCATATTATTAACTTCTCCATCATCAATGATCATGCAAGCATTTTTAACATGAATGCAACTACTAGCATGAAACATATAGATGCGGTAACAAAACATCAATCTTTTCAAGTGAACGGTGATAGCATGTGAAACATGGTAATACCAAGTACTAGTAATTCCATGAGTGCAACAGAATCATCATAACATCGATACTACTAGACAAAGGCATGATATTATCAGAAACGACATCTAGCTAGCATGTCAAATTATTTCATGAAAGCAAAAGCATGTAAGGCAGATAACAAAAAACATACACTACAAGAAATATGTCAACTAGTGACCTTCTGTTAGTGACCCTGGAAGAATTGGTCATAGATCTATGACCATTTCAGACCAATTGGTCAAAAGCTGTTCGGGGGGCTCCAAACCCTAAACTATAACGACCATTTTATTCAGAAAGGTCGTAATTTCCTTACACGAAATGGTCATAAAGCAGATAGCACTGGTTCGCTGCCTTATTTCTAGCTGATCATGACCAATATAGATGGTCATAACCTTGTAAATTGTGGTGGGTTGCTATGACTAGGCGCCACCTCATCCGTTTTGCCTATGTGTCATGTCCATGTGGCGTTTTGCCCTAGGTTGTGAACCAACCTATATTTCTGTCATTCCCAAAATTCCCAAAAAATCTCATAAATTCTTTGGGTCATATCCTCATCAAATATGTAAAAAAACCTTCCTCACCTAGTTCAAAAATAATTCATAAATATTCATTTTCCTATTCTGTTTAGAAAAACACTTTGTGAAGGAAGTACCACTTTGGCATGTCCAAATGGTATCCATTTTCTACAGTGCTTTCCTATGCCCAAATAACCATCCTCCACCAAATGCCAGCTCAATCCATTCATTATTTTGAGCCCTGCTTCAACATTCGTATTTATGTCCAGTGTGGTACTTTGCAAAGCAAGTACCACCTAGGGTCCTCCTTTTGAGCTGAAAATTTGTGAAGACGGTCTTCTTAGTAACTGATCATCTTCAGCCAAAGCTCACGCACATTAGCCATGTGCATTTCCCGTACCGCTAATCAAACACTTGGCTGCTTGTTCATGTTTGAGCATCGATCGGTCTCCTCGTGAGAATCTTATGTTGTGATTTTCTTCATAGCACCTACCTGGGGAGTGCCCAACCCACTAGACATGCCTAGGCCGCCCAGAACACATGGAAACGCCACGGTCACGCGGTGACCACGCGGCGGGCATGCTAGTTTACGCGCTCTAGAGTTGGAGCCCTCGACCACCGTCCAAACCTCAACGCATCGCCACCAAACCATGTATTTATGATTAAATAGGTACTTATGTAACTAGAAATAATTTTTGGAAAAAATAAATAGCAAACTATGAGGCAGCTGCAGTTCAAATTTGACCCGCTTCCCTCTTGAATCGGGAATTTGTCTTTTCACCGTAGGTGGATCAAAACTTTGACACCCAACCATTTTGTCAATTGTGCATTATATATGGACTAGTATTTTATAAAATTGATTAGGTCCAATTTTGCAACAAATATATGGTAGGTCCTTCACAAAAAACTCAATTTCGGACTTTCGGAAAAATGGAACATGAATTTTTCGTGCAAAGAAAATGAAAACTTCCTTAGGCAACATTGTTTGTCATTCCAAGATGCACCCTTGTGCACGATATGAGGTCATTTGAACAAACTATGCCGTGAATGTGGCCATAAGATTGATCATTTGACTTGATAGCCATGAATCTTCACGCATGATAGCTCATTTTTTAGAACACTTTTTAAAAATAATTTCAGACATAAGTTTATTATTTTTCCTGGAAACTTGGTCACATATAATGACACAATGCGAAGGTTTTCCAATTTTTTTGATTTTTTTTTAAATTTTTATGCCCGTTTCAAAATGTGGTCAAAACGGCGGGAATGACCGTTCCTAGCTAGTGGTTGAATCTTGGATTTTTTTGGTGTTTCTCTGATTAAATAGATACTTATGTACGTAGAAATGATTTTTGGAAAAAATAAAGAGCAAACTATAAGACAGCTGCAATTCAAATTTGACCCGTTTCCAGCTGAATCGACGGAAATTTGTCTTTTTCACCAGAGGTGGATAAAAACTTTTGAAACCTAACCATTTGGTCAATTGTGCATTAAATATGGCCTAGTATTTTAGAAAATTTATTTGGTCCAATTTTGCAACAAATATATGGTAGGTCCTTCACAAAAAAAACTCATTTCAGGCACTCGGAAAATGGAAAACGAATTTTCCGTGCAAAGAAAATGAAAACGCCCTTAGGCAACATTGTTTGGAATTCCAAGATGCACCCTTTTGCACAATATGAGATCATTTGAACAAACTATGCCATGACTGGCCATAAGATTGATCATTTGGCTTGAAAGCCATGAATCTTCAGGCATCATAGATCATTTTTGAGAATATTTTTTTTAAAATAATTTCCGTATTAAAAGTTTATTATTTTACCTGGAAACTTGGTCACATATAATAACACAATGCAAAGGTTTTCCAACTTTTTGATTTTTTTTGAATTTTTTATGCCCGTTTCAAAATGCGGTCAAAACGACGGGAATGACCGTTCCTAGCTAGTTGTTGAATCTTGGAATTTTTTTGGTGTTTCTCTGATTAAATAGATACTTATGTACCTAGAAATGATTTTTGGAAAAAATAAGAGCAAACTATAAGGCAGTTATAGTTCAAATTTGACCCGTTTCCAGCTGAATCGGCGGAAATTTTTCTTTTTCACCAGAGGTGGATATAAACTTTTGACACCTAAACATTTGGTCAATTGTGCATTAAATATGTCCTAGTATTTCATAAAATTGATTTGGTATAATTTTGCAACAAATATATTATAGGTCCTTCACAAAAAAACTCATTTTGGCACTCAAAAAATGGAAAATTGATTTTTCGTCCAAAGGAAATAAAAACTCCCTTAGGAAACATTATCTGCCATTCCAAGATGCACCCTTGTGCACAATATGAGATCATTTGAACAAACTAAATCATGAATGTGGCCATAAGATTGATCATTTGGCTTGAAAGCCATGAATCTTCATGCATGATAGCTCATTTCTGAGAACACTTTTTTAAAATAATTGCCGTATTACAAGTTTAGAATTTTCCCTGATAACTTGGTCACATATAATGACACAATGCGAAGGTTTTCCAATTTTTTTTTTAATTTTTTATGCCCGTTTCAAAATGCGGTCCAAACGGCGGGAATGGCCGTTCCTAGCTAGTGGTTGAATCTTGGATTTTTTTGGTGTTTCTCTGATTAAATATATACTTATGTACCTAGAAATGATTTTCTAAAGAGCAAACTATAAGGCAAGTGCAGTTTAAATTTGACCCGTTTCCAGCTGAATGGGCGGAAATTTGTCTTTTTCACCAGAGGTGGATAAAAACTTTTGACACATAACCATTTGGTCAATTGTGCATTAAATATGTCCTAGTATTTTAGAAAATTGATTTGGTACAATTTTGCAACAAATATATTATAGGTCCTTCATAAAAAAACTTATTTTGGGCACTCGAAAAATGGAAAATTGATTTTTCGTGCAAAGGAAATAAAAATCCCTTTGTCAATATTGTTTGCAAATCCACGATGTAAACTTGTGCAAAATATGATATCATTTGAAAAAATATTTGATAGGACTTTCACAGAAAAACTCATTTTGAGCACTGAAAACTGGAATGAATTTTTTTTATCTTGAATCGATCACGACCAATTTATATGGTCATAAGGTCATCAAATGGTTTGCTGCGTTCTGATTGGACCATGAGCATATCACGCGGATCACGCATCAACCACCGTCGGATGCTTACGGATCCAACGGCCCAAACCCACCCGAGCCGAAACCCTAGGTCTGTCCTCATGGACATTTTCCACCCACCCCCCGCCTCCATTCTTTCTTTCTTTCTCTCCCTCCCCCCTGAGATCCTCTCCCCTCTCCCCTGATGCAGATTCAATCTCTCCCCCGCGCCTCCCGATCCAACCTCCCACCCATCGCCGACCTCGCCGTCCTCCTCACCCACTGCCGCCGACCTCGTCCCTCCCTCCCCTCACCATCTCTCCCTCGTATCTCCCTCTCCCCCGCACCACTCCTCGCGTACTACCTCAGCTAGATGGGCCAGACGATGTGCCTCGTCCGCCCGCCCGTGCTCTGGGTCGTCGTCGAGGCCGGCAAGCCCACCCTCGCCCCCCTCATCGCCTAACCCAGCAGCTACCAGCTCAGGCCTAACCCCTACCCCGCGGCCATGGCCATGGCCCCGCCGCTAGGGTTTCTCACCCAGCCTTCCCTCATCGTCGCCCATGCAGGAGGAAGGAGCCCGAGTCTCCAGTGGCCATGAGCGACGGCAAGGACACCCTCGACATCTCCGTCCTCGGCGTCGCCCTCCCCAACGCCGCAGGTTCGTTCGCCGCTCCCGCTCCCCCCTTGCTGCTGTTGCCGTTGATGGGGCGTGTGGTCTTATTGGTTTCACTGGTGGTGGTTTCGATGCAGAGCTCTATGCGTGGACTCCTGAGCTTAGCGCCGAGAGCTCAGGCCAACGCTGATTGTTGACCCTTTCTGCAGTTCTTTCACCACAACCCGGATTATGGAGTTCGACGAGCGCTGCCTCAAGTCCAGGAACCCAAATTTGATTGCCTCCTCTTCGGTAGGCAGCCTGTTCTCTGCAGAATGCCACTCGCCATTTATTCTCTTATTTATTTATGTCTACCTTCTACTCTAAAACTTTACTTATATCTTTGTGTTTCCTCCTTTCACTACTCTGTTTTTCTATTACTGAATGAATGCACAAGTTCTGATCATGTTTCTCTGCTGCAGACCTCGACGACACTCTGTACCCACTGAGCTCGGGGATCTCATCACACGTCAAGACCAACATTGAAGGTAATACATACTAGTATATCTTACTGGCTAGTAGTAGTAGTAGTCTAATAAAGGATGCATTGATGCTTTATTTTATCCACAATTCCATCACTAGTAGTAGTCTAATAAAGGATGTATTGATGCTTTATTTTATCCACAATTCCATCGTTGCAGCTTTTGAGATCTGGCGCTCTAGCCCAGAAACTTAAAATAGTACCAGTGTCTATTGATGGGCTGCATCCAACATTTTTTAGTGTGTTATCATCCACCAAAAAATGCTTTGCGGAATGCATGGGCAGGAGATCACCATGGTAATCGCCATTGTCATCACTAGCCAAGGCATGGTAGGAAGTTTTGTCATTGGATGTCGTATGGATTTTTTGCTACTAGAGCGCTCCATTTCAAAGGCAAAGGTGCACCGCTGACAGTGATGCAAGAAGAGGGGAGAGGAATTTTTGAGTCACTGGGGAGTCCATTCTGTCTGGCTGTTGTATGCCTGTATATATGTAGAGATGACTGGATTTTGGTAGGTGTTTTGTCGCCTTCTTGGCTGTTTATTGCTAGTACAAAATTGATCTTCAGATTGAAGAAGTGGCTACTCATTTACTAAGTTGGATACTGATGTCTGCATCAAATGGGAGAAATGTGGTTGCTGTAGTAATTATGTTACCACTCTTCCTCTTGCTGGCTTTCTCTCCAACCACCTGGTGCCACATGCACAGCTGGAACTAATTGTAGTTCCTATGGCCTCCACTACACAAGGATTTGTACTGCACTGCTGCTGAAACATGATGCTGCGATTGCTATTTTTTTTTGTCTTAATGCCCATCTGTTGTTATTTGCTTGGGGTGTTCTTCATTAAAATACAAACAGTGGCCGTTCTGAAATTCAAGCTATTGAAGAATGATGATAAAATACTTTTTTTAAACAAAGGTTGAGGCTTAGTGTAATTGATGTACTAGTGCAATCGCTTGACGTAAAATTATAGCAGTACACATAGATATGCAATGAAATGCTTCTAGTATCTTACACATGTATATTTGACATGAATGTGTACTGCTTGGCTTAAAGTTGCAGCAACCATGTTTTCTGAATAACTATAGTTGCTTTCAAAAGCTGCAATTTATTGGCGATGTTACCTTATTATTTGTTCTCTTTAATTGTTTTTGCAGGTCCATGACATCTCGCTGAACCACTACTGGATGTGGCGTCGACGAAGCACTACACCTGGCTTGCTCGCCGGCGCGCATGTGCAGCCTTGATGCGCGGGCGCTTCGAGCTGGACGGACCGCGGCAATCGCTGGAGCCAGAGTCGGAGGAGGCGACAAGATGCTGTTGTTGCGGCTGCGTCCTCGGAGACAGCATCTGCCCCTCGCCGACCTCACCAACCTCCGGCGTCCGCCATGAGCTCCGCGCAGGACCCCTTCTACATCGTCCGGGAGGAGATCCAGGGCTCGGTAATCCCCCCATCCCCGTCCGCCCTCCCTCCCTCCCTTGTGCCCCTTTCTCTTCCTCTAGTTGCGAATTTTGGTATGCCGTCATTGTTTATTTGGCTGCGCCTGTATGCATCGTCACCGGAAACTCCTTCAGATTTTCTACTCCAAGATTGTATGGAGTAGTATATAAGGACGCCTTCATCAGAGTATGGCTGAGGCAAAGTGCCTAAGAAAATTCATGATGTCGGGCTGGGAGCAAAACATTTATAGGCCATGAGCCCATCTTCTCCTACGTGTCCACGATTCTTTGTGGTACTCTACTCTATAACATCTTCCTGTATTTCCTATTTGCCTCTCATAGCTTTGTCCATGGAAGATCGCCCCACGACAACATCAAGCTGCACCCGCTCAAGCAGATTCTCAAGAACATGCGCATCCTCAAGCTCGTACGTCCCCTTCCCATGCTGATCAAACTTCATACTCGGAGCAAATGGCTAATTAATTGGCTCCTGACACATGTGTTTGTTTCGGATTTTCGCCAACGGTGACGTGATCCATGTCGTGAGAGCCCTCAAGAGGCTTGGCCTAGAGGACTGCTTCGAGGGGATCATCTGCTTCGAGAGAACATTGAAGAGAACGTACAAGAGATGTAAATGTTTTTTTCCTAAGTTGAAATGCATTACTCTATTTGTTTTCTATGTGGGTCAATTTTATAAGAGATGTGAAGTCTTGTGATGAGACCCTTATTTACTAACAAAGTTATATTTGTCCGTTGGATGCATACCTATGTTTTAGATATACATTGGTTAGGTGGGTCATGAAACTGGGAAGAGATTTAATTTTTTGTGATGCCTTCTACATCAAGTTGCATCCTTCTGCACAAAATTTTGTATGTGTTATTGGTCTAGTGGAGGATTGGCATCCTTTTCTGGTTTGTTGTGAAAAGCTTTGGTTTACTCCCTGGTTTTGTTGTCTCAGAGGAGTTTGAGTGAAATTCTGAACGTTGGTCTTTCCTCTGACGGGCTTAAAACTACACTCTTTTTCACTAATGAGTAAACCAAGTTAACCATGAAGTTTTACTATGTGTAATCTATTCAAGTAATAAATTCAACTTCGATCCGAAGGTTTAAAATTTCTTGTAATAAATTCTCTTGAACCTGAACACTACTTCCTCAGACATTTGGCAAGTAAGAGTGTTTTTCTCGTGTTTTAAGATATCTGAAGGTTGTTCACCCAAGTGTTGCGCCTTTAGGGTCAACCCCATGATGAATTTAGATGGCGGTCATTTGGTAACTCTGTTTGAAATTCTGAACCTATGTAAGGAGAAAAAAGACCATAATCTCTATGTTCCATTTTGTCTGTTTATACAAGTGTTCATGGGGTGCTAAATCTGATGGGAATGGCGTCAAGGATCAGAATATTAAGTTTTTGTTTTACTTCAGTTCATGTTGAGCTCCATAATAGAACTACTTGATGTTGTTGCCTGTGGGAATCTTGTTGCTTCTGGCAGAGTGCTCCCTTTGTTGTTACATCAATTTTGTCTAGTTTCTGGCAGAGCGCTCCCTTAGTGTTGTTAAAGGCACTTATTTAATCTTCTTCAGGTTTTCAAGGGGTTTTGTTTATGACAGCCATGGAGCGTAAAAACATACATGCTACTAATGCTAAGATGGTAATCGATTCTCGATTCTCATATCATTTCGTGAACGAAATATGTGTCTTGTCAATGCTTGTCGATGCTAGTCATGTTGTGTAGTATAGCTAATTCTTTGCGTATCTTTATAACATTCAAGAGCTCTTTAGTCCCGCTGTAACAAGGTTTGATGGAAATTTGTCGGAGCCTTTCTTTGTTTCCTTGCTTGATGCAAAGATTCAGACTGCATTGTGTTTTTGCTTGCTTAGTTTAGCTATTGTATTTGTGATTTGTTATTTTGGGGTGAGATGTGGTCCTGTGGTTCAATCATGTGTAGAGATGCATGTGCTTGGAGCCTTGTTGTATATCTTTGTATCACCTTCTTTGCAAGCTACCCGCTTTTTTTTACCTTTTGTATAGTCCCCAAAAGGTTTTCGTGTTTTATAGCAAAGTCAAGCCTATTGTGTTCATATGTTTCACCGAGGAGAACTTCAAATCTTAGTCTATAGAGAAAATGCTTTGTGTCACATGCTCAACACACTTTGAACTATATACCGTGTTCAGCTTTTAGAGAAAAATGCTCTGTTGTTTAACACATCGAACTAATCAGCCTACCAACTAACTACCATCGGTATCGACCAAACGGTTGTGGAAATAACTTTTATGGATAATCCTTTGTTTTAAACAAGTACTAATATTTTAAGGTGACAAGAAGTTTCAAATTCTTATGCTGGTTTATGTTCTCTTTTTAGGTTATGAGAAGATATGCTGCTGGAGAGATGCTCTTAGCAAACTGGAAGGGTTGCAACCAAATCCAATCGACAGCATGGAAATGGTCTCTGAATATCTAAGCTAATGATCATATTTTCAGCGATTCCTTTTCTGTTTGGCCGGCCTTCTCGTAGGTTTGCACATAAGCGGAAGTTGGTAGTGTATATTAGCTGTTGTTGGAGCTGTGATGGCAGTATATCTTTTTTGTTGCTTGGTTGTCGCTTCATATTTTTGTTGCTGCTGCTTATGTATATATAATCTGATGAAGATGTAACTGTAACAAATGATATATGATTGTATGGCGAAAAAATATTTCTTTGATAGCAAAATAAAAAAAACTCAACTGTTTCTTTGTTGTCCAAATTCTATGAATTAGTGGGCTGAAAATATTGATGGGTCGAAGAGGCCTTGGCCCAAACAATGCTGGACAAAGATGAAACGAAAAAGTCTTAAAAATAAAAATGGATCGCAAAAGGCCGAGGGCCAAAATAATTGCATGCATCTCAAAAACTATAAAGGCTAAATTATCGGGCCATGCCCATGTAGCTAGCGTAAAATTAATGTAAAAAATATATATTAAAAAGGTCAATTAATGGGCTCGCCCGTGAAGAAAACCGAATTGGACTGGCTGAATCTTGTGCCACATCGCCTTGCCGAAATGAATGCCTACGTGGCCTGGGGAGGTTGCTAGTGACCAAAAATTTGGTCGTGGAACCAACGACCTTTTACAGAAGGTCAATAATTTCAGTTTACGACCGCCAGCTTTTGACCTTCTGGTTTTGGTCACAAAAAGGTCGCAAATGAAAAACTATGACCTTTCAGAGACCAATAGTGAGGGTCACAAGTTGACATATTTCTTGTAGTGATATAGGACGACTGAAATAACAGCAGACGGAACAGACAAGAAACTACTGCAACTAAACACACACACGAGGTGCAAGCAAAGTCAACATGCAAGTTCAGGGCTCATTATAAGAGGTTGGCTTGCCTGGGGGTCAACAAATACTCCGGGAAGAAATGTGAAACAATCGCGGAAAGATTTGCCAAAAACAGTTCTCTCTCGGAGGGGGTTGGTTCTGGGCAAGGGCAAAATGGTCATTTTTAGAATGTGCAAACATCAAGAAAATGGTCCCATCAAAAAGGGCTCAACGAACAGAGAAATTGAGCGTTGGAATCACCTCATTCGGAGTTACGGGTAAAAAGATACTGACGTTTAAAGCTCAGGGACTAGTCTATAAAAATACTTCTACAAACAGGTCCCTGTTAGTTTAAACAGAACGTGTCTTTACTCAGAATATGTTTTCCAGAGAGGAAAGTGTATTTCCGGCCGAAGAAGAGGAAAACACGCTTTCTGTGAATGAAAGGGCACTTTTCAGGAATACGCTTTCGCGCTGGGAAAACGGATTCACGTCGGGGGCGTCGCCACTTATCCTCGCTGGCACTGGGCCTGTCCTTTCTCTCGCCGATAGGTGGGGTCGCGTGAGGTGGGGCCCGCTTGGCCCTGGCTTCTTCTTCCTCCCGCGCTGGTGCACGCCTGGCCGAGGGAGGCATCCGCCTCGACGGCGCTAGCCGGCAGCTCCGGCCACCGATCGCGACGGCCGACCTACCCAGATGCTTAGGAGGGAGAGGCGAATCTCGGGGTGGTGTCAGCTGCCGTCGAGGAGCACTGTAGCGGGAGCAGCAGGGCCTGCGGCGGAGGAGGGCTTCGGGCTCGGGTGGACATGGTGCTCCGGTGAGGGAGAGGAGGGACCGAGGCCATAGGGAGGCTCGCCGGAACCCGGGGGATTCGCTGGTGGAGGTGGAACGGCGAGGGGCGCTCGGGGTTGTTGGAATCAAGAGGAACCGAGGCGGCGGCCATGGTTCCGGTGGGGATCGGAGAGGGGCTCCGAGGAGGAATGGGTGCTCGGGAGGGGTTGTGGACTGCGAGGAAGTTATATGGCTGCTTAAATAGCCTCGGGGAGGGCTCGATGAGGAGGGGAGGAGGTGGCACGCGGCAGGAGACGTGTCCGTGCACCGGCGATGGGCGCAGCGTCGGCAGGCGTGGCTAAAGCTCACTAGGAGACACGGGAAGCCATCGAGGGGGAAGCAGATGAGCGCCAGAGGGTCACGGAGACGAGCAGCGCTCGGAGACGAGAGGAGGAAGAGGACAGGGGCGAGGAAGAAGATGATGGACACGGGGCTCACTGTTCGGTCAATGGAACGATGCGCCGGAGAAGAAAACAGAGGGGGAGAGGGGTCTAGGGGAACGGTGACGCCAATGCCGAGCTACTGGACACGCGGGGACGAGCCAGAACGGGCCGGAGCGGCTCTGCCGTCGCCAACAGTGGCTAGACCACCTATTTGGCTGGCAATGCCCATGGTCACCACCGACAAGACGCGCTCTAGCCATATACTTCATGTCAAACGATGTCTACAGCATAGTCCTTCCAAAGTAGAGTATTACCACGGTAAATAAACGGGCAGAGACAAAGTAATCTAAGTAAATTAAGCCTCACTAGTTTGCTGTTCCAAACTTGGCAACATTCTAGAGATAAAACCAGAGAGGTTAAAAGGTAAAATGGATGTCTGGCAGGCTCATGGTAGCAAGGACTACGGTCCTGGTGGTTATGAGATCATGCGGACAAGTATTTAGCATAGTTGCTTTGAAACTGCCAAAATATGTCTAGAAACTAAATGAGGAAGGAGCATTCACTAGGAGTGTGGGTTTGAGCTATAACTTGGCAAATCCTGATGATTTGGTCATATGTAGATTCTGCAAATAGATCACTCCAAATGGACTTGCCAAATTGGTACTTGCTTCACAAGCATCACTTCTAATCAGGAACTTGGGAAACATCTAGGACAATATTGGCTAAATGAAATGAGCCAAACTCTTGGTTAGGTGGATCATATGGATAGGAGAAGGCTTGGAAATATTTTCAGCAATAATGGAGAAAGATAAAATATACTTGCTTCACAAACTGAAATTTTGGGCAGAAAACAAGAATTGCTCCTGTGCTCACATATATCAATGAATTGAGCTGAATTTGTGTGGAGGCTAATGATTTGAAATACTTGAGAGGATTGCAAAGTTTCCTCCCATTTGGAAACTCCATGAAGGTACTTCCTTCAAAAAGTTGCATTCTGGTCAGAAACTTTGAAAAATTGCACAGGGAGCTAGGTTGAATGGATTGAGTTCATCTTTGGTATCCATGGGTGATTTAGCAAGGTTAGTCACCCTGCCAAATTGCATCTCAATTGGAATTAGGAATAAAGCACTTCCTTTGCAAAATTTCAGAGAAGGCAGAAACTTGCATTGGATCAAGTGCCCAATTTTTGATCTGTGGAACATGAGATGAAAATGGAACTAGTGATATATAGCAAGGACATGCTCCAAAATTCATGTGGGAATTTTCTCTGCTATAAAAATAGTAGTTCCTTTAGAAAATGGCAGAAATGCAATATTGGTATTAAATAGGAAAAGGCAATTTTCCTTATTTAATTATGGCCAATTTCTTTGCCAGAGCTTGGATTAGACATAAATATCAACTCCACCAATTTACATGAATTTAGTATATGACTAGATATGCCTTTGGATTTTATTCCTCAGAAAGGCAAGAAAAGGAATAAATCACAATTCAAAAATATTGCATGGGACTTGGCAATATTTTTGCATATCCAAGGTTTAGAAGGATAGAAGGGTCTCTAGGAACAAAAGGGATGATCAACAGATCAAGGAAAATGATGGCTCCTTTGTAATTCACAAAGGCCACATTTAAATTCCAAAAATTTGGAATTAGGGTTTGAGATGATGCAAATAAGGCCTTGCCCACTAAAAAACACATGAGCAAGTTTTGAATGATTGGAAATGACAAGAATACTCAGAGTCATCCATCAAACTCAGGAGAAAGATTTTGAAAATGAGTGCCAGGAAGGAACAGCAAAAAAATTGATAACCCAATTTTGGGGCTGTTACAAACCTTCCCCCCTTAAAAGAATCTCGTCCTCGAGATTCCTAGGGTTACCGCACAAAAGAAAAGATAACCACTCCGGGGAAAAACCTCTGGGTTAATTTTTAACCCCTCGGTTGAATTTGAACGAGTTGGGGCACCGATAATTGGTACACCGAGGGAGAGATATGGGCAAACATGGTTATATCCACGGCTAGGGGAACTTGAGATCAAACTCTCGAAAAATTACTAGATGCACCCCAATGAACAGTGGATTCACCTTCTGACACGTGGGTCCAGGGCCCACTGGCAGCCTCCTTCTTCTACCTCCGGCTAGCTGCTTCTCCTACGCGCCTGCATTGCGTGCGACTTGGCGTAGAGCGCATCTAGCTCCTAGGGCGATGAGGACCCTAGTGCCGCAGTGCGCGGCGTGCATGGCGCCGGTGCAGCGAGCACCCACGTCGCGGGTCGCGGATTCGCCTCCTGGACGCCGGTGACCGGGCGAGTTTCCTGGACCTCGCTCACCGTACACCGGGGTTGGGCTATAAAAACGGCAACGCGGCTCGCTTCCAACACACAAACACAATGTCGCTCTACTACCTCTTTGGTCTGGAAGGGATTGAGCCGAGCTCCTTCGGTGAGGCGGTGTTCCTGGTGGCGTTGCGGTGGTTCCTAGCTGCTCTGCTGGGCACGCTGATCGGCTCGTCGTTCCTCCCGGTGATACTCATCAGGAACGAGCAGGCTCAAGGCAACGCGCGGCTAGATGCGGTGGCTCGGGGTGCGGAAGAAGATGGTGCACGGGGTGGTCCTCCGCCACGCTTGATTCTCCGTCACTTCGCGCCGGCGGAGTAATCGCGTGCTGCGGTGGAGCGGTGATGGCGACTTGCGGCGCCACGCAAGGTAGTGATGGTGTGGAGGACGATTCGGATGCGGGTGAGGTGGCTACGCCAGCTCAGGAATCAAACTAGGGCACGGGAAAAATTTCGCGGATTACTCCATGAAATGTAGGTGTCGAGGTAGAATCGGAGTTGAAATCTGTATCGGGAAGTTGTACTGGATCGAGTGGAATAAAGCTGGCAGCGTTTCTCCGAAAACACAATAGAATTAGGGACGAGAAAGGGCCAGATGGAAATGCCTCTTCGAGGCTCTGGGTCGGGAAATCCGGCGCACGGGGTATGCACAGATAGAGAGGGATATGTGACTTTGCATTCCCCCGAGTACTGCTCAATTGTACTTGTGGGTGAACCGGGTATGCATGCAGTATGCAGTAAAATCTAAACTAACAAACAGACAGATGCAATAAACATGCAATGGAAAAACACACCAGACAAATCATACTAAAGTGTTTTAATGCTAGTGGGCATATGTAATCCTGGTATACAGATACCTACACCAGCGCACATTTTATTAGAGACTCGGAACGAGTCAATGTTGTTTTTAGTGTATGTGTCGTACTGATTAAAATATTGTTAACAACACAGTGTCAACCCTGTCAAACATTTCCGCTTAACAGAAAGACAAGCAAAAACAACGCAAAAACCAAAAGCACGAAAACATACATAACATACGGGTTACAACAGTACCAGCATACAACAAGCACGAACGCGCTACGCGCTAAACGAAACTACTCACTCCGGGATACATGGTTTTATCCTCATATCGAGGATGACTCGACAGACCAACCTACTCGCAGAAACACCTGACTGCGTGACTGGGGTGATGCAGAAGACTGGCCTTGCTGGGGCTCTCTTGGAGGACGAAGACTGAGCCAATCTTCATCTTCATCGTCTGAAACTACTATGGGTTGGGGCTCTACTACTAAGGTGTGGCTGAAAAGAGCCTTGTCGAGGGTGCGATGTTTGGTTTTGGCCACAACACAGGCAGAGAGGGTATCACTTGTTCGCATGGCATTGGGCAAACTTCTTGAGATGCGAATTTGCGAGCCTCACGATAAGCTTCCCTGACAACTCGTATCGCATCGTTGTCCATGGTTCTAAACTCGGCAGGCAGCTTGGAAGTCATTGATACGTATCCAACGTATCTATAATTTTTGATTGCTCCATGCTATATTATCTACTGTTTTGGGCAATATTGGGCTTTATTATTCACTTTTATATTACTTTTGGGACTAACCTATTAACCGGAGGCCTAGCCCATATTGTCGCTTTTATTGCCTGCTTCGGATTTCGAGGAAAAGGAATATCAAACGGAGTCAAATGGAATGAAACCTTCGGCAGCGTTATTTTTGGGAAGAATATGATCCTGGAGACTTGGAGTTCACGTCAGAAGATCCCCGAGGACTCCACGAGATAGGAGGGCGCCCCCCTCGTAGGGCGCGCCCCCTGTCTCGTGGGCCCCTCAAGGCTCCCCTGACCGACTTCTTTCGCCTATATATTCCCTCGTACCCTAAAAACATTATAAATCAAGATTCGGGAGTTCCGCCGCCGCAAGCCTCTGTAGCCACCAAAAACCTCTCGGGAGCCCGTCTGCACCACGGAGGGGAACCCATCACCGTGGCCATCTTCATCATCCCGGCGCTCTCCATGACGAGGAGGGAGTAGTTCACCCTCGGGGTTGAGGGTATGTACCAAGAGCTATGTGTTTGATCTCTCTCTCTCGTGTTCTCTCGTGTTCCTCTATGGCATGATCTTGATGTATCCCTGAGCTTTGATATTGTAGTTGGATCTTATGATGTTTCTCCCCTCTACTCTCTTGTGATGAATTGAGTTTCCCCTTTGAAGTTATCTTATCGGATTGAGTCTTTTATGAGAGCACTTGATGTATGTCTTGCCGTGTTTATCTGTGGTGACAATGGGATATCATGTACCTCTTGATGTATGTTTTGGTGACCAACTTGCGGGTTCCGCCCATGAACCGATGCATAGGGGTTGGCACACGTTCTTGACTCTCCGGTAGAAACTTTGGGGCACTCTTTGAAGTACTTTGTGTTGGTTGGATGAATCTGAGATTGTGTGATGCATATCGTATAATCATGCCCAAGGATACTCGAAGTGACAATGGAGTATCTAGGTGACATTAGGGTTTTGGTTGATTTGTGTCTTAAGGTGTTATTCTAGTACGAACTCTTTAATAGATCAATCCGAAAGAATAACTTTGAGGTGGTTTTTCGTACCCTACCATAATCTCTATGTTTGTTCTCCACTATTAGTGGCTTTGGAGTGACTCTTTGTTGCATGTTGAGGGCTTGTTATATGATCTATCTATGTTATTATTGTTGAGAGAACTTGCACTAGTGAAAGTATGAACCCTAGGCCTTGTTTCCTATCATTGCAATACCATTTACACTCACTTTTATCATTAGTTACCTTGCTGTTTTTATATTTTCAGATTACAATTACCTTTATCTACCATCCATATTGCACTTGTATCACCATCTCTTCGCCGAACTAGTGCACCTATACATTTTACCATTGTATTGGGTGTGTTGGGGACACAAGAGACTCTTTGTTATTTGGTTGCAGAGTTGTTTGAGAGAGACCATCTTAATCCTACGCCTCCCACGGATTGATAAACCTTAGGTCATCCACTTGAGGGAAATTTGCTACTGTCCTACAAACCTGTGCACTTGCAGGACCAACAACGTCTACAATAAGAAGGTTGTGTATTAGACATCAAGCTCTTTTCTGGCGCTGTTGCTGGGGAGGCTAGGTAAAGGGCACTCACTCACACCCCGTCAACTAAGCTCTTTTCCGGCGCCGTTGCCGGGGACGTTAGTCCTTGAAGGTATATCTTTAGATCTTGCAATCGAATCTTTTTGTTTCTTGTTTTAGCACTAGTTTAGTTTATAAAAGAAAACTACCAAAAAAATGGAATTGAGTTTGTCTCATACGCTTCGTCTTTTTAATATCTTTCGTGAATATGATGGAAAAGAAAATTGTGCTCAAGTGCTAGAAGAAGAATGCATTAAAATGCTTGGTACTAAATCTTTGAATGATGAGCATGATTGCAATGTTTTTAGTATGAATTCCTTGAATATCCATGATGCTAATTATATGCAAAGCCACAAGCTTGGGGAAGCTATGTTTGATGAATATGATATATTTTGTCCCCCAAGCTTTGATGAGCAAATTTACTATGATGAAAGCATGCCTCCTATCTATGATGATTATTGTGATGACACGTACGCTTTAAAGAATAATGATAACCGTGAAACTTGTCATCTTGATCTTAATTTTCAATCACATGATAGTTATTTTGTTGAGTTTGCTCCCACTATTATTCATGAGAAGAATTTTGCTTATGTGGAGAGTAGTAAAAATTCTATGCTTGTAGATCATGAAAAGAATGCTTTAGGTGCTGGTTATATTGTTGAATTCATTCATGATGCTACTGAAAATTATTATAAGGGAGGAATATATGCTTGTAGGAATTGCAATAATGTCAAGTTTCCTCTCTATGTGCTTAAAATCTTGAAGTTATGCTTGTTTTGCCTTCCTATGCTAGTTGACTATTGTTCCCATAAGTTGTTTGCTCACAAAATCCCTATGCATAGGAAGTGGGTTAGACTTAAATGTGCTAGTCATATTCTTCATGATTCTCTCTTTATGTTTCAATTCTTATCTCTTATGTGAGCATCATTGAAATCATCATGCCTAGCTAGGGGCTTTAAACGTTAGAGCTTGTTGGGAGGCAACCAATTTTATTTTAGTTTCTTGCTTTTTGGTTATGTTTAGGAATAAATAATCCATATAGCTTCTTTTTAGATGTGGTTTTATGTCTTAATTAGTGTTTGTGCCAAGTAGAACCTTTGGGAAGACTTGGGTGAAGTCTTTATGATCATGCTGTAAAAAAGAGAAACTTTAGCGCTCATGAGATTAGCTTCAACTTTTTACTGGAGAGTGATATTTAGTTGATTATTTTTGCAGATGATTACTAGAAAAATTCCTCAGGTCCAACAGTTTATTTTAGAATTTTTGGAGTTCCAGAAGTTTGCGTTAGTTACAGATTACTACAGACTGTTCTGTTTTTGACAGATTCTGTTTTTCGTGTGTTGTTTGCTTATTTTGATGACTCTATGGCTAGTAAAATAGTTTATAAACCATAGATAAGTTGGAATACAGTAGGTTTAACACCAATATAAATAAAGAATGAGTTCATTACAGTACCTTGAAGTGGTGTTTTGTTTTCTTTCGCTAACGGAGCTTACGAGTTTTCTGTTAAGTTTTGTGTTGTGAAGTTTTCAAGTTTTGGGTAAAGATTCGATGGACTATGGAATAAGGAGTGGCAAGAGCCTAAGATTGGGGATTCCCAAGGCAACCCAAGGTAATATTGAAGGACAACCAAGAGCCTAAGCTTGGGGATGCCCCGGAAGGCATCCCCTCTTTCGTCTTCGTTCATCGGTAACTTTACTTGGAGCTATATTTTTATTCACCACATGATATGTGTTTTGCTTGGAGCATAATTTTCTATTATTATTTTTGCTTTCTTTTATTTAGAATAATGCTTTGCATCTTTAGTTTCAATAAAAAAAGTCAAGGATAGCCTTTGCCATGCTTATTTTGCTAGTATACATGTTGCTGTTTGAAAACAGAAAGTTTACCGCTGTTGCAAAAATTCCCTAGAAAAGTCAGAGAATGGTATAATGTTGAATATTTTTGAATATTGAGCTGTGATAAATTTATAACAGTGGGAATTTTAGTTCATAACTTTTGGAGTCAGGGAAGTATTGATACTCTTAAATTCTTTACAGACTGTACTGTTTTAGCAGATTGATGTTATGTTTGCATTGTTTGCGTTTGTTTGCTTGTTTAATGATTCTATTTGAGGATAGTAGTATTAAATATGCAGAGTCATTTAGTATGCAATGTTGAATAATAGTGTTAGTGATTTGTTACAGTAGAACATGATAAGGTTTTGCATTGGTTTATACTAACCTATCTCACGAGTTCTTGTTGAGTTTGTTGTGTATGAAGCTTTTGATAAAAAGAGAAACCATGATATGAGAGGAATTAAGGAGACAAAAAAGTTCAAGCTTGGGGATGCCCAAGGCACCCCAAGATAATATTTCAATAAGTCTCAATCATCTAAGCTTGGGGATGCCCCGGTAGGCATCCCACCTTTCTTCTTCAACAACTATCGGTTAGTATCGGTTGAGCCTAAGTTTTTGCTTCTTCACATGAATTGTGCTATCCTTGCAATGTCATTTTATTTTGTTTTGCTTGCTGTTTAAATAAAATACCAAGATCTGAAATTCTTAAATGGGAGAACCTTCACATAGTTGTATAATTATTCGAGTACTCATTGATCTTCACTTATATCTTTCGGAGTAGTTTGTCATTTGCTCTAGTACTTCACTTATATCTTTTAGAGCACGGTGGTGGTTTTATTTTGAAGAAATATATGAACTCTCATGCTTCACTTATATTATTTTGAGAGTCTTAAATAGCATGGTTATTTGCTTAAATAATCTTAGTATGCTAGGTATTCAAAAATAGTAAAAACTTTCTTATGAGTGTGTTGAATACTAAGAGAAGTTTGATGCTTGATGATTGTTTTGAGATATGGAAGTAGTGATATTAGAGTCATGCTAGTTGAGTAGTTGTGAATTTGAGAGATACTTGTGTTAAAGTTTGTGATTCCCGTAGCATGCACGTATGGTGAACCGTTATGTGATGAAGTCGGAGCATGATTTATTTATTGATCGCCTTCCTTATGAGTGGCGGTCGGGGAATACGATGGTATTTTCCTACCAATCTATCCCCTAGGAGCATGCGCGCGTAATACTTTGCTTTGATAACTTGTAGATTTTTGCAATAAGTATATGAGTTCTTTATGACTAATGTTGAGTCCATGGATTATACACACTCTCACCCTTCCACCATTGCTAGCCTCTCTAATACCGCGCACTTTTTGTGATGCCCTCGATTCAACTGTACACTAATCATACACACAAATGTGTACGATCAAGATCAAGGACTCACGGGAAGATATCACAACACAACTCTAGACACAAATTAAAATAATACAAGCTTTATATTACAAGCCAGGGGCCTCGAGGGCTCGAATACACAAGAGTCAGCGGAAGCAACAATATCTGAGTACAAACATGAGTTAGACAAGTTTGCCTTAAGAAGGCTAGAACAAAAGCAACATCGATCGAAAAGGCAAGGCCTCCTGCCTGGGAGCCTCCTAACTACTCTTGGTCATCGGCGGCCTCCACGTAGTAGTAAGCATCGACCTGGGCTCCGACATCTGGTTGCATCAACCGGAAAGGAGAAGAAAATGGGGAAAAGGGGGAGCAAAGCAACCGTGAGTATTCATCCAAAGTACTCGCAAGCAAGGATCTACACTACATATGCAACATTATCAAAGGAAGGCTATATATGTGGACTGGGCTGCAGAAATGCCAGAATAGAGGGGAGATCCTAGTCCTTTCGAAGACTAGCATCTTCTGGAAGCCACCATCTTGCAGCAACAGGAGGAAGTAGAGTAGCATAAAGTAAAGTAGTAGTAGTGTTGTCAACCTCGGCCAGAGATCCTTTCTCGACACCTTGTGAGAAAGCAATCCCAGAGCCATACTATCCAGTTATCATCACAATCCAATTCTCATCACCATCCAGTTCTCATCACAAGTATCTAGTTCTAGTTGTATCGGTCGGGATACAACTCCAAGTGTCCGTTACCATAGGACAGGCTATCGATAGATGTTTCTTCCCTGCAGGGGTGCACCAACTTACCCACCACGCTCGATTAACTCCGGCCGGACACACTTTCCTGGGTCATGCCCGGCCTCGGCCAAACAATACGCCGCAACCTGACCTAGACTTAATAGAGAGGTCAGCACGCCAGACTAAACCTATGCCCCCAGGGGTCATGGGCCATCGCCCCGGGAACTCCTGCACGTTGCGTGGGTGGCCGGTGAGCAGGCCTAGCTACCACCTTAAAAACGGCAGGAGCTTACCAGCCCAACCCGGCGCGCGCCGCTCTGTCGCTGACGTCTAGTAAGCTTCGGCTGATGTATATGACGCAGAACGCCCATACTATGCCCATGTGATGGTTAGTGCTATCAGGCCAGAGGCCCCTCGGATCAAATATCCAAATCGTAGTGGATTAGGAACGCGCGGTAACAAGCGTGACTCGCGAAAGATGTGACCCCGTTGCCCGTCTCGAGGACTTACGGCAAGGGCTAGGAATGCCCGCCACGCCTCGTAATTATCTCATGAGCACCCTCCAGTCAACCCGACTCCACATCACTGCAATTAAGCTCGCTGGTACCCCTCGTGGTCGACCCGTCTTTAGTAACATGGCTCGGTGTAAAGTCATAGTAACCATAGTAACGTGTGTCTAACACCAAGAGGAAAACCTGAGGAATCACCCTTGACGGATTCCACTCGATGTAATCATCAAGGTGAATGTAAGAGGAACCACCCCCGAGGTTCACACTTGAGGGGTTGCACGACAGAGTCATATCGGAAGTGGTTAAGGCGGAATCACCCACGATGACCACGACCGAATAGCTACACTACATGGTTAACATCAGAAGTGTTGTAGAGGTCTCACCCTCGGCACTCAATAGTAACCCAGTAGTGTCGAGCAACTAAGGGGAAAGTGATGTGCGGTGCCGGGGCCTGATCTTCGATCCCGTTGATCGGGTCTTCAATGATGAAGCAGGGGCAAAAAGGACAAGGTGGGGGTCACTGATGGATCACTAACCAACCTATACTAAGCAGTTTAGGATAAGCAGGTAGGTAACAATAAGCAGGTTACAAAAGCAGGCTATGCATCAGAATAGGAGTAATCAATTACAATAGCAAAATCTAATGCAAGCATGAGAGAATGGAATGGGCGATATCGGGATGTTCAAAGGGGGGCTTGCCTGGTTGCTCTGGCAAGGAGGGGTCGTTGACGACGTACTCGATCACAGGGGCGACATCAGTCTCGGGGTCTACCGGAGAGAAGAGGGGGAAGAAACAGTAAATATAAAGCAAACATAGCACCGCAAAGCATAACATGGCAATAAGATGTGCCGGATGTGAACTAACGCAATGCTAGATGTTGCAGACGAAGAGGGAAACATCCGGAGGGGTTTTCTCGACGTTTGGCGTTTTTCGGACAGATGAAACGAGAGGGGACGGTTCCATGTTCAGCATGCTAGGGGCATGTGACAAATGAATGGACCGCGTATCCAGATTCGTTGGATTTTTCTGAGCAACTTTCATGTAAGAAAACATTTTCATCCGAGTTACGGTTTATTTTCTATGAATTTCCAAAGATTAAACCATTTTCTAGAATTATATAAATTAACATAAATAGAATTATGACGTCAGCAGAGTGTCAGCATGACATCAGCAGGTCAACAGACTGGCTGACTGATCAAACTGACAAGTGGGTCCCACCTGTCATAGACAGTGGACCAACAACAGATCATTTTACCTTAAACAGAATAATTAGTGACAGGACCTCACTAGTTTAGCTAATTACTTTAAATTAGGAAAATGTTTTAATTAGGTTAATTCTGTGGTGGGGCCCGCGTGTCAGTGGCATTGGGTGCCTAGTCAGCATAGTTGACCACGGTCAACGTGGTCAACTGAGTCCAGGGGGGCCACGGGCAGCGACCCAGAGGCGGGCCCCGCCGGTGCCAGGTCAGCGCCGGAGCAACGCCGGCGAGGCCATCCGCGGCGGCTAAACGCCGGAGACGGTCGGAATCACGCTACGGCGCATCATTGGAGCCATGGTCACGTGCGTTAGAACGATGAGGCTGGGCCGCATCCAACCGTGGCGGTGGCGCGGGCCGTAACAGTCGGAATCTTCGCCGGCGGCGAGTGGAGGCGGTGGTGGCGTTCGGGACATCGTCGACGCTAGGAGGAACGGGGAGGCGCTCTAGTGGTGGTGTTGGACTCGCACGAGCTCTTGGAGCTTGGTGCGAGGCTCACCGCTGCTATCTTGTGGCGAAGGCCACGACGGCGAAGCTTCGTCGGCGGCGTCGTCGCAGTGCTAGCGAAGCGGCATTTGCTGGCGGAAAAGCTTCGGGAGAGAGGGTGAGGGAGTCCTGGACTAGGGGGTGCCCGGATAGCCGAACTATCATCTTTGGCCGGACTCCTATACTATGAAGATACAAGATTGAAGACTTCGTCCCGTGTCCGGATGGGACTTTCCTTGGCGTGGAAGGCAAGCTTGGCGATACGGATATGTAGATCTCCTACCATTGTAACCGACTCATGTAACCCTAACCCTATCCGGTGTCTATATAAACCGGAGGGTTTTAGTCCGTAGGACGAACAACAATCATACCATAGGCTAGCTTCTAGGGTTTAGCCTCTACGATCTCGTGGTAGATCTACTCTTGTACTACCCATATCATCAATAGTAATCAAGCGGAGTAGGGTATTACCTCCATCGAGAGGGCCCAACCTGGTTAAAAACATCGTGTCCCTTGTCTCCTGTTACCATCCGCCTAGACGCACAGTTCGGGACCCCCTACCGAGATCCGCCGGTTTGACACCGACATTGGTGCTTTCATTGAGAGTTCCTCTGTATGCGTCACCTATAGGCCCGATGGCTCCTTCGATCATCAACAACGACGGATTCCGTGGTGAGACTTTTCTCCCGGACAGATCTTCGTATTCGGGCGGCTTTGCATCATGGGCAATTCATTTGGCCATCTGAGCAGATCGAAAGCTATGCCCCGCCATCAGGTCAGATTTGGAAGTTTGAACTATACGGCCGATGTCCGCGGAGACTTGATCTTCGACGGATTCGAGCCACACCCGGCGTGCCGCCTTTGTCTCGATGGGTATGATCTAGCTCTGCCGCCGAATAGTGCCCTGGAGGCCGCACCAGCATTCGCTCCGACCCTTAATCCGGAGCCGGATTCCCCGGTCGAGGACGAGTGGTTGGACACTGCCTCGGGGGCTACGATCTCAACGGCGATTGAGCCGAACTCCATCCCGTCCTTTGCGAAGACCGTGACTCCAAGGTGCCGGACTCCTCTTCGGACTCCGAACCCTCCGTGCCCCTGCCAATCGAATCCGATTGGGTGCCGGTCATGGAGTTCACTGCCGCGAACATATTTCAGCACTCGCCCTTTGGTGACATCCTGAATTCACTAAAGTCTCTCTCTTTATCCGGAGAGCCCTGGCCGGACTACGGTCAGGAAGGTTGGGATGCGGACGACGAAGAAATTCAACGCCCACCCACCACCCACTTTGTAGCCACTGCCGATGATTTAACCGACATGCTCGACTTCGACTCCAAGACATCGACGGTATGGGACGTCGATGCGGGAGACTACCAAGAACCAGCGCCTACAGGGCACTGGAAGGCCACCTCGTCATACGACATATACATGGTGGACATCCCAAAAGATGGGAATGGCGATGGAACGGCGGAGGATGACCCCTCCAAGAAACAACCCAAACGCCGACGTCAGCGGCGCCGTTCTAAATCCCGCCACAGTAAAAACGGTGATTCCGGCACGGGAGACAATAACACCCCGACAGTGCCGAAGACGACCCCCTCCAGCAGGACTCAGCGCAGGAGGAGGGAGAAGCAAGACTGCACGACGGTCTGGCGTAAAGAGAGGTAGAGGGCGATAATTATGCGCCTCCCTCCGAAGATGAGGCAAGCCTCGACGATTTACCAATTTGTCGTGCCCGAGGATCCCGCCGAACAGGAGCTGCTTTCAAACGTAGGCTTATGGCCATGGCAAGCAGCCTCAAGAAAAAGCAGCAACAACTTAGAGTCGACAAAGACCACGCTAGTCGACAGATGGATCAAGTCCTTGCAGCGAAGAGTATGAACTCGAACGCCCTCCAAAATCTACCCCAAACGCAGGCCGTTGCCTCGATCGGAGGAGGAAGCACCCAAGTCACCAGCGCCACGACATGGCAGACCGGCCACCCCGTGGCCATGACAGAGAAGCCTCTCGGCCCTCCGCTCAAGCCACACCCGACGCCGCTCAAAAAGTACCAAGGCACGGGAAAACGCACCGGACTTGCGAGATATATTGGAGGATAAGGCAAAACATACAAGATCGATCTACGGATCGCGTGGGTGCCCCACGACACGTGATGATAACCGTCACGCCGGATACAGCAAACCTGGCCGGGCCGAACACGATGAGACAAAGCTCATATGAGCTACGCCGTGATATAGCCCAATCTGCAGGCGCCACACACACACTATGCTTCACAGATGAAGTAATGGATCATCAAATCCCTGAGGGTTTCAAACCCGTAAACATCGAATCATACGATGGCACAACAGATCCTGCGGTTTGGATCAAGGACTACCTCCTCCATATCCACATGGCCCGCGGTGATGATCTACACGCCATCAAATACCTCCCCCTCAAGCTTAAAGGACCAGCTCGACATTGGCTTAACAGCTTGCCAGCAGAATCAATTGGTTGTTGGGAGGACCTGGAAGCCGCATTCCTTGATAACTTCCAGGGCACATATGTGCGACCACCAAACACCGATGACCTTAGCCATATAATTCAGCAGCCAGAAGAATCGGCCAGACAATTCTGGACGCGGTTCCTAACCAAGAAAAATCAAATCGTTGACTGTCCGGATGCAGAGGCCCTTGCAGCCTTCAAACATAACATCCGCGACGAGTGGCTAGCCCGGCACCTAGGGCAGGAAAAGCCGAAATCCATGGCAGCCCTCACCACACTCATGACCCGCTTTTGCGCGGGAGAGGACAGCTAGCTAGCTCGTAGTAACAACTTGACCAAAAACCCTGGTAGTTCGGATACCAGGGATAGCAATGGCAGGTCATGTCGCAACAAGAACAAGCGCCGCATTAACGGCGACAATGATGAAGATACGACAGTCAATGCCGGATTCAGAGGCTCTAAACCCGGTCAGCGGAAGAAGCCATTCAAAAGAAATACCCAGGCCTGGCCCAACTTGGACCGAATACTCGATCGCTCATGCGGATACATGGCACCCCGAAAGCCAGCCAACCACACCAACAGGATTGTTGGGTGTTCAAACAAGCAAGCAAGTTAAGTGCCGAACTCAATGACAAGGGGCTGGATAGCGATGACGAGGAAGAGCCCCGACGCCCGAACAATAGAGGACAGAAGGGCTTTCCCACACAAGTGCGGACGGTGAACATGATATACGCAACCCACATACCCAAAAAGGAGCGGAAGCGTGCACTAAGGGACGTATATGCGATGGAGCCAGTCGCCCCAAAGTTCAAACCATGGTCTTCCTGCCCGATCACCTTCGATCGAAGGGACCACCCCACTAGCATTCGTCATGGCGGTTTCGCCGCATTGGTTCTTGACCCAATTATTGACGGAGTTCACCTCACCAGAGTCCTGATGGACGGCGGTAGCAACTGAACCTGCTTTATCGGGATACAGTGCGCAAAATGGGCATAGACCCCTCAAGGATTAAACCCACAAAGACGACCTTTAAAGGCGCCATACCAGGTGTAGAGGCCAATTGTACAGGCTCAGTTACACTCGAAGTGGTCTTCGGATCCCCGGATAACTTCCGAAGCGAAGAGTTAATCTTCGACATAGTCCTGTTCTGCAGCGGCTATCACGCACTTCTCGGACGAACCGTATTTGCAAAGTTCAATGCGGTGCCGCACTATGCATACCTCAAGCTCAAGATGCCAGGACCTCAAGGAGTAATCACGGTCAGTGGAAACACCGAACGCTCTCTCCGAACGGAGGAGCACACGGCGGCCCTCGCGGCGGAGGTGCAAAGCAGCCTCTCACAGCAATTCTTGAGTCCGGCCACTAAACGTCCAGACACTATCAAGCGCGCCCAGATTAACCTACAACAAGACCGCCTGGCATGATCCAACCACGCGTAGCAATCCGGCCCCAACCCCAGCCCTCGCGAAACCGCGAAGCCAGTACTACGCGTACATAACTACGCTCTGGAGATACCATGTGCATAAGGGGAGGGGCACGACCACGGCACGCCCAGAATGAGGCTCAATCGCACCAGGGGCTCCCAATTGTGTCATTCTTTTTCTTGTTTCTTTTTTCTTACTTTCAGGACTCCGTTCTCCAGAAGTCCTGTCCGGCACTAGAATTGCCGAACTCATGATGCAACAACCAGGGAAGCAGAAAGCTACGTCGAGTGTTCAGGTGGTCTCTACTACGAGCATTATACCTGTTTTACATACCATCCCATAGCTTACCTCGGAGGGGACATGTTAAATAGTCCCATCCCTTGCTTATCGCACAATTTGGATCGTTACGCTTTTATTTGCGCTTTCTTTTAATAACCAATATATAGCTCTTGCCTATTATTGCATTCTTTCCCATTATATATGTTCATTTCATGACATGTTGCACCCGTACACTTTGGTACGGCCAATACACCAGGGGCTTAAGTACCCCAAAATTATGGTGTGATAAGTCCGAACACTTTCACAAGTGCGGAACCCCGAACTTATAGCATTATATGCATCGGCTCTGAATCATGTCTTGGGTCAATAGTTGGGTTTGCCCGGCTCCTATGTTTTGGTACCTTACGTTCCGTTATATCGGCTAAGGTAGCACTGGGAGAACCACTACGATTGTGCCCCGGTTGAGCTGGGTCGAGCACCTCAGTGGAGAAAGCTAAAACTGACCGTCATGATAGGGCGAGAGCCGGTCGCTGTTCGAGAGGTTTCTTCGGGTCCCTAAAGACTTATGCCGCTTAGAGCGAGGAACCGGCATTGTCCGGCCAAGGCGTGGATAGCGCTCCGAACTCGGTCTTCCGAATACTAGGGGCTTCGCCGAAATTTAAAATTATAGAATTCTATGGCTAAGTGAGAGTGTTCAAGCAGTATAAGTCCGGTTGCCTTGTTCGTTGCGTTGAGCGCCTCCCTCGACGGACCCAAGAATGGGAACAAGATCGCTCAAGTTTATCCCAACACCCCAAAGACTTTCGTGGCATGGGGGCTGAAGCCAACGACTTGCCATCTCTCAAATTTGATAAACGGCCGCAGAGAAGGTAATATTTTAAATAAACAAGCGTTGCTTAGCGCATATGAACAAGTTTTTAGCGTACAGGATAACAAATGCGAGTCTATTAAAAAATTATATCTTTGGAGCACTCATCCGCTATGCGGCGGGCACCCTTCAGGACTCTCGTAGTACATTTCGGGCGTGCGATGCTCCTTGCCCTTCGGTGGCCCGTCCGTCACAAGCTTCTCCGCATCCAGCTTGCCCCAGTGCACTTTAGCACGGGCAAGGGCCCGACGGGCACCTTCAATGCAGATGGAGCGCTTGATGACTTCAATCCAGGATAAAGGCCCACCACCACGCAGACTAGCCCAAAGTAGCTCCTGTGCATGGCTTCCAATGGCCACAGCCGAACTATGAGGCCCCTCATGGCCTGTTCGGCGACCTTGTGGAGCTCGACCAACTGCTTCAGCTGGTCGCTTAGGGGCACCGAATGTCCGGCCTTAGCATACTGAGACCAGAACACCTTCTTCATCGAGCTCCCCTCCTTGGCATGGTAGAACGCGGCAGCATCAGACACACTATGGGGCAGATCTGCGAATGCTCCTGGAGAGCTCCGAATCCGGGTAAGTAATAGGTAATTCACTTTCACATGCTTGCTTTGCATAAAGAATGCCTTTACCCGCCGCGATCTTCTTTATTGCCTCAATCTCCTGGAGGGCCTTTTGGGCCTCTGCCTTAGCAGCTTTGGCACTCTCAAGAGCCGAGGCAAGCTCGGACTCTCGGGTCTTCGAGTCACGCTCCAAACCCTCGTGTTTTTCCACGAGAGCCTGGAGCTCTTGCCGTACCTCCGCCAGCTGCGCCTCCCCCTTCTCTCGCTTGGTGCGCTCCGCAGCCGCCTTATTTTTGGCCGCGGACACCGCCTCCTTCAGGGTCGCCACCTCGCTCGTGGCCCCTCCAGTACCCATGTTACTCCTGTTATTTTTTGCAACCGAAACCTTTCTATAAGGTATTTCTTTAATAAGGTATTACTTACCTTCCTTGTCCTCGAGCTGCTTCTGTTGGGGAACGTAGTAATTTCAAAAATTTTCCTACGATCACGCAAGATCATGGTGATGCATAGCAACGAGATGAGAGTGTCGCTCACGCACTCGTAGACCCACAGTGAAGCGTTGACGCAACGTAGAGGAAGTAGTCGTGCTTCTTCACGATCCAACCGATCCAAGTACCGAACGACGGCACCTCCGGAAGTTCTGCACACGTTCAGCTCGATGACGTCCCTCGAACTCCGATCCAGCCGAGTGTTGAGGAGAGTTTCACAAGACGACGGCGTGGTGGCGATGATGATGTTCCACCGGCGCGAGGCTTCGCCTAAGCTCCGCCACGGTATTCTCGAGGTGTAATATGGTGGAAGGGGCACCGCACACGGCTAAGGAAAGATCTCAAGGATCAACTTGTGTGTCATGGGGTGCCCTCTGCCCCGTATATAAAGGAGGGAAGGAGGAGGGGCTGGCCGGCCAAGGGAGGTGCGCCAGGGTGTCCTACTCCTACTAGGAGTAGGATTCCCCCAATCCTAGTCCAACTAGGTTTCCCCAAGTGGGAAGGGAGAGAGGCGCCTTCTCCTAGTCCTAATAGGACTAGGGAAGGGGGAAGGTGCGCCAGCACTTGGGCCCCTTCTCTCCTTTCCACTAAGGCCCATGTTGGCCCATTAGTATTCCGGGGTTCCGTAACCTCCCTGCATTTCTGGTAAAATTCCTAATTTCACCCGGAACACTTCCGATGTCCAAACATAGACTTCCAATATATGAATCTTTATGTCTCGACCATTTCGAGACTCCTCGTCACGTCCGTGATCTCATCCGGACTCGAACAACCTTCGGTACAGAAACATCATAACAACTCATAGTAATCATCATCGAAACGTTAAGCGTCACGGACCCTACGGGTTCGAGAACTATGTAGACATGACCGAGACACCTCTCTGGTCAATAACCAATAGCGGGACCTGGATGCCCATATTGGCTCCTACATATTCTACGAAGATCTTTATCGGTCGGACCGCATAACAACATACGTTGTTCCCTTTGTCATCGGTATGTTACTTGCCCGAGATTTGATCGTCGGTATCCAATACCTAGTTCAATCTCGTTACCGGCAAGTCTTTACTCGTTCCGTAATACATCATCTCACAACTAACTCATTAGTTGCAATGCTTGCAAGGCTTATGTGATGTGCATTACCGAGAGGGCCCAGAGATACCTCTCCGAGCAATCGGAGTGACAAATCCTAATCTCGAAATATGCCAACCCAACATGTACCTTCGGAGACACCTGTAATGTACCTTTATAATCACCCGATTACGTTGTGACGTTTGGTAGCACCAAAGTGTTCCTCGTGCAAACGGAGTTGCATAATCTCATAGTCATAGGAACATGTATAAGTCATGAAGAAAAGCACTAGCAACAAACTATACGATCAGGTGCTATGCTAATGGAATGGGTCATGTCAATCGATCATTCAACCAATGATGTGATCCCGTTAATCAAATAACAACTCCTTGTTCATGGTTAGGAAACACAACCATCTTTGATTAACGAGCTAGTCAAGTAGAGGCATACTAGTGACACTCAGAGGTTTATGTATTCACACATGTATTATGTTTCCTGTTAATACAATTCTAGCATGAATAATAAACATTTATCATGATATAAGGAAATAAATAATAACTTTATTATTGCCTCTAGGGCATATTTCCTTCAGTCTCCCACTTGCACTAGAGTCAATAATCTAGATTACACAAGAATGATTCTAACACCCATGGAGTCTTGGTGCTGATCATGTTTTACTCGTGGAAGAGGCTTAGTCAACGGGTCCGCAACATTCAGATCCGTATGTATCTTGCATATCTCTATGTCTCCCACCTGGACCAAATCCGGATGGAGTTGAAGGCGTCTTTTGATGTGCTTGGTTCTCTTGTGAAATCTGGATTCCTTTGCTAAGGCAATTGCACCAAGATTGTCACAAAAGATTTTCATTGGACCCGATACACTAGGTACAACACCTAGATCGGTTATGAACTCCTTCATCCAGACTCCTTCATTAGCTGCTTCCAAGCAGCTATGTACTCTGTTTCACATGTATATCCCTCCACGACGCTTTGTTTGTAAATTCACCAACTGAATGCTCATCCTTTTAATTTAAATACGTATCCGGTTTGCGATTTAGAATCGTCCGGATCAGTGTCAAAGCTTGCGTCGACGTAACCGTTTACGACGAGTTTTTTGTCACCGCCATAAATGAGAAACATATCCTTAGTCCTTCTTAAGTACTTTAAGGATGTTCTTGACCGCTGTCCAGTGATCCACTCCTGGATTACTTTGGTACCTGCCAAACTTACAGCAAAGGCACACATCAGGTCTGGTACACAGCATTGCATACATGATAGAGCCTATGGCTGAAGCATAGGGAACATCTTTCATTTTCTCTCTATCTTCTGCGGTGGTCGGGCATTGAGTCTTACTCAACTTCACACCTTGTAGCACCGGCAAGAACCCTTTCTTTGCCCGATCCATTTTGAACTTTTCAAAACTTTGTCAAGGTATGTGCTTTGTGAAAGTCCTATTGAGCGTCTTGATCTATCTCTATAGATCTTAATGCCCAATATGTAAGCAGCTTCACCGAGGTCTTTCATCGAAAAACTCTTATTCAAGTATCCCTTTATGCTATCCGAAATTCTATATCATTTCCGATCGGTAATATGTCATCCACATATAATATCGTAAATGCTACAGAGCTCCCACTCACTTTCTTGTAAATACAGGCTTCTCCAAAAGTCTCAGATAAAACCAAATGCTTTGATCACACTATCAAAACGTTTATTCCAACTCCGAGAGGCTTGCACCAGTCCATAAATGGATCATGGAGCTTGCACACTTTGTTAGCTCCTTTTGGATCGACAAAACCTTCTGGTTGCATCATATACAACTCTTCTTCCGTAAATCCATTCAGAATGCAGTTTTAACATCCATTTGCCAAATTTCATAATCATAAAATGCGGCAATTGCTAACATGATTCGACGGACTTAAGCATCGCTACGGGTGAGAAGGTCTCATCGTAGTCAATCCCTTGAACTTGTCGAAAACCTTTTGCAACAAGTCGAGCTTTATAGACAGTAACATTACCGTCAGCGTCAGTCTTCTTCTTGAAGATCCATTTATTCTCAATTGCTTGCCGATCATCAGGCAAGTCAACCAAAGTCCACACTTTGTTCTCATACATGGATCCCATCTCAGATTTCATGGCCTCAAGCCATTTTGTGGAATCTGGGCTCACCATCGCTTCTTCATAGTTCGTAGGTTCATCATGTTCCAAAGAACATGACTTCCGAATAGGATTACCGTACCACTGCAGTGCGGATCTTGCTCTGGTTGATCTACTAAGTTCTGTAGAAACTTGATCTGAAGTTTCATGATCATCATCATTAGCTTCTTCCCTATTTGGTGTAGGTGTCACGAAACTGTTTTCTGTGATGTACTACTTCTCAATAAGGGAGTAGATACAGATTATCTCATCAAGTTCTACTTTCCTCCCACTCACTTCTTTCGAGAGAAACTCCTTCTCCAAAAAGTTTCCGAATTTAGCAACAAAAATCTTGCCTTCGGATCTGTGATAGAAGGTGTACCCAACAGTCTCCTTTGGGTATCCTATGAAGACACATTTCTCCGATTTGGGTTCGAGCTTATCAGGTTGAAGCTTTTTCACATAAGCATCGCAGCCCCAAACTTTCGTAAAGCGACAACTTCGGTTTCTTGCCAAACCACAGTTCATAAGGCGTCGTCTCAACGGATTTAGATGGTGCCCTATTTAAAGTGAATGTAGCCGTCTCTAAAGCATAACCCCAAAAGCGATAGCGGTAAATCAGTAAGAGACATCATAGATCGCACCATATCTAGTAATGTACGGTTACGACGTTCGGACACACCATTACGTTGTGGTGTTCCGGGTGGCGTGAGTTGCGAAACTATTCCGCATTGTTTGAAATGTAGACCAAACTCGTAACTCAAATATTCTCCTCCACGATCAGATCGTAGAAACTTTATTTTCTTGTTACGATGATTTTCCACTTCACTCTGAAATTCTTTGAACTTTTCAAATGTTTCAGATTTGTGTTTCATTAAGTAGATATACCCATATCTGCTCAAATCATCTGTGAAGGTGAGAAAATAACGATATCCGCCACGAGCCTCAACATTCATTGGACCACATACATCAGTATGTATGATTTCCAATAAATCTGTTGCTCTCTCCATAGTTCCGGAGAACGGTGTTTTAGTCATCTTGCCCATAAGGCACGGTTACGCAAGTGCCAAGTGATTCATAATCAAGTGACTCCAAAAGTCCATCAGTATGGAGTTTCTTCATGCGCTTTACACCGATATGACCTAAACGGCAGTGCCATAAATAAGTTGCACTATCATTATCAACTCTACATCTTTTGGCTTCAACGTTATGAATATGTGTATCACTACTATCGAGATTAAGTAAAAACAAACCATTCTTCAATGGTGCATGACCATAAAAGATATTATTCATATAAATAGAACAACCATTATTCTCTGATTTAAATGAATAACCGTCTCGCATTAAACAAGATCCAGATATAATGTTCATGCTCAACGCTGGTACTAAATAACAATTATTTAGGTCTAATACTAATCCGAAGGTAGATGTAGAGGTAGCGTGCATTGCGATCACATCGACTTTGGAACCATTTCCCACGCGCATAGTAACCTCGTCCTTAGCCAATCTTCGCTTAATCCGTAGCCCCTGATTCGAGTTGCAAATATTAGCAACAGAACCAGTATCAATTACCCTGGTGCTACTGCGAGTATTAGTAAGGTACACATCAATAACTTGTATATCCCATATTCCTTTGTTAACCGTGCCATCCTTCTTATCCGCCAAATACTTGGGGCAGTTCCGCTTCCGATGACCAGCCTGCTTGCAATAGAAGCACTCGGTTTCAGGCTTAGGACCAGACTTGGGTTTCTTCTCTTGATCAGCAACTTGCTTGCCGTTCTTTTTGAAGTTTCCCTTTTCTTTCCTTTGCCCTTTTCTTGAAACTAGTGGTTTTGTTAACCATCAACACTTGATGCTCCTTTTTGATTTCTACCTCCGCCAACTTCAGCATCGCGAAGAGCTCGGGCATTGTTTTGGTCATCCCTTGCATATTATAGTTCATCACGAAGCTCTTGTAGCTTGGTGGCGATGATTGGAGAATTACATCAATGACGCAATCATCCGGAAGATTAACTCCCGGTTGAATCAAGTGATTGTTATATCCGGACATTACGAGTATATGCTCCTTGTAACCGTTCTCCTCCATCTTACAGCTATAGAACTTATTGGAGACTTCATATCTCTCAATCCGGGCATTCGCTTGGAATATTAACTTCAACTCCTGGAACATCTCATATGCTCCATGGTGTTCAAAAGCAACGTTGAAGTCCCGGTTCTAAGCCGTAAAGCATGGCACACTGAACTATAGAGTAGTCATCGGCTTTGCTTTGCCAGACGTTCACAACATCTGGCGCAGCCCTTACCAGGCACGGCACCTAACGGTGCTTCGGGGCGTAATTCTTCCGTGCAGCAATAAGGATAATCCTCAAATTACGGACCCGGTCCGTGTAATTGCTGCCATCATCTTTCAACTTTGCTTTCTCAAGGAACGCATTAAAATTCAACGGAACAACAAAGACGAGCCATCTATCTACACATCATAGACAAGCAAGATACTATCGGTACTAAGTTCATGATAAATTTAAGTTCAATTAATCATATTACTTAAGAACTCCCACTTAGAAAAATATCCCTCCAATTCTCTAAGTGATTGCGTGATCCATATCAACTACACCATGACCGATCATCACGTGTGATGGAGTAGTTTCAATGGTGAACATCAATATGTTGATCATATCTACTATATGATTCACGCTCGACCTTTCGGTCTCTCGTGTTCCGAGGTCATATCTTATATGCATAGCTCGTCAAGTATAACCTGAGTATTCTGCGTGTGCAACTGTTTTGCACCCGCTGTATTTGAACGTAGAGCCTATCACACCCGATCATCACGTGGTGTCTCAAAGACGAAGAACTTTCATAGCGGTGCATACTCGGGGAGAACACTTCTTGATAATTTAGTAAGGGATCATCTTATAATGCTACCGTCAATCAAAGCAAGATAAGATGCATAAAGGATTAACATCACATGCAATCAATATAAGTGATATGATATGGCCATCATCATCTTGTGCTTGTGATCTCCATCTCGAAGCACCGTCATGATCACCATCGTCACCGGTAGCGACACCTTGATCTCCATCGTAGCATCGTTGTCGTCTCGCCAAACTTATGCTTCTCGACTATCGCTACCGCTTAGTGATAAAGTAAAGCATTACGAGCGATTGCATTGCATACAATAAGCGACAACCATATGGCTCCACCGATTGCCGATAACTCGGTTACAAAACATGATCATCTCATACAATAAAATATAGCATCACGTCTTGACCATATCACATCACAACATGCCCTGCAAAAACAAGTTAGACGTCCTCTACTTTGTTGTTGCAAGTTTTACGTGGCTGCTACGGGCTGAGCAAGAACCGTTCTTACCTACGCATCAAAACCACAACGATACTTCGTCAAATAGACTCCGTTTTAACCTTCTCAAGGACCGGGCGTAGCCACACTTTCAGTTCAACTAAAGTTGGAGAGACAGTCTTCCACAAGCCATCTATGTGCAAAGCACGTCGAGGGAACCGGTCTCGCGTAAGGTTGGTCTGGATCGTCTTTCCAACAATACCGCTGAACCAAAGTATGACATGCTGGTAGGCAGTATGACTTGTATCGTCCACAACTCACTTGTGTTCTACTCGTGCATATGACATCTACGCATAAAACCAGGCTCGGATGCCACTTTGTTGGGGAACGTAGTAATTTCAAAAATTTTCCCTACGATCACGCAAGATCATGGTGATGCATAGCAACGAGATGAGAGTGTCGCTCGTACCCTCGTAGACCCACAGCGGAAGCGTTGACGCAACGTAGAGGAAGTAGTCGTACTTCTTCACGATCCAACCGATCCAAGTACCGAACGTCACGGCACCTCCGAGTTCTGCACACGTTCAGCTCGATGGCGTCCCTCGAACTCCGATCCAGCCGAGTGTTGAGGGAGAGTTTAAATCGACGACGGCGTGGTGACGATGATGATGTTCCACCGGCGCAGGGCTTCGCCTAAGCTCCGCCACGGTATTCTCGAGGTGTAATATGGTGGAAGGGGCACCGCTGCACGGCTAAGGAAAGATCTCAAGGATCAACTTGTGTGTCATGGGGTGCCCTCTGCCCCGTATATAAAGGAGGGAAGGAGGAGGGCTGGCCGGCCAAGGGAGGTGCGCCAGGGTGTCCTACTCCTACTAGGAGTAGGATTCCCCCAATCCTAGTCCAACTAGGTTTCCCCAAGTGGGAAGGGAGAGAGAGGGGGCGCCTTCTCCTAGTCCTAATAGGACTAGGGAAGGGGGAAGGTGCACCAGCACTTGGGCCCCTTCTCTCCTTTCCACTAAGGCCCATGTTGGCCCATTAGTATTCCGGGGTTCCGTAACCTCCGGTACTTGGTAAAATTCCTAATTTCACCGGAACACTTCCGATGTCCAAACATAGACTTCCAATATATGAATCTTTATGTCTCGACCATTTCGAGACTCCTCGTCACGTCCGTGATCTCATCCGGGACTCGAACAACCTTCGGTACAGAAACATCATAACAACTCATAGTAATCATCATCGAAGCGTTAAGCGTGCGGACCCTACGGGTTCGAGAACTATGTAGACATGACCGAGACACCTCTCTGGTCAATAACCAATAAGCGGGACCTGGATGCCCATATTGGCTCCTACATATTCTACGAAGATCTTTATCGGTCGGACCGCATAACAACATACGTTGTTCCCTTTGTCATCGGTATGTTACTTGCCCGAGATTTGATCGTCGGTATCCAATACCTAGTTCAATCTCGTTACGGCAAGTCTCTTTACTCGTTCGTAATACATCATCTCACAACTAACTCATTAGTTGCAATGCTTGCAAGGCTTATGTGATGTGCATTACCGAGAGGGCCAGAGATACCTCTCCGAGCAATCGGAGTGACAAATCCTAATCTCGAAATATGCCAACCCAACATGTACCTTCGGAGACACCTGTAATGTACCTTTATAATCACCCAGCTATTGCCAGGACGCTTTGGTAGCACCAAAGTGTTCCTCGTGCAAACGGGAGTTGCATAATCTCATAGTCATAGGAACATGTATAAGTCATGAAGAAAAGCACTAGCAACAAACTATACGATCAGGTGCTATGCTAATGGAATGGGTCATGTCAATCAGATCATTCAACCAATGATGTGATCCCGTTAATCAAATAACAACTCCTTGTTCATGGTTAGGAAACACAACCATCTTTGATTAACGAGCTAGTCAAGTAGAGGCATACTAGTGACACTCTGTAGGTTTATGTATTCACACATGTATTATGTTTCCTGTTAATACAATTCTAGCATGAATAATAAACATTTATCATGATATAAGGAAATAAATAATAACTTTATTATTGCCTCTAGGGCATATTTCCTTCAGCTTCTTGGCAAGGCCGAGCTCGTTCTCGGACCGCTCGAGGCTCTGCTTCAATGCATCGACCTCCATGATCGGTCTTGGCAGAGGTTAGCAATGCAGCCTGCATTCCCATATTGACATACTTATGTTACACTCCTGCGTATATCTTTTTAGATCCTTAGTCCGGCTTTTCTTTCCGAACACCAAACTAAGCATCAGGGGCTATTGTCTATGCGGTAATATTTTTACATATTCTAAACTTACCTCAAAGCCTGTTAGAAGGCTGGTACAGGCTTGACCAGCCCGCTCTTGGCGGACTGAACTTCTGGATCACCACACTCATAAGTGCGGAGCTCCTCGTCGATGGAGGCGCCGTTAAGCGCCTCCGATAAGCTATCTGGTGCCTCCGGTTGGGCCGGAGGACATCGCGTCTTACCCTTCCTACGAAGGGACCGCTTGCCGGATTCCGGAACCGCTGAAGGTTCCGGCATGGAGTCCGGACGAGGTCGGGCTTAGAGCCCCTGGGGGTCTCGCCCCCCACGCGCCTGGAGTCCGGGAGGTTGCCTTGCGGCGCCTCCTACGCCACCTCCTCTTGACCAGGCCCTCCTTGGGGCCCCACCTCGGCATCGTCTGCAGCGTGAGGTGAGGAGGCGGTCGGAAGTGAAGTACTCTCCATTTCCGACGAACTCAGGGACCCGCTCGACGAAGCGGCGAACTTGTCCTTGGGCGGGCTGCATGATTGTTCGGCATTAGAGAACACTATGCAATGAAAAAGAACCATGGGTATCCGGACACTTATGATCTCGCCAGGGGATTAGCCCTTGTTGGCCACTCCTCCTCGTCGTTGCCGGCGTTGGTGGAGAAGTCCGGATGAAGGGTCCTTTCCTTCTTGGACCCTCTGGCCTCCCCAGTTGGGGCGGCCTTCCTTTTCTTCTCTCTCCCCGCTGGGGGAGAGGCTTCTTTTTCCTCCTCCTCTTCCTCGGAGGAGGATTCCGCCTCAGAGTTGTCGGGCGGTGAGTCCGACAGCACCTGGCACCGTGAGCTCTTTCGAGTTCCCGTGGCCTCCTTCTTGGCCTTCTTCTCCGGCACCACTTGAGGTACCGGAGCCAGCAGCCCTGTCAATCGGGTGTCCGCTGGGTCTTCTGGCAAAGGGGCCGGACAGTTAACCTGTCCAGACGTCTTCAGCCAGTCCTGTTGAAGGTTAGGGAGTTTTAGACCCCGCAGAGTCAAACTATGAAAAAAGAGTCCCATAAAGGGTAAAATAATTCACCTCGCTGGCTTGACGCTGTGTGCTGAATCCGCGATCTTGATGGCGGATGTAGAGCCTCGGCGCCCTTGAACGGCACCTTCCGGGCATCTTCGTGCGTAGTGTCGAAGAGCCTTTTTAGAGTTGAGGTCTTTGTCTTGGGATCGAACTCCCACAATTTGAAGGCCCATTGTTGGCATAGGAGAATCCGGCGGATGAGCATCACCTGGATTATGTTGACAAGCCTGAGATTCTTGTCCACCAGGTTTCGGACGCAGGTTTTGAGTCCGGACAGCTCGTCCGAATTCCCCCACGTCAGGCCCGTCTCTTTCCATGATGAGAGCCGTGTGGGGAAGCCAGATCGGAATGCGGGGGCCGCCACCCATTGATGATCGCGGCTCGGTGATGTAGAACCACCCCGATTGCCACCCCTTTATGGTCTCCACAAAGGAGCCCTCGAGCCATAGGACTTTGGCCATCTTGCCAACCATGGCGCCTCCGCACTCCGGCTTGGTGGCCGCCCACTACCTTGACTTGACATTGGAGATCTTAAGCCATAAGCGAAGTGGGGCTGGATGCGAAGGAAGGCCTCGCACACGCATTTATAAACGCTGAGATGTTGAGGATGAAATTCGGCGCCAGATCATGGAAGTCCAGGCCGTAGTAGAACATGAGCCCCCGGACAAATGGGTGAACTGGAAAACCTAGTCCGCGGAGGAAGTGGGGGAGAAACACCACCCTCTCATGGGGCCTGGGGGTTGGAATGAGCTGCCCCTCGTCGGGTAGCCGGTGCGCGATGTTGCTGGACAGGTATCCGGCCTCCCGCAGCTTTGTGATGTGCCCCTCCGTGACGGAGGAGGCCATCCACCTGCCTCCCGCTCCGGACATAGTTGGAGAAGGTTGAGGTGGGATGTGCGGACTTGGTATTTGGAGCTCGAGTCTTGTGAAATGGATGAGCTAAGGAGGAAGAAGGCATAGGCGAAAAGGTGGATCCTTATCCCCTTATATGGACGGACGAAGCTATGCGTCCCCCGCCAGCCTGGTAAAACTCGCTTATCTCCCAAGCGCCGTAATCAATGGCGCGGATGGGTTACCCACGTCCGTATTGATGGGAATCTCGGAATAAGGGGGCACGATCTATGCTTTGATAAGACGTGCCAAAGAAACCGCCTCGCTAAACGCGCTAAGGTGGAACAGTAAAAAAACAATTCATATAAAGGCCTGGCCGTGGTGTGATGTCATGCTGCGGGATACGTCAGCAGATCTGTGCAAAAAATATTCTCTCTACGGTGGTATGTGGAACTTGTTTTGCAGAGCCGGACACTATCCTTGTGTTCAAAACCTTCTATGAAGTATTCGGAAGAGGAACCCGCCTTGCAATGCCGAAGACAATATGCACGCCGGACTAAATGCGTCATTGAAGCCTGGTTCGTGGGCTCTTGAGGGAGTCCTGGACTAGGGGTGTCCGGATAGCGAACTATCATCTTTGGCGGACTCCTAGACTATGAAGATACAAGATTGAAGACTTCGTCCCGTGTCCGGATGGGACTTTCCTTGGCATGGAAGGAAAGCTTGGCGTCACGGATATGTAGATCTCCTACCATTGTAACCGACTGTGTAACCCTAACCCTATCCGGTGTCTATATAAACCGGAGGGTTTTAGTCTCAGGATGAACAACAATCATACCATAGGCTAGCTTCTAGGGTTTAGCCTCTCTGATCTCGTGGTAGATCTACTCTTGTACTACCCATATCATCAATATTAATCAAGCAGGAGTAGGGTATTACCTCCATCGAGAGGGCCCGAACCTGGGTAAAAACATCGTGTCCCTTGTCTCCTGTTACCATCCGCCTAGACGCACAGTTCGGGACCCCCTACCCGAGATCCGCCGGTTTTGACACCGACAGAGGGGAAAGACGCGGTGGCTCCGGGAGCCGTAGGGAGGTGGCAGTGTGCTCGGGGAGGCGCGAGGTGGCCGAATTCGACGCCGGCGTTCGTCGAAGCAGGGGAGGAAGAAGAGGTCACGACGGTGCTGCGGGGCCGTCCCAGTCCGCGTGGCTCGACGGGGAGGATGAGGAGGTCGAGGCAGAGCCTTGGAGCACGTCGGCGAGGCGAAGGCCGGCCGGTGGCCGCGGTGGAGTGCGGTGAGCGGTGACCGAGAGGCGCGGCCGAGGCGGATCTGGAGGGGAGAGAGCGTAGGCGAGAGAGAGAGAACGAGGAGGGCAGGAGAGTGGGGGAGTGGGAGAGGGGATCGAGGGGGGCGCGGCGTCGGCGTCCTTATCTCGTCCGGGGCCTGTAGCGATGCGGGGCGGTGAGTTGGTCGGGGACGAGCGCGGGCGCCCCGGTCGTTGGAACAGTGGGGAGGGAGACGACCGGGGAGGGGGACTGGGCCGACCAGCTGGAGTGGGACGGCCCAGGTGGGTGTAGTCCAGGGAGGGGGGGGGTTGCTCTCTCTCTCTCTCCCTTTTCCTTTTCTTTTAGTTTTTCTTTTCTAGAAATCAAAAAGCTACTGCTTTGCTATTATTCCGAGCACCAAATGACTCTTGTAAAATGTGCCACATGCCACAATAAATACTTTGCAATATTGTGAAGTTGCACAAATTTTTTTGAGCATTTGGAAATGATTACACACTTTTGGAAATTGAAAAGGACAATTTAATTGTTGTTGGACCACTCAAATATTTTCCAGGAGCATTTTTGGAATCCAACATAGGTAGGTTTCATCATGACAAATACTTAGGGAATATTTGCCACATTGTGAACTATTTTTCTGGCTCATTTGAAGATGCAAATAATTGACTTGCAATTTGAATTGAATTGGACTTGATTTTTGGACAAGTGGCATTTTGTCTTAGGAAAGCAGGACGACATGGCATCATTAGGGGGGATTACTGTAGCAAGATTCTTGGGGCATTACACTTTTCGCCGGTATCATACACCCACCATATACCTTCCTCAAAACAGCCACCATACCTACCTATCATGGCATTTCCATAGCCATTCCGAGATATATTGCCATGCAACTTTCCACCTTTTCGTTTATTATGACACGCTCCATCATTGTAATATTGCTTTGCATGATCATGTAGTTGGCATCGTATTTGTGGAAAATCCACCGTTCATAATTCTTTCATACATGTCACTCATGAGTCATTGCACATCCCGGTACACCGCCGGAGGCATTCATATAGAGTCATATTTTGTTCTAAGAATCGAGTTGTAATTTTTGAGTTATAAGAAAATAAAAGTGTGATGATCATCATTTTTAGAGCATTGTCCCAGTGAGGAAAGGATGATGGAGACTATGATTCCCCCACAAGTCGGGATGAGACTCCGGACGAAAAAGAAAAAAAAGAAAAAAAAGGAGGCCATAAAAAAGAAGAAGAGAAAAGTGCCAAATAAAAAAACAAAAAAATGAGAGAAAAAGAGAGAAGGGCTTCCTCAAAATGCCCTAGGTCTTCGTGAGCAAGCGAGTTGGATGCACACCCACTTAGTTTCGTTTGTTGAGCTTTGAAATGCTTATATCTCTAGTGCATCTGTTGCATGGCAATCCCTACTCACTCACATTGATATCTATTGATGGGCATCTCCATAGCCCGTTGATACGCCTAGTTGATGTGAGACTATCTTCTCCCTTTTTCTTCTCCACAACCACCATTCTATTCCACATATAGTGCTATATCCATGGCTCACGCTCATGTATTGCGTGAAGATTGAAAAAGTTTGAGAATATCAAAAGTATGAAACAATTGCTTGGCTTGTCATCGGGGTTGTGCATGATTTAAATACTTTGTGTGGTGAAGATAGAGCATAGCCATACTATATGATTTTGTAGGGATAACTTTCTTTGGCCATGTTATTTTGAGAAGACATGATTGCTTTGTTAGTATGCTTGAAGTATTATTATTTTTATGTCAATATTAAACTTTTGTCTTGAATCTTTCGGATTTGAATATTCATACCACAATTAAGAAGAATTACAATGAAAGTATGCCAACTAGCATTCCACATCAAAAATTATCTTTTTATCATTTACCTACTCAAGGACGAGCATGAATTAAGCTTGGGGATGCTTGATACGTCTCCAACGTATCTATAATTTTTGATTGCTCCATGCTATATTATCTACTGTTTTGGGCAATATTGGGCTTTATTATTCACTTTTATATTACTTTTGGGACTAACCTATTAACCGGAGGCCTTGCCCATATTGCGCTTTTATTGCCCTGTTTGATTTCGAGGAAAAGGAATATCAAACGGAGTCCAAACGGAATGAAACCTTCGGTAGCGTTATTTTGGGAAGAATATGATCCTGGAGACGTGGAGTTCACGTCAGAAGATCCTCGAGGACTCCACAAGATAGGAGGGCGCGCCCCCCTGTCTCGTGGGCCCCTCGAGGCTCCCCCGACCGACTTCTTTCGCCTATATATTCCCTCGTACCCTAAAAACATCAGAAATCAAGATAGATCGGGAGTTCCACCGCCGCAAGCCTCTGTAGCCACCAAAAACCTCTCGGGAGCCCGTTCCGGCACCCTGCCTGTCGTGGTTTTGTCACGGCAGATGCCCTCATGAAAGGACTTAGTCGCGGAGCCATCGCTACGGGTTAACTTAGAGGGGTTAAAGCGGACGCAAAGACACGAGAATTATACTAGTTCGGCCCCTTCGATGAAGGTAAAAGCCTACGTCTAGTTTGTGATGGGATTGATGTGGTCTCGATGACTAGGGAAGCGGACAACCGCCTAGACCTCGAGTTGTTGTTGTCTGTCCCTAAACCGCCGCCGGGTCGTCCCCTTATATACATGGGTTGACGCCCGGCTGGTCTACAGAGTCCCGAGGCCCACTCGTACAAGCGTTCGGCTTGGTCTCTCGTTCCCTTTTCTTACAACACAAGTTACATGACTATGGCGGTTTTACCATTATGGGCCCTAATCTGCCGTTGGGCTCCGGGTCTCTAAGTTTCATAGTAAAGCGCCATCTTCTGAGTCTTCGTGGGCTTCAATATAGCTGAGGGTGAACCGGCCCCTCCTGGGCGGTTTACACTCGATGAGTTATCCAACATTAGGCTCCAGATTGATTTGAACCTGTTCATGTCAATCTTCAATACTTTAGAAAAAACTCTGAACATCTTCCTTCATTTCTCGTAAACCGCCATCTTGGTAAACCGTCATGACGTCATCCTCTGGACACAGCAACAGATCATCTTGACGTCATCTCTATAAAAAAGAAATAACAAGATTCCCTTCATTTAATATTATCCCGGAAATCGAGGCGACAGCTGCGCCATCTGCCGCTTTCAGCTCCTCGATTCTCGCGCCTGTCAATTACTCTCCGCCTTATTATAAATAGACCCGAGGGCCCTTTCTCCTCTTCCCTTTCAGATTTCTTCTTCCTCGTGGCCTTGAAACTCTGAAGCTCTGCCGTCGCCTTCGACCTTCGAGCGCTGCATCAACAAAGGCCGCTGCATCAACAAAGGCCGCTGCATCAACCTGGTTGTACCAGAGATCCTCGGTGTCCCTCCGCTATCCTGCGCATCCGGTAAGATTCTTCCTCATACCCCTAGATCTGTATCTTAGGGCTCCTGTTCTCATCGGCGTTCATAGGTGTTCATCCCTAGTTTCTTCGTATTCGCTCTGCCATAGCTTCTTTAATTCAACTGTAGCATATATCTTGTGCGGTAGTTGCTCCGCATTCAGTTTAGCACTTAGTAGATCTTCCTTTTTGTTCAGAATCCCTTGATAGAACGCACGAACTTCTCTGCCCTACTTAAAGCCTTTATAGACCGCAGAAAAAAATTTCTTACTGAAGGGATTTTTCAGCTTTGTCCCTTCTGCCTAAGGGCGGTTTAATTTTTGATAGCTAATCCGCCATACCTCATTAGTCCTCACTTAAACCGGCAACTGAACCTGAATGGCAATCTGCCGGTTTAACACTGAATAATATGCATAACCCGTTAACTGTAAACCGGCCTTTACTTTTCCTTTCAGTTTTTTCCTCCGGAATGGCCAAACAATTCTCTGCCTGCAATTGGGTTCCGTCCAAGATTACTGAAACACAAATCAATGGATATGTCACCACTGGCGCTTTAGCATCCAAAAGTGTCCTTCATTGGCGTGTTCCGGATTCTGAATGCCCTCCTGAACCTCAAGAGGGAGAAGTGATTGTATTTATGCAACACTTAGACCGGGGATTCAGCCCGCCCGGATCAAAATTTTTCCGGGATGTCCTCGCAAGCTTCCAACTCCATCCACAAGATATTGGTCCGAACTCTGTGTCCATATATGCAACCTTCAAGTCTTCTGCGAAGTCTATCTTCAAGAAGAACCAACTATGGAGTTATTCCGAGATTTCTTTCATTTGAACCGCCGTACAGAGTTTTCGGATGGTCCTAACACAGAACTTGGTGGCGTTTCAATCCAAAAAAGGAAAGAAGTGGACTTTCCTCACGCCAAACATCATAGCCATCCAAAGATTGGAATCAAACCTGGTTCTATTGCCGAATACTGCTTCCTAACGGAGAAAATCCCTTGCCGGGTTATCGCCCTCACCGGCTTAGCAACAATCACCCATTGCCTTCACGCTTGACTGCCGCAGAACGGAAGAACTTTGCACCCCAAATTATCAAGCTCCGGGCTCTAATGGCCAATGGCTTAACTGGTATTGACCTTGTCCGCTGTTGGGTTTCTTGGGGCATCTTGCCATTAAGCCGCCGCCCCGGATTGATGCATGAATACACTGGTAACATCAAAGACCCTCAACGACATCACGAGCTATCAATAACTGAGCTTGAAGTTGCCGAGACAGTGAAGAAAATGCTCGATGAACCGATCTCCGCGTGCAGCCAAACCGGGTTGGCCCCGTTCTGCGTCTCCAACAAACCGCCCGCAGTAAGGCTCCACTCATTGCTCTACTGATTTTGATTCCCTATTGATTGTATTAATCCCTTTATTAATTCTCGTGCTAACAGCTCCTTTTGAAACGAATGAAACCGCCCGGTTCCTCGTGTAAAGACCAAGACAACCAAGAAAGCTGGCAAGAGGAAAACCGCCGAGTCTTCTGAACCGCCGGAGGACGAAGAATCAAATGCTGAGGTAGAGCTTGACTTACTTTGCTCCTTTTTGTCATTCAACTTATTGACAACTACAATTCCCAGGATGACGCTGAGGCCAGCCATGCAGATCCTGTTGAGGTAATCCTTCTTTCTTCCGATTCTGATCTTGTACCGGTTAGAAGAATTCGCCGCACAGTCCGGAAAGTGAAACAATCTCACTCTCGTGCTCATTTGAATCCAAAACTTTCTTTGAAGACACAGCAAACTGAAGAACGCCGTACGACCCGGCATAACGGTCAACAAATTACGTCGTCCGGTTTAGCTGACACACCAACCCGGAAACGTCATCCAGAGGTGTCTTGTTCTCCTGAAAAGCGTTATCCTTTGAAAGGTTTCTTCCGATGTCCTCTCAATCCGTCGACCAATTATCGTGCTTCTTCCAACTCGTCTGGCGGTTCATCAACCACTCAGCTGCCTCCTCTCAAAGTTGCTGCTGGGTAAGCATATTACTCCATTTGTTTTTTGCATATGTCGGTTTATCATATTCTAACCCTTGATGTTGTAGCACCAAGGCTCGCCTAAGTAAGAAGGCGAAGACCCTCGACCCTACTGTGGATGTTGATCCGGAGAAGACTCCAGAGCATCATGGTGAAAATCCCGAAGTTGCTAAAAACAACTCTACTGGGGTTAATCAAGATGACAATGCTAACCCGCCAGAGGTTGAACCGGATGTCCGAGTTGAGACGTCACATCCTGCTCCACCGAGTCCTGCAGCAGAACAACGGGATCGGCTGCTGATCCGCCAAGCCCGGGTATGAAAGCACCAAGCCCAGGAAAAAATGCCAATCCGGCCAGCCCGACCAAAGATGACGATGTCGTAGTGACGGGCACCACATATACCGCCCCTGGCAATCCGGTTGCTCTATCAAAACACAGCGCCAAAGAAGAGTTTACTGCCATGAGTAAAGGGAAGGAAAAAACTGATCTGTCAGCTTATGACAATCTCTCTGGCCAAGATCTTCACTCCGGCTTCCTGAACCGGCTCTACACAAGTCGTGATTTCGAAGCCGGTCTGGTAAATCTTATGAAGGAGCGCTATGAGGTAAGGAGTTATGCCTCTCTTGTACCTTCATTGCATAGTAGCCCCCAAGGGCCGGTTCAACTTAGCTTAGTTAAACCGGGACTTAATATAAAACTCAAACTTTTCAGACTTCATTGATGTAGCCCCCAAGGGCCGGTTCAACTTAGTATAGTTAAACCGGGACTGTAACTTGTATCGCCGCAGCGTAACATGTTCGAGCAAATAGCCATTAGCCCCAAGTGCCAAGTTGAATACCTGTATTGAGCTTGGGACTTTGTGATGAAACTACTAACGTGCTCCCTTTTTGTCACAGAGTGAGATACTCCAACAAACCTCACAAATCAATGACCTTCATGTCAATCTGAAATCTCAACAAGCAGAAGCCTCCAAGGCCAAGGATGAGCTGAAAACCGCCTTGACTACGATGGAGCAGCTCAAGGAGTGGTTTAAATCTGAGCAGGCCAACTGGGATACTGAGAAAGCTGGGTTGCTAAAATGGGCGGAGGATGCTGAAGCAGCTCTTAAACCGGTGACGGAAGAGCTCACCGAATTAAAGCACCAAATTAACACCATGACCTCTGCAATATTTGGTAAGAAATGTTTCACCAAGGTTATGATTAATATTCCGGTTTGACATTTCCGCCGGTTTAACCTCAACTTTCTTAAACCGGTATAGGTAAGCGCATTGCTCATCTGGGCTCTGACATGCGGAAGAAACTCAAGGCCGCGTATACGCTAATTGAACAGCTATATACCGGCGCCCAGCGAGTTATTTGCGCCACCTCTTATGATAACACAGCTCCATCATTGATCAAGGATACACTGGACCGGCTATCCATGATACCGGCACAGCTAGAAGAACTGAAATGATCCGCTGCCCGGGCTGGCACCTTATTGGCTCTAACTCGCGCTAAAGCATGGATAGCTGATCTTGATCCGGCTGACATAGCCAAAGGCTTCCCCAGTGCTCAAGAAAATGGCGAAGCATTTGATAATGATGCTCTCAAACAGTAACAAGGGAGATGCGTCCTCTGGCGAGTCAACTGGCAGCAGAGGCCAACCTGACGGTTCACCGCTCCTTCTATGATGCAAACAACAGACGGGTTGAAGCTGTTATTACGGAAGTGCAGAACCTTGTTCCAGCAACCCGTAAGCACACTTATGCCCCTGACGTTGATCCGGCTAAGCTTATAAGTGAAGAGGCTGTCTTTCAGGCTTTAACCCGGATTGACTGGACCACCAATGACTTCCGGCCATTGGGTGGTGAGGAGGAAGAAGTTGAACCGACGCCCGACGACCCATCTTCTTCACGTCAACCCGGCAATGAAGCTTAATCCGTCAAGCCGGTTGAAGCATTAGAAGCTGCCTGTCATGACGCCATTCCAAATTTTGGGCCTCTGAATGCCTTGTAATAGGATAGCCATCACTTTTGTTTTTAATATGCCTTCGTGCCCTGGTGCGGACTCCTTTGATTGAATGATCAAAACCTTCAATTTAAATTGCCTGTAGTTGCAAAATCTTAAACCGCCCCAGCGGTCTGTGCCGCCAGTCGGTTTGTGACATTCATATATATGAAATATGGAGGTATATGATCAAAATTTTGTGATACAAAATACCTGCCGTCGCTGTGCATGAAGTTGGCTTAGCCAATCTTGAAGCGGAGGTTGTATAAACCATTCTTTGTCAAAGGAGAGAACAACTCCTGTGTTTATACTGCCGGTTTACCACGTACACCGTGCCGGGTTAGAATAAGCCCCCTGTTACTCCATAATAGGATGTTAACAGAAAAACATCAAACCGGTGAAATTATCACCGGATTAAGAAAAATTGACCGAATTCCATTAACTGACAGTTTTGAAAACGGTTTAATAATGTTGTCGGTTTAAGAAACGCAACAGAAATCAAATAACAGTTGACAAACATGGGAGCAAAGGCAATGATAAACCGTTTGCAAAAGATAAAGCTGTACTGAGCCGATCAGATGGTGTTACCATGGTCGGACACGACCAAGCTCCCTATAAGGCGTAGCCATGGTTCGAGTCAGCCAGGTCCCCAACTGAAACCGTGGCATTATGCCAATCAAGTGGCGTGGCAATGGTTCGGGTTCGACCAAGCCCCCAAATGACTCTATGGCCTTAGGCCGATCAAAAAGCGTGACTGGTTCAGATTTGACCATGTCCCCAAGTGATCTGGTGGCTTTCGCCTATCAAAAGGTGTTGCATTGGTTCGGACACGACCAAGCCCCCAAGTGATATCATAAAGCTTTTTAGAAAGCAAACTCAAGGGGTAAACTGGAGGCCGCTTTAAGACAGAACAACTCCATGTAACCACACATGATGTAACAGAACAGATACCCCGCTTTAGCCGAGACTCCGGTTTATTGCTTTATTCATAATATATACACTGTCATAATATGTACATAAGTAGAGCCGATGGCTCAGGTATAATAAGGCCGAAGATGAGCTATGTTCCACGGCCTGTTGGTCTCCTCCTCTGACGTGCATGAGTCTTTATGCTCTCGAACATCGATCAGATAGTACGACCCATTGTGCAGATTCTTGCTGACCACGAAAGGTCCCTCCCAAGGTGGGGATAGCTTGTGCATATCTGCGGTCTTGGATGAGCCGAAGCACCAAATCTCCTTCTTGAAAGGTTCTGGTTCTGACCCGGCAACTATGATAGCGACGAAGATCCTGCTGGTAAATCACCGAGCGAGCAGCTGCTATGTCTCGCTCTTCATCCAGCCGATCCAAATCGTCCTGTCGTGCTGTCTTGTTATCCGCTTCAACATAGGCGGCCACACGAGGTGAGTCATGACGGATGTCGCTGGGGAGAACCGCCTCCGCTCCATAAACCATAAAGAACGGCGTGTATCCCGTGGATCTGTTAGGTGTAGTATTTATACTCCATAACACATACGGTAGCTCTTCTACCCAACAACCCGGCGTCCTCTGCAAAGGGACCATAAGCCGGGGTTTGATGCCTCTCAGGGTCTCTTGATTGGCTCTCTCCGCTTGACCATTTGGACTGTGGGTGAGCTACTGAAGAAACGTCAAGCCGGATGTGCTCATGTTCGCAGAACTCTTTCATGGCACCTTTGGACAAATTGGTACCATTATCTGTGATGATACTGTGCGGAAAGCCAAATCGGAAAATCACCTTTTTGATGAACTGAACCGCCGTGGCCGCATCACACCTACTAACAGGTTCTGCCTCGACCCACTTTGTAAATTTGTCGACCGCCACCAAAGTGGGTCTTCTTGTCCTTGGACCTTTTGAAAGGCCCAACCATATCCAGCCCCCAGGTTGCAAACGGCCAAGTAATTGGAATCATCCTCAATTCTTAGGCCGGTACATGAGCACGTCTGGAAAACTTTTGGCAACCATCACATCGTCTGACCAGATCTTCCGCATCAGCATGAGCAGTCAACCAATAGAAACCGTATGAACGCTTTAGACACCAAGGATTTTGAACCGGCGTGGTGACCACAGTCTCCTTCGTGGATCTCACGCAATATTTCACAGCCTTCCTCAGGGGACACACAGCGTTGAAACGCCCTTGACACACTGCAATGATCCAACTCGCCATTAACAATGGTCATAGACTTAGACCGCCGAATTATCTGTCGGGCCAACGTCTCATCTTCTGGTAACTCGCCCCGGTTCATGTACGCCAGATAAGGGAGCGTCAATCCGGAATGACATGCGAGCTGCCACCAACCGAGCCTCCGGATTAGGAATAGCCAAATCCGCTTCATCGTGGAGCTTGGTAGACGGATTGTGCAAGACGTCGAGAAAAACATTGGGCGGGACGGTTTATGCGTTGAGAGCCCAACCGGCTCAAAGCGTCCGCCGCTTCATTTTTCCGGCGATCCACGTGGTCCACCTGATAGCCCTTGAAATGACCTGCGACAACATCCACCTCACGACGATATGCAACCATGAGTGGGTCCTTGGAATCCCAAGTGCCAGACACCTGTTGAGCTACTAAGTCCGAGTCACCGAAGCACTTAACCCGACTTAGATTCATCTCCTTAGCCATCTGAAGACCATGGAGCAAGGCTTCATACTCAGCTGCATTGTTAGTACAAGGGAACATTAAGCGGAGAACGTAACAAAACTTGTCACCTCGTGGGGAACTTAATACGACTCCAACCCCCGAGCCCTCCAACAGCCTGGATCCGTCAAAATGGATGGTCCAATATGTATGATCTGGCTTTTCTTCAGGCGCTTGCAACTCCGTCCAATCATTAATGAAATCCACAAGTGCTTGAGACTTTACTGCCGTCCGAGGTACATACTTCAAACCATGCGGCCCAAGCTCTATGGCCCACTTGGCAATCCGGCCAGTCGCCTCCCGGTTCTGTATGATATCACCTAAGGGAGCTGAACTGACCACCGTGATGGGATGCCCTTGGAAATACTGCTTCAGCTTCCGGCTTGCCATAAAAACTCCATACACCAGCTTCTGCCAATGCGGATATCTCTGCTTAGATTCAATAAGCACCTCGCTGATATAATAAACCGGACGTTGAACCGGATGCTCCTTCCCTGCCTCCTTCCGCTCTACCACAATGGCCACGCTTAATCGCTCGGCGTTAGCAACAACATATAGCGAAGCGGCTCCTTGTCGATGGGGGCGGCGAGTACAAGCGGGTTGGCCAATTCTTTGCTTTAAGTCCTCCAACGCTTCATCAGCCGGGCCGACTCGAACAAACTGATCTGTCTTCTTCAAAGATTCTGGTACAAAGGATGGCCTTCTCTCGAGGCGGCTAATAAACCGCTCAACAAGGCAATCCGCCCGCCAAACGCTGGACATCATTAATACACTTTGGTTTAGCCAGGAGGTGATAGCCGTAATCTTCTCCGGATTAGCTTCAATCCCCTGTTGGACACAAGAAAACCCAATAACTTGCCTGGAACACCAAAGACACATTTGGCGGGTTGAGCATCATCTTGTAAACCCGCAGGTTGTCAAAGGTTTCTTTCAAATCATCAATCAGTGTTTCCTTATTCCTTGACTTAACCACAATATCATCCACATAGGCATGCACATTACGGCCGATCTGTTTATGCAGGCAATTACATACTAGCGATAAGTTGCTTGGGCGCTCTTGAGCCCAAAAGGCATAGACACATAGCAGAAGGCTCCAAAGGGAGTGATAAACGCTGTCTTCTCCTGGTCCTTAACCGCCATCTTGATCTGATGATATCCAGAATACACATCCAAAAAGCTCAAACGCTCTCAACCCGCAGTGGCATCAATAATCTGGTCAATGCGGGGGAGGGCAAAAGGATCTGCTGGACAAGCCTTATTAAGATCTGTGTAATCCACACACATGCGCCAAGTGCCGTTTTTCTTAAGGACCAGCACTGGATTAGCAAGCCACTCGGGATGAAAAACTTCAACGATAAAGCCCGTTGCTAAGAGCCTGGCAACCTCCTCTCCAATGGCCTTACGCCTCTCCTCGTTAAACCGGCGGAGAAACTGCTTTACCGGTTTGTACTTGGGATCAACATTAAGAGTGTGCTCAGCGAGCTCCTTGATACACGGCATGTTAGAAGGCCTCCATGCAAAATGTCCCGATTCTCACGGATGAACTTCGATGAGCGCGCTTTCCTATTTTGGATCCAAGTTGGCACCGATCTTTGAACTGCTTGGACGAATCGCCAGTCTGAAGTCAACAAGCTTAGTCTCACCGCCGATTTAAACTTCGTGGCGGATCGTGCTCTGTAGTTGGCTTCTTCAATGGAGTCATGTCCGCCGGATCAACATTGTCCTTATAATACTTCAGCTCCTCGGTGGCACAAACCGACTCTGCGTAAGCCGCATCACCTTCCTCACACTCCAAAGCGATCTTGCGGCTCCCATGAACCGTTATTGTCCCTTGTGACCCGACATCTTGAGCTGCAAATAGATATAACAAGGTCGTGCCATGAACTTGGCATAAGCGGCCGCCCAAACAAGGCGTGATAAGGACTTTGAATTTTCACCACTTCAAACGTCAATGTTTCTGATCTGGAGTCATGTTCATCCCCGAAGGCCACCTCCAGAGCTATTTTACCAACCGGATATGCTGACTTGCCAGGCACCACACCATGGAACACTGTATTGGACGGTTTGAGATGTTTATCTGTTAACCCCATACGACGGAAGGTCTCGTAGTACAGGATGTTGATGCTGCTCCCTCCGTCCGTAAGCACCTTGGTGAACTTATAACCTCCCACCTGAGGTGCCACCACCAGGGCTAGCTGACCCGGATTGTCAACCCGGGGAGGATGATCCTCTCTACTCCACACAATGGGCTGCTCTGACCAGCGTAGGTAATGAGGCACGACCGGTTCAACAACGTTGACTGCCCGCTCAAGCTTCCGGTCTCGCTTGTCTAAGCTAGTGGTGAAGACGTGGTAACGCCCACTATTCAACTGCTTTGGGTTGCTCGATAACCCGGTGTCTTCTGCTGATTGTAACCACCCTGGTTATTCGATTGTTCGATTGTTATGTCCGCCCGGATTACCATTAAACCACGGACCGAATTTCCTCCACCGTAACCCGGGCGGACCACGAACCGCCGGAACCTTGATCATACCGGAAAGCATTAGAACTTTTGAACTCCTGCATAATGTAACGATCCTTCCAGAGGTGATTTGTGGCGCCTCCTTCGTCCCATGCTTCGGACAGGTTGATTCAACAGATAGTTCAAGCGGTCCGGATTGGGATTAGGCGCTCCACCTCGATTCGGCTGTTTACCCTTGCGCTACCGCCCTTGTCCTGCTGCGTTGGTGTTGGCTATGTAGTCCATGTTGCCGTTAAACTACGCTTATTTCCACCATTACCCGCCGGTGATGTCTTTGGCTTTTGAGTTCTTTGTTCTTCTTTCCCTTCCCTATCTCATCATCATCATCCGACTCGGGATCCTTGGTACTATCTGAATCAGCGTACTTCACTAAAACGCCCATGAGAGTGCCCATGTCATTGCAAAACCGCTTCATGCGTCCTAGCTTCAACTTTAAAGGTTTAAACCGGCAGTTGCCCTCTAGGGTCAAGATCGCAGAATCAGCGTTGATCCGGTCCGAAGAATGTAAGACTTTCGAGACACGGCGTACCCAATGGGTTGTTGATTCCCCCTGACCCTGGACACAAGCCGCCAAGTCCACCATGCACATGGGCTGCTTACGGTATCTTTGAAATTCTGAATGAACCGGTCCGTGAATGGGCCCATGAACTGATGGAATTGGGTGGCAAGCCTTTCAACCAAGTACGGGCCGTGCCCTCGAGCATCATGGTGAAGTACTTTGCACACGCGGCTTCATCCACATCCAGCATCTCCATGGCCATCTCATAACTCTCTATCCATGCTTCTGGAGCCAGATCGGCGGTGTAATTTGGCACCTTGCGCGGCCCCTTGAAATCCTTGGGCAAGCGTACATTGCGTAAAGCGGGGACGAGGCAAGGCACCCCCAAAGAGCTAGAGGTAACTCCAGGCTCAAAGATGGTCGAGCGAACCGGCGTAAGCTGATAATCCTGATGCTGGGCTGCTAACTCGACCTCTCTACGTGCCCGGGCCCGGTCCACCACCTCCTGAGCGTTGTCGAAACCACCCGCCGGGTTGTTGCCACGGGGCGCACCGCGCCGTGCATTACTTGATACGGCCGGTTAATCCACGCTACCGCTATAGCTCCGGCTTGGCGGGGGTAGAGTGGATCCAATCGCGGCTGTCTGAATCGCTTCTGTTGGACCAGAGCTGTCCTAAGGAGTTCCTTGACCCGGCGTCTCTACCGCTTTGTGGTGAATCGCCTTCAATTGGAATCGCCTCCAACCGTGCCGCAGCTGCAACAAGGTTATCCATCGGGTTGGAGTAGTGACTGAGGTGTTTGCACAGCCTGAGGCGTGCCGGTATGATGGCGAGTAGATCTATTACGCTGGGCTGAACCGTGCGCCCGTCCCTAGTGCTTCCGCCCGGTTTACCACCGCGGATTATCGTCCTCGCCCGGGTGTTGAAGAGATCTCTTCCTCAAAACTGAAGGCAAACGGGATCAGATTTCCTCTTCATGACTTCATGCGGCGCATTACGATCCAGCATGAGCCTATAAGCTATGCGCATCCAAAGCGGCCCACTCGCCGCCATCCTGGCGTCTGCCGCCTGCCGAATCCGCTTTAGCTCGAAAGTGATTTGTTCCTTCACCTTTGCAATCTCCACATTATGAATGTCCTGGTCCGCCGGGTTAACCTCTCGCCATGAGCACAGCCAACGCATCGATAGTTCTCGATAAAACTTGAGCCGGCGCGACAGGGCCTCCTCGCCTACCGCCATCGCCGCTGTTGAACCGGCGACCATTGTCGCAGCGGTCGAAGAGTGAAGCATCGCTTGTGTACCGCCATGAATATTCCAACCCGGTTGGGCAGATCAAAGGGTTCGAATCATCACCGTCGGAACAGCCCCCAATCTGGCCATCTTACCGGTAATCTGAGAGACTCGGTTTCTCCGGTCGACGACTCGTCATCGAGTAGACGACGGTTTCGCCACCGATTCTGATCCGTCCTCATAATTTCCTCCGTGGATGACTCCCACGAAAGCACGCTTGATGGCGGTTTAGCACTGGGCAGGTTTCAGACGCCGAGCCGTCTCGGCGAGGTCGGTGCGGATGTCCGGCCAGCCCCGCTCACCGATCTTGCCGATGAAAACGTGTATGCCACCAAAGGGGACCCGGTACCAGACTCAATCGAGCCGGCCTCGGGCCCCAGCCTGCATCGTCGATGTAGAGCTTGCCGCGACGACTCTTGGTCATCCGCCCACAGGTAGCCTTCGAGTCCTTCGAGCTTGCCCTCCAAGATCATCAAACCATCGCGGCGATAGCCCCACGGTGGGCGCCAACCGTCGTGGTTTTGTCACGGCAGATGTCCTCATGAAAGGACTTAGTCGCGGAGCCATCGCTTCTGGGTTAACTTAGAGGGGTTAAAGCGGACGCAAAGACACGAGAATTATACTAGTTCGCCCTTCGATGAAGGTAAAAGCCTACGCCTAGTTTGTGATGGGATTGATGTGGTCTCGATGACTAGGGAGCGCATACCGCCTAGACCTCGAGTTGTTGTTGTCTGTCCCTAAACCGCCACTGGTCGTCCCCTTATATACATGGGTTGACGCTTGGCTGGTCTCTGAGTCCCGAGGCCCACTGCATGCGTTGCCTCGGTCTCTCCTTCCCTTTTCTTACAACACAAGTTACATGACTATGGCGGTTTTACCATTATGGGCCCTAATCCGCCTTTGGGCTCCGGGCCTCTAAGTTTCATAGTAAGGCGCCATCTTCTGAGTCTTCGTGGGCTTCAATATAGCTGAGGGTGAACCGGCCCCTCCTGGGCGGTTTACATTCAGTAGTTACATCCCCAACACTGCCGGAGGGGGAACCCATCACCAGTGGCCATCTTCATCATCCCGACGCTCTCCATGACGAGGAGGGAGTAGTTCACCCTCGGGGCTGAGGGTATGTACCAGTAGCTATGTGTTTGATCTCTCTCTCTCTCTCTCTCTCTCTCTCTCTCTCTCGTGTTCTCTCTCGTGTTCCCTCTATGGCACGATCTTGATGTATCGTGAGCTTTGCTATTGTAGTTGGATCTTATGATGTTTCTCCCCCTCTACTCTCTTGTGATGAATTGAGTTTCCCCTTTGAAGTTATCTTATCGGATTGAGTCTTTTATGAGAACACTTGATGTATGTCTTGCTGTGTTTATCTGTGGTGACAATGGGATATCATGTGCCTCTTGATGTATGTTTTGGTGACCAACTTGCGGGTTCCGCCCATGAACCTATGCATAGGGGTTGGCACACGTTCTTGACTCTCCAGTAGAAACTTTGGGGCACTCTTTGAAGTACTTTGTGTTGGTTGGATGAATCTGAGATTGTGTGATGCATATCGTATAATCATGCCCACGAATACTCGAAGTGACAATGGAGTATCTAGGTGACATTAGGGTTTTGGTTGATTTGTGTCTTAAGGTGTTATTCTAGTATGAACTCTTTAATAGATCGATCCGAAAGAATAACGTTGAGGTGGTTTCGTACCCTACCATAATCTGTACGTTTGTTCTCTGCTATTAGTGGCTTTGGAGTGACTCTTTGTTGCATGTTGAGGGCTTGTTATATGATCTATCTATGTTATTATTGTTGGGAGAACTTGCACTAGTGAAAGTATGAACCCTAGGCCTTGTTTCCTATCATTGCAATACCGTTTACGCTCACTTTTATCATTAGTTACCTTGCTTTTTTTATATTTTCAGATTACAATTACCTTTATCTACCATCCATATTGCACTTGTATCACCATCTCTTCGTCGAACTAGTGCACCTATACAATTTACCATTGTATTGGGTGTGTTGGGGACACAAGAGACTCTTTGTTATTTGGTTGCAGGGTTGTTTGAGAGAGACCATCTTCATCCTACGCCTCCCATGGATTCATAAACCTTAGGTCATCCACTTGAGGGAAATTTGCTACTGTCCTACAAACCTGTGCACTTGCAGGCCCAACAACGTCTACAAGAAGAAGGTTGTGTAGTAGACATCAGTCATCATCCCCTGGGCAGTGATATATTGCACCAGGCGAGCGATTGCGGGGTCATCTCCTTGGATAGCAGGAGAAGGCTGCATTCGTGCTTCTGCCACAATGGGGAAAAAGCAGAACTCCCGCCTCGTTGCCACATGCGGGAACTTGGTTCGGAGGTGAAGCATAGCCTCCACAGCAGCGACCTGAATGGCTAAATCAGTGGTAGGCATGGCTCTCCCCTGAAAAACCAACGACTGTCCATCTACTGCGGGACCTAGGCTGATGTGCACTCTTGCATCAAATCCATGAAGGTGAGGGACGGGTGCCGATTGGAACACCAGGTAATCAGGGCTAGCCTTACAGCCAAAGGCTTTGGTTAGCATCTCGGAAAGGAGGGGTGGAAAGCCAGTGTGGTTAACGGCACAGGTGCGGGTGTGATACTTGGAAGCTTTGAAGCTGCTAGTAATGGCTGGGGAGCTACTAGCTAAGCTTCTCTGCAGGGACATGGCTTACTGAGGGGGCGAGCGATACGGCTAGCGGAAAGGGGATTTATAGGCAGCTACGCGGGACAGGCCCGCATTGTGTGGCCCCTTTCCCTTAATGGCGAAGGGTAAGCGGTGCGGCCGACCAAAAAGGATAGGGTTACTCCATGGATAACTAGGCGGGGACAGCGGGGTGAGGACGTGTCGTTCCCGACTGCGCCACCTGTTGATTCACAGTGGCCATGCTGGATGCCAGGGATGGGTCAAATCCCTTAGGGTCATTACAGGTTGATGGTAGCGATGATCTAATGGTAGGATAACCTATGCCAGCCAGCCTGCTCTGATACCAAGTCCTGTGGCACCCCGATCTGCATGGAGCAGGGGGCCTTCGCACGTCAGTCCAGGATAACACCTGACGCACGACAGGTCCATGATACATCATTCCAGGTACAAGAATATTCATCAACTACATGTGTATAAGATTACATCATTGATGAATACAATTATCTGGCATAGCCCTACGGCTATTTGAATGGCAGCGGAAGTCTATTAAGTGGCGGCGTAAGTCTTGGATTGGCAGCATATCACTCTGGCTGGGCTCCATAACTCACAAGACTAGCAAGATTACGGCCTAGCACGACGGAACAAGCGAACAATTTGGGCATGACCTACAAAACTGGCATGACACGCTAGGTCGGTACATTGAATGTACTTGCAAGACAACCAAATACATAGCATCCAAACATACATATGACAAAGCAAGAACCAAGCATATGCAACTATCTACTTCAACACAATTTCTAAGCATGGCATGATATAAACTAGAGGCATGGATCAAAATAAGCATGAACGACATCATGGCATCTACTAGAATGTCAATAACATGGCATATCAAACTTACTTCTATCATGGCAACAACAAATCATAGCATAGCATCTTGATCATAACATGGCATATCAAGACATGGCATAAGCTCAATCAAAACATGGCATGGCATCATGAAACTATGCTGAAAATAAACTATCAGTCATATCCAATGCTGACATAACATGTTAAATTTATGCAACCATCTCCTGTTCTACCATGGTTCTTTAAATGCAAATAACAACATACTACTCATGCAATGCAACCAAACTTGTGCACCGAGTCTTTTGGACTCTCTTACCAACGGGTTGCCTCGCAACCGAACGGTGAACATTCACGGATCACAAACGTAACCATACTCGGTTCAACGGGTTATCTTGTAACCAAACGATGATCACTCACGGATCACAAACAGAACCATACTCGGTTCAACGGTTACCTTGTAACCAAACGGTGATCACTCACGGATCACAAACGGAACCACACTTGGTTCAACACTCACCGAGACCTCGTCTCGTGATCATACCAAAACATCACCGTGATTACTCACGACTATCTCATAGTCCAAGTTATCACATTATTTATTACACATTATTCGTCAACTTAGTTATTTCAGGTTTATCCTCCATTTCTACCAAGACCTGATAGTGTGACCTACTACGAACTTGTGCCCATGACCGAGGACGCGGCTATCGATAGATTAAATACACTCTGCAGAGGTAGCGCACTGTACCCACACCATAGAACCCATGGCCTCGTACTCCCATTCAGGTGGACCAACGGTGTTCCGACAAAACCGTCCTACTTCCATGACACTCTCCCGGCCACTCTGACCAACACCCCCTTGGGGTTCAGTCCTAGGTGGCCCTGTGCCTACCAAAGACACCAACGACCACCGTTATGGCAAAAAAAAAACGGTCCCAGACGGGGACATGAGATCAAAACCAATCCTGAGCACACAAGGCTTATGTCCGCCTACCTGATCAGGGTAGAGCGCGCCCATAACCTTCCCTTGTTGGAGGCACCGGCGAGAGGCATGACAATAGACCCAGTTAGGGCCTGCCCATAACAGGCAAATGTGGCTGCACTAGAAAGAAAAGCTCGATTTGGTGGCACTATGACTCGATCCCATCGATGACGGAGGAGGTTTGTTATTAAATCATATTATTAACTTCTCCATCATCAATGATCATGCAAGAATGTTTAACATGAATGCAACAACTAGCATGCAACATATAGTTGCGGTAACAAAACGTCAATCTTTTCAAGTGAACGGTGATAGCATGGGAAACATGGTAATATCAAGTACTAGTAATTCCAAGAGTGCAACTGAATCATCATAACATCGATACTACTAGACAGAGGCATGATATTATCAGAAACAACATCTAGCTAGCATGTCAAATTATTTCATGAAAGCACAAGCATGTAAGGCAGATAACAAAAAACATATAGACGACTGAAATAACAGCAGACGGAACAGACAAGAAACTACTGCAACTAAACACACACACGAGGTGCAAGCAAAGTCAACATGCAAGTTCAGGGCTCATAATAAGAGGTTGGCTTGCTCGGGGGTCGACAAATACTCCTGGAAGAAGTGTGAAACAATCGCGAAAAGATTTACCGAAAACAGTTCTCTCTCGGAGGGGGCTGTTTACGGGCAAGGGCAAAATGGTCATTTTTAGAATGTTCAAACATCAAGAAAATGGTCCCATCTAAAAGGGCTCGACGAACAGAGAAATTGAGCATTGGAATCACCTCATTCGGAGTTACGGGGAAAAAGATACGAATGTTTAAAGCTCAGGGACTAGTCTGTAAAAATACTTCTACAAACAGGTCCCTGATAGTTTTAACAGAACGTGTCTTTTCTCAGAATACATTTTCCAGAGAGGAAAGAGTATTTCTGGCCGAAGAAGAGGAAAACACGCTTTCTGTGATTGAAAGCGCACTTTCAAGGAATACACTTTCGCGCGGGGAAAACGGCTCCGCGGCGGGGGCACCGCCACTTATCCTTGCTGGCACTGGGCCTGGCCCTTCTCCCGCTGACAGGTCGGGTCGTGCGAGGTGGGGCCCGCCTGGCCCTGGCTTCTTCTTTCTCCCGCGCGGGTGCGCGCCTGGCCGAGGGAGGCATCCGCCCCGGCGGCGCTAGCTGGCGACTCCGGCCACCGCTCGCAACGGCCGACCTACCCAGATGCTCAGGAGTGTGAGGCGCATCTCGGGGTGGTGTCAGCTGCCGTCGAGGAGCACTGTAGCGGGAGCAGCAGAACCTGCGGCGGAGGAGGGCTTGGGGCTCGGGTGGACATGGTGCTCCGGTGAGGGAGAGGAGGGACCGAGGCCAGAGGGAGGCTCGCCGGACCCTAGGGGATGCGCTGGTGGAGGTGGACGACGAGTGGCGCTCGGGGTTGTTGGAATCAAGAGGAACCCGAGGCGGCGGCCATGGCGATGGTGGGGATCGGAGAGGGGCTCCGAGGAGGAATGGGTGCTCGGGGAGGGGTTGTGGACTGCGTGGAAGTTCTAGGGCTGCTTAAATAGCCGCGGGGAGGGCTCGATGAGGAGGGCAGGAGGTGGCACGCGACAGGCAACGTGTCCGTGCGCCGGCGATGGGCGCAGCTGTAGGATCTTGAGAAGAGGTGTCTAGAGGGGGGATTAGACACTAAGTACCAAAGTTACAGGTTTTAACTTCTTTAGGTTTAAGTGGGGTTTAGGCACAAGTTTAACATTCACAATACATAACAAGCAAGCATGCAAAGAGTATATGAGCAGCGGAAAGTAAAGCATGCAACTTGCAAGAATGTAAAGGGAAGGGTTTGGAGGATTCAAACGCAATTGGAGACACGGATGTTTTTGTCGTGATTCCGATAGGTGGTGCTATCGTACATCCACGTTGATGGAGACTTTAACCCACGAAGGGTAACGGTTGCGTGAGTCCACGGAGGGCTCCACCAACGAAGGGTCCATGAAGAAGCAACCTTGTCTATCCCACCATGGCCGTCGCCCACGAAGGACTTGCCTCACTAGCGGTAGATCTTCACGAAGTAGGCGATCTCCTTGCCCTTACAAACTCCTTGGTTCAACTCCACAATCTTGTCGGAGGCTCCCAAGTGACACCTAGCCAATCTAGGAGACACCACTCTCAAGAAGAAACCCATGGTGTGTTGATGATGAACTCCTTGCTCTTGTGCTTCAAATGATAGTCTCCCCAACACTCAACTCTCTCTCATAGGATTTGTATCTGGTGGAAAGAAGATTTGAGTGGAAAGCAACTTGGGAAGGCTAGAGATCAAGATTCATATGGTAGGAATGGAATATCTTGGCCTCAACACATGAGTAGGTGGTTCTCTCTCGAAGCTGGTAAGTTGGAAGTGTAGGCTTGTTTACGATGGCTCTCTCAATGAATGAAGAGGAGGTGGAGGGGTATATATAGCCTCCACACAAAATCTAACCGTTACACACAATTTACCAAACTCGGTGGGACCGAATCAACAAACTCGGTCTGAACGATTTAGTAAACATAGTGAACGTTAGGGTTTTCGGTGGGACTGACATGCAACTCGGTAGGACCGATATGGTTATGGTTAGGGCATAACGTAATCTCGGTGAGACCGATTACACAAATTCGGTGAGACCGAATTTGGTAATTAGCTAACCAGAGAGTTGGTCAGGTAAACTCGGTGGGACCGATTCGCTCTTTTGGTGGGACCGAAAAGTTATGAAAGGGAAACAGAGAGTTTACATTGCAATCTCGGTAGTACCGATTGCACAAACTCGGTGAGACCGATTTTGGTAATGGACATACACAGAGAGATTACAATCCCATCTCGGTGAGACCGAGATCCCTATCGGTGAAACCGATTTTCCTAGGGTTTGTGGCAGTGGCTATGACAATTGAACTCGGTGGCGCCGGATATAAAGAATCGGTGGGGCCGAGTTTGACTTTAGGTTTAGGTCATATGTGTGGAACTGGGAAAGTAGTTGAGGGTTTTGGAGCATATCACTAAGCACATGAAGCAAGAGGCTCATTAAGCAACACCTCATCCCTCCTTGATAGTATTGGCTTTTCCTATAGACTCAATGTGATCTTGGATCACTAAAATGTAAAATGAAGAGTCTTGAGCTTGAAGCTTGAGCCAATCCTTTGTTCTTAGCATCTTGAAGGAGTTCCCACATCCTTTAGTCCATGCCACTCCATTGTTGAACTTAACTGAAATATACTAGATAAAAGTGTTAATCCAACAAGAGATATGTTGACATTAATTACCAAAACCACCTAGGGAGCACTTGTGCTTTCAATCTCCCCCTTTTTGGTAATTGATGGCAACATACATCAAAGCTTTAGATAAAGATATAAAGAGTAGCAAGTAAAGCTTCAGAAAGACATGTAACAAGCATAGGCTCCCCCTACATGTATGCAATCATGTAAATATGTAATATAGAAGTATGTGAGAGCATAACCATGATAGAGTAGGCAATGTGTTACATGTATCTTGGCCATATGCATCAGAGCAAAGAATATTAAAGAAAATACCTTCATGCTCATGAGTCCTTCTTGCAAACAGTATGTACATCAGCAAGAATTCCTCATACACATGAGTGTGATGCATATACTTACCTTGTAGTCTTGAGTTGGCTTAGTATGGAATGAACCTGCACAAACAAGGTTAGATAACACAGGTACATCTACTAGCCAGAGCAAACAGAAGAAATCACAAGAATACCAAGACTGGGATGACATGTAGAGAGTGAGTACTGAGTACCACATCGGATATGCAATGAATTTAAATGATTCCTTTCCCTTAGATGTCTTGCTCCCCCTGAATCTAGCATGGGATACTGGGAGAAGATAGGGAACTGAAAATCAGGGCTGAAAGATATAAAGAACAGAGCAAATGCAACTAAGCACATATGAACATGTCTTTCCCCCCAAAAAGACATGTGGCATCTCTCCTCTTGAACATCAAGCATCTGGGATCCTTGAGAAATACTTTCTACTTGAGTATTCTCTCCCCTTGGAGATCTCTTTCTCCCCCTGTGGAAGTAATACTCTCTCCCTTTTGGAAGTGATAAGCTTTGATGTGATCTCTCTCTCCCCCTTTGACATCAATTTCCAAGAAGGATTTTCTGGAGATTGTTGTGAATGGGTTTGGTCCTTGAGTCACAACACAAAGCACTGGATAAAATTGTGATGCTTGTAGAGGACAAGATTCATTGAGTGGAGCTGGATCAGAAAAAAAAACACAGAATAAGTGGCAAACTGTTTTTCCTGTTGTGAAATCGGTGGCACCGAGTGGTATGCTTCGGTTGTACCGAGAGGATTCGGTTGGACCGAAAACAACAAATGGTGAAACCGAGTTCATCACAGAGAAAACACTTGTCACCTCAGCTCACTAGACTAGTAAGATCTCACAAAGATTTGCAAGGAATTAACCGAATAATATGCAATGAATTGGATGCAGGAAATGCAGAGCAACAGAAAAGAAAAGAAAGAAATCTAGATGAAGTTTTTTTAAAGGAAACAAATATGCATGAGACAAATGCAAAAACTCGGAAAAGAACACGAGAGAACTTCATCTAGAGATGGTCGGTGACAGAGTCACCTATGTTAGAGTATATTGACTTAGCTCAAGTGAGATCACTTGATCATAGGTCATACTCATCGTTTAAGCTCAAAATGGGGTTACCATTTTTCTTTTAAGCATCTTGATGTATTCACATCTTGTCGAGTTTCTTTAGCTCATGACTCGGAGTAAAGCTTCTCTAAGATGGAATAACATACCTTGGTTGGTGGTGTTGACCATGTAGTTGAACTTGTGTGGGTTGCTCAAGGTTGATGTAGCTCATCAAGAGTTGGGAGCACCACTTGGAATTCGAGTCCATCTACCTACATGGGTTAGTTCTTGCAAGGAGTAGCACTTGTGTATCCAAAAATGATAATCATGAAGCTCAACATAGAGTTTGTCAAGGATATGTTTGAATGATTCCGTGCTTCCTTGTCTTCAACCACCATAGTGTAGAGACTTGGTGATGTAGAGATTGCTCAAGATGTGAGTAGATTACAATCTCATGGAAATTGTCTCAACCAAGTACCTACATGGGTTAGATAACATGCAAGATGCAAATATATCCAGGATATAATATTTCCATCATAAGAGGGATATCATGGATTAGTCATAAGCTCATGTCTTGCATGTATCCAATGGAGTTTCTACTCCAAGTTTGAAGCATCAATGATGTTCAATTCTCCTCTCAACCTGCAAAACACTTTCTCATCAAGGGGTTTAGTGAATATATCTGCTAATTGCTTTTCGGTGCGAACATGCTTAAGATTAATGTCACCCTTAGCAACATGATCTCGAATGAAATGATGACGAACTTCAATATGCTTAGTTCGAGAATGTTGTATGCGGGATTATGACCAATTTTGATAGCACTTTCATTGTCACAAAGCAATGGAACATGTTTCACATATATCCCATAATCTTTAAGAGTTTGGGTCATCCAAAGTAATTGAGCACAACATGAACCAGCTGACAATGTACTCCGCTTGATGGTAGATAAGGATACCGAGTTTTGTTTCTTGGAGGACCAAGACAAAAGAGATCTACCAAGAAATTGAAAAGAACCCGAAGTGGACTTTCTATCAACCTAGTCTACGGCATAGTACGAGTCGGAGTAGCCAACAAGATCGAAAGAGGCCCTCTTAGGATACCAAATGCCAAAATTTGGTGTATGAATTAAGTATCTCACTATCCTTTTTACGGCCTTAAGATGACATTCTTTAGGAGCAGCTTGATATCTTGCACACATGCACACACTTAGCATAATATCGGGACGTGAAGCACATAGGTATAACAACGAACCAATCATAGAGCGATAAACCTTTTGGTCAACTGGTTTACCATCTTTGGTCAAATCAAGATGTCCACTAGTAGGCATGGGTGTAGACATACCTTTGCACTCTTGCATATTGAACTTCTTGAATAAGTCCTTAGTGTACTTTGTTTGAGAAACAAATGTACCTTCCTTAGTTTTCTTGATTTGCAACCCAAGAAAGAATTTGAGTTCACTCATCATTGACATCTCAAACTTCTCCGACATTAGCTTCCCAAACTTTTCACTAAAATGAGGGTTAGTTGAACCAAATATAATATCATCAACATAAATTTGGCATACGAATAGTTCTCCATTAACCCTTTTAGTAAAAAGTGTGGCATCAATTTTCCCAATTTCAAAGCCTTTTTCAATAAGGAACTTGGTAAAGCATTTATACCAAGCTCTAGGAGCTTGTTTAAGACCATAAAGGGCTTTGTGAAGTTTGTAAACATGATTTGGTTTCTTAGGATTGACAAAGCCGGGAGGTTGTTTAACACAAACGTCCTGCTCTATTTCACCATTTAGAAAAGCACTTTTAATGTCCATTTGGTACAAGGTGATATCATGGTGATTAGCATAGGCAAGTAAGATGCGAATGGACTCAAGTCTAGCAACCGGAGCATAAGTCTCACCATAGTCCATACCTTCGACTTGTGTGTATCCTTGGGCGACGAGAAGTGCTTTGTTGCGAACCACTTGTCCATCTACATCTTGCTTGTTGCGAAACACCCATTTGGTACCGATGATGTTGTGGTTGTTGTCGGGCTTCTCAACCAATGTCCAAACTTGGTTTCTCTCAAAGTTGTGTAGCTCTTCATGCATAGCATTTATCCAATCCGGATCTTCCAATGCTTCTTCGACCTTCATAGGTTCAATGCTAGAGATGAAATAATAGTTTTCACAAAAGTTAGCTAAACGAGTTTTAGAGTGAGTGATTCTCCCGATTTGAATATCATTGTAGATTTTCTCCACGGGATGGTCTTTAGCAATTCTTGCTCGAACTCGTGAAAGATTTTGCTTGGGTTTTGGTTGAACATCTTCTTCATCTTGTTCTTCTTCTTGGCCTTCTTCATTGTTAGCGTTGTCGTTCTCTTGTTGTGGTGGACAAGGAGGTTGTTGACGTTCGTGATGTTCTTCCTCGTTTTCTTCATCTTGGTGTGTTCCACTTGTGGATGCTTCCGTATCAACTCTTGGTTCACCTTGTCGTGAAGTAGAAGCTTCCACTTGGACGGACGAGGTACTCTCCTTCACCTCCATTGGACGGACCTTGCCAATAGACAAGTCTTGGATTGCCTCCGAAGGGTCTTTGTCTCCTACATCAATTGGCAATTGCTCTACTTGCGAGCCGTTAGATTCATCAAACTTCACATCTACCGTCTCTTCAACCTTTCGGGTGAAATTGTTGTAGACACGGTAAGTGTGAGAGTTTGAGCCATAACCTAGTAGGAAACCTTCATGAGACTTAGGAGAAAAATTTTGAATGACGATGCTTATCAAGAATGTAGCACTTTGAGCCGAATACTCGAAAGTATCCAACTTGGGGTTTGTTACCGGTGAGGAGCTCGTATACTGTCTTGCCAAGTAGCTTGTGAAGATACAAGCGATTTGTTGCATGACAAGCTGTCTCAACCACTTCTGCCCAAAAGTGCTTCGGCGTCTTGTACTCATCAAGCATCGTTCTCGCCATTTCGATGAGCGTCCGGTTCTTCCTCTCAACAACTCCATTTTGTTGAGGTGTGTACGTAGCCGAGAACTCGTGTGAAATCCCTTGTTCGTCAAGAAAGGTGTCCACATTTGCGTTCTTGAACTCCATTCCATTGTCGCTGCGAACCTTCTTGATCTTCACTTCAAACTGATTTTGGGCCTTCCTAGCGAAGTTTTTGAAGATGTTTTGGACCTGCGATTTATCATCGAGAAAGAACACCCACGTAAATCTTGAAAAATCATCAACTATAACTAGACCAAAAGAATTTCCACCGAGGCTTTTGTAAGCGTTGGGACCAAAGAGATCCATATGAAGTAGTTCGAGTGGCCTTCTTATGGTCATGATGTTCTCCACGGGATGCCTTCCTCCAACCTGTTTACCTGCCTGACAAGCACTGCACAGTCTATCCTTATCAAATATGACATCGTTAACTCCAAGGATATGATTTCCTTTAATAAGCTTGTCAAGGTTTCTCATGCCAACGTGACCTAGTCGTCTATGCCACAACCAACCTTTTGAAGATTTAGCAATGAAGCAAGTTTTAGGTTGTGCCTTTTTAGAGAAATCAACAATGTAAAGATCACCTCTATTGCCGGTAAAGACCATTTTATGATTGTCTCGACGAAACACTTGGCAATCTACTTCAGTAAATAGGACATTGAAACCGAAATCAGCAAGTCTAGAATCTTTGAAAGTAAGTTGTAGCCAAGAGATTCAACGAGCATGACATTCTGAATGGAGCTATAATGTGGAGATGGCCACCTTACCGAGGCCAACCACCTTACCCTTTGAGTTTTCACCGAAAGTGACATACTTTGAAGGACTATCATTTTCAGCAAGCTCATGAAACATGTCTTTATCTCCGGTCATGTGATCGGTACATCCACTGTCAAGAACCCATTTCTTTCCTCCTGACACATATCCCCAAAGATTTTCCATAAGACCGAAATGTCTCATTGCATCATCAAGATCGAAGTCACTACCATCATCCTCATCATAGTATCCATGTTCAACATCGTCATGTGGTGGATCAAGTCCTAGAGAGGGTAATTCGTTAGAGTGAGTTTGACAATGATCTTGCTTATGAATTCTTATAGCTTGAAATAATATCACCAATAATTCCAACATCTCCTTTGGCACGCATAAGGTCGGTAAGTTCAAATAGACGATCACCAAACATAGGATCACTAGTATTTATCTTACTCAAGGCAATAGACTTATGGAGAATCTCATCTAGATTTTCCAAGGAATAATTTGGAAAGCGTTAAGTCAAGGAATTTCCATATAGTGTAGGCACACTCAAGAGTAGGCAAGTTTCTAATTAAGTTTCTAGGCAAGCCTCTAGTGATAAGATTAACAGTTCTAAGGTTCCTAATCATGTCAATAGATTCATCAAGGGTAGGATGCATAGGATCAACATGAGGTGCACAAGGGCTAGCAATGTACTTGTTCAAGTGATATTGATTGAAAATTACAAGCATCTCATTTTCCCACTCATGAAAATACTCTCCATCAAGAATAGGCACTCTATGTCCAAGACTCCCCAAAGTAGACTCATCCATCTTCCTCCAATGGTGATTAAACCAAGGCAATGGAGACCAAAGCTCGATACCACTTGTAGGATCTTGAGAAGAGGTGTCTAGAGGGGGGATTAGACACTAAGTACCAAAGTTGCAGTTTTTAACTTCTTTAGGTTTAAGTGGGGTTTAGGCACAAGTTTAACATTCACAATACATAACAAGCAAGCATGCAAAGAGTACATGAGCAGCGGAAAGTAAAGCATGCAACTTGCAAGAATGTAAAGGGAAGGGTTTGGAGGATTCAAACGCAATTGGAGACCCGGATGTTTTTGTCGTGGTTCCAATAGGTGGTGCTATCGTACATCCATGTTGATGGAGACTTCAACCCACGAAGGGTAGCAGTTCTTGCGAGTCCACGGAGGGCTCCACCCACGAAGGGTCCACAAAGAAGCAACCTTGTCTATCCCACCATGGCCGTCGCCCACGAAGGACTTGCCTCACTAGCGGTAGATCTTCACGAAGTAGGCGATCTCCTTGCCCTTACAAACTCCTTGGTTCAACTCCATAATCTTGTCGGAGGCTCCCAAGTGACACCTAGCCAATCTAGGAGACACCACTCTCCAAGAAGTAACAAATGGTGTGTTGATGATGAACTCCTTGCTCTTGTGCTTCAAATGATAGTCTCCTCAACACTCAACTCTCTCTCATAGGATTTCGATCTGGTGGAAAGAAGATTTGAGTGGAAAGCAACTTGGGAAGGCTAGAGATCAAGATTCATATGGTAGGAATGGAATATCTTGGCCTCAACACATGAGTAGGTGGTTCTCTCTCAGAACTAGTAAGTTGGAAGTGTAGGCTTGTTCTGATGGCTCTCTCAACGAATGAAGAGGAGGTGGAGGGGTATATATAGCCTCCACACAAAATCTAACCGTTACACACAATTTACCAAACTCGATGGGACCGAATCAACAAACTCGGTCTGACCGATTTAGTAAACCTAGTGACCGTTAGGGTTTTCGGTGGATCGACATGCAACTCGGTAGGACCGATATGGTTAGGGTTAGGGCATAACGTAATCTCGGTGAGACCGATTACACAAATTCGGTGAGACCGAATTTGGTAATTAGCTAACCAGAGAGTTGGTCAGGTAAACTCGGTGGGACCGATTCGCTCTTTCGGTGGGACCGAAAAGTTACGAAAGGGAAACAGAGAGTTTACATTGCAATCTCGGTAGTACCGATTGCACAAACTCGATGAGACCGATTTTGGTAATGGACATACACAGAGAGATTACAATCCCATCTCGGTGAGACCGAGATCCCTATGGGTGAAACCGATTTGCCTAGGGTTTGTGGCAGTGGCTATGACAATTGAACTCGGTGGCGCCGGATAGAAATAATTGGTGGGGCCGAGTTTGACTTTAGGTTTAGGTCATATGTGTGGAAGTGGGAAAGTAGTTGAGGGTTTTGGAGCATATCACTAAGCACATGAAGCAAGAGGCTCATTAAGCAACACCTCATCCCTCCTTGATAGTATTGGCTTTTCCTATAGACTCAATGTGATCTTGGATCACTAAAATGTAAAATGAAGAGTCTTGAGCTTGAAGCTTGAGCCAATCCTTTGTTCTTAGCATCTTGAAGGAGTTCCCACATCCTTTAGTCCATGCCACTCCATTGTTGAACTTATATGAAATATACTAGATAAAAGTGTTAGTCCAACAAGAGATATGTTGACATTAATTACCAAAACCACCTAGGGAGCACTTGTGCTTTCAGGAGCGTCGGCAGGCACAGCCAAAGCTCACTAGGAGACACGGGAAGCTGATGAGGGGGAAGCGGGCGAGCGCCAGAGGGTCACGGAGACGAGTAGCGCTCGGAGACGAGAGGAGGAAGAGGACATGGGCGAGGAAGAAGACGATGGCCACAGGGCTCACTGTTCGGTCGTTGGAACGACACGCCGGAGAAGAAAACGGAGGGGGAGAGGGGTCCAGGGGAACTGCGAGGACGATGCCGAGCTACTGGACATGCGGGGACGAGCCAGAACCGGCCGGAGCGGCTCTGCCGTCGCCAATAGTGGCTAGACCACCGATTTGGCTGGCAATGCCCGTGGTCACCACCAACAACACATGCCCTTCCAAAGTAGATTATTACCATGGTAAATAAACGGGCAGAGACAAAGGGAGTTGAGTAAACTAAGCCTCACAAGTTTGTTGTTGCAAACTTGGCAACATTCTAGAGATAAAACCAGAGAGGTTAAAAGGTAAAATTGATGTCTCGCAGGCTCAGGGTAGCAAGGACTACGGTCATGGGGGTTACGAGATCATGAGGACAAGTATTTAGCATAGTTGCTTTGCAACTGCCAAAATATGTCCAGAAACTAAATGAGGAAGGAGCACTCACTAGGAGTGTGGGCTTGAGCTATAACTTGGGAAATCCTGATGATTTGATCATATGTAGATGTTGCAAATAGATCATACCAAATGGACTTGCCAAATTGGTACTTGCTTCACAAGCATCACGTCTGATCAGGAACTTGGGGAAAATCTAGGAAACTATTGGCTAAATGAAATGAGCCAAACTCTTGGGTAGGTGGATCATATGGATAGGAGAAGGCTTGGAAATATTTTCAGCCATAATGGAGCAAGATAAAATATACTTGCTTCACAAACTGAAAATTTGGGCAGAAAACAAGAATTGCTCCTGTGCTCACATAGGTCAATGAATTGAGCTGAATTTGGGTGGAGGCTAATTATGAGGAATACTTGAGAGGATTGCCAAGTTTCATCCCATTTGGAAACTCCATGAAGGTACTTCCTTCACAAAGTTGCATTCTGGTCAGAAACTTTAAAAAATTGCACATGGTGCTAGGATGGATGGATTGAGCTCATCTTTGGTATCCATGTGAGATTTATCAAGGTTAATCACCCTGACAAATTTCAGCTCAATTGAAATTAGGAATAAAGCACTTCCTTTGCAAAATTTCAGAGAAGGCAGAAACTTGCATTGGATCATGTGCCCAATTTTTTATTTGTGGAACATGAGATGAAGATGCAACCTGTGATTATATAGAAAGGAAAAGCTCCACAATTTATGTGGGAATTTTCTCTACTATAAATAGTAGTTCCTTTAGAAAATGGCAGAAATGCAATATTGGTATTAAATAGGAAAAGGCAATTTTCCTTATTTACTTATGGCCAATATCTTTGCCAGAGCTTGGATTAGACATAAATATCAACTTCACCAATTCACATGAATTTAGGAGATGACTAGATATGCCTTTGGATTTTATTCCTCAGAAAGGCAAGAAAATGAATAAATCACAATTCAAAAATATTGCATGGGACTTGGCAATATTTTTGCATATCCAAGGTTTAGAAGGATAGAAGGGTCTCTAGGAACAAATGGGATGATCAACAGATCAAGAAAAATGATGACTCCTTTGTAATTCACAAAGGCCACATTCAAATTCCAAAAATCTGGAATTAGGGTTTGAGAGGGTTTGAGATGATGCAAATAAGGCCTTGCCCACTGAAAAAGACATGAGCAAGTTTTGAATGATTGGAAATCACAAGAATCCTCAGAGTCATCCATCAAACTCAAGAAAAAGATTTTGAAAATGAGTGCCAGAAAGGAATAACAGCACAAAAAGTGATAAGCCAATTTTGGGGCTGTTACGGCGCCACGCCGCCGCTTTGTACGCGCGGGCGGCCTCGTGGGCGGTGTCGAATGTGCCAAGGCCGAGGCGCATCTTAGCGGACCGGATCTTGGCGGAAAGGGCGCGGGAGGGGCGCGCGCGGACGTCACAGTAGCCCGAACTTTCCCGGTGGCGCGGCAGTATGGTGGCATGGCGGCGGCGAGGCGGGAAAAGAGGCGAGAAAGAGCGGCGGAGAGAGCGGCAGAGAGCGCGTGGCAAGGCACAGAGTGGTGGGAGGGCGCGTGGAGGCGCTGGATTTAAAGCGCGCCGGACGCTGCACGCCAAAACTAGTGCGCCTGGTCGCCTTTTCACACGCACGCAATCTTTTCCCACGCGCCTAAATCTCCCGCGCCGGCTGGAGCGCGCGAAACTGCTCCGCGCGCGCTAAAACCCATGTTTACCGCGCGCACGTTTTTAACGGCCACTGTTGGAGATGCTCTAAGCACCGTGGTATCGAAGTGGCGCGCACAAGCAGCACCTAGTGGGCTGGTCCATGACCAAGTTTTTACAGGGATTCAAACAATCCCTTGGACGCCCGTTAGCGTCAGAATGATGGCCTTTCGCCGATAAAAGTAGTTTGCGGGCTATCTTCCTCTTGGCCCGCTAGCTTCGTTTCCCTCGAAGGTTTGATTTGAACGTTTAAGTGGGATGTCCTATGCGCCACATTTTGCGGCAAACAGTCGCAGCTTCGCATAGTCGGGTCGCTGCCTGGGCTGACCCATGAAATCATACAGTAGCCGCCCCCACCAGGGATCGAACAAAAGATCTCAACCAACAGAACACAAAATACTACCGGCTGAGCTACTACGTGTTATTAAACATAAAGCAACGTAAACCTTTAAGAAGCAACATACGCCTAGTTCCGACATATTTTAAGAATTCCGAACGCTTTTTTTGAAAAAAAAACCTGAGTGTTTTATGAAACACAAGCACTTCTCAACTTTGTAAAAAGAGTTTTTGACAAACAAAAACATTTTCGAAAACATGAACTTTCCTGAATTTCTGTTTCTTTTGGAAATTGGAACATCCCTGAAATTCCAAACCATATCATAATTTGTGAACAATTTTAGAAAAATGAACATTTATTGAATTGGTGAACAAATTTGGAAAACAGGAACATTTTCTAAAATTCCCAGTTTTTTTTGAATATGCGAACAAAATTGAAAATGTGAAATTACTCTGAATTTTTAAACAAATTTTGAAGACGGGAGAATTTTTTGAATTTTGTGAACAATTCCTCAAAAAATGAGCATTTATTGAAATGGTTATTTTTTTTGGAAAACAGGAACATTTTCTAAAATTCGCAGTTTTTTTATATGTGAACAAAATTGAAAATTGTGAATATTTTCTGAATTTGTGAACAAATTTTGAAAACAGGAACATTTTTTGAATTTTGTGAACATTTATTGAATTTGTGAACAATTTTGGAAACAAAAACGTTTCCTATAATCCCCAGATTGTTTTTAAATATGTGAACAAAATTGAAAAAAATGTGAAAGTTTTCCGAACTTGAGAACAAATTTTGAAAAAGGGAACATTTTTGAAATTTTGTGAACAATTTTTGAAAATGGGAACATTTTTATAAACTCCTGATCAATTTCTAATTCGTGAACAAAATTTGAAAACAATATGGTAAAAACTCCATCTTTTTATCCTTAATGGCAACAATACAAAGCTACCCCTACTATCACTGGGTGAGGACACCGCAAGATTGAACCCATCAAAAAGCACATCTCCCATTGTAAGAAAGATCAATCTAGTTGGCCAGACCAAATCAATAGGTCGGAGAGAAATACAAAGCTATCTTAATCGTGCATAAAAGAGTTCAGAGAAGACCCAAATAATATTCATAGATCATAAACTCACAAACCATCGGATCTCAACAAACACACAAAACAACATTGAATAGATCCTCAAGAACATCGAGGAGAACATTGTATTGAAGATCAAAGAGAGAGAAGAAGCTATATAGCTACTAGCTATGGACCCGTAGGTCTGTGGTAAACTACTCACACATCATCGGGAGGGTAGCAAGGTTGGTGTAGAGGCCCTCCGTGATCGAATTCCCCTCCTGTAGAGTGCCAGAAAAGGCCCAAGATGGGATCTCATGAGAACAAAAGCTTGCGGCGGTGGAAAAGTATTTTTGGTGTGCCCTTTTGTGTATGGGAATATTTCGGTATTTATAGAGCTGGAATTAGGTTAGGGGAGTCCCGAGGGGCCCACAAGCCTGGGGCCGCCCCCTAGGGCGCACCTCTAGGGCTTGTGGCCCTCTCGTGGCTCCTCTGGCCTCCTCCCGAAGCTTCGTGGTTGCCTTCTGGTCCAAGAAAAATCCTCAAAAAGTTTCGTTCCATTTGGACTCCGTTTGGTATTGATTTTCTGTAAAAGACAAAAACAAGGAAAAACAACAACTGGCGTTGGGCACTAGGTTAATAGGTTAGTCCCCAAAATGATAGAAAATAGCATATTAATGCATATAAAACATCCAAGGTGGATAATATTGAAAGTGCAATCTTGCTCTTAAAGAATATTTTTGATATTGATGACAAATCTACATATAGGGGATTAACCGTGTTTGCTAAGCATATACACAGGTCGTCAGTCCTCTTGTTTTTACAATGTGCATCATGATCACATCATATGAGATATTACTCAAGCAAATTATCAATTAGGAAAGGAGCAAACAAAGACGAAGCATTGTGGTCTTTTATATTTCTTGAGTAGTAGGAATCCCGCACCATTAAGAGGGGATCCGAGGTGTAGGTTCAAGGCTTGCTCACATTTTGTCTCACAAGTAATTTTTCACAAAGGACCAAAATCCCTAGCAAAACCCCTTAGCCAAAACCTACTACTCCTCTTCATTTTCTCCCACTACTCCTAGCGGGATCATACGGACGGTGCCCCAGATCATCCGAGCTAAACCCGGATCATCCGGACCCTGCTCCGGATCATCCGGGTAATGTGCTCCTTCATCACAGGACTTTGGTGGTGAAGCCGGATCGTCCGGACGTTCATCCGTATCATCCGGGATGTGCCCGGATCATCCGGATCCTGTCCCAGGATCATCCGGTAAACCTTGCCCCTATTTTTACAGGACCTTGATGGTTGTAGCCGGATCATCCGGCCAGGCATCCGGATCATCCAGGATTTGTCCGGATCGTCCGGGGTGGCCTCCGGTCTGTCCGGGCTGCTCGCAGCTCTTCTGCTACCATTTGCATCTGGGCCTTCAGCCAGATTATCCGGACAATGTCCAGATCATCCGGATGGTATCCCAGATCATCCGGGCAGGTCAACTTCTGTCCAAACGGCTTAATTCTGTATGTGGTATAAATAGTCCCTTACCTCTTCGAGATAAGCTTTAACACTTCACACAAATACGCCTCAAGAACACCAGTGCTCCCTCTCTCTTGCTCACACACTAAATCCTAGATCCCGGCTTGATTTGTGAGAGTTTCGAAGAGTTGCTCCAATCAAAAGAAAGATCTTCTCCCTCTCCTTCTTGTGACCAAAGAAAATCATGAATTGAGCAAGTATTGAGCTTTTCCCCTTGGATCTTGTTACTCTTGGAGGTTGGAAACTCCTAGGCGATAGGAGTCATTTTTTTAGAACGAAGGCTCACGAAGAGCCCGGCTTTGAATTAACAAAGCCATCAACCGGCCAGGAATTACAACAGACAACCCAACTTACAACGGTCAGAACGATACAACGGGGAACACTAGAAAGCCTACTCACTACAACCTCCACAAGCCGCAAATGAATTGCAGCTAGCAAAGGCCGAGCTCTCCACACTAGGATCATATGTAGCAGAAACGGAGCAGCACAACAGGACATAGCCGACCTTCGAGGATGGACCGTGCTCCAGGAACACCTACAGAAGAAAGGAACCAACATCTTCCCTCTCAATCACCAAAGAGGGACCCTTCCCCCTCACCATGGCTCGTAGGCACTGCACCGTCGGGATTTCGAGATGCTCACCCTAGAGCTGGAAGATTGTCACCCTCGCATCGCAAGGTGGACATAGGATGACCACATCGATTTGGGATAATATCTCATCGGCTGCTCCGCCACAGTCCATGCCCAACTAGTTGGAGACAAGCTTCAATGAATCGGACGACGCAGAGGGGGTAGCTCAATCCCTCACCTGCATAACCTCCCGACCGAGCCCCGCACCCTTGACGACGCCTCCAGCAAGGTCACGACACGCAAGGCGCCGCCACCGCCAAATCCGCCGAGGATAAAGGTATTCACCCGGGCAGGGGGGTCGGGGTGGAGAGCAGGGGACCTCGACTGCGCCCCCATGGAGGAAAGCAGCGCCCTTGGGCGTTCCCACCATCGGGCCAGCCGGACCGGCCAAGGTTTCCCCCAGTTCCCAAGCTGACCACCAACACGCACCAACGCCGGAGCCAGAAAACGCTAGCCCACACCAGAGGTGAGAGCGAGGCAGCAGGGAATAGGGCTTTCACACCTCCAGATCTAACAAAGAAAGGTTCTCGCCACTGACGGATTCCACCAGCCACCCGCCGCCGCCCGCGCGGTCGGGCACGCTGGCCAGCACCCCCTGCGAACGCCGCCCACCACCCGACGACGTCGCCTCTTGTGGCACCCCGGCTCAGAGAAACCGGAACGCCCCGTATTCTAGCCCAGAGATCGAGGAGAAGTCTTCGGCACTGCTTAGCATAGAACAAATCAGCTCTTTATTGCAATCTATATGGGTACAAGGGGGTTACATCGGCATGGCGAAACTACGCATGCCACGATTGCTCCATGCAAGCAGCAGAACAACTCGACGCAGCAGAATGACTACTGGCAGCGGAACAATGACGACGGTGATGAACTCCACTCCGCAGGGACTCTGGCTGGAACGCTTATCCTAGCTCGCAAATAAGGAATCCACGACAAACAAGCAATCAAATCTGGCATGACCTGCAAACTGGCATGACACACCAGGTTAGTACATTGAATGTACTTGCAACCTCACAGCAACCAAAGCAATCAAGACAAACAATAGCATGACAATTAAAGGTTAACAAGGATTAACATAATATCATCAGAACAACATGGCATGAATAACATGATACAGCTAGCACAATATAAGCATGGCATGAACATATAAACACGATGAAACTAGTATGCAACATGATGAAACTAACATGCACCAACTTACTCTGCTTGGGTTACATCGTAACCATCACCTGCACAAACTTACCATCACGGACATCACACGATTATCTCAGGATCCAATCAAGCTTGGTATTAACAATACCATAGTAATCATTTATGACCACAAGGAGCTTCACTTTTACCCTTGACTCTCGCATAACACCACAAATATCCAACAAGTTGGTATTCATGATACCACAGTGATCCTCTCACGATCACATAAATATCAACCAACTTCTTTCATCATCGAACTGGGGTTTTTATTAAGCAAATTATTATTATTATTACTATTGACCCATAGCGTGACCAACTATGAACTGGGCCCATATCCGCGGGCGCGGCTATCGATAGATTAAACACACACTCTGCAGAGGTTAGCACACTGTACCCACACAACAGAACCCATGGTCTCGCACTCCCATACGTGCGAACACGGCGTTCCGACAAAACCGATCTACTGCCATGACACTCCCCGGCCACTCAGACAAACTCCCCTTTGGGCTAAGTCCTGGGTGTCCCCGTGCCTACCAAAGGCACCAACGGCTACCGTCATGGCAAAACGGTCCCAAACGGGGACATGAGCTCAAAACCAAACACGGGCACACAAGGCTTATGCCGTCCTACCCGGCCAAGGTAGCGCCCGTGCATAACCTTCCCTCACGGGAGGCGCCGGTGAGCGGCATGACAACAGACCAAGTTAGGGCCTTCCCATAAGGCAAACATGGTTGCACTGGTCAGATCGATATGGTGGCACCATGACTCAGCCAACAGTTGTTCAAGTTCAATTTAATCCGGTTAAACTTGAATGCAATATGCTGAGCCATGATAAAATAACATGATGCGACTACAATGCATGAACATGATATCAAACGTACGCATGGTGGTGCATCATAATCCACGAGCATAGCAACAACATTTAACCATTTATCCAGATGAGCATGGCATACTAACGAGCATAATATCACAACTAGCACACTACTCATAGCATGACATGACAGTAGCATCAAAATAACTACCATGCAATAACATGACAATAAAACTACCATGCAAGTATTTAATCAACTAGATGCAAAGAAACATGCATAACGATGGTACTCAGAACAGACTAGTCATGCACCGAAGACCATCACCAACATGTACTACTACCAAACATGGTCCATAAGGAAGTAATACTAGCATGAAGAGCATAATAACAGAGCGCAAGAAAACATAGCATGACGGTAAACACCGATCCATAAGCATAACCGAAATACCGACAACAGTAGCAAAACAAATAGACGGTTATTAAAGATTCAAGTTGGAAACCAATGCTTTTGCATGGCTATCATGCAAATGGTGGTTGTGGCTTGCCTGGTGATGAATAAGGCTCCGGGGAGAAGTGCGGAACGACCGCGAAAAGAATCACCGGAAAGGGTTCGCTCTCGGAGGGGGCTGATTAGAGCAACGGCAAAATGGTCATTTTCAGAATGTTGAAACATAGTGAAAATGAGGGTAACAAAACGGGCTCGACGAGACGAAGACGTGGGCACTGGATTCACCTCGATCGGAGTTACAGATAAAAAGTTAGGAGGAGTTTTCTGCCAGGGACCTATCTACAAGAAAAATATTTTCAAACAGGGCCTGGACAGAAAAACTGAAAGCGTATTATGGTGGATTACGCTTCCACTTAACTGACGTGTCAAGGCGGGGCCGGGGCTGGTCAACGGCTGAGGGACCGACAGGTGGGCCCCGCAGCGCCTCTCCATCCCGCGCCCGTGGGTGGCCGCGCTGGCCTCGGGGACTGCCAGAGTCGGCCGCGACAGCTGAGACAGAGGGCGGCGGCTCCATGGCAAGGGAGGGGCTCCGGTGGCTGGGAAGGAGTGCTGGGGTTCTAGGGAGGCTAGAGGAGGTCGGGGGAGCTCTCTGGTGGAGAAGAGAAGGAGGGAGGGGCTCGGCATAGAGGCAATTTAGGCCGAAGGGGGCGGCGGCCATGGCTGCGATGGGGGTCGAGGAGAGCTGCTCGAGCACGGGCTAGTGGTGGGGAGGGCCTAGAGGAGTGCGGGAGGGTTGCTGGTGTGCTATAATGGCTCGGGGGAGGGCTTAAATAGCCGTGCGAGGTCATGGCCGAGCTGGCATCGCTGCGGATGCATGGACGGCGCCGCGGACGCGTATGCTCGCGCATGAGCTCGTGGAAGATGACGGGGAGGGAACGGACGAGCGCCAAGGGTCACGGAGACAAGCGGAGTGCTAGGGGACAAGGGAGGAAGAAGACACCGAGGAGAAAATCAAAGTGCAACTATCCCTAGGTGGTTTTGGTAATTCATAACAACATATAGCTCATTGAGCTAATGCTATTCCAAGAGTATTGTTTCAGGAAAGCTCAATGAATGGCATGGCATGGATGATGAAAGTGGATCCCTACTAAGGAAAAAGGATTGGATCAAGCTCAAAAGCTCAAGACTCTTCATTTTACATTTTAGTGATCCAAGATCACATTGAGTCTATAGGAAAAGCCAATACTATCAAGAAGGGATGAGGTGTTGCTTAATGAGCCTCTTGCTTCATGTGCTTAGTGATATGCTCCAAAACCCACAACTACTTTCCCACATCCACAAATGACCTAAACCTAAAGCCAAAATCGGTCACACCGATTCTTTCTATCCGGCGCCACCGATTACAAAAGTCATAGCCACTGCCACAAACCCTAAGCAAATCAGTCTTACCGATAGGGATCTCGGTCTCACAGAGATGGGGTTGCAATCTCTCTCCCCTTCGTAACGTTTCGGTCTAACCGAAGTGAGTGATCGGTCCCACCGAGATTGCAATGTAAACTCTCTGTTTCCTTTTTGTAACATTTCGGTCTCCCGAAAAGAGCAAATCGGTCCCACCGAGTTTACCTGACCAACTCTCTGGAAAGCTTATTACCAAATCGGTCTCACCGAAGTTTGTGTATGTCGGTCTCACCGAGATTACGTTATGCCCTAACCCTAACCGAATCTGCCTTACCGAGATGCATGTCAGTCCCATCGAAAATCACTAACGGTCACTAGGTTTACTAAATCGGTCCGACCGAGTTTAACGATTCGGTCCCACCGAGTTTGGTAAATTGTGTGTAACGGTTAGATTTTGTGTGGAGGCTATATATACCCCTCCACCTCCTCTTCATTCGTGGAGAGAGCCATCAGAATGAACCTACACTTCCAACTTACCATTTCTGAGAGAGAACCACCTACTCATGTGTTGAAGCTAAGATATTCCATTCCTACCATATGAATCTTGATCTCTAGCCTTCCCCATGTTGCTTTCCACTCAAACCCTCTTTCCACCAGATCCAAATCCTATGACAGAGAGTTGAGTGTTGGGGAGACTATCATTTGAAGTAGAAGAGCAAGGAGTTCATCATCAACACACCATTCGTTACTTCTTGGAGAGTGGTGTCTCCTAGATTGGCTAGGTGTCACTTGGGAGCCTCCGACAAGATTGTGCAGTTGAACCAAGGAGTTTGTAAGGGCAAGGAGATCGCCTACTTCGTGAAGATCTACCACTAGTGAGGCAAGTCCTTCGTGGGCGGCGGCCATGGTGGGATAGACAAGGTTGCTTCTTCATGGACCCTTCGTGGGTGGAGCCCTCCGTGGACTCATGCAGCCGTTACCCTTCGTGTGTTGAAGTCTCCATCAACGTGGATGTACGATAGCACCACCTATCGTAACCACGCCAAAAACATCCGTGTCTCCAATTGCGTTTGTATCCTCCAAACCATTCACTTTACTTTCTTGCAAGTTGCATGCTTTAATTTCCGCTGCCTATACACTCTTTGCTTGCTTGCTTGAATTGTGTGATGATTGCTTGACTTGTCCTAAAATAGCTAAAATCTGCCAATCTCTAAAATTGGGAAAAGGTTAAGTTTTTATTGGTCAAGTAGTGTAATCACCCCCCTCTAGACATACTTCAAGGTCCTACAAGTGGTATCAGAGCATTGGTCTCCATTTGCTTTGATTTTCATAGCTTTTGGTGGTCATAGCCTTGGTTTCACAACCTAGGAGAGTATGACGTCAAGCGAGGGAAATTATCACCGTAGAGGTCCTTACTTTGATGGTACTAATTTTGCTAGTTGGAAGCGTAAGATGAAAATGCATATTTTTGGACATAACCCCGCCGTTTGGGCAATTATTTGTATTGGCTTGCAAGGTGAATTCTTCGATGGGAGAGAACCGAACCGTGAAGCTAATGCGGAAGAATTGAAGATGCTACAATACAACGCTCAAGCATGTGACATCATCTTCAACGGATTGTGCCCCGAAGAATTCAACAAAATCAGTCGTCTTGAGAATGCAAAGGAAATTTGGGATACTTTGATTGATATGCATGAAGGTACCGAGTCCGTCAAGGAATCCAAGTTGGATGTGCTCCAAAGTCAGCTTGACAAGTTCAAAATGAAGGATGGTGAAGGTGTCATTTGAAATGTACTCTAGGCTTGCTCTTATCACAAATGAGATTGCCCGGCTTAGGGAGTGAAGAGATGACCGACAAATTCATCATCAAGAAAATCCTAAGAGCATTGGATGGAAAGTATGATACCGTGTGCACATTGATCCAAATGATGCCAAACTACAAAGATCTCAAGCCAACGGAAGTCATTGGAAGGATTGTTGCTCATGAGATGTCACTCAAGGATAAGGAGGAACTTCACAACAAGTCAAGTGGTGCTTACAAAGCCTCAAGTGAAGCCCCCACATCATCAAGTGAGAAACCAACCTTCAATGAAGAATTGAGCTTAATGGTGAAGAACTTCAACAAATTCTACAAAAGTAGAAGCAAAGAAAGAAGCTCCAAGTCAAGGTCTTACAATGACAAGAGATCTTCTAGTCGAGAGCGCAATTGCTACAATTGTGGGAGACCAGACACTACTCCAATGAGTGTACGACACCCTACAAAAGAAGAGAAGATTCTCCAAGAAGAAGGAGCAAAAGAGAAGAATCACCACCGAGAGAGAGGAGGAGTAGAGATGATCGTTATGAACGAAGACCCTCACGGAGAAGTAAGGATTCGGAAAGAAAGGACAAGTCATCAAGGAGCTACACAAAAGCGAAGACCTCAAGCTCATGTTGGTGAATGGGTTTCCGGCTCCGACTCCGACAATCACTCCGAGAGAAGCTATCACTCCGACTCTGAATATACTCAAGATGAAGGTGTTGCCGGTCTAGCACTTGTGTCAACCAACTCCTACGACATATTTGATCACCAAATGAAGGTGTTGGAAGATGCTTCATGGCCAAAGGTCCAAAGGTAACACATCCCGAGTATGTTTATGTTAATAGTGATGAAGATGACTTGCTTGTGGATGATGATTTACTTGTTGACAACTCTAGTGATGAATACTATGATGAAACGTCAATTAATCATGCTAATCAAACGAATGACAATGATAAGGAGAAACTTGAGCTTCTAACTAAAGAACTAAACACTCTTAAGTTGGCTCATGAAACTATCTTCGAAGATCATCGAGAACTTTTAAGGGCTCATGAGAAGTTACGCTTTGAAAAGCTCAATCTTGAGCAAGAGCATGAGTTCTTAAAGGCAATCAATGATGATCTCCGCAAGAAAAGTTCTTCTTACATTGCCAAGCGTTTACTCTTATCTACTTACATGCCTCAAGTCAAGTCTAGTAACAAGTACAAGAAAGATACTTCCTCTAGTAGTAACAATAATAATGTCAAAACCAATGTTGTTGCTTCTAGTAGTTCTCTTGATTCCACTAATGATTCTCTTAGCCAAGTTACACTTGAGCAAGAAAATAGTTTATTGAAGGGAATTATAGAGAAAGGTGTTTACAAGAGCCTTGCTTAGGGAGTAAGCAATTCGAGGAAATTATGCATAAGCAAGGAAGGCACCGAGAAGAATCAAGGTGTTGGTTTTGAACGAAAGTTCAACGCATAAATGGAGTTGAGTGGGAAGAAGATCAATACCCCAAGACAAAATTTGTTCCTCAACAAGAGAAGTATGATCCTACTTCCTTCAAGGGGACACAAGCTCAAGATGATCTTCCACCACAAGACCACAAGAACAAAGGCAAGGACAAGCTTCAAGAAGAGATTGATGCATTTGAAGAAGCACCTAAAGCCTCGTTCAAGTGGGTCCCCAAGACTACGTCAAGTTCTACTTCATCAAGTACAACTACAACTCCAAGGATTCCCATCAAGGTGATGTGGATCCCGAAGAAGAAGAACTAGAGAGTTCTTGAGGGTGACTTCGCCAACATTCTTCACTCATATCATTTTGGCAAGAACAAGTGCAATCAACTTTCACATCTTGCACTAGTTCAAGGAGTCACAAACCCTCATGTTGGTAAGGCAAGGGACAAGGTAACCTAATGTTTTCATGGACATCATCTTATGTGTGCATCACTCTATGTCTATGGATATTCTTGTTTGTTCCTTGTGGGACTAACCCATGTAGGCAAGTTGAAAGTGCAACTCACTCCAAAGGATTGCTCCAAATGATCTACATCAACATTGAGCATCTACATCTTCAACACCTACATGAAGTCATCATCGACAAAACCCAAGGTTAGTTCATCCCTCTAAGGGGGGATCTCACATCTAGGGGAGCTTAACTCTAAGAATTGAGTCAAAGCAACTCTAATGGTGTGAACACATTAATGCATTATGTAAAAGTGGTAACCCCACTTGAGCTTAAACGATGAGTATGACCTATGATCAAATGTTCTCATTTGACTCCTAAGTCAATAAACTCATATATGGATGACCTAGTCATCGCCAATTGCTTGATAGATGCTAAAATTGGTTGTGCATGCTTTGCCACATATTTCAATTGCCATCTTATTGTGTGAGCATGTTGGTGCATATTTTACTCATTCAAGGACATCCACTTGTTGTTTTGTTTGTTTGGATTCTTTTCTTTGTGCCAAGTGGATGGACAAGAATGCCTAAGAACCTTCTTTAGCTATCTATGCTTTTCTCGTCTCAAACTCTATTCATGCTACATCACAAAATTTGATCAAGTCAGATTCGAACCACTCTGTGTGAGGAGAACTCGGAGTCCCCGATTCGTCATAGACTTAAACTTCCAAAACCTCTTAGTGATTCTCGGTCTGACCGATCCTTCCATTTCGGTCGTACCAAGCTCATCAAGTTGATCTGAGTTTTCAATCTCGGTGCAACCGATTTGAACTTTTCGGTGTCGCCGATTTGCTGTAACTGAACACAGTTATGCATCTCGGTGCCACCGAGTTGTTCCACTCGGTCACACCGACAGGGTCGAGCTATATATAGCCACGGGCAAAATTTTGGAAATTTCTCCGAAACCCTTCGCCCGCGCAACAGCTCGCTCTGCCATCGTGGTCTCCGGATCGTCTCCTCGTCGCCAGTAGCCTCCTGTCGCTGGTCTCCGCCGCCGTCAACGAATTTCGTCCCCGCCGTTGCCGCCGTAGCAAGTCCACCGCCAAGTTAGGGTATGGACTTAATCTTTGTGCTATCCACGTCTGATTCCTGGCACATTGTTTTCATATTGATTCTTGCCACGATTGAACTCTTCTATCCAGCCAAAGTAGTTCATAAATTAGATGTGATTCAAATTTTTAGGGTTAGGTTTCCGCCGAAACCATCTCGGACCCACCGAGTTGAAACACTCGGTCTCACCGATTGAGCTTATGCCATTGCACTAGTGACTCTCAGTCTGACCGAGAATTACTAATCGGTGCAACCGATTTGAGGATTCTGTGAAACCCTAGCAGTCTCGGTACCACCAAACTGAAACTCGGTCCAACCGAGATCATCAGTTTAGGTTCCAAAACTGCTTCGGTATCACCGAGTTTGAAAATCGGTGGATCCGAAATGCTTTCTGTGGAAAACTAAGACTGGACTTTTGAGTCATTCTTTTGCAAAAACCTCTGCATTTTGTGATGCTCATCTTTTCTATCTCATCTATAACTTTTCACGAGAATTGATCAGCTTTTGCGGTATGTCCGATCAAAGTGACAGCGAGAATAGGTCGGAAGAGCAGATGGACTTGAGTGAGGGCAGTAGTCCCTCAACTTCAGATGAAGGGAGCAGAAGTACTCCTAGCAATTTGCCTAAGGCTGCAACTAGGCAAAGGAGGAAAAGAACTTCAGATTCAGAAGATGAGGACTACAAAGCAGAAGAAGATGGGTCACAATTCAATGGCTCACATGTACAAGGAAATTCCAGACAAGGCATTAGAAACTCACAAGTTTGGATCAGTTCACTTTTCTGCATCGGGGTTGCCAACCATAAATTGGATTCTCGAGGCACACTTTGTTGCCCAAGTCAGTGACCATAACATGATCGGAGGGCATGCCATCAACATTTTGCATGTGTTTGATGTGCCACGAAGTTCAAAGTCATGAGCCCGATCATTGAAACAATCAAGAGGACTGCAGCAGATCGTAAGAGGAGCTGTGGATATGCACCTCAGATTCAAGAATTGATAAACTCAAAGATGGGCACGAGGAAAATATCAGTTGGATACGGCACACTGTCCACTTTATCCGGACTTTGAGGACAATGAGGTTGTCATGAATGAAGATGATCCACAATCAGTTCAAGCTCAGGAGAAGAAGGAGAAGGCAAAGAGGGAGAAGGCTGCCAAGATGCCAACTCAAGAGGAGGCATCTGAGTATTTCTTGAAGAACAAGCAGGAGCAGCTCGGATACTTAATAGCATCAACCCTGAGGATTGAGAAGGGATTGGCCACCCTCACTCAAAATCAGGAGAGCTTGGAGAGAATCATAGAACAAAAGTTCTATAACTTAGATGTGAAAGTAACTGAGATTCAGTCTGCAGTGGAGGAACTACAAGATGACATGCAGGAGAGGAAGGGCAAAACAACAACGATGCATTTGCCAGAGTGCCTAGAGCCCAGAGGTCATCTGCATGCCGATTCGACACAAGAGCAACTTCATCTGCACTAGCTACAGCCTCAGTGCCACCAGCTCCAGCACCTACATCAGCTCCAGCTCCATCTACTTCAACTGAAGCTTTCGTCCTCGGCGTTATCCGGACTCCACCACCTGAAGATCAAGCCTGAGAGTCGATCTAGCACTATGCATTTTCTATGAACTTTTTCGTAACTTGTTGCCAAAGGGGAGAAAATGTATAGATCATAGGCTTCGAGAGAGAGAGTGTTGCTTTTGTTCTCTCTTGCTTTATTTGGTGGTTTTCAATCTTTGTTTGCTTTTAGTTGAGATACTATGCTTGTGAGACATTGATGATCATGTGTTTGATCATAAGCTACACTTATGCATGCTTGATATTATCCTATCTATCTTATGTGATCACTCACTATGCTTGGTGATGAGTGCATGTATTCATTGTTTATTATTTTGAGCGCTCCACCAAGATGTATGTGACATGGAAGAGTAACCCATAAGCCTAATTCATTGTGCATTTGCAGTCCAAAGCAAATCTAAAACTATGCACAAATTTAGGGGGGGCTCTTGCTTACCACATACTTCTCAAAGCGACGATGTTATTTAAATTTTATTATCATTTTTCGAAGCTTTGATCTATATGTTGTCATCAATTACCAAAAAAGGGGAGATTGAAAGTGCAACTATGCCTAGGTGGTTTTGGTAATTCATAACAACATATAGCTCACTGAGCTAATGCTATTCCAAGACTATTGTTTCAGGAAAGCTCAATGAATGGCATGGCATGGATGATGAAAGTGGATCCCTCAAAATACTAAGGACAAAGGATTGGCTCAAGCTCAAAATCTCAAGACTCTTCATTTTACATTTTAGTGATCCAAGATCACATTGAGTCTATAGGAAAAGCCAATACTACCAACAAGGGATGAGGTGTTGCTTAATGAGCCTCTTGCTTCATGTGCTTAGTGATATGCTCCAAAACCCTCAACTACTTTCCCACATCCACAAATGACCTAAACCTAAAGCCAAAATCGGTCACACCGATTCTTTCTATCCGCGCCACCTATACCAAAAGTCATAGCCACTGCCACAAACCCTAAGCAAATCGGTCTTACCGATAGGGATCTCGGTCTCACCGATATGGGGTTGCAATCTCTCTGTTTCCCTTCGTAACTTTTCGGTCTAACCGAAGTGAGCGATCGGTCCCACCGAGATTGCAATGTAAACTCTCTGTTTCCTTTTTGTAACATTTCGGTCTCACCGAAAAGAGCAAATCGGTCCCACCGAGTTTACCTGACCAACTCTCTGGAAAGCTTATTACCAAATCGGTCTCACCGAGTTTGTATGTCGGTCTCACCGAGATTACGTTATGCCCTAACCCTAACCGAATTGGCCTCACCGAGATGCATGTCAGTCCACGAAAATCACTAACGGTCACTATGTTTACTAAATCGGTCCGACCGAGTTTAACGATTCGGTCCCACCGAGTTTGGTAAATTGTGTGTAACGGTTAGATTTTGTGTGGAGGCTATATATACCCTCCACCTCCTCTTCATTTGTGGAGAGAGCCATCGAACGAACCTACACTTCCAACTTACCATTTCAGAGAGAACCACCTACTCATGTGTTGAGGCCAAGATACTCCATTCCTACCATATGAATCTTGATCTCTAGCCTTCCCCAAGTTGCTTTCCACTCAAACCCTCTTTCCACCAGATCCAAATCCTATGAGAGAGAGTTGAGTGTTGGGGAGACTATCATTTGAAGCACAAGAGCAAGGAGTTCATCATCAACACACCATTTGTTACTTCTTGGAGAGTGATGTCTCCTAGATTGGCTAGGTGCCACTTGGGAGCCTCCGACAAGATTGTGGAGTTGAACCAAGGAGTTTGTAAGGGCAAGGAGATCGCCTACTTCGTGAAGATCTACCGCTAGTGAGGCAAGTCCTTCGTGGGCGACGGCCATGGTGGGATAGACAAGGTTGCTTCTTCGTGGACCCTTCGTGGGTGAAGCCCTCCGTGGACTCGGGCAACCGTTACCTTTTGTGGGTTGAAGTCTCCATCAACGTGGATGTACGATAGCACCACCTATCGGAACCACGCCAAAAACATCCGTGTCTCCAATTGCGTTTGAATCCTCCAAACCCTTCCCCTTACTTTCTTGCAAGTTGCATGCTTTAATTTCCGCTGCCTATACACTCTTTGCATGCTTGCTTGAATTGTGTGATGATTGCTTGACTTGTCCTAAAATAGCTAAAATCTGCCAATCTCTAAAATTGGGAAAAGGTTAAGGTTTTATTGGTCAAGTAGTCTAATCACCCCCCCTCTAGACATCTTGCAAGGTCCTCTGAGCAGCGCAGTCACGTGCGCTCTGTTTCTCGGCGAGGGGCCAGTCCTTTGGGGAAGAAAATGGAGGGGGCAAGCGCTCCAGAGGGACGGTGATGGCTCGGGGTGTTGGGGAACGTAGTAATTTCAAAAAATTTCCTACGCACACACAGGACCATGGTGATGGCATAGCAACGAGAGGGGAGAGTGTATGTCCACGTACCCTCGTAGACCGTAAGCGGAAGCGTTATAACAACGCGGTTGATGTGATAAATGCGTCTTCACGATCCGACCGATCCGAGTACCGAACGTACGGCACCTCCGAGTTCTGCACACGTTCAGCTCGATGGCGATCCCCGGACTCCGATCCAGCAAAGTGTCGGGGATGAGTTCCGTCAGCACGACGGCGTGGTGACGATGATGATGCTCCACCGACGCAGGGCTTCGCCTAAGCTCATGACGATATGACTTCACCGGCGCAGGGCTTTGCCTAAGCTCCGCGACGATATGACCGAAGTGGAATATGGTGGAGGGGGGCACCGCACACGGCTAAGGAACGATCCGTAGATCAACTTGTGTGTCCATGGGGTGCACCCTGCCCCCGTATATAAAGGAGTGGAGGAGGGGAGGGCCGGCCCTCTCTATGGCGCGCCCTAGGGGAGTCCTACTCCCACCCGGAGTAGGATTCCCCCTTTCCTAGTCCAACTAGGAAACCTTCCATGTAGTAGGAGTAGGAGAGAAGGAAAGGGAAGGGAAAGGAGAAGGAAGGAAGAGGCGCCCCTTCCCTAGTCCAATTCGGACCAGACCAAGGGAAGGGTGCGGCCACCCTTGAGGCCCTTTTCCTTCTTTCCCGTATGGCCCAATAAGGCCCAATACGTATTCCCGTAACTCTCCCAGACTCGAAAAATACCGAATCACTCGGAACCTTTCCGATGTCTGAATATAGTCGTCCAATATATCGATCTTTACGTCTCGACCATTTCGAGACTCCTCGTCATGTCCCTGATCTCATCCGAGACTCCGAACTCCTTCGGTACATCAAAACTCATAAACTCATAATATAACTGTCATCGAAACCTTAAGCGTGCGGACCCTACGGGTTCGAGAACTATGTAGACATGACTTAGAACTATTCTCGGTCAATAACCAATAGCGGGACCTGGATGCCCATATTGGCTCCTACATATTCTACGAAGATCTTTATCGGTCAAACCGCATAACAACATACGTTGTTCCCTTTGTCATCGGTATGTTACTTGCCCGAGATTCGATCGTCGGTATCCAATACCTAGTTCAATCTCGTCACCGCAAGTCTCTTTACTCGCTCAGAATGCATCATCCCGTAACCAACTCATTGGTCACATTGCTTGCAAGGCTTATAATGATGTGCATTACCGAGAGGGCCCAGAGATACCTCTCCGACAATCGGAGTGACAAAACCTAATCTCGAAATACGCCAACCCAACATGTACCTTTGGAGACACCTGTAGTACTCCTTTATAATCACCCGATTCGTTGTGACGTTTGGTAGCACCCAAAGTGTTCCTCCGTAAACGGAGTTGCATAATCTCATAGTTACAGGAACATGTATAAGTCATGAAGAAAGCAATAGCAACATACTAAACGATCAAGTGCTAGGCTAACGGAATGGGTCATGTCAATCAGATCATTCTCCTAATGATGTGATCCCGTTAATCAAATGACAACTCATGTCTATGGTTAGGAAACATAACCATCTTTGATTAACGAGCTAGTCAAGTAGAGGCATACTAGTGACACTCTGTTTGTCTATGTATTCACACATGTATTATGTTTCGGTTAATACAATTCTAGCATGAATAATAAACATTTATCATGATATAAGGAAATAAATAATAACTTTATTATTGCCTCTAGGGCATATTTCCTTCAGTCTCCCACTTGCACTAGAGTCAATAATCTAGTTCACATCGCCATGTGATTTAACATCAATAGTTCACATCTATATGTGGTTAACACCCATAGTCCACATCGACATGTGACCAACACCCAAAGGGTTTACTAGAGTCAGTAATCTAGTTCACATCGCTATGTGATTAACACCCAAAGAGTACTAAGGTGTGATCATGTTTTGCTTGTGAGATAATTTTAGTCAACGGGTCTGTCACATTCAGAGCCGTATGTATTTTGCAAATATTCTGTGTCTACAATGCTCTGCACGGGGCTACTCTAGCTAATTGCTCCCACTTACAATATGTATCCAGATTGAGACTTAGAGTCATCCAGATCGGTGTCAAAACTTGCATCGACGTAACCCTTTACGACGAACCTTTTGTCACTTCCATAATCGAGAAACATATCCTTATTCCACTAAGGATAATTTTGACCGCTGTTCAGTGATCTACTCCTAGATCACTATTGTACTCCCTTGCTAAACTCATTGTAGGGTTTACAATAGATCTGGTACACAACATGGCATACTTTATAGAACCTATGGCCAAGGCATAGGGAATGACTTTCATTCTCTTTCTATCTTCTGTCGTGGTCGGGTTTTGAGTCTTACTCAATTTCACACCTTGTAACACAGGCAAGAACTCTTTCTTTGACTGTTCCATTTTGAACTACTTCAAAATCTTGTCAAGGTATGTACTCATTGAAAAAAACTTATCAAGAGTCTTGATCTATCTCTATAGATCTTGATGCTCAATATGTAAGCAGCTTCACCGAGGTCTTTCTTTGAAAAACTCCTTTCAAACACTCCTTTATGCTTTGCAGAATAATTCTACATTATTTCCGATCTACAATATGTCATTTACATATACTTATCAGAAATGTTGTAGTGCTCCCACTCACTTTCTAGTAAATACAGGCCTTTCCAAAAGTCTGTATAAAATCATATGCTTTGATCAACACATCAAAGCGTATATTCCAACTCCGAGATGCTTGCACCAGTCCATTGATGGATCACTGGAGCTTGCACATTTTGTTAGCTCCTTTAGGATTGACAAAACCTTCTGGTTGCATCATATACAACTCTTCTTTAATAAATCCATTAAAGAATGTAGTTTTGACATCCATTTGCCAGATTTCATAAAAATGGCAATTGCTAACATGATTCCGACAGACTTAAGCATCGCTACAGTTGAGAAAATCTCATTGTAGCCAACACCTTGAACTTGTCGAAAAACCTTTTTGTGACAAGTCGAGCTTTGTAGATAGTAACACTACTATCAGTGTCCGTCTTCCTCTTGAAGATCCATTTATTTTCTATGGTTTGCCGATCATCGGGCAAATCCATCAAAGTCCATACTTTGTTCTCATACATGGATCATATCTCAGATTTCATGGCCTCAAACCATTTTATGGAATCTGGGCTCATCATCGCTTCCTCATAGTTCGTAGGTTCGTCATGGTCAAGTAACCTGACCTCCGTAATGGGAGTACCGTACCACTCAGTGCGGATCTCACTCTGGTTGACCTCTGAGGTTCGGTAGTAACTTGATCTGAAGTTACATGATCATCATCATTAGCTTCCTCACTAATTGGTGTAGTAGTCACGGGAACTGATTTACGTGATAAACTACTTTCCAATAAGGGAGAAGGTACAATTACCTCATCAAGTTCTACTTTCCTCCCACTCACTTCTTTCGGGAGAAACTCCTTCTCTAGAAAGGATCCATTCTTGGCAACAAATGTCTTGCCTTTCGGATCTGTGATAGAAGGTGTACCCAACATTTTGGGTATCCTATGAAGACGCATTTCTTCGATTTGGGTTCGAGCTTATCAGGATGAAACTTTTTCACATAAGCATCGCAACTCCAAACTTCAAGAAACAACAACTTTGGTTTCTTGCCAAACCACAGTTCATACGGTGTCGTCTCAACGGATTTAGATGGTGCCCTTTTTAACGTGAATGCAGCTGTCTCTAATGCATGGCCCCAAAACTATAACGGTAAATCGGTAAGAAACATCATAGTTGCACTATATCCAATAAAGTACGGTTATGATGTTCGGACACACCATTACATTGTGGTGTTCCAGGTGGCGTGAGCTGTGAAACTATTCCACATTATTTTAATTGAAGACCAAACTCGTAACTCAATTATTCGTCTTTGCGATTAGATCGCAGAAACTTTATTTTCTTGTTACGATGATTTTTCCACTTCACTCTGAAATTCTTTGAACCTTTCAACTATTTCAGACTTATGTTTCATCAAGTAGATATACCCATATCTGCTCAAATCATCTTGTGAAAGTCAGAAAATAACGATACTTGCCACGAGCATCAACACTCATTGGATCGCATACATCGGTATGTATTATTTCCAATAAGTCAAGAGCTTGTTCCATTGTTCCGAGAACGGAGTTTTAGTCATCTTGCCCAAAGCGGCACGGTTCGCAAGCATCAAATGATTCATAATCAAGTGATTCCAAAAGTCCATCAAGATGGAGTTTTCTTCATGCGCTTTACACCAATATGACCTAAACGGCGATTACCACGAATAAGTTGCACTATCATTATTAACTTTGCATCTTTTGGTTTCAATATTATGAATATGTGTATCACTATGATCGAGATCCAATGAATCATTTTCATTGGGTGTGTAACCATATAAGGTTTTATTCATGTAAACAGAATAACAATTTATTCTCTTACTTAAATGAATAATCAGATTGCAATAAGCATGATCAAATCATACTTATGCTCAACACCAAATAACACTTATTTAGGTTCCATACTAATCCCGAAAGTATAGGGAGTGTGCGATGATGATCATATCAATCTTGGAACTACTTCCAACACTCATCTTCACTTCCCTTCAACTAGTTTCTGTTCATTCTGCAACTCCCGTTTCAAGTTACTACTCTTAGCAACTATACCAAGATCAAATACCGAGGGGTTGCTATGAACACTAGTAAAATACACATCAATAATCTGTATATCAAATATACCTTTGTTCACTTTGCCATCCTTCTTATCCACCAAATATTCAGGGTAGTTCCGCTTCCAAAGGACCAGTTCCATTGCAGCAAAGTACTTAGTCTCGTGCTTAGGTCCAGACTTGGGCTTCTTCACTCGAGCAGCAACTTGCTTGCCGTTCTTCTTGAAGTTCCCCTTCTTCCCTTTTGCCCTTTCCTTGAGACTAGTGGTCTTGTCAATCATCAACACTTGATGCTCTATCTTGATTTCTACCTTCGTCGATTTCAACATCACGAAGAGCTCGGGAATCGTTTTCGTCATCCCTTGCATACTATAGTTCATCACGAAGTTCTAGTAACTTAGTGATGGTGACTAGAGAATTCTGTCAATCACTATCTTATCCGGAAGATTAACTCCCACTTGATTCAAGCGATTGAAGTACCGGACAATCTGAGAACATGCTCACTAGTTGAGCGATTCTCTTCCATCTTTTAGCTATAGAACTTGTTGGAGATTTCATATCTCTCAACTCGGTATTTGCTTGAAATATTAACTTCAATTCCTGGAACATCTCATATGGTCCATGACGTTCAAAACGTCTTTGAAGTCCCGATTCTAAGCTGTTAAGTATGGTGCACTAAACTATCAAGTAGTCATCATATTGAGCTAGCCAAACGTTCATAACGTCTACATTTGCTCCTGCAATAGGTCTGTCACCTAGCGGTGCATTAAGGACATAATTCTTACGTGCAGCAATGAGGATAAACCACGGATCACGGATCCAATCCGCATCATTGCTACTAACATTTTCAATACAATTTTCTCTAGGAACACATATAAAAACATAGGGAAGCAACAACGCGAGCTATCGATCTACAACATAATTTGCAAAATACTACCAGGACTAAGTACATGATAAATTAAAGTTCAATTAATCATATTACTTAAGAACTCCCACTTAGATAGACATCTCTCTAGTCATCTAAGTGATCACGTGATCCAAATCAACTAAACCATAACCGATCATCACGTGAGATGGAGTAGTTTTCAATGGTGTACATCACTATGTTGATCATATCTACTATATGATTCACGCTCGACCTTTCGGTCTCCGTGTTCCGAGGCCATATCTGCATATGCTAGGCTCGTCAAGTTTAACCTGAGTATTCTGCGTGTGCAAAACTGGCTTGCACCCGTTGTAGATGGACGTAGAGCTTATCACACCCGATCATCACGTGGTGTCTCGACGAACTTTGGCAACGGTGCATACTCAGGAGAACACTACTTGATAATTTTAGTGAGAGATCATCTTAAAATGCTACCGTCAATCAAAGCAAAATAAGATGCATAAAGGATAAACATCACATGCAATCAATATAAGTGATATGATATGGCCATCATCATCTTGTGCTTGTGATCTCCATCCGAAGCACCGTCGTGATCACCATCGTCACCGGCGCGACACCTTGATCTCCATCGTAGCATCGTTGTCGTTTACGCCATCTATTGCTTCTCGACTATCGCTACCGCTTAGTGATAAAGTAAAGCAATTACAGGCGTTTGCATTTCATACAATAAAGCGACAACCATATGGCTCCAGCCAGTTGCCGATAACTTCGGTTACAAAACATGATCATCTCATACAATAAAATATAGCATCACGTCTTGACCATATCACATCACAACATGCCCTGCAAAAACAAGTTAGACATCCTCTACTTTGTTGTTGCAAATTTTACGTGGCTGCTACGGGCTTAAGCAAGAACCAATCTCACCCTACGCATCAAGACCACAACGATACTTCGTCAAATAGACTCCGTTTAACCTTCTCAAGGACCGCGTAGCCACACTCGGTTCAACTAAAGTGAGAGAGACAGACACCCGCCAGCCACCTTTAAGCATGAGTGCTCGTAACGGTGAAACCAGTCTCGCGTAAGCGTACGCGTAATGTCGGTCCGGGCCGCTTCATCTCACAATACCGCTGAACCAACGTATGACATGCTGGTAGGCAGTATGACTTGTATCGCCCACAACTCACTTGTGTTCTACTCGTGCAAAACATCAAACCATAAAAACCTAGGCTCGGATGCTACTGTTGGGGAACGTAGTAATTTCAAAAAATTTCCTACGCACACACAGGACCATGGTGATGGCATAGCAACGAGAGGGGAGAGTGTATGTCCACGCACTCGTGAGACCGTGGCGGAAGCGTTATAACAACGCGGTTGATGTAGTCGACGTCTTCACGATCCGACCGATCCAAGTACCGAACGTCACGGCACCTCCGAGTTCTGCACACGTTCAGCTCGATGGCGATCCCGGACTCCGATCCAGCAAAGTGTCGAGGATGAGTTCCACAAGACGACGGCGTGGTGGCGATGATGATGCTCCACCGACGCAGGGCTTCGCCTAAGCTCCGCGACAATATGACTTCACCGGCGCAGGGTTTCGCCTAAGCTCATGACGATATGACCGAAGTGGAATATGGTGGAGGGGCACCGACACGGCTAAGGAACGATCCGTAGATCAACTTGTGTGTCCATGGGGTGCCCCTGCCCCCTCAGATATAAAGGAGTGGAGGAGGAGGGCCGGCCCTCTCTATGGCGGCGCCCTAGGGGAGTCCTACTCCCACCGGGAGTCGGATTCCCCCTTTCCTAGTCCAACTAGGAAACCTTCCATGTAGTAGGAGTAGGAGAGAAGGAAAGGGAAGGGAAAAGGAGAAGGAAGGAAGGGGGCGCCCCCCTTCCCTAGTCCAATTCGGACCAGACCAAGGGAAGGGGTGCGGCCACCCTTGAGGCCCTTTTCCTTCTTTCCCGTATGGCCCAATAAGGCCCAATACGTATTCCTGTAACTGTCCGGTACTTCGAAAAATACCCGAATCACTCGGAACCTTTCCGATGTCCGAATATAGTCGTCCAATATATCGATCTTTACGTCTCGACCATTTCGAGACTCCTCGTCATGTCCCCGATCTCATCCGGGTCTCCGAACTCCTTCGGTACATCAAAACTCATAAACTCATAATATAACTGTCATCGAAACCTTAAGCGTGCGGACCCTACGGGTTCGAGAACTATGTAGACATGACTTAGAACTATTCTCGGTCAATAACCAATAGCGGGACCTGGATGCCCATATTGGCTCCTACATATTCTACGAAGATCTTTATCGGTCAAACCGCATAACAACATACGTTGTTCCCTTTGTCATCGGTATGTTACTTGCCCGAGATTCGATCGTCGGTATCCAATACCTAGTTCAATCTCGTCACCGGCAAGTCTCTTTACTCGCTCTGTAATGCATCATCCCGTAACCAACTCATTGGTCACATTGCTTGCAAGGCTTATAATGATGTGCATTACCGAGAGGCCCAGAGATACCTCTCCGACAATCGGAGTGACAAAACCTAATCTCGAAATCGCCAACCCAACATGTACCTTTGGAGACACCTGTAGTACTCCTTTATAATCACCCGATTCACGTTGTGACGTTTGGTAGCACCAAAGTGTTCCTCCGTAAACGGAGTTGCATAATCTCATAGTTACGAGGAACATGTATAAGTCATGAAGAAAGCAATAGCAACATACTAAACGATCAAGTGCTAGGCTAACGGAATGGGTCATGTCAATCAGATCATTCTCCTAATGATGTGATCCCGTTAATCAAATGACAACTCATGTCTATGGTTAGGAAACATAACCATCTTTGATTAACGAGCTAGTCAAGTAGAGGCATACTAGTGACACTCTGTTTGTCTATGTATTCACACATGTATTATGTTTACGGTTAATACAATTCTAGCATGAATAATAAACATTTATCATGATATAAGGAAATAAATAATAACTTTATTATTTCCTCTAGGGCATATTTCCTTCACGGGGAAGCTGCTAAACAAGGCTAGGCGATGAGGGGACAAACGCACAGCAAGGGGGAAGAAAACAGAGGCACTAGAGCGCTCGGGTGACATGCCAAAACGGTGGTCACCGCGTGGACACGACGCTAACCCGTGCTCTGATCGGCCAAATCATGTCTAGGAGACAAGCGATGCAGAGATAGATGCCAAGAAAGAGAGAGCCAAGCATAGTGCTCACTGAGGTGACCACAGGAAGCAAGAACACTAGGCGACAACAAGGTGTTTGGAGTTTTCTGTGGCTCACACGTGTAGAGATTAATTCTGAGCTTTGACTGGGGTTGATCACTCACTAAGATGATCAGGATGGCAAGGTTTCAGCTCAATAGGAAGAGTTTAGAAGGGGGTTGCTGTAGAAAGTGCCATAATGGCCAGAAATGGGGTTTTGGATGATGCACTCACATGGAGTATCAACTTAAGCTCAACTTGGGCAAGGCACAGTTATTTGATCATATGAAGATGCTGAAAAAGGTTTCACACCATTTGGATAAAAAAATGGTACTTCCTTCACAAACATTTCCACTGACCAGAAACTTGCAGAAATTATAGAGGGAAAATGGCTAAATGGATTGAGCCACAACTTGGTGAAGGGAGTTTATATGGATAGGAGAAGGCCTAGAAAAAATTGCAGCCATAACAGAGCAAGATAAATATACTTGCTTCACAAACTGAAATTTTGGACAGAATACAAGAATTGAAGATGAGCTCACATGGAGGCATGACATGAGCTCTACTTTGGTGGAGGGCTACGATTTGATGATATGAAGGACCAGGAAAAAGTGCAACTCATTTGGATATGCGTAGCTTGTACCTCCTTCACAAAGTTTCTTTCTGGACAGAAACTTTGGAAAATCATAATTAAATGACTACTAGGCAAATGAGGTTTCATTTTGGCATGTGGAAATGATATGGACAATAAAAGATGTCCAACGAGTTTGAGGTCAATTGAGCAAAGGAAAATAGCACTTGCTTCACAATGTGCCATTTAGGGCAGAATAGGAAATGAATTATTTCAGTATGATGGTAAACATGGCAAATGAAATATTTTGCCAGATTTGAGGAAGATATGACCCAAACAATTTATGAGAATTATTTGGGAATTTTAGGAGTGATGGAAATATGGGTTGCTTCACAACCTAGGGCAAATTGAGTTATTCCTTTAATAGAAAAGGAATATTCCCAATAAAAAGAATATTGGGATTTGGGTTAGGATGAAAATGTCAGGATATAGGGAAGGATTTGGGAATGACAAGCCACTCTGGAAGGGAAGAAGAAGTCACCTTCTTCAGTTTCCAGACCACAAAGACATGGAAAAATAAAACTCAGGCAAAAACCTCGGAAAAACAAAGGAAAAAGAAAGGGCCAAAAATCAGGCTGTTACAAACCTTACCCCCTTAAAGAAATCTCGTCCTCGATTGCTCAGGGAACAAGTATGCATATACTGACTTAAGGAAAATGTTTCCAACTCGGGTATCCTTTTTTCCTTTGTTGATTGTTCCCATTAAATTCTTCATCTGACTTGCCGGGATGGCTTTGGGGCGGTTTGCTTCACTGTATCCATTTCCTGGCAGATCTTACTTCCCATTTTCCTGCTTATACTCGCTCTAATTCTGCTCATATCTGCTGACTTATCTGATATTTACCATGTCTGAAATATATGTGTGTCTCCCAAATCCGAGGGTGATTTCTGATGGCTGTGTCTGTACTGACAATCTTCCATAAATTGGTGACCAGATTTTCCTGATGAACACCCAAGCTCTGACTCCTTGCATTGGGTTTCTCCACTAAAGGCAGGTCCTTCGGATTCCAAACTATGAGTTGAGACATAATCGCTTCCTGACAGATTCTGACTCATCGTAGAAGCTTCTGAATCATCTTAACTGGTTCCACTGTCTTGAGTATCAGATTTGTACCAAATATTTCTCTTGGCTAGTATAAAGGGGTATGAACCTTTATGATATTATCCATAGACTTGACTAATGGTGGTTCTGACAGATGAGATTTTATCCATGCCAAGCTATCCTTTGGTGATTCTCATAATTAAGGGCACATGCTTCGAGACTGTTATTCACATTCTGATTGCTCATTCTATCGGTCAATCCATGGGGATAGTAGGCTGTGTGATGCTTCACTATAGTTGCTGGAGTCATACTGTTGATTTGACCTTTGATCTGACTTCACAAACCCAGGTACTCGATACTGGCAAATCTGAGCACATGCGGTTAACTGAGCGGGTTGTCTGGATATGGGGTTCCTTACCAAAATTGAGTAGACCCCTTAGGAGGTTATCCATGGTGATCCATACTGACTCAGACTGTCCGGGTATCTGCACCATGCGGTTCTTGCAACAAGTATCAGTCTTGCTCCTTCATTATTGCTTTCTTGCCTGAATCCTTGGGTGAAGGAGCGGGGTCATATTGTCTCTCTGTGTGACCATAGTTTCTGTCGGGTGCAATATTCTGGCTGGCATACTCTTATCCGCATCTTCTGACATGGTAAACCATTAAATGGCGGGTTCAACACCTCTCAAGTTCTGACCGTAGGAAAATGATCATCCGAACCCTTGCAAGAAATCGACAAATAAATCAGTAGCCACCAGAACGGTCTTTACAGCTTAGATCTGGGACATTACTGAGATAACTCAACCACGGCTCAGGACGGCCGAAAAGCAGCTCAGAGCATGAGACCGGGTCGATAAGAAGAAAGTGGCAGCTCCCTGAAATAGCCAAAAGCAGCTATATGGCTTCTGTCACAAAAAGAAACTCAACAGCTATACGAGACGGCCGGAAAGCAGCTCAGAACTCATGATAGTCGTTGAAGAGAGAAATAAAAATCGACATCCACCCCGAATAGCTAAAAACAGCTCAGATCACAGGCGTGGTGCCATCACCGGAGAAAAGGAGACAAGGGCTCATCAGGATCATCTTCCAGGTTCACGGGTACTTGTACAGAGCTCAGTGTTGTCGTCAATCTTCATAATCCTTTGTCACACTGAGGTGTATATCTGGCTTCCTTCACATATATCTGAGAATCTGATTCCCGAGGCAGACTTGTGTTCTGACTGATTCTTGCTTCTGACCAACTGTTGTGGATCTGATTCTGACATGTGCTGTCAATTCACAATGTACTATCTTGCACCAGTGCCGTACTGAGGACGATTGGATGGCTTATGCTGAAAACCATCGAGAGTATCCTGCTGAGGAAGACTAGGCTTCGTCCTGCTGAAGCTTCTCATTGTGACATGCGGACCGATTACCACATATGCATACCATCTTAATATTTCTGCTGTTGATTACTGGCATGAACCAGGGTTTGCTGGGCTATCCTCCTTTCTGAGTATGTGGCACATCCTTGCTTTCTTCCAGGCATATCATGTTTCAAAATCATCCTCCATGCAGAATCAAACCTTGTATCTGAACCATACCTTTGACTGAAATTGCACTGTTGGTCTTGCACATAGCTTATCTTCTTGCTGATCTGATCATTACTGCCATGAAGAGTGCACTCTGAGGCAAACTTGATTATCCGTATTGTTGTAAGGAGTGCATGCTGATGCAAACATGATACTGACTGCCCATCCAGGATTCCTTTTCCATTCAGACGAGATATTCCAAATTCACTGCAGTCTGCTGATAATTCCATTATGTTTAGCTGAGCTTCCAAACATTTGAAATCCTTGTTGATTCTTCAGGTCCGGTGTCGGTTGACGAGCAACTTAATAAGGGGAAAATTGTAACACTGGAGGCCCAAAGAAAGAAATAAAAGAAATGACGAGAACAAAAGCACACAAGCATACTAATAATATAAAGAAATCAGCACATGTTACTGCTACTCACACAATAATATGCATGCACACCTAAGTACAGACATTTCGCGGAAACTCCGGCACTACAGTCTAATATGCTGTGACGGTGTGCACGAAAGTGAAATCCATGTGTGGAAAGAGTTGGCGTAACCAAGGCTACACCAAGCGTTGGCTGAACACCGGCTGGATCTGGATGGATACAGAGGCGAGGACCAACTTGGTGATCAAGTAGCAGGACAAAGAGGTCACAACTACCTCATCATCAAGCGTACGAAGGGAATCATACCCGTCCAAAGAATGAAATGACAGGGCAAGCTAGGGAAGGAAAAGCAAGGCTTGATGGCATTGCCCTTTTCTGATAACAAAGATCAATAAGGGTTGCCAAAGGAACGAGATAGAGGGCACGATCCGGGATAGAGACAAGCCTATCACCGAAATAATATGGGTGGGTGGCGGAAAAGATATCGACGCGATATCCAAGCATAACTCCTGCAAATGGTGTCTAGAACACTTGGTAGGGCATCACTCTGCTGGGACAGAGATGACGCCGAACACCAGAGAGCAGGCATGTTAAGAAAGAGGGTGCAGGTAGTGGATAGAAACCGATGCCACCTACACTCACAAGATTAACCGTTAACGACTAAATAATAATCTATATGCATGCTATGCAACAAACAAATGTAGCAATCAAGTGCAACAAACCAACTGTGCTCAATACTACCGTTTTCTAACGTTCACGTGGGCTAGGGCGTCCTACAGCCAGACCTGCTCTGATACCAAGCCTGTGGCACTCTGGCTCAGAGAAACCGGAACGCCCCGTGTTCCAGCCCAGAGATCAAGGACAAGTCTTCTGGAATACGTCACTGCTTATCATAGAACAAATCAGCTCTTTATTACAACCTATATGGGTACAAGGGGGTTACATCGGCACGGCGAAACTACGCGTGCCACGATTGCTCCATGCAAGCAGCAGAACAACTCGACGCAGCGGAATGACTACTGGCAGCGGAACAACGACGACGGTGATGAACTCCACTCCGCAGGGACTCTGGCTAGAACGCTTATCCTAGCTCGCAAACAAGGAATCCACGGCAAACAAGCAATCAAATCTGGCATGACCTGCAAACTGGCATGACACGCCAGGTTAATACATTGAATGTACTTGCAAGCTTACAACAACCAAAGCAATCTAGACAAACAATAGCATGGCAATTACAGGTTAACAAGGATTAACATAATATCATCAGAACAACATGGCATGAATAACATGATATAGCTAGCACAATATAAGCATGGCATGAACATATAAACATGATGAAGCTAGCATGCAACATGATGAAACAAACATGCACCAACTTACTCTGCTCGGGTTACATCGTAACCATCACCTGCACAAACTTACCATCACGGACATCACACGATCAAATCAGGATCCAATCAAGCTTGGAATTAACAATACCGTAGTAATCATTTATGACCACAAGGAGCTTGACTTTTACCCTTGACTCTTGCATAACACCACAAATATCCAACAAGTTGGTATTCACGATACCACAGTGATCCTCTCACGATCACATAAATATCAACCAACTTCTTTCATCATCGAACCGGGGTTGTTATTAAGCAAATTATTATTATTACTGTTGACCCATAGTGTGACCAACTACGAACTGGGCCCATATCCGTGGGCGCGGCTATCGATCGATTAAATGCACACTATGCAGAGGTTAGCACACTGTACTCACACCACGGAACCCATGGTCTCTCACTCCCATACGTGCGAACACGGCATTCTGACAAAACCGATCTACTGACATGACACTCCCCGGCCACTCCGACCAACTCCCCTTTGGGCTAAGTCCTGGGTGGCCCCGTGCCTACCAAAGGCACCAACGGCCACCTCGTGGCAAAACGGTCCCAAACGGGGACATGCGATCAACACCAAACACGGACACACAAGGCTTATGCCGTCCTACCCGGCCAAGGTAGCGCCCGCCCATAACCTTCCCTCGCGGGAGGCACCGGTGAGTGGCATGACAATAGACCCAGTTAGGGCCTTCCCATAAGGCAAACGTGGTTGCACTGGTCAGATCGATATGGTGGCACCATGAATCAGCCAACAGTTGTTCAAATTTAATTTAAGACGGTTAAACTTGAATGCAATATGCTGAGCCATGATAAAATAACATGATGCGACTACAATGCATGAACATGATATCAAACGTAAGCATGGTGGTGCATCATAATCCACGAGCATAGCAACAACATTTAGCCATTTATCCAGATGAGCATGGCATACTGACGAGCATAATATCACAACTAGCACAGTACTCATAGCATGACATGACAGTAGCATCAAAATAACTACCATGCAATAACATAACGATAAAACTACCATGCAAGTGTTTAATCAACTGGATGCAAAGAAACATGCATAACGGTGGTACTCGGAACAGACGATAGTCATGCACCGAAGACCATCACCAACATGTACTACTACCAAACATGGTCCATAAGGAAGTAATACTAGCATGAAGAGCATAATAACAGAGCGCAAGAAAACATAGCATGAGGTAAACACCGATCCATAAGCATAACCGAAATACCGACAACATTAGCAAAACAAACAGATGGTTATTAAAGATTCAAGTTGGAAACCAATGCTTTTGCATGTCTATCATGCAAATGGTGGTTGTGGCTTGCCTCGGGATGAAGAAGGCTCCGGGGAGAAGTGCGGAACGACCGCGAAAAGAATCGCCGGAAAGTGTTCACTCTCGGAGCGGGCTGATTAGGGCAAGGGCAAAATGGTCATTTTCAGAATGTTGAAACATAATGAAAATGAGGGGAACAGAACGGGCTTGACGAGACGAAGACGTGGGCGTTGGATTCACCTCGATCGGAGTTACGGATAAAAAGTTACGAGGGGTTTTCTGCCGGGGACCTATCTGCAAGAAAAATATTTTCAAACAGGGCCTGGACAGAAAAATTGAAAGCGTATTCTGGTGGATTACGCTTCCACTTAACTGACGTGGCAAGGTGGGGCCCGGGCTGGTCAACAGCTGAGGGACCGACATGTGGGCCCCGCAGTGCTCTCTCTCTCTCCTCGCTCCTTCTTCCTCCTCCCGACGCGAAAAACAAAAGGCAGCAACGGCTGCGGCCTCGCCTGCGCTGGCGACGGGAGGCCACGGGAAGACAGGGCACCACTGGGCATGGACGCGCCTCTCCATCCCGCGCCCGTGGGTGGCCGCGCTGGCCTCGGGGACTATCGGAGTCGGCCGCGACGGCTGAGACAGAGGGCGGCGGCTCCATGGCAAGGGTGTTGGGGAACGTAGTAATTTCAAAATTTTCCTATGCACTCGCAAGATCATGGTGATGCATAGCAACAAGATGGGAGAGTGTTGTCCACGTACCCTCGTAGACCGAAAGCGGAAGCGTTAGAACAACGCAGTTGATGTAGTCGCACGTCTTCACGATCCGACCGATCCAAGTACCGAACGTACGGCACCTCCGAGTTCAGCACACGTTCAGCTCGATGACGATCCCCGGACTCCGATCCAGCAGGGTGTCGGGGATGAGTTTCGTCAGCACGACAACGTGGTGACGGTGATGATGTTCTACCGACGCAGGGCTTCGCCTAAGCACCGCTACAATATGACCGAGGTGGAATATGGTGGAGGGGGGCACCGCACGCGGCTAAGGAACGATCACGAAGATCAACTTGTGTGTCATGGGGTGCCCCCTCCTCCGTATATAAAGGGGGGAAGGAGGAGGGGGGCGGCCAAGGGGGTGGCGCGCCCTAGGAGGGGAAACCTACTCCAAGTAGGTTTGCCCCTCCCTTTCCTAGTCCAAGAAGGAGGGGGAAGGAAGGAGTGGGAGAGGGGAAAGGAAAGGGGGGCGCCGCCCCCCCTTCCTTGTCCTATTCGGACTCAAGGTGACGGGGGCGCCTCTTGCCCTGGCCGGCCCCTCTCTCTCTCCACTAGGGCCCAACAAGGCCCATTAGTTCCGGGGGGGGGGGGTTCCGGTAACCCCCGGTACTCTGATATATATCCGATAACCCGCGAAACTATTCCGGTGTACGAATATAGTTGTTCAATATATCAATCTTTATGTCTCGACCATTTCGAGACTTCTCGTCATGTCCGTGATCACATTTGGGACTCCGAACAACCATCGGTACATCAAAAACTATAAACTCATATTATAACTGTCATCGTAACGTTAAGCGTGCGGACCCTACGGGTTCGAGAACTATGTAGACATGACCTAGAACTGTTTCCAGTCAATAACCAATAGCGGAACCTGGATGCTCATATTGGTTCCTTCATATTCTACGAAGATCTTTATCGGTCAAACCGCATAACAACATACATTGTTCCCTTTGTCATCGGTATGTTACTTGCCCGAGATTCAGTCGTCGGTATCTCAGTACCTAGTTCAATCTCATTACCGGCAAGTCTCTTTACTCGTTACGTAATGCATCATAACAAACTCATTAGCTACATTTCTTGCAAGGCTTATAGTGATGTGCATTACCGAGAGGGCCCAGAGATACCTCTCTGACAATCGGAGTGACAAATCCTAATCTTGAAATACGTCAACTCAACAAGTACCTTTGGAGACACCTGTAGAGCACCTTTATAATCACCCAGTTACGTTGTGATGTTTGGTAGCACACAAAGTGTTCCTCCGGTCAACAGGAGTTACATAATCTCATAGTCATAGGAACATGTATAAGTCATGAAGAAAGCAATATCAACATACTAAACGATCAAGTGCTAAGCTAACGGAATGGGTCAAGTCAATCACATCATTCTCCTAATGATGTGATCCCATTAATCAAATGACAACACATGTCTATGGTTAGGAAACATAACCATCTTTGATCAATGAGCTAGTCAAGTAGAGGCATACTAGTGACATTAAGTTTGTCTATGTATTCACACATGTATCATGTTTCCGGTTAATACAATTCTAGCATGAATAATAAACATTTATCATGATATGAGGAAATAAATAATAAACTTATTATTGCCTCTAGGGCATATTTCCTTCAAAGGGAGGGGCTGTGGTGGCTGGGAAGGAGTGCTGGGGTTCTAGGGAGGCTAGAGGAGGTCGGGGGAGCTCTCTGGTGTAGAAGAGAAGGAGGGAGGGGACCGGCATAGAGGCAATTTAGGCCGAAGGTGGCGGCGGCCATGGCTGCGATGGGGGTCGAGGAGAGCTGCTCGAGCTCGGGCTAGTGGTGGGGAGGGCCTAGAGGAGTGAGGGAGGGTTGCTGGTGTGCTATAATGGCTCGGGGGAGGGCTTAAGTAGCCATGCGAGGTCATGGCCGAGCTGGCATCACCATGGACGCATGGACGGCGCCACAGACACGTGTGCTCGCGCATGAGATCAGGGAAGACGACGGGGAGGGAACGGACGAGTGCCAGGGGTCACGGAGACGAGCGGTGCGCTCGGGGGAAAGGGACGAAGAAGACACCAAGGAGAAAAGTGACACGGTCACGGGTGCGCTCTGTTTCTCGATGGGGACGGTCACCGGGGAAGAAAACGGAGGGGGCAAGCGCTCCAGAGGGACGGTGACGGCTCGGGGAAGTTGCTAGACAAGGCTAGGCAACAAGGGGACAAACGCACAGCGAGGGGGAAGAAAACACAGGTGCTAGAGCGCGCAGGTGACATGCCAAAATGGTGGTCACCGCGTGGACACGACGCTAACCCGTGCTCTGATCGGCCAAATCATGTCTAGGAGACAAGGGATGCAGAGATAGATGCCAAGGAAGAGAGAGCCAAGCATAGTGCTCACTGAGGTGACCACAGGAAGCAAGAACACTAGGCGACAGCAAGGTATTTGGAGTTTGTTGTGGCTCACACGTGTGGATATTAAGACTGAGCTTTGACTGGGGTTGATCACTCACTAAGGTGATCAGGCTGGCAAGGTTTCAGCTCAAGAGGAAGAGTTTAGAAGGGGGTTGCTGTAGAAAGTGCCATAATGGCCTGAAATGGGGTTTTGGATGATGCACTCACATGGAGTATTAACTTAAGCTCAACTTGGGCAAGGCACAGTTATTTGATCATATGAAGATGCTGAAAAAGGTTTCACACCATTTGGATAAAACAAAATGGTACTTCCTTCACAAACATTTCCACTGACCAGAAACTTGCAGAAATTCTAGAGGAAAGTGGCTAAATGGATTGAGCCAAAACTTGGTGTAGGAAGTTTATATGGATAGGAGAAGGCCTAGAAAAATTTGCAGCCATAATGGATCAAGATAAAATATACTTGCTTCACAAAATGAAATTTTGGACAAAATACAAGAAATGAAGATGAGCTCACATGGAGGCATGACATGAGCTCTACTTTGGTGGAGGGCTATTATTTGATGATATGAAGGACCATGCAAAAGTGCAACTCATTTGGATATGCCTAGCTTGTACCTCCTTCACAAAGTTTCTTTCTGGACAAAAACTTTGGAAAATCACAATTAAATGACTACCAGGCAAATGAGGTTGCATTTTGGCATCTGGCGATGATATGGACAAGAAAAGATGTCCAAGGAATCTGAGGTCAATTGGGCAAAGGAAAATAGCACTTGCTTCACAATGTGCCATTTAGGGCAGAATAGGAAATGAATTATTTGAGCATGATAATAAACATGGAAAATGAAATATTTTGCCATATTTGAGGAAGATAAGACCCAAAAAATTTATGAGAATTATTTGGGAATTTTAGGAGTGATGGAAATATAGGTGTTGGGGAACGTAGTAATTTCAAAAAAATTCCTACGCACACGCAAGATCGTGGTGATGCATAGCAACGAGAGGGGAGAGTGTTGTCCATGTACCCTTGTAGACTGAAAGCGGAAGCTTTAGAACAATGCGGTTGATGCAGTCGTACGTCTTCACGATCCGACCGATCCAAGTACCGAACGTACGGCACCTCCGAGTTCAGCACACGTTTAGCTCGATGACGATCCCCGGACTCCGATGCAGCAGGGTGTCGGGGATGAGTCTCGTCAGCATGACGTCGTGGTGACGGTGATGATGTTCTACCAATGCAGGGCTTTGCCTAAGCACCAGTACGATATGACCGAGGTGGAATATGGTGGAGGGGGGCACCGCACACGGCTAAGGAACGATCACGAAGATCAACTTCTGTGTCATGGGGTGCCCCCCTCCTCCGTATATAAAGGGGGGAAGGAGTTGGGTGCCGGCCAAGGGGATGGCGCGCCCTACGAGGGGGAAACCTACTCCATGTAGGTTTGCCCCTCCCTTTCCTAGTCCCAGAAGGGGGGGGGGGGAGGAAGGAGTGGGAGAGGGGAAAGGTAAGGGGGGCGCCGCCCCCCCTTCCTTGTCCTATTCGGACTCAAGGGGAGGGGGCGCGCCTCTTGCCCTGGCCGGCCCCTCTCTCTCTCTCTCCACTAGGGCCCAACAAGGCCCATAAGTTCCCGGGGGGGGGGGGTCCGGTAACCCCCGTTACTCCGATATATATCCGATAACCCCCGGAACTATTCCGGTGTCCGAATATAGTCGTCCAATATATAAATATTAATGTCTCGACCATTTCGAGACTCCTCGTCATGTCCGTGATCACATCCGGGACTCCGAACAACCTTCAGTACATCAAAAACTATAAACTCATATTATAAATGTCATCGTAACGTTAAGCGTGCGGACCCTACGGGTTCGAGAACTATGTAGACATGACCTAGAACTATTTCCGGTCAATAACCAATAGCGGAACCTAGATGCTCATATTGGTTCCTACATATTCTACGAAGATCTTTATCGGTCAAACCGCATAACAACATATGTTGTTCCCTTTGTCATCGGTATGTTACTTACCCGAGATTCGATCGTCGGTATCTCAATACCTAGTTCAATCTCGTTACCGGCAAGTCTCTTTACTCGTTACATAGTGCATCATACCGTAACTAACTCATTAGCTACATTGCTTGCAAGGCTTATAGTGATGTGCATTACCGAGAGGGCCCAGAGATACCTCTCCGACAATCGGAGTGACAAATCCTAATCTTGAAATACGTCAACTCAACAAGTTCCTTTGGAGACACCTGTCGAGCACCTTTATAATCACCCAGTTACATTGTGATGTTTGGTAGCACACAAAGTGTTCCTCCGGTAAACGGGAGTTACATAATCTCATAGTCATAGGAACATTTATAAGTCATGAAGAAAGCAATAGCAACATACTAAATGATCAAGTGCTAAGCTAACGGAATGGGTCAAGTCAATCACATCATTCTCCTAATGATGTGATCTCATTAATCAAATGACAACACATGTCTATGGTTAGGAAACATAACCATCTTTGATCAATGAGCTAGTCAAGTAGAGGCATACTAGTGACATTAAGTTTGTCTATGTATTTACACATGTATCATGTTTCCGGTTAATACAATTCTAGCATGAATAATAAACATTTATCATGATATGAGGAAATAAATAATAACTTTATTATTGCCTCTAGTGCATATTTCCTTCAGTCTCCCACTTGCACTAGAGTCAATAATCTAGATTACACAGTAATGATTCTAACACCCATGGAGTCTTGGTGCTGATCATGTTTTCCTTGTGGAAGAGGCTTAGTCAATGGGTCTGCAACATTCAGATCCGTATGTATCTTGCAAATCTCTATGTCTCCCACCTAGACTTGGTCCCGGATGGAATTGAAGCGTCTCTTGATGTGCTTGGTCCTCTTGTGAAATCTGGATTCCTTTGCCAAGGCAATTGCACTAGTATTGTCACAGAAGATCTTCATTGGTCCCGATGCAGTAGGTATGACACCTAGATCGGAAATGAACTCCTTCATCCAGACTCCTTCATTTGTTGCTTCTGAAGCAGCTATGTACTCTGCTTCGCATGTATATCCCGCTACGACGCTTTGTTTAGAACTGCACCAACTGACAGCTCCACCGTTTAATATAAACACGTATCCGGTTTGTGATTTAGAATCGTCCGGATCAGTGTCAAAACTTGCATTGACGTAACCATTTACGACTAGCTCTTTGTCACCTCCATAAACGAGAAACATATCCTTAGTCCTTTTCAGGTATTTCAGGATGTTCTTGACCGCTGTCCAAAGGATCCACTCTGGATTACTTTGGTACCTCCTGCTAAACTAATAGCAAGGCACACATCAGGTCTGGTACACAGCATTGCATACATGATAGAGCCTATGGCTGAAGCATAGGGAACTCCTTTCATTTTCTCTCTATCTTCTGCAGTGGTCAGCATTGAGTCCGACTCAACTTCACACCTCGTAATACGTGCAAGAATCCTTTCTTTGCTCGATCCATTTTGAACTTTTTCAAAACTTTATCAAGGTATGTGCTTTGTGAAAGTCCAATCAAGCGTCTTGATCTATCTCTATAGATCTTGATGCCCAATATGTAAGCAGCTTCACCGAGGTCTTTCATTGAAAAACTTTTATTCAAGTATCCTTTTATGCTATCCAGAAATTCTATATCATTTCCAATCAACAATATGTCATCCACATATAATATCAAAAATGCTACAGAGCTCCCACTCACTTTCTTGTAAATACAGGCTTCCCCAAAAGTTTGTATAAAACCATATGCTTTGATCACACTATCAAAGCGTTTATTCCAACTCCGAGAGGCTTGCACCAGTCCATAAATGGATCGCTGGAGCTTGCACATTTTGTTAGCTCCCTTAGGATCGACAAAACCTTCCGGTTGCATCATATACAACTCTTCTTCCTGAAATCCATTCAGGAATGCAGTTTTGACATCCATCTGCCATATTTCATAATCATAAAATGCGGCAATCGCTAACATGATTCGGACAGACTTAAGCATCGCTATGAGTGAGAAGGTATCATCGTAGTCAACCCCTTGAACTTGTCGAAAACCTTTTGCAACAAGTCGAGCTTTGTAGACAGTAACATTATCGTCAGCGTCAGTCTTCTTCTTAAAGATCCATTTATTCTCTATTGCTTGCCGATCATCGGGCAAGTCAACCAAAGTCGACACTTTGTTCTCATACATGGATCCCATCTCAGATTTCATGGCTTCAAGCCATTTCGTGGAATCTGGGCTCACCATCGCTTCTTCATAGTTCGTAGGTTCACCATGATCTAGTAGCATGACTTCCAGAACAGGATTACCGTACCACCCTGGCGCGGATCTTACTCTGGTTGAGCTACGAAGTTTAGTAACAACTTGATCTGAAGTTTCATGATCATCATCATTAACTTCCTCATTAATTGGTGTAGGTGTCACAGAAACTGGTTTCTGTGATGAACTACTTTCCAATAAGGGAGCTGGTACTATTACCTCATCAAGTTCTACTTTCCTCCCACTCACTTCTTTCGAGAGAAACTCCTTCTCTAGAAAGGATCCATTCTTAGCAACGAATGTCTTGCCTTCGGATCTGTGATAGAAGGTGTACCCAACTGTCTCCTTTGGGTATCCTATCAAGACACATTTTTCTGATTTGGGTTCGAGCTTATCAGGTTGAAGCTTTTTCACATAAGCATCGCAGCCCCAAACTTTCAGAAACGACAACTTTGGTTTCTTACCAAACCACAGTTCATAAGGAGTCGTCTCAACGGATTTTGATGGTGCCCTATTTAAGGTGAATGTGACCGTCTCTAAAGCATAACCCCAAAACGATAGCGGTAAATCAGTAAGAGACATCATAGATCGCACCATATCTAGTAAAGTACGATTACAACGTTCAGACACACCATTACGCTGTGGTGTTCCGGGTGGTGTGAGTTGCGAAACTATTCCGCATTGTTTGAAATGTAGACCAAACTCGTAACTCAAATATTCTCCTCCACGATCAGATCGTAGAAACTTTATTTTCTTGTTACGATGATTTTCAACTTCACTCTGAAATTCTTTGAACTTTTCAAATGTTCCAGACTTATGCTTCATTAAGTAGATATACCCATATCTGCTTAAATCATCTGTGAAGGTGAGAAAATAATGATATCTGCCACGAGCTTCAACATTCATTGGACCACATACATCTGTATGTATGATTTCTAACAAATCTGTTGCTCTCTCCATAGTACCGGAGAACGGCGTTTTAGTCATCTTGCCCATGAGGCACGGTTCACAAGTACCAAGTGATTCATAATCAAGTGGTTCCAAAAGTCCATCAGTATGGAGTTTCTTCATGCGTTCTACACCGATATGACCTAAACGGCAGTGCCATAAATAAGTTGCACTATCATTATCAACTCTGCATCTTTTGGCTTCAACATTATGAATATGTGTATCACTACAATCGAGATTCATCAAAAATAGACCACTCTTTAAGGGTGCATGACCATAAAAGATATTACTCATATAAATAGAACAACCATTATTCTCTGATTTAAATGAATAACCGTCTTGCATCAAACAAGATCCAGATATAATGTTCATGCTCAACGCTGGCACCAAATAACAATTATTCAGGTCTAAAAACTAATCTCGAAGGTAGATGTAGAGGTAGCGTGCCGATCGCGATCACATCGACTTTGGAACCATTTCCCACGCGCATCGTCACCTCGTCCTTGGCCAGTGTTCGCTTAATCCGTAGTCCCTGTTTCGAGTTGTAAATATTAGCAACAGAGCCAGTATCAAATACCCAGGTGCTACTGCGAGCTCTAGTAAGGTACACATCAATAACATGTATATCACATATACCTTTGTTCACCTTGCCATCCTTCTTATCCGCCAAATACTTGGGGCAGTTCCGCTTCCAAAGGACCAGTTTGTCGGCGGTAGAAGCACTCGGGCCAGGCTTAGGTCTAGACTTGGGTTTCTTCTCTGAGCAGCAACTTGCTTGCTGTTCTTCTTGAAGTTTCCCTTCTTCTTCCCTTTGCCCTTTTTCTTGAAACTAGTGGTCTTGTTGACCATCAACACTTGATGCTCCTTCTTGATTTCTACCTCCGCGGCCTTTAGCATTGCGAAGAGCTCGAATTGTCTTTTCCATCCCTTGCATATTATAGTTCATCATGAAGCTCTTGTAGCTTGGTGGCGATGATTGGAGAATTATGTCAATGACGCTTATCATTCGGAAGATTAACTCCCGGTTGAATCAAGTGATTATTATACACGACATTTTGAGTATATGCTCACCGATGTAACTATTCTCCTCCATCTTGCAGCTATAGAACTTATTGGAGACTTCATATCTCTCAATCCGGGCATTTTCTTGAAATATTAACTTCAACTCCTGGAACATCTCATATGCTCCATGACGTTCAAAACGTTGTTGAAGACCCAGTTCTAAGCCGTAAAGCATGGCATACTGAACTATTGAGTAGTCATCAGCTTTTCTCTGCCAGACGTTCATAACATCTGGCGTTGCTCCTGCAGCAGGCCTGGCACCCAGCGGTGCTTCGGGGCGTAATTCTTCCAGGCAGCAATGAGGATAATCCTCAAGTTACGGACCCGGTCCGTGTAATTGCTACCATCATCTTTCAACTTTGCTTTCTCAAGGAACGCATTAAAATTCAACGGAACAACAGCACGAGCCATCTATCTACAATAAACATAAACAATCAAAATACTATCAGGTACTAAGTTCATGATAAATTGAAGTTCAATTAATCATATTACTAAAGAACTCCCACTTAAACATATATCTCTCTAATTATCTAAGTGATCACGTGATCCAAATCAACTAAACCATAACCGATCATCACGTGAAATGGAGTAGCTTTCAATGGTGAACATCACTATGTTGATCGTATCTACTATATGATTCACGCTCGACCTTTCGGTCTTAGTGTTCCGAGGCCATATCTGCATATGCAAGGCTCGTCAAGTTTAACCTGAGTATTCTGCATGTGCAAAACTGGCTTGCACCCGTTGTAGATGGACGTAGAGCTTATCACACCCAATCATCACGTGGTGTCTGGGCACGACGAACTTTGGCAACGGTGCATACTCAGCGAGAAGACTTTTATCTTGAATTTTAGTGAGAGATCATCTTATAATGCTACCGTCAATCAAAGCAAGATAAGATGCAGAAAAGATAAACATCACATGCAATCAATATAAGTGATATGATATGGCCATCATCATCTTGTGCTTGTGATCTCCATCTCAAGAGCACCGTCATGATCACCATCGTCACCGGCGCGACACCTTGATCTCCATCGTAGCATCGTTATCGTCTCGCCAACTATTGCTTCTACGACTAATCGCTACCGCTTAGTGATAAAGTAAAGCAATTACAGGGCAATTGCATTTCATACAATAAAGCGACAACCATATGGTTCCTGCCAGTTGCCGATAACTCGGTTACAAAACATGATCATCTCATACAATAAAATATAGCATCACGTCTTGACCATATCACATCACAACATGCCCTGCAAAAACAAGTTAGACATCATCTACTTTGTTGTTGCAAATTTTACGTGGCTGCTACGGGCTGAGCAAGAACCGTTCTCACCTACGCATAAAAACCACAACGATAGTTCGTCAATTTAGTGCTGTTTTAACCTTCTCAAGGACCGGGCGTATGCACTCAGTTCAACTAAAGTTGGAGAAACCGACACCCGCCAGCCACCGTGCAAAGCACGTCGGTAGAACCAGTTTCGGCGTAAGCGTCTGGCGTAATGTCGGTCCGGGCCGCTTCATCCAACAATACCACCGAACCAAAGTATGACATGCTGGTAAGCAAGATGACTTGTATCGCCCACAACTCACTTGTGTTCTACTCATGCATATAACATCAACGCATAAAACCTGGCTCGGATGCCACCGTTGGGGAACGTAGTAATTTCAAAATTTCCTACGCACACGCAAGATCATGGGGATGCATAGCAACGAGAAGGGAGAGTGTTGTCCACGTACCCTCGTAGACCGAAAGCGGAAGCGTTAGAACAACGCGGTTGATGTAGTCATACGTCTTCACGATCCGACCGATCCAAGTACCGAACATACGGCACCTCCGAGTTCAGCACACGTTAAGCTCAATGACGATCCCCGGACTCCGATCCTGCAGGGTGTCGGGGATGAGTTTCGTCAGCACGACGACGTGGTGACGGTGATGATGTTCTACCGATGCAGGGCTTCGCCTAAGCACCGCTACGATATGACCGAGGTGGAATATGGTGGAGGGGGGCACCGCACACGGCTAAGGAACGATCACGAAGATCAACTTCTGTGTCATGGGGTGCCCCCCTCCTCTGTATATAAAGGGGGGAAGGAGGAGGGGCCGGCCAAGGGGGTGGCGTGCCCTAGGAGGGGGAAACCTACTCCAAGTAGGTTTGCCCCTCCCTTTCCTAGTCCAAGAAGGAGGGGGAAGGAAGGAGTGGGAGAGGGGAAAGGCAAGGGGGGCGCCCCCCTTCCTTGTCCTATTCGGACTCAAGGGGAGGGGGCGCGCCTCTTGCCCTGGCCGGCCCCTCTCTCTCCACTAGGGCCCAACAAGGCCCATTAGTTCCCGGGGGGGTTCCGGTAACCCCCGGTACTCCGATATATATCCGATAACCCCCGGAACTATTCCGGTGTCCGAATATGGTCGTACAATATATCAATCTTTTTGTCTCATCCATTTCGAGACTCCTCGTCATGTCCGTGATCACATCCGGGACTCCGAACAACCTTCGGTACATCAAAAACTATAAACTCATATTATAACTGTCATCGTAACGTTAAGCGTGCGGACCCTACGGGTTCGAGAACTATGTAGACATGACCTAGAACTGTTTCCGGTCAATAACCAATAGCGGAACCTGGATGCTCATATTGGTTCCTACATATTCTACGAAGATCTTTATCGGTCAAACCGCATAACAACATATGTTGTTCCCTTTGTCATCGGTATGTTACTTACCCGAGATTCGATCGTCGGTATCTCAATACCTAGTTCAATCTCGTTACCGGCAAGTCTCTTTACTCGTTACGTAATGCATCATACCGTAACTAACTCATTAGCTACATTGCTTGCAAGGCTTATAGTGATGTGCATTACCGAGAGGGCCCAGAGATACCTCTCCGACAATCAGAGTGACAAATCCTAATCTCGAAATACGTCAAGTCAACAAGTACCTTTGGAGACACCTGTAGAGCACCTTTATAGTCACCCAGTTACGTTTTGACGTTTGGTAGCACACAAAGTGTTCCTCTGGTAAACGGGAGTTACATAATCTCATAGTCATAGGAACATGTATAAGTCATGAAGAAAGCAATAGCAACATACTAAACGATCAAGTGCTAAGCTAACGAGAATGTGTCAAGTCAATCACATCATTCTCCTAATGATGTGATCCCATTAATCAAATGACAACACATGTCTATGGTTAGGAAACATAACCATCTTTGATCAATGAGCTAGTCAAGTAGAGGCATACTAGTGACATTAAGTTTGTCTATGTATTCACACATGTATCATGTTTCCGGTTAATACAATTCTAGCATGAATAATAAACATTTATCATGATATGAGGAAATAAATAATAAATTTGTTATTGCCTCTAGGGCATATTTCCTTCAATAGGTTGCGTCACAACCTAGGTCAAATTGAGTTATTCCTTTAATAGAAAATGAATATTCCCAATAAAAAGAATATTGGGATTTGGGCTAGGATGAAAATGACAGGGTCTAGGGAAGGATTTGGGAATGACAAGCCACTCTGGAAGGGAAGAAGAAGTCAACTTCTTCAGTTTCCAGACCACAAAGCCACGGAAGAAGAAAACTCAGGCAAAAACCTCGGAAAAACAAAGTAAAAAGAAAGGGCCAAAAATCAGGCTGTTACACCTCTCCTGCAAGGGCCGCCGCCCCAGGAACCACGGGCCTCCAAGAGAGGGAGGAGCATCGAGATCCCTGCCGCCACCTTCCCCGATGTCTGCGCGGGCTTCACGGCGGCCGTCTTTGGTAGCGACGAGGGGGAGGAAGGGGGTGGAGGGGGGTGGCGGCGGCGGCGGAACCCTAGTCACCCCCGAGTGGCCCAAGGGGACCGCAGTAGGAGTCATTCAAAGAGGAATCAACCATTGTGATTACCCCCGGAAAGTTTGTGAGGGTTTGGAGACCACTCCAAGGTCTACCACTAGTGGTTGAGAAACGCCTTGGTGGTGTTGTCTCAAAGAGAGAATAGGGCGAGCCTTCATGGCGTTCGTGTGCCTTCGTGGTAACATCCACCTATCTAAACGGTGATGTAGCTTCCCTCCAAGGAAGTGAAAATCGGCATACATCCTCGTCTCTCGGAGTTGTGGTTATCCCTAACCCTAACTCCCTACTTGTGGTTACTTGTCTCTTAGTCTTACTTATATCATAGTTTACTTGCTTACTCTCCTACTTGTGTTACTTGTTTACCTTGCTTAGCTCATAGCATCATACTTGCAATTGTTAGGCTAAACTTCATATTCCGCATTATTGCCTAAAATTGCTAAGTAACAACTAAATTTTGTAATTGTACCTATTCACCCCCCCTCTAGGTCCATCTCGATCCTTTCAATTGGTACCAGAGCCTCGTGCTCTATTATTGTGGCTTAACCGCCCTAGAGCGAGATGAACCCCGATGGGACTCCCCTTGTTGCAGATCCGAAGAGTACGGGCGGGGCTTCCTCGGAAGCCAAGTACTTCACTTCAGAGGATCTGGAAGGAGCTCTTGCTAAGCAAAAGGAGGAGAATGATGCCTCTCTTGAGGCCTTGGTCCAAATGAGGATAGCCACACTAACCACGCTGCTTGCACCACTTTCTGGTGGTGCAACCTCGAGGCTAGCTATGCCTACTCCCTCACTTGGCCAACAACCTCCTAGTAATGAACACTCCAATGTTCCTTGGCTTTATGCAAGACCTTAAATAGAGAAACCTAAGTATAACCCTCAAGGCAAACCTCCTTTACTTGATGACACTACCGATTTTGCTTTGTGGAGTGTTGCTATGCAGGATCATCTTCGATATGGAAATGATGAGATGTTGGAGATCTTGGAGTATGGCTACCAAGCTGTTGACCTGAAGAATCTTACTCCAAGAGAGGTTTATGACAAGAATCTCAATGACACAACAACTATGTGTATAAGAAGAGGTATGACTGACAAGCAAAGGAGACCATATATACATATCACAAGTGCTAAAGAATTATGGGATAGCATTGTGAGGACCAAGACCGGTACTTCCACTCTCCGGTTTGCTCAGCATGAAATTGCCAAGGGCGAATTGCAAAACTTTTGTATGGAGAAACGTGAATCTCCCAAGAAACTACTTGAGCATCTCATGACTCTCACCGCCGACATTGAGTCATGTGAATGTGACAAGACTCAAGAAGGATTCAACTTGGCTAAGCGATTCCTTGTGGATAAGTTGCTTCATGCTCTTGCTCCATATCATCACCAAATGGTGTGGGACATAAGACAACACCATGTATTCAAGGAAATTACTCCAGATGACATCATATCCACTTTCCAACTATTTAAACAGTCAAAGGCAACTGCCACAAAACATCTTGCCATGCCAAATGGTGTCTTGCATTGAAGGCCAAGCATGTATGTGAAGAAGAGGAAAGTGAAGAAGAAGAATATGATGATGAGGATGGTGATGCGATTGACTCAGATGAGAGCCCGTCATATGAAGACATTTCTCTCTTTGTCAAAAAGTTTAGCGCGGGAAAATTCAAAGGAAGGTTTCAAAAGAAGAAAGTGAGGAAATGTTACAACTGTAAAGAAACCAACCACTTCTCCAACGAGTGCCCCTATGAGAAGAGAGAAGATAAACCAAGGTTTCCCAAGACCTTTCCCAAGAAGAAATTGCCAAATCCTTTGAACTCCAAGCTCAAGAAGAGAGATGGGAAAGCAATGGTTGCTCATGAAGAATCCGATCCGGATGATGTTAGTGGTCTTGCCGGAGTTGCTCAAGATTCCCAAAACACTTTGAGGCTAGTGAACAAGAGTGGTGATGTGGTCACCTACAACTACATGAAATACTACAAGGGCCACACTCACAAGTGCCTAATGGCAAAGGCCATGGTAGAAGATGGAGAGGACCGAAGCTCTCCTGACAAGGTCAAGGTAACCCCACGATCAAATCCTCCTTTTTTCACTCCTTCTACTCCTAGCGATGAGTATCTTGATGCGAAGGATAGTTATGAGGATGATGATCTAGATGATCCTATGCTTGCTAAACTTAATAAGTTCATGTGCTCCCTCAAAGGAAAGAATCTCACTATGTTTCATATGCTTATGGAGATGGTGAGTAAGCACACCATCACCATTAAGGAACTCGAAACCCTCGTCACCGAGGAAAAGGAAAAATATGAAATCCTTGAACGGAAAGTCCAATGTGAGGAAGCATGAAATGATGAACTATGCTTGAAAATTGATGAAAACATTGATGTTCATGCTAAAGATCTTGCCTCCTTGAAAAAGGCTAAGGACTCTTGTATAGAGTTGATGAATGATAAAAGTAAGCTTGTGAAGTCTCATGCTTCTCTCTCTAAGGATTGTGAGCTCCTATCCGTGTCCCTCGAGACTAAGGAAGAAGAGCTCACCCTTCTTACAAAGAGTTTTGAGACGCTCAAGCTTACTTATCTTGAAACACTAGCCAAGGCCTACTCTTCTCCTATTATTAATGTTGAGGCTTGTACTACTAACTCTAGTAGTGATCTAGCATCTATTCTTGAGGAGAATCGCTTTCTCAAAGCTCAAATTGAGAAAGGTCTCATGACATGTGCTCAAGGACAAAATAACCTTAATGAGGTGTTGAGCCAACACAATGAGGTGTTTGCCAAAGAGGGGCTCGGGTTTGACTCAAGCACAAGTAAGAAGAAGGCGTCCTCTCAAAAGTGCACAACCCCTCTAAAGGAAACATTTCTACGAAAAGGGCACAAGGAGAAAGGTAAGGTTGTTAGTGGGAAGGCTACAAGGGGCATGCCCACTCTCAACAAGCCAAAAGAGTTCATGCCTCCATCCTATGTACTTCGTAAGACTAAGTATGGAGAAGTTTATGCAAAATTTGTTGGTCCTCGAAATGCATCCCGATTCTATGCTATTTGGGTCCCTAAGACCCTTGTGACTAACTTGAGAGGTCCCATTGCAAAATGGGTGCCTCTAACCAAGTCATAATTGCATGTAGGTTGCCTTCTCCGGTGGAGTAAAATGGGTGATTGATAGTGGATGTACCAATCATATGACTGGAGATAGCAAATTGCTCTACGATTTCATGGAAGCTATTCAACCATTCATGAGCATTATGTTTGTTAGAGGTTCAAAAGGACAGGTACTCGGGTTGGGCAAGGTGGCTATCACAAATGATATGTCTCTAGCAAATGTCATGCTTGTCCAATCCCTTAAATACCACTTGCTTTCTGTTCGCCAATTGGCTTCCGTTGGTTATGATACACTCTTTGGACTAACGGATGTGAAAGTCTTTAAGAGAGATACTCTCGAAGTGGCCTTTGTTGGATAGTTGGATGGCAACCTTTACACGGTTGATTTCTTGAAAGAGAGCACATTCCATGCAACTTGTCTAATGGCCAAGGCCGAAAAGGGGTGGCTCTGGCATCGCCGGCTAGCCCATGTCTGCATGATAAATCTTCAAGATCTCTTAAAGGGTAATCACATCCTTGGACTAACCAATGTCTCTTTTGAGAAAGATCGTGTGTGTAGTGCATGCATAGCCGGGAAGCAACATCAATCAAAGCACCCACCCAAGAATATCATGTCTACTTCAAGGCCTTTGGCGCTCCTTCATGTGGATCTTTTTGGGCCTCCTTCATGGGATAGTCTTGGTGGGAAAAAGTATGGGCTTGTCATTGTTGATGATTACTCAAGGTATACATGGTTGTTTTTCCTCAAGTCCAAGGACGAGATAAAGATCACATTCATTGATTTTTCCAAGCAAGCACAATGCAAGTTTGACAAAGAAATCTTGGCAATAAGAAGTGATAATGGCTCTGAGTTCAAGAACTATACCTTGGAAGAATTTCCTAGTGATGAAGGGATTGAGCACCAATATTCAACTCCATACACTCCTCAGCAAAATGGTGTAGCCGAAAGGAAGAACCGTACACTTGAGGAGATGGCAAGGTCCATGTTGGATGAATACAAGTCGCAACATAGTTTTTGGGCCGAGGCTGTCAACACTGCATGCCATGCATCAAACTGGCGCTTCCTACGCACTATATTGGAAAAGACCCCATATGAGCTCTTAACTGGGAACAAGCCAAATTTTAAGTACTTTCGTGTATTTGGGTGCAAATGTTTCATCCTCAACAAAATAGAACGGTTAGGAAAATTTAATCCAAAACAATTGAGGGCATATTTGTTGGCTATGGATCAAACTCTCACGCCTATAGAGTTTACAACAAATCCAATGGATGTGTTGTAGAAACTTGTGACGTGGTGTTTGATGAATTTAATGGCTCCCATGGGGAGCAAGTTGATCTAAGTGATGTAGGTGAAGAAGACTCTTCTCAATATATTTTGACCATGGGTGTTGGTGCACTTCTTCCAATGGAACAAGAACCTCATGATGATGATGAAGAAGATGGAAGCTTCACACATCATCAAACTACTTCAACACCCATACCACCACAAGCTCCTATTGCTCAACCAATTCCCTTAGTCCAAGTACAAGAAGATGATCAAGTCCCTCTTCATGATAATCTTCAAGAACAAGATCATCATAAAGGGCAAGAACAGAAAGTGCAATCATTGATGATGAACCTCAACAAATGCAATATTAAGAAGAAGATCTTCCACCACACATCAATGATCCATATGTTGAGGACGTGGATGATGGACATGAAGTTGAACCTCGAGAAACCCTAACCTCCATCATGCCTCGAGTGGCCGATCGTGTTGATGTTGACAAAAGTCTCACCAGCATATCGGAAGGTAGAGTGACTCGTAAACATTTGACAAACTTTTATGCTCACTTCTCGTTTGTGTCTAGTGTTGAACCTCTCAAGGCACAATATGCATTGATGGACAACGATTGGCTCGTTGCTATGCAAGAAGAGTTGAACAACTTTGAACGCAACCAAGTGTGGTCATTAGTCAAGAGGCTAACTACGGAACACAATGTCATTGGAACAAAATTGATTTTCAAGAACAAGCAAGATGAGAATGGTGTAATCATTCGCAACAAGGCAGGGTTAGTGGCACAAGGGTACTCACAAGTTGAAGGTTTGGACTTTGGTGAGACCTTTGCCCCCGTTGCCCGTCTTGAATCCATTCGCATCTTACTTGCTTATGATGCTTTCAATGGGTTTACATTACATCAAATGGATGTGAAGAGTGCTTTCCTTAACGGTCCTCTTCAAGAATAAGTATATGTGTCACAACCACCTGGGTTCGTCGATCCCGATCACAAAGACTACGTGTATAAACTTCATAAGGCTCTGTATGGCCTCAAACAAGCACCACGTGCTTGGTATGATCATCTTAAGAAGTTTTTACTCGATGATGGTTTTGTGAGAGGGGTGATCGATCCCACTCTTTTTACTAAGAGGGACAAGGGTGATTTGATCTTATGCCAAATCTATGTAGATGATATCATTTTTGGTTCTCATAACATTCATTTGTGCAAGAAGTTTGCGGCTTCCATGACCAAGAATTTTGAAATGTCACTCAATGTGGATTTGAAGTCTTTCACGGATTTCAAATTTAACAATTTCAAGAAGGAATTTTCTTGTCTCAAGCAAAATACCTCAAGGATATCCTAGAGAAGTTCGGCATGACTGATGCTAGTCCATGTAAGACACCCGTGCCAACCAAAACTGCACTCACTGAAGAAACCAACGGTATCCCTTTCGACCCATCTAAATATCGCTCTATGATTGGCTCATTGCTACATCTTTGTGCATCTAGACCAGACATCATGTTCAGTGTATGCATGTGTGCTAGATTTCAAACTTCCCCTAGGGAAACTCATCATAAGGCGGTTAAGCATATTCTTAGATACCTTGTTCACACCCCAAAGTTGGGTCTATGGTACGCCAAGGATGCTAAGTTTGATCTCATTGGGTACACGGATGCGGATTGGACTGGAGACAAAGTGGATCATAAGTCCACCTCCGGTGCATGTCAATTTCTTGGTCGCTCTTTGGTAAGTTGGTCCTCGAAGAAACAAAATTGTGTTGCTCTCTCCACTGCCAAAGCTGAATACATTGCAACTGCCAGTTGTGCAACTCAATTACTATGAATGAGGCGAACTTTGAAGGATTACGGTATCACCTATAGACATGTGCCTCTTCTATGTGATAATGAAAGTGCCATCAATATTGCTGAGAACCCCAAAGATCATACCTGCACCAAGCACATTGATATTAGGTATCATTTCTTGAGAGATCATGTGGAAAAAGGTGACACTGATATTGGTCATGTTGGCACAGATATGCAACTTGCAGACATTTTCACCAAGCCATTGGATGAAGCAAGGTTTTGTCAACTTAGGCGTGAACTTGGTATCTTGGAGCTTGACAACATTATGTGAAATCTAGTACCCATGCATGCATTTTCATAATGTCTTGTTTTGATGTAGGCATATTCTTAGGGGGAGACCCTCAATTCATGAGTACTCTCACCCTACATAATGCATAAATAGAACGAACACTCTCAAAGTCACTATGACACTTATTTTGTGTCCATGGTACTTTAAAATGATGGAATAGTAATTATGGATCCAAAGTTCAAATCTTTGGTATCCCAAGTTATGTATACTCAAACATGGTGACTTAGGCTACAACTCTTCTTAGTTGTTTATATGGGTTTGTGATATGTTTGTGGATACTGTTAATTCTCACACCTATATATATATATACACATATATATATATATATATATACTATTTCAAACAAGAGTACTGGTTATCAGCACTCTAGTTGGCCGGATCATCCGGATGTTCATCCGGACGTCCGGGTCGTGTTACCTTGTCTGCCCGGATATCCAGGCCCATATCCGGTCACCCGGACCTATCCGGATCATCCGGGGCTACTTCCGGACATCCGGGTGGGTCCTCGTCCTAGACGTAAAATATTGGGCCGTGTGGGTGCAGAGGGTTATTCCCCTGTTCTTCGCCCCCACGACCCCATCCACTCGCCCCCGCCGCCGTCGGCTGCTCGTTGGGCCGCCCCGCCAGTCCGGCCGGCCAACTGGCCAGATCTCACCACCAAGCGCTGTTGTCGCCTCGATCTGCTCCCTCCTCGCGCCGTTTTCCCCGGGACCGATTGGATTTTCACCAATCTCGCCCTCTGTCCCCAACTCCTCCATGGTGGTCGGTCGTGGTGGTACTAGCCGGAGCTTCAAGTCGACGTCCTCGGGCCCCTCTCGTGGTATTTCATATGCTCCTCTCCTCTCTTTCCCCTATTACTCATCTAGGTTCAGTCATTCATCTAGTTGGCCCCCCTCTTTCCGATGCTTGTGCGCGGACCGGCGTCGCCAAGCATCGACGGACTCCAAGGAAGCTGCTCTTCCACTCAAGAAGGCGCCGGGTCGTGCTCGTCCGTCCTATGCCGGGCAGGACAACCCTAACTATGAGGCCGGACTCCATGAGGAAGAGCTCGTGCCAGTTCACTCCACAAACAAAGCAAAGAAGAAGAAAGCGGTGTCTGCCTCAAGCTCGCAGTCTGCCGCAACTACTGGTCTCATCTTGTCCATGTCCAACCCCACCAACCGGGGCCGTCGTACTATCAACTATCAGTCCATGGACCCCTCTAAGTATGCTGCTTTAAGGAGTGATGTCAATCAATTTGCCGTCCCGGCCAATGCAACTGATCCTCGTTTTCGCACATTGGTTCAACAGGACATCTATCAATCAGTCATTGCTCATCTAGGTTTCTCTCCTCAGCATTATGTGAACTTGGATTACATTGAGAAAAATCCAACCAAGTTCGATGGTGTGTTAGAGAAGGTTGAGGGCATGGGGCTGCGTCGTGCTATGTCTCTTCACTGTGATTGGAATGAGGTTTCCATTCGGCAATTCTATGCCACGTGTTTCTTCCATCCGGATCGTTCTATCACTTGGATGACTCACCAGTCTTAGTTCACCGTCTCTTTTGAGGAGTTTGCTGCTGCCTTGGGCATGCCTGGATCTGAGGCCTCTCTTTTTCGGATCCATGAGGTGAACCGCAAGTTTGAGGCTATGCCCATCAGTGCATGTAGTTGCCTCGCCATGCCCACCTCTCAGCTATCCACAGTTGAAAGGATCGATATAGTTTATTAGGGGGGGTGAATAGGAAACTAATTTTTTTTAGCTTTTCTTTAAAAAATTAAAATTTGCATCAAAGTATGTTGTCTAGGTATGTGATGTCTACTACACAACCTTCTTCTTGTAGACGTTGTTGGGCCTCCAAGTGCAGAGGTTTGTAGGACAGTAGCAAATTTCCCTCAAGTGGATGACATGAGGTTTATCAATCCGTAGGAGGCGTAGGATGAAGATGGTCTCTCTCAATCAACCCTGCAACCAAATAACAAAGAGTCTCTTGTGTCCCCAACACACCCAATACAATGGTAAATTGTATAGGTGCACTAGTTCGGCGAAGAGATGGTGATACAAGTGCAATATGGATGATAGATATAGGTTTATGTAATATGAAAATATAAAAACAGCAAGGTAGCAAGTAACAAAACTGAGCGTAAACGGTATTGCAATGGTAGGAAACGAGGCCTAGGGTTCATACTTTCACTAGTGCAAGTTCTCTCAACAATAATAACGTAATTGGATCATATAACTATCCCTCAACATGCAACAAAGAGTCACTCCAAAGCCACTAATAGCGGAGAACAAACGAAGACATTATGGTAGGGTACGAAACCACCTCAAAGTTATCATTTCTGTTCTATCTATTCAAGAGTCCGTAGTAAAATAACATGAAGCTATTCTTTCCGTTCAATCTATCATAGAGTTCATACTAGAATAACACCTTAAGACACAAATCAACCAAAACCCTAATGTCACCTAGATACTCCATTGTCACCTCAAGTATCCGTGGGCATGATTATATGATATGCATCACACAATCTCAGATTCATCTATTCAACCAACACAAAGTACTTCAAAGAGTGCTCGAAAGTTTCTACCGAAGAGTCAAGACGAAAACATGTGCCAACCCCTATGCATAAGTTCACAAGGTCACTGAACCCGCAAGTTGATCACCCAAACATACATCAAGTAGATCACGTGAATATCCCATTGTCACCACAGATAAGCACGGCAAGACATACATCAAGTGTTCTCAAATCCTTAAAGACTCAATCCGATAAGATAACTTCAAAGGGAAAACTCAATCCATTACAAGAGAGTAGAGGGGGAGAAACATCATAAGATCCAACTATAATAGCAAAGCTTGCGATACATCAAGATCGTATCATCTCAAGAACACGAGAGAGAGAGAGAGAGAGAGAGAGATCAAACACATAGCTACTAGTACATACCCTCAGCCCCGAGGGTGAACTACTCCCTCCTCGTCAGGGAGAGCGCCGGGATGATGAAGATGGCCACCGGTGAGGGATCCCCCCTCCGGCAGGGTGCCGAAACAGGCTCCCGAGAGGTTTTTGGTGGCTACAGAGGCTTGAGGCGGCGGAACTCTCGATTTATTGTGCTCTCTCAAGGTTTTAGGGTATATGGACTTATATAGGCGAAAGAAGTCGGTCAGGGGAGCCACGAGGGGCCCACGAGGGGCCCACGAGGGTGGAGGGCGCGCCCCTGCCTCGTGGCCTCCTCGAAGTTTCACTGGCTTGCACGCCAAGTCCCCTGGATTGCTTCCGTTCCAAAAATAACGCTCCCGAAGGTTTCATTCCGTCTGGACTCCATTTGATATTCCTTTTCTTCAAAATACTGAAATAGGCAAGAAAACAAAAATATGGGTTAGGGCTCTGGTTAATAGGTTAGTCCCAAAAATAATATAAAAGTGTATAATAAAGCCCATAAACATTCAAAACAGATAATAATATAGCATGAATGCTTCATAAATTATAGATACGTTGGAGACGTATCAGCATCCCCAAGCTTAATTCCTGCTCGTCCTCGAGTAGGTAAATGGTAAAAGAAAGAATTTATGAAGTGTGAATGCTAGCAGGTGCACAAGTTTGATCAATGATAATTTCAATCACCTTTTCTAGCATCATTATATGTCATAACAGTAGTTCATCTCATAAAATTCTCAAGATCAAGTAACAAGTTATTCACATGTTAAAGCATAGACCATAAACTTTCTTGAAAACTAGCAAACTTCATTCTCAGTCATCAAACAATTACAATTCATCTTATTTTCAGGAAGGGTCTATGTCAGAGCTTTGATTTAGCAAACTCCACATACTCAACTATCATATAGTCTTCCATGATTGCTACCACTCAAAGCATATTCTTAGAACAAATAGCATCCATCGAACACAGAGAAAGATAGGGGCTTAGTGTTTCGCCTCCCAATTCACTTATCATATAGATAATTGTCAACAATAATAATTCATGATCAAATATATTTGCATGGCCATATATGCTTAGATCTTTCCCCAACACACGATGCTTGCCAACTAAAGAGTAGGTAGGAATGAGAAGGAATACTACTGACTCTTGCATAAAAGTAAAAGATAGGCCCTTCGCAAAGAGAAGCAGGGATTTGCAAAGGTGCCAGAGCTCGATTTTGAAATAGAGATAAATAAATTTGAGAGGTATGATCTCATTGTCAACATAACAACCAAGAGTTCCCAATATCTTCCATACTACATACATTATAGGCGGTTCCCGAACAGAATGGTAAAGTTTTTACTCCCCCTCCACCAACAATCATCAATCCATGGCTTGCCCGAAACAACAGGTGCCTCCAACTAACATCAATCCTGGGGGAGTTTTGTTTGCAATTATTTTTTATTTGATTTTGATCTTTTGATCATGGGACTGGGCATCCCAGTTACCAGCCATTTTTCTCGTGAATGATGAGCGGAGTCCACTCATCTTGAGAATAACCCACCTAGCATGGAAGATACTGACAGCCCCTAGTCGCTACATGAGCGATTCGGGCATACAAAATAGATTATTATTTAAAGGTTTAAAGTTCGGCACATGCAAATCTATTTATATATTAAAAATGCTTGATGGTTTAACCAGAGAAAAGAGAATTAGTAAGAAATTACCACAAAAATCAAAAATAACTGGCCGTTAATCTGGTGGACCCGTAACTTAAAACACGAAATTGACGGACTGGATCTAACTAATAGGAGGTAAGCCTATGCTGGCATCAATTTAGACTTCACACGTCTCTAGGATTCACCTATGGCATAGATTAGTTTTTGTATAAAAAGAGAATTAGTAAGAAATTATCACAAAAATCAGAAATAACTGGCCGTTAATCTGGTGGACCCGTAACTTAAGACACGAAATTGACGGACTTGATCTAACCAATAGGAGGAAAGCCTACGCTGGCATCAATTTAGACTTCACACGTCTCTAGGATTCACCTATGCCATAGATTAGTTTTTTATAAATACCTTGACCGCTTCATAGAAGGAAGATCAGAAAAAAATAGGAACATACTATAGATTAGTTTTCCTTTACGTGAGTCCATCCATCGTTGAAATAATACAAACAATTAATAATAGGGCTGCAGACTCCTCCCCTCACGCACGAGGCCGCCAGAATACCATCGCTATGGCGAACTATCCTACCCTCACGCACGCAGCCATCGTTGCTCTTGCGTTCATCCGATCACTGCATGGTTTCTTTCTGCTGCAAAAGGATAATGCCAGCTATCCCCCGCCCTGGATTTTATATTGGAACCGTGCCACTTCAAAACCAGGAGCAGACGGTAGGTCCTGTTTTGCCAAGATCTTCTCCGGGAGAGGAAGATGCCCATACTGACGAAGTAAAGCAGAAGCAACAAGATGACGGGAAACCTGGTATGCATGTGGAAGCGTACGGCCGTGACGCTGAGACGTATGTGTTAGGTGTACGTATTTGATGAGTAACATTGTCTATTGCTACAGGTCATTCTGCTGGCACATGCCATTCATGTACGCCGGTATTTGATTGATGAGCTCCTGATGCTATCTATTACTACTTGAAAGCTCGATGCGCCTGTGTGAAAATTAAACTGAACGTGCTATACAGCATGGATGCCATGGAAATCAATCGATGTACAAGCACACCACTTAGTAATCTAAGAACAGAGGTTGCTCGCTTTCCTTTAGGTATAGGATAGGGTGATTGGGTGACAGGAAGGTGAAAATCAACCGGGTGGTTACGCCGCTGTGTAGACATTGAGCCGAGCGGGTTAGTGCCTTCAAGCAGGAGAGAAGGCCATGTAATTCTTTGAAAGAACAAGGTTGTTGAAGTAGATTTTGTGACTGACTCCAGCCACTTTTTTTCCTAATGATCATCCCATTAATCCAATGGCGGGAAATTAGGTGACTCCTGCTAATTGTCCTAGGAACATTGGTGGAAGCCCATCAGCTAAACATACAGATATTTCAAAAAGATGTTGGAAAGCTCGAGTGAGTTAAGGGGCAGTGTAGTTCTCTTCCACAAGAGCTAGAGGATAAATAGTTGATGTGGCATATGCATAATGTACATGACACCATATTACTTCTGTGAGCGGTGTTTTAGATCAGTTTTTACAGTATGCTTGACAATCTATTACAGAAGTAGACCTCTGGTGAACTTGGTAAATATATTTACCAATGGATGGTGCGCAGGATGCCAAAATTAACATGGTACTTTGACACACCTTTTGCTTCAGTTCATTTGAGGGAGTATATAGTTTTCCATTTCGTGTTGTTGAATTTACATGCTTTACTATCACCACATAATTTTGTATTATCATATTGTTGAAATTCCCATTTTACTCTATTATGGAAGGTGAATAGATACACAATGTCTGCAATTGGTCTAGCAGTTTTCTTAAGGTGATTGGCCTGTTCTGAATTGGTATTTTATGAAGCACTAGCGCCTTTTGTTTCACATGTATGCGTTGGGTACTACAAATATATCGTAACCAACCTCAAGTTGTTGTTTATCCCTCCCCTTTTTATGAATGATTATTCAGTAATGTGAATGATGTTTTGATATTAGGTACGTGTAACAGAATAAGAATTTATGGTAGACAAATGTGTGCAATTTTTTTTCCTGCACGCGGGGAGAAAATTGTATGAAAATTTAATACACTTAGAATTATTCAGTTATCAACCACATAATTAGATTAACATGATGTAGAATATCAGTTTAGAAATTTATTTTTGTTTCAAGCAACTCAGATCATTAGGATCCGAAAGAACTACTGAAATGTTCAGGTAGTTATTGCCTTGATACTTTGCGAAGAGTTCCCACAAGTTTCCTGGTCGTGCACAAAATATTACCAAGATTGATGACCAGAGAGATGTAGTAGAACGAGAATTATGTTATATCACTTTTCTCTTATAGTAATTGATTGCCATATTTGAAGTGTCCGTGGATGTAGTATGCTTAAATGGATCTACAATTACACTGTTCTTGTGGAGTTAGTCAATCTCTAAGCAGTGCATTATAGGTTTGCAGTACAATTCTCCTATTTATCTTACAATGCAATTGGTAATCGCCCTCCTATGGTGAAAGTTGCTTATGTGGTGGAACGACATGGTGCCGAAGGGCTATTTAATTAATACGGTTGTGAATACAATAAAATTCACTGATGCTTTTGATATTAAAATTTTTATGAACTGTGATGTGTACAACTTAATCAAAATTTGGAGTTCTATTCCTTTATTATAATCTTTCTTCATTTTTGTATCAACCATAAATATCACTTTACTATAAGAATTTTTAAATTTCCTTTTTACTTTCTACCGCACATGCTCTTAGACCACATAAATATTATGTTGTCATTATTGAAATTTACAATAACTAGCCCACGTATCGAGTGGGCCACTGTGCTAGTTTACTTGGAACGGCAGGTAAATACCGCATATAGGTAGGTATGGTGGACACTCATGGAAGAAACTTGTTTCAAGGGATTTGGATGCACAAGCAGTATTCCCTCTTAGTACAGATATTTTGGCTAGCAAAGGATTCTAAAAAGCAAGCACCACATGTTGGAGGATCTATAACAATATAACTTCTATAAAAATACACCCAAGCATAACTCGTTACGTTGTCTTCCTTGTTCAACTTCAACTAATTTTCTCAGGTTTGAAAATAATTAATGGGGCTCAAAATCATAGAAGATGTCTAAGATAGTATATTTATATGTGAAATTTCTCTTCCGTCAATATTCTTTCATGAATTGTTCAAGTGACCAATACAATGCTTGCTAACCTTCAATAAATTTACTACCTCTACTTCTTAGATGTGAAGTCATTACTCCCAACGGGGTAAGCATATGAAACATATATAAATTCAGATTTATGACATTCAACTCATTCAACCATTTACTCATAAGATATAAGTGAAGCATACGAGTAAATGACAAACTACTCCAAAAAGATATAAGTGAAGATCAATGAGTAGCTAAATAATTATGTAACTATGTGAAGACTCTCTCTCATTTAAGAATTTCAGATCTTGGTATTTTATTCAAACAGCAAGCAAAGCAAAATAAAATGACATTGCGAGGATAGCACAACTCATGTGAAGAAGTAAAAACTTAGGCTCAACCGATAGTAACCGATAGTTGTTGAAGAAGAAAGGTGGGATGCCTACCGGGCATCCCCAAGCTTGGATGCTTGAGACTTCTTGAAATATTATATTGGGGTGCCTTGGGCATCCCCAAGCTTGAGCTTTTGTGTCTCCTTAATTCATTTTATATCTCGGTTTCCTAAATCTCGAAAGCTTCATCCACACCAAACTCAACAAGAACTCGTGAGATAAGTTAGTATAAACCAATGCAAAAACCTTATCATTTTCTAGTGAAAAAAATCATTAAAATTATTATTCAACATTTAATAATAAATGTCTCTGCATATTTAATACTCCTATCCTCAAATAGAATCATTAAACAAGCAAACATATGCAAACAATGCAAACATAACAGCAATCTGCCAAAACAGTATAGTCTGTAAAGAATGCAAGATTCATCATACTTACCTAACTCCAAAAATTATGATAAAAATATTAAGCTGTATAAGATTTATCAGAGCTCAATATGCAAAAAGTTTCAACATTATATCATTCTCTGACTTTTCTAGGGAATTTTTGCAACAGCGGTAAACTTTCTGTTTTCGAACAGCAACATGTATACTAGCAAAATAAGCATTGTAAAGGCTATCCTTGACATTTTTATTGAAAATATAGATGCAAACCATTATTCTAAATAAAATCAAGAAAATACTAACAAAAGAAAATGACGCTCCAAGCAAAACACATATCATGTGGTGAATAAAAATATAGCTCCAAGTAAAGTTACGATAAACGAAGACGAAAGAGGGGATACCTTCCGGGGCATCCCCAAGCTTAGGCTCTTGGTTGTCCTTGAATATTACCTTGGGGTGACTTGGGCATCCCCAAGCTTAGGCTCTTTCCACTCCTTATTCCGTAGTCCATCGAATCTTTACCCAAAACTTGAAAACTTCACAACACAAAACTCAACAGAAAACTCGTAAGCTCCGTTAGTATAAGAAAATAAAACAACCACTTAGGTACTGTAGTGAACTCATTCTAAATTAATATTGGTGTAATATCTACTGTATTCCAACTTCTCTATGGTTCATACCCTCCGATACTACTCATAGATACATCAAAATAAGCAAACAACACATAGAAAACAGAATCTATCAAAAACAGAACAGTCTGTAGTAATCTGTGTCATTAGAATACTTCTCTAACTCCAAAAAATCCTACCAAATTAGGAAGACCTAAGAAATTTGTGTACCAATACAGAGCAAAAATAATTAGAACAAAAGCATGTTTCTGTGAATTATCAAAACTAATTTACTGGGTGAAAAAGTTTCTGATTTTCAGCAGGATCAACACAACTATCACCGTAAGCTATCCTAAAGGTCTTACTTGGCACTTTATTGAAATAAAAGATATAAAAAATGATTACTACAGTAGCATAATCATGTGGACACACAAAAATAGTAAAGTTAATTATTGGGTTGTCTCCCAACAAGCGCTTTTCTTTAATGCCTTTTAGCTAGGCATGAAGATGACAATGATGCTCGCATAAAAGATAAGAATCGAAACATAAAGAGAGCATCATGAAGAATATGACTAGCACATTTAATCCTAACCCACTTACTATGCATAGGGATTTTGTGAGAAAACAACTTATGGGAACAATAATCAACTAGCATAGGAAGGCAAAACAAGCATAACTTCAAGATTTTAAGCACATAGAGAGGAAACTTGACATTATTGCAATTCCTACAAGCATATGTTCCTCCCTCATAATAATTTTCAGTAGCATCATGAATTAATTAAACAATATAACCAGCACCTAAAGCATACTTTTCATGATCTACAAGCATAGAAAATTTACTACTCTCCACATAAGCAAAATTCTTCTCATTCGGGATAGTGGGAGTATCATAAGAGACTTGAATACTATAAATTGTTTCCACATTAAAAGAGTAATGTTCAGAAAAAGGGTAATCATAACCATGACAAGTTTTATAAATATAATCATCACTACTTCTTATAGCATAAGTTTCATCACAATAATCATCATAAGTAGCAACTTTGTTCTCATCATAATCGATTGAAACCTCTTCCAAGATAGTGGAATCATCACTAAATAAAGTCACGACCTCTCCAAATCCACTTTCATATTCATCACAATAAGATTCAACATCCTCCAAAATAGTGGGATCATTAATTTCTAAAGTTGACACTCTTACAAACCCACTTTCATCAATATAATCATCGTAAGTAGGAGGCATGCTATCATCATAATAAATATTCTCATAAAAACTTGGGGGACTAAACATATCATCTTCATCAAACATAGCATCCCTAAGCTTGTGGCTTTGCATATCATTAGCATCATGGGTATTAAAAGAATTCATACTAACAACATTGCAATCATGCTCATCTTTCACATATTTTATGCCAAGCATGCTATGTAATTATTCTTCTAGTACTTGAGCACAATTTTCTTTCCATCATTTTCACAAAAGATATTAAAAAGATGAAGCGTATGAGGCAAACTCAATTCAATTCTTTTGTAGTTTTATTTTATAAACTAAACTAGTGGTAAAACAAGAAACAAAAAGATTCGATTGCAAGATCTAAAGATATACCTTCAAGCACTCACCTCCCCGGCAACGGCACCAGAAAAAGAGCTTGATGTCTACTACACAACCTTATTCTTGTAGACGTTGTTGGGCCTCCAAGTGCAGAGGTTTGTAGGACAGTAGCAAATTTCCCTCAAGTGGATGACCTAAGGTTTATCAATTCATAGGAGGCTTAGGATGAAGATTGTCTCTCTCAAACAACCCTGCAACCAAATAACAAAGAGTCTCTTGTGTCCACAACACACCCAATACAATGGTAAATTGTATAGGTGCACTAGTTAAGATAATAGATGGTGATACAAGTGCAATATGGATGGTAGATATAGGTTTTTGTAATATGAAAATATAAAAACAGCAAGGTAGCAAGTAACAAAAGTGAGCGTAAACGGTATTGCAATGGTAGGAAACAAGGCCTAGGGTTCATACTTTCACTAGTGCAAGTTCTCTCAACAATAATAACATAATTGGATCATATAACAATCCCTCAACATGCAACAAAGAGTCACTCCAAAGCCACTAATAGCGGAGAACAAACGAAGAGATTATGGTAGGGTACGAAACCACCTCAAAGTTATCCTTTCTGTTCTATCTATTCAAGAGTCTGTAGTAAAATAACATGAAGATATTCTTTCCGTTCAATCTATCATAGAGTTCATACTAGAATAACACCTTAAGACACAAATCAACCAAAACCCTAATGTCACCTAGATACCCCATTGTCACCTCAAGTATCCATGGGCATGATTATACGATATGCATCACACAATCTCAGATTCATCTATTCAACCAACACAAAGTACTTCAAAGAGTGCCCGAAAGTTTCTACCGGATAGTCAAGACGAAAACGTGTGCCAACCCCTATGCGTAAGTTCACAAGGTCACTGAACCCGCAAGTTGCTCACCAAAACATACATCAAGTAGATCACGTGAATATCCCATTGTCACCACAGATAAGCACGACAAGACATACATCAAGTGTTCTCAAATCCTTAACGACTCAATCCGATAATATAACTTCAAAGGGAAAACTCAATCCATTACAAGAGAGTAGAGGGGGAGAAACATCATAAGATCCAACTATAATAGCAAAGCTTGCGATACATCAAGATCGTATCATCTCAAGAACACGAGAGAGAGAGAGAGAGAGAGATCAAAAACATAGCTACTGGTACATACCCTCAGCCCCGAGGGTGAACTACTCCCTCCTCGTCATGGAGAGCGCCGGGATGATGAAGATGGCCACCGGTGAGGGATCCCCCCTCCGGCAGGGTGCCGGAACGGGCTCCCAAGAGGTTTTTGGTGGCTACAGAGGCTTGCGGCGGCGGAACTCCCGATCTATTGTGCTCTCCAAAGGTTTTAGGGTATATGGACTTAAATAGGCGAAAGAAGTCGGTCAGGGGAGCCACGAGGGGCCCACGAGGGTGGAGGGCGCGCCCAGGAGGGGTGGGCGTGCCCCCTGCCTCGTGGCCTCCTCGAAGCTTCCCTGTCTTGCACTCCAAGTCCCCTGGATTGCTTCCATTCCAAAAATAACGCTCCCGAAGGTTTCATTCCGTTTGGACTCCGTTTGATATTCCTTTTCTTCGAAATACTGAAATAGGCAAGAAAACAACAATATGGGCTGGGCCTCCGGTTAATAGGTTAGTCCCAAAAATAATATAAAAGTGTATAATAATGCATATAAACATTCAAAGCAGATAATAATATAGCATGAATGCTTCGTATCAGTATGCAACTAGGTGAGCAACCAATATGATGCAACAACAATAAACACACAAGCAAGCAAAGGATAGAACACAATATATCTTGCACAAGTAAAGGTAAGAGATAACCAAGAGTTGAACCGATGGAGACGAGGATGTGTTACCGAAGTTCCTTCCCTTTGAGGGGAAGTACGTCTCCGTTGGAGCGGTGTGGAGGCAGAATGCTCCCCAAGAAGCCACTAGGGCCACCGTATTCTCCTCACGCCCTCACACAATGCGAGATGTCGTGATTCCACTATTGGTGCCCTTGGAGGCGGTGACTGAACCTTTACAAACAAGGTTGGGGCAATCTCCAGAACTTAATTGGAGACTCCCAACGACAGCACGAAGCTTCACCACAATGGACTATGGCCCCGCGGTGACCTCAACCGTCTAGGGTGCTCAAACACCCAAGAGTCACAAGATCCGCAAGGGATTAGTGGGGGGAATCAAATTTCTCTTGGTGGAAGTGTAGATCGAGGCCTTCTCAAGCAATCCCTAAAGAATCAACAAGTTTGATTGGCTAGGGAGAGAGATCGGGCGAAAATAGAGCATCAATGTGTTGGGTAACGCAGTAATTTCAAAAATTTTCCTACGATCACGCAAGATCATGGTGATGCATAGCAACGAGATGAGAGTGTCGTCTACGTACCCTCGTAGACCTACAGCGGAAGCGTTGACGCAACGTAGAGGAAGTAGTCGTACTTCTTCACGATCCAACCGATCCAAGTACCGAGCGTACTGGCACCTCCGAGTTCTGCACACGTTCAGCTCGATGGCGTCCCTCGAACTCCGATCCAGCCGAGTGTTGAGGGAGAGTTTAAATCGACCTGACGGCGTGGTGACGATGATGATGTTCCACCGGCGCAGGGCTTCGCCTAAGCTCCGCTACGGTATTCTCGAGGTGTAATATGGTGGAAGGGGGCACCGCACACGGCTAAGGAAAGATCTCAAGGATCAACTTGTGTGTCATGGGGTGCCCTCTGCCCCCGTATATAAAGGAGGGAAGGAGGAGGGGCTGGCCGGCCAAGGGAGGTGCGCCAGGGGTGTCCTACTCCTACTAGGAGTAGGATTCCCCCCCCCCCCCAATCCTAGTCCAACTAGGTTTCCCCAAGTGGGAAGGGAGAGAGAGGGGGGGCGCCCCCTTCTCCTAGTCCTAATAGGACTAGGGAAGGGGGGAAGGTGACCAGCACTTGGGCCCCTTCTCTCCTTTCCACTAAGGCCCATGTTGGCCCATTAGTATTCGGGGGTTCGGTAACCTCCGGTGCTTGGTAAAATTCCTAATTTCACCGGAACACTTCCGATGTCCAAACATAGACTTCCAATATATGAATCTTTATGTCTCGACCATTTCGAGACTCCTCGTCACGTCCGTGATCTCATCCGGGACTCGAACAACCTTCGTACAGAAACATCATAACAACTCATAGTAACCACATCGAAAGCGTTAAGCGTCACGGACCCTACGGGTTCGAGAACTATGTAGACATGACCGAGACACCTCTCTGGTCAATAACCAATAGCGGGACCTGGATGCCCATATTGGCTCCTACATATTCTACGAAGATCTTTATCGGTCGAGACCGCATAACAACATACGTTGTTCCCTTTGTCATCGGTATGTTACTTGCCCGAGATTCGATCGTCGGTATCCAATACCTAGTTCAATCTCGTTACCGGCAAGTCTCTTTACTCGTTCCGTAATACATCATCTCACAACTAACTCATTAGTTGCAATGCTTGCAAGGCTTATGTGATGTGCATTACCGAGAGGGCCCGAAGATACCTCTCCGAGCAATCGGAGTGACAAATCCTAATCTCGAAATATGCCAACCCAACATGTACCTTCGGAGACACCTGTAATGTACCTTTATAATCACCCGATTGTTGTGACGTTTGGTAGCACCCAAAGTGTTCCTCGTGCAAACGGGAGTTGCATAATCTCATAGTCATAGGAACATGTATAAGTCATGAAGAAAAGCACTAGCAACAAACTATACGATCAGGTGCTATGCTAATGGAATGGGTCATGTCAATCAGATCATTCAACCAATGATGTGATCCCGTTAATCAAATAACAACTCCTTGTTCATGGTTAGGAAACACAACCATCTTTGATTAACGAGCTAGTCAAGTAGAGGCATACTAGTGACACTCTGTAGGTTTATGTATTCACACATGTATTATGTTTCCTGTTAATACAATTCTAGCATGAATAATAAACATTTATCATGATATAAGGAAATAAATAATAACTTTATTATTGCCTCTAGGGCATATTTCCTTGATCTCCCACTTGCACTAGAGTCAATAATCTAGATTACACAAGAATGATTCTAACACCCATGGAGTCTTGGTGCTGATCATGTTTTGCTCGTGGAAGAGGCTTAGTCAATCGGTGCGCAACATTCAGATCCGTATGTATCTTGCATATCTCTATGTCTCCCACCTGGACCAAATCCCGGATGGAGTTGAAGCGTCTTTTGATGTGCTTGGTTCTCTTGTGAAATCTGGATTCCTTTGCTAAGGCAATTGCACGATATTGTCACAAAAGATTTTCATTGGACCCGATACACTAGGTACAACACCTAGATCGGTTATGAACTCCTTCATCCGACTCCTTCATTAGCTGCTTCGAAGCAGCTATGTACTCAACTTCACATGTTGATCCCTCCACTCCTCTTTGTTTGGAACTGCACCAACTGACAGCTCCTCCGTTTAATGTAAATACGTATCCGGTTTGCGATTTAGAATCGTCCGTATCAGTGTCAAAGCTTGCGTCGACGTAACCGTTTACGACGAGTTCTTTGTCACCGCCATAAATGAGAAACATATCCTTAGTCCTTCTTAAGTACTTAAGGATGTTCTTGATCATTGTCCAAAGGATCCACTCTGGATTACTTTGGTACCTGCCGCCAAACTTACAAAGAAGGCATACATCAGGTCTGGTACACAGCATTGCATACATGATAGAGCCTATGGCTGAAGCATAGGGAACATCTTTCATTTTCTCTCTATCTTCTGCGGTGGTCGGGCATTGAGTCTTACTCAACTTCACACCTTGTAGCACCGGCAAGAACCCTTTCTTTGCTGATCCATTTTGAACTTTTTCAAAACTTTGTCAAGGTATGTGCTTTGTGAAAGTCCTATTAAGCGTCTTGATCTATCTCTATAGATCTTAATGCCCAATATGTAAGCAGCTTCACCGAGGTCTTTCATCGAAAAACTCTTATTCAAGTATCCCTTTATGCTATCCAGAAATTCTATATCATTTCCGATCGGTAATATGTCATCCACATATAATATCGTAAATGCTACTGAGCTCCCACTCACTTTCTTGTAAATACAGGCTTCTCCAAAAGTCTCAGATAAAACCAAATGCTTTGATCACACTATCAAAACGTTTATTCCAACTCCGAGAGGCTTGCACCAGTCCATAAATGGATCATTGAGCTTGCACACTTTGTTAGCTCCTTTTGGATCGACAAAACCTTCTGGTTGCATCATATACAACTCTTCTTCCGTAAATCCATTCAGGAATGCAGTTTTAACATCCATTTGCCAAATTTCATAATCATAAAATGCGGCAATTGCTAACATGATTCGGACGGACTTAAGCATCGCTTCTGGTGAGAAGGTCTCATCGTAGTCAATCCCTTGAACTTGTCGAAAACCTTTTGCAACAAGTCGAGCTTTATAGACAAGAACATTACCATCAGGTCAGTCTTCTTCTTGAAGATCCATTTATTCTCAATTGCTTGCCGATCATCGGGCAAGTCAACCAAAGTCCACACTTTGTTCTCATACATGGATCCCATCTCAGATTTCATGGCCTCCAGCCATTTTGTGGAATCTGGGCTCACCATCGCTTCTTCATAGTTCGTAGGTTCATCATGTTCCGATAACATGACTTCCGAATAGGATTACCGTACCACTCACAGTGCGGATCTTGCTCTGGTTGATCTCTGAAGTTCTGTAGAAACTTGATCTGAAGTTTCATGATCATCATCATTAGCTTCTTCCCTATTTGGTGTAGGTGTCACGTAAACTGTTTTACGTGATGTACTACTTCTCAATAAGGGAGTAGATACGATTATCTCATCAAGTTCTACTTTCCTCCCACTCACTTCTTTCGAGAGAAACTCCTTCTCCAAAAAGTTTCCGAATTTAGCAACAAAAATCTTGCCTTCGGATCTGTGATAGAAGGTGTACCCATGATCTCCTTTGGGTATCCTATGAAGACACATTTCTCCGATTTGGGTTCGAGCTTATCAGGTTGAAGCTTTTTCACATAAGCATCGCAGCCCCAAACTTTCGAAAGCGACAACTTTGGTTTCTTGCCAAACCACAGTTCATAAGGCGTCGTCTCAACGGATTTAGATGGTGCCCTATTTAAAGTGAATGTAGCCGTCTCTAAAGCATAACCCCAAAAGCGATAGCGGTAAATCAGTAAGAGACATCATAGATCGCACCATATCTAATAAAGTACGATTATGACGTTCGGACACACCATTACGTTGTGGTGTTCCAGGTGGCGTAAGTTGCGAAACTATTCCGCATTGTTTCAAATGTAGGCCAAACTCGTAACTCAAATATTCTCCTCCACGATCAGATCGTAGAAACTTTATTTTCTTGTTACGATGATTTTCCACTTCACTCTGAAATTCTTTGAACTTTTCAAATGTTTCAGATTTGTGTTTCATTAAGTAGATATACCCATATCTGCTCAAATCATCTGTGAAGGTGAGAAAATAACGATATCCGCCACGAGCCTCAACATTCATTGGACCACATACATCGGTATGTATGATTTCCAATAAATCTGTTGCTCTCTCCATAGTTCCGGAGAACGGTGTTTTAGTCATCTTGCCCATAAGGCACGGTTCGCAAGTGCCAAGTGATTCATAATCAAGTTACTCCAAAAGTCCATCAATGTGGAGTTTCTTCATGCGCTTTACACCGATATGACCTAAACGGCAGTGCCACAAATAAGTTGCACTATCATTATCAACTCTACATCTTTTGGCTTCAACGTTATGAATATGTGTATCACTACTATCGAGATTAAGTAAAAACAAACCATTCTTCAATGGTGCATGACCATAAAAGATATTATTCATATAAATAGAACAACCATTATTCTCTGATTTAAATGAATAACCGTCTCGCATTAAACAAGATCCAGATATAATGTTCATGCTCAACGCTGGTACTAAATAACAATTATTTAGGTCTAATACTAATCCGAAGGTAGATGTAGAGGTAGCGTGCCGATTGCGATCACATCGACTTTGGAACCATTTCCCACGCTGCCGTCACCTCGTCCTTAGCCAATCTTCGCTAATCCGTAGCCCCTGTTTGAGTTGCAAATATTAGCAGAACCAGTATCAAATACCAGTGCTACTGCGAGTATTAGTAAGGTACACATCAATAACTTGTATATCACATATACCTTTGTTAACCTTGCCATCCTTCTTATCCGCCAAATACTTGGGGCAGTTCCGCTTCCGATGACCAGCCTGCTTGCAATAGAAGCACTCGGTTTCAGGCTTAGGACCAGACTTGGGTTTCTTCTCTTGATCGACAACTTGCTTGCCGTTCTTTTTGAAGTTTCCTTTTCTTTCCTTTGCCCTTTTCTTGAAACTAGTGGTTTTGTTAACCATCAACACTTGATGCTCCTTTTGATTTCTACCTCCATGACTTTCAAAGCATCGCGAAGAGCTCGGGCATTGTTTTGGTCATCCCTTGCATATTATAGTTCATCACGAAGCTCTTGTAGCTTGGTGGCGATGATTGGAGAATTACATCAATGACGCAATCATCCGGAAGATTAACTCCCGGTTGAATCAAGTGATTGTTATATCCGGACATTACGAGTATATGCTCCTTGTGACAGAACCGTTCTCCTCCATCTTACAGCTATAGAACTTATTGGAGACTTCATATCTCTCAATCCGCATTCGCTTGGAATATTAACTTCAACTCCTGGAACATCTCATATGCTCCATGGTGTTCAAAAGCAACGTTGAAGTCCCGGTTCTAAGCCGTAAAGCATGGCACACTGAACTATAGAGTAGTCATCGACTTTGCTTTGCCAGACGTTCACAACATCTGGCGCAGCCCTTGCACCGAACGGCACCTAACGGTGCTTCCGGGGCGTAATTCTTCCGTGCAGCAATAAGGATAATCCTCAAGTTACGGACCCAGTCCGTGTAATTGCTGCCATCATCTTTCAACTTTGCTTTCTCAAGGAACGCATTAAAATTCAACGGAACAACAAAGACGAGCCATCTATCTACACATCATAGACAAGCAAGATACTATCGTGTACTAAGTTCATGATAAATTTAAGTTCAATTAATCATATTACTTAAGAACTCCCACTTAGAAAAATATCCCTCCAATTCTCTAAGTGATTGCGTGATCCATATCAACTACACCATGACCGATCATCACGTGTGATGGAGTAGTTTCAATGGTGAACATCAATATGTTGATCATATCTACTATATGATTCACGCTCGACCTTTCGGTCTCTGTGTTCCGAGGTCATATCTTATATGCATAGCTCGTCAAGTATAACCTGAGTATTCTGCGTGTGCAACTGTTTTGCACCCGTTGTATTTGAACGTAGAGCCTATCACACCCGATCATCACGTGGTGTCTCAAAGACGAAGAACTTTCATAGCGGTGCATACTCGGGGAGAACACTTCTTGATAATTTAGTAAGGGATCATCTTATAATGCTACCGTCAATCAAAGCAAGATAAGATGCATAAAGGATTAACATCACATGCAATCAATATAAGTGATATGATATGGCCATCATCATCTTGTGCTTGTGATCTCCATCTCCGAAGCACCGTCATGATCACCATCGTCACCGGAGCGACACCTTGATCTCCATCGTAGCATCGTTGTCGTCTCGCCAAACTTATGCTTCCACGACTATCACTACCTCTTAGTAATAAAGTAAATCATTACGGGCGATTGCATTGCATACAATAAAGCGACAACCATATGGCTCCTGCCGATTCTGCGATAACTTCGGTTACAAAACATGATCATCTCATACAATAAAATATAGCATCACGTCTTGACCATATCACATCACAACATGCCCTGCAAAAACAAGTTAGACGTCCTCTACTTTGTTGTTGCAAGTTTTACGTGGCTGCTACGGGCTGAGCAAGAACCGTTCTTACCTACGCATCAAAACCACAACGATACTTCGTCAAATAGACTCCGTTTAACCTTCTCAAGGACCGGGCGTATGCCTCGGTTCAACTAAAGTTGGAGAGACAGTCTTCCACAAGCCATCTATGTGCAAAGCACGTCGAGGAACCGGTCTCGCGTAAATGCACGCGTAAGGTTGGTCTGGATCGTCTTTCCAACAATACCGCTGAACCAAAGTATGACATGCTGGTAGGCGATGACTTGTATCGTCCACAACTCACTTGTGTTCTACTCGTGCATATGACATCTACGCATAAAACCAGGCTCGGATGCCACTGTTGGGTAACGCAGTAATTTCAAAAATTTTCCTACGATCACGCAAGATCATGGTGATGCATAGCAACGAGATGAGAGTGTCGTCTACGTACCCTCGTAGACCTACAGCGGAAGCGTTGACGCAACGTAGAGGAAGTAGTCGTACTTCTTCACGATCCAACCGATCCAAGTACCGAACGTACGGCACCTCCGAGTTCTGCACACGTTCAGCTCGATGACGTCCCTCGAACTCCGATCCAGCCGAGTGTTGAGGGAGAGTTTCACAAGACGACGGCGTGGTGGCGATGATGATGTTCCACCGGCGCGAGGCTTCGCCTAAGCTCCGCCACGGTATTCTCGAGGTGTAATATGGTGGAAGGGGCACCGCACACGGCTAAGGAAAGATCTCAAGGATCAACTTGTGTGTCATGGGGTGCCCTCTGCCCCGTATATAAAGGAGGGAAGGAGGAGGGCTGGCCGGCCAAGGGAGGTGCGCCAGGGTGTCCTACTCCTACTAGGAGTAGGATTCCCCCAATCCTAGTCCAACTAGGTTTCCCCAAGTGGGAAGGGAGAGAGAGGCGCCCCTTCTCCTAGTCCTAATAGGACTAGGGAAGGGGAAAGGTGCGCCAGCACTTGGGCCCCCTTCTCTCCTTTCCACTAAGGCCCATGTTGGCCCATTAGTATTCCGGGGGTTCGGTAACCTCCGGTACTTGGTAAAATTCCTAATTTCACCCGGAACACTTCCGATGTCCAAACATAGACTTCCAATATATGAATCTTTATGTCTCGACCATTTCGAGACTCCTCGTCACGTCCGTGATCTCATCCGGGACTCGAACAACCTTCGTACAGAAACATCATAACAACTCATAGTAATCATCGCCGAAGCGTTAAGCGTGCGGACCCTACGGGTTCGAGAACTATGTAGACATGACCGAGACACCTCTCGGTCAATAACCAATAAGCGGGACCTGGATGCCCATATTGGCTCCTACATATTCTACGAAGATCTTTATCGGTCGGACCGCGCATAACAACATACGTTGTTCCCTTTGTCATCGGTATGTTACTTGCCCGAGATTCGATCGTCGGTATCCAATACCTAGTTCAATCTCGTTACCGGCAAGTCTCTTTACTCGTTCCGTAATACATCATCTCACAACTAACTCATTAGTTGCAATGCTTGCAAGGCTTATGTGATGTGCATTACCGAGAGGGCCAGAGATACCTCTCCGACAATCGGAGTGACAAATCCTAATCTCGAAATATGCCAACCCAACATGTACCTTCGGAGACACCTGTAATGTACCTTTATAATCACCCGATTACGTTGTGACGCGTTTGGTAGCACCAAAGTGTTCCTCGTGCAAACGGGAGTTGCATAATCTCATAGTCATAGGAACATGTATAAGTCATGAAGAAAAGCACTAGCAACAAACTATACGATCAGGTGCTATGCTAATGGAATGGGTCATGTCAATCAGATCATTCAACCAATGATGTGATCCCGTTAATCAAATAACAACTCCTTGTTCATGGTTAGGAAACACAACCATCTTTGATTAACGAGCTAGTCAAGTAGAGGCATACTAGTGACACTCTGTAGGTTTATGTATTCACACATGTATTATGTTTCCTGTTAATACAATTCTAGCATGAATAATAAACATTTATCATGATATAAGGAAATAAATAATAACTTTATTATTGCCTCTAGGGCATATTTCCTTCACAATGGAGCTTGGGGATGGAAGAGGTAGTCAATTCGGAGAATAAGACACCCCTTTTATAGTGGAAGAACAAATCCAACCATTATCCACCAACTGAGCCTGCAACGCGCGGTACTAACGCACCAAACAAGCGGTAGTACCGCACGGGCCTGCGGTACTACCGCGGGGGACCGCGGTACTACTACTGGCTCGGCAGAGGCCAGGACTAGACCTGTTGTGCAGAGACAGGGAGTGGTAGAACCGCTGGCGTGGTACTACCGCGAGGCAAGGATAGTCAAGCCAGAGAAGGCACGGACATAAAAAATTACATCCGTGACTACTTCTACTGAGTTTAGGACTATGCAAAAAATCCGACATGGTACTACGGCACGACAAGCGTAGTACTACGGTGTAGGGCGCGGATGTACAAAATTACATCCGCCCCTACTTCTGTTCATGCCGCTGTGCCTGGCCAAGGCTTATGGTACTACCGCGCCGAGAGCACGGTACTACCGCGTTGGGCGCGGATGTAAAAAATGGCATACGCGCCTACTGCCGCTCGGGCAGCAGCACATGACCTGAAACCTACGGTACTACCACTCCCATGGAGCGGTACTACCGTGAGCACTTGCGGTACTACTGCGCAGGATGCCGGTACTACTGCAAGGGCATGCAGTAGTAACGCTCAGTGGAGCAGTACTACCGCCTGCCTCAGAACAACAACATTAGGAGTCCTTCATTTTGCCTAGACATGGAAAGACGGAGGATGCTCCAAAGAGCCAAAGGAAAGGCGGTGCAAAAAGGAACAAATGTGTACGTGAGATTCCACCCAAACCTTTCCAACGCGGACCCCCTCTTAATAGTACGGCTTTCCTACGACTCAAATCCACCGAAAAGAAACGTAGAGAAACACTGTCTTAAATAGTCTTCGAGGGGCACCAAATCGTCTTGTGTTTAGACATGATATATCTGAAATGCTCAAAGCACACGTTTAGTTCGCAAAAGCATTGTCATCAATCACCAAAACTACTAAGGGATAAATATGCCCTTACAATCTCCCCCTTTTTGGTGGATTGATGACAATACGGGATTTGCACATAGGGATATAAAATGAGGCGACGGCAAACCCACAATCTATAAAATATAGACGGGCTCCCCCTAGATGTGTGCACTCTAGAGATGTGCTTTCGACTGCACGACACACATACTAGGATCAACACTCCCCCTATATTTTATAGACAAGGCATCTCTTGCAACAATATAACTAACACTAAGTAAGTAGGCAAGATGATGGATATGACTAAGTAACAATGACAAAAGATACGATAGAGTGCATATGTCTTACACCTTATGATAGATAACTTAGTCTCACAAGCGCAAACCAAACCAAAGCAAACGAGGTTCAACAGACCGAAAGCAAAGCGACAAAGTGAAACACACGACACAAGACTCGCAAATCCTACATTCTCTCCCCCTTTGGCATCGAGACACCAAAAAGGCAAAGAGGACACCTACGACACAGGTGGTAGCTCAGGCTGGAAACGACTCCTCGTCTGACTCGGCAGCAGGAATAGGCTCCTCTTCTGACTCTGTCCACAGATACCCCTGCTTGGCTATCCTGGCAGCCTCCAGAGTGATGACTTCCTCTGACCCACTCGTGATAATCTCGCCAAAGGTCCTCAATATCTTCTTATCGCGCTGGCGGCTCTTCTTGCAGTCAACATGGGCCCTATATTGTCCCTTGGTCTGCATGCAGAACAGCTTCTTCATCTTCGTCTTCAGCTTCTTAGCCCAAGAGGGCTCAGAAGAGGGAGGAGTGTATCCATCAGAACTGCCCTCACCAGCTTCCTCCTCCTCGATCTCATCCTCATCCACATCCATCGTGGCAACCTCGGCCTCAGCATTGGTGGTGTTAGCCCGTTGGCTCTTGATGCGGAGCTTGATGGGCTCATGACGAGTCCAGCCGGGGGCAATGAACTCATCATTGGGATAGAGCTACTCCCAAGTCTTGGAGATCAAGAGAAACAGGTAGGCCCATAGATGGGGACCTTACGGTTGAACACCGCAAACTGAAGCTCGCACCACATGGTATGTGAGACATCAAGTGGTTGCGAGCTTGACGCGCCTCCTCACAAATGAGCATCATATCCACAAGATAGGCATGCACCTGGCCCATGTCACCAATGCGCGGGAAGAGGGAGTTGCGGAAGATCCGATGCATGATGTCAAGGAAGGAGTTCAGCACCCACACCTTCTTCTTACTTGCAAGCGTCTTCTCAACAAGGAAGGGCTGGAGCTTGTTCTTGTTGGCAAACTCAGACTTGGCATGAGGGTGAACTCCAACAGGCATGTCGAGCCCCTCATCAGGAACCTGAAGCAAGCATCCATGTCATGGTCCTTGTCTCATCAGAATGGAAGTGGACTGAAGCAAAGAACTGAGCCACAATGTCTGGGTAAAAGTCTAGGTGAAAGGTAAGGATGTGCTCAATGCCAAACTGCTCCACCAGATCCAAAGCCTCTCCAAAATAGTCCATGTGCTTGTCCTGCCTCATGTGATTCATGTCAATCTAGTGTGCTTCCACGTAGACGTTCTGCTTGGCCTTGATCACATCCAGATTCCGCTGCTTGGTCCAGAACAGATCATTCCCTCTGAAGTTGGCACGGGGATTCACATAGGGGTTGATCTTCCTTCGAACAATGAACTCAGACAGAGGTATCTCATCCATGCCCATGGTGGGCCCCTTGTGCTTGGTGGCGGTGTGCTTGGTTCTGCGTTGGGAGACATTGGTGCCCTCTGGAGCTTCATCTTGGTTGCGGAGGCGCTTCGAGCCCGTGTAACGGCTGGGATTCGAACGGCGAACATTGGAGCCGGAGCCACCACCTATACACACAACACAAGAACACGCACGAAAAAAAAGAAGGATCAATGCAAAGACTAGGGCCAAAGCCAAAAGAAACAAGCAAGAACAAGATTTGGAACGAAAAAATAGTATATTTTGCACATCTACGGTAGTACCGGACCGGCGCACGGATGTAAAAAATTACATCCGCTCCAGCAGCGGTAGTACCGTGCCGGGGTGGCACGGTAGTACCACGCCTGGAGCGGAAGTAATTTTTTACTTCCATGCCACAAGCGGTAGTACCGCTCCATGGGAGCGGTAGTACCGCGCGAGGTAGACCGCGAGCGAGGGTGCGGTAGTACCGCTCGGGAGGAGCGGTAGTATCGCACGGATTCAACCGCGCGGATCTGGATCAGGAACAGCCGCAAAACAAGATCGGTACTACCGTTGATCAAACTAAATTGTTGTGACATACCAAATAGCATACTTGCTGCACTACCACTTGCCTACAATTCCCTCTTGCACAGATCGAGCCAAAAATCACATGAACTACACATGCATCTCCCCAAGACCTAGAAGCACAAGAACGGAACAAAAGGAGGATGACTTGGGGAAATACTGGGGTCCATGGCAAGATGACGAAGTGGGGAATGATCCCACTAGACGAAATGCGAGGAGAGTGGCCGGAGAAGGAGATCCGGCGAGGACCGCCGGCGCCGTTCTTGGGCAGGAGAGAGAGAGAGAGACGGGGTAGGGAAAAGAGATGAATGGGTATGGGGGAGTTGGAACTCCCCCTGCCCCACTCTTAACCCCCACCCGCTCGCGTCGGTGCAGTAGTACCATGGGTCATCACGGTAGTACCGCCCGAGCGGAAGTACCGCTCGCTGGGCGGTAGTACCGCTCTTCCAGCGGTAGTAAAAAATTACTGCCATGATGGAAGCGGTAGTACCGTGCACCTGATATGCAACTATGCACGCACAGAGCAAACCAGTCCTGCGGTAGTACCGTGGCTTGCAACGGTAGTACCGTACCCCCAAGAAAATGCAAGTTTCACAAAAGAGAGGAAGATGGCCTTTGCAAATCAACCTTCAAGACGGCAAACACACCAAGAGGCAAGCACAAATGACGACACAAGCACGGCACAAAGAGAAGGCAAAAGACAACGAAGACATAAACACAAACCACAACTCTCAGGAAGAGAGGGCGGTGGCCGGAGCCACCTATGTATGAGTCAAGTGGTATGGCACCGCGAAGAATTATCCTTGGTCCCATGACCAAGACTCGTCTTTGAAGCACAAGTACCATAAAAAATGGCTAAAGTGAAAGAGTTGATCAATTTATGCATAATGGGGGGAGGGAAAGTTCATTGAGAGAACAACACCCCCCTATGTCCATGCCTACACCTAAACAAGATAGCATGTTGAGTATGGTGGGATGTGCAAGGGTTCAAGCTACATTGCTCGAATCGGTGATATTTAGCTCATGCCTTAACTCGCGAAATCTTGCTTCATCCAAGGGCTTCGTGAAAATATCTGCAAGGTTATCATGAGCGTTGACATACTTGATCTTGATATCCCCTCGCCTAATGTGATCCCGGATGAAGTGATACCGAATCTCAATATGCTTCGTCTTGAAATGTTGCACCAGGCTGAGAGAGATCTTGATGGCACTTTCATTGTCACACCAAAGAGGCACTTCATCACAAGTGACACCGGAATCCTTCAAAGTTTGCCTCATCCATAGAAGTTGAGCATACCAACTACCGGCAGCCACGTACTCCGCTTCGGTGGACGAGAGAGATACACAACTTTGCTTCTTAGAAGACCAACTCACCAAAGAGCAACCAAGAAATTGGGACCCTCCGGAGGTGGACTTCCTATCCACTTTGTCTCTCGCCCAATCTGAGTCCAAATAGCCCAAAAGAACAAACTTGGCTCCTCTTGGGTACCATAAGCCAAAGTTTGGGGTATGAGCCAAATATCGAAAGATTCGCTTGACCGCCACAAAGTGGCTTTCCTTAGGTGTGGCTTGAAACCGTGCACAAATTCCCACACTGAACGTGATATCCGGTCTAGATGCACAAAGGTAAAGCAAGGATCCAATCATGGAGCGATATACCTTTTGATCCACCGCTTTACCATTGGGATCAATGTCAAGTTGGCATTTGACGGGCATTTGAGTGGAGGCCGGCTTGACATCACTTAGCTTGAATCTCTTGAGCATGTCTTGAGTGTATTTGGCTTGGTTGATGAAGGTTCCTTCTCTTCTTTGCTTGATTTAGAACCCGAGAAAGAACTTCAACTCTCCCATCATAGACATCTTGAACTTTGAGGTCATGAGAGCGGCAAATTCCTCATTGAAAGCTTTGTTAGGGGAACCAAAGATAATATCATCAACATATAGTTGGCACACAAACAACTCCCCTTTGACCTTCTTAGTAAAAAGAGTGGGGTCGATTTTCCCAATTTTGAACCCATGATCTTGCAATAACTCAGTAAGATGCTCATACCATGCACGTGGGGCTTGTTTAAGGCCATAGAGTGCCTTGTTGAGTTGGTACACATGATCGGCGAAATAGGGATCCTCGAACCCTGGGGGTTGTTTGATATACACCAACTCATTAATGGGACCATTAAGAAAAGCACTTTTCACATCCATTTGTTGCAACTTAAAATTATGATGAGAAGCATAAGCAATCAACAAACGAATAGATTCAAGGCAAGCAACGGGAGCAAAGATTTCACCATAGTCGATACCCTCGACTTGGGAGTAGCCTTGTGCCACCACACGAGCCTTGTTGCGAACAATGATTCCATGAGCATCTTGCTTGTTCTTGAATATCCACTTGGTTCCAATGACATTATGATTCCCAGTTGGCCTTGGCACTAATTTCCACACTTGGTTGTGCTCAAAGTTGTTGAGTTCTTCATGCATGGCATTGAGCCAATCCGGATCCTCGAGCGCCTCATAGACCTTTTGGGGTTCGACACAAGAAACAAACGCGTGATGTTCATAATAGTTTGCTAATTGTCTATGAGTGCTTACCCCCTTTCTTAGGCTTCTAACCACATTCTCCATGAGATGACCTTTGGTTGTGAGCTTGGAAGCGATCTTCGCGGCACGACGCTCTAATTCCTCCTCGGGTGTGGAAAGAGGAGGGGTAAATTGATCATCTTGAGCGCCGTCTTGAGCTTGTTCTTGATCTTGAGCTTGCTCTTGATCTTGAACTTGCTATAAAGGGAGAACTTGACCTTGGGCATCACTTGGTGGCTCACCACCATCTTGAGGTTGATCTTTCCCTTGATCATGTTCACGTGGTTGAGGGCCTTCACTTTGTTCTTCGGAAGCGTGTGGGTCTTGGGTCGGTGATGGCTCCACTTGAATGGAGCGTTGTCCTTCTCCTTCGGCCACAAGGGGTTCCTCAATGGGTAGGATATGACCAACACCCATTCTTCTTATGGCTTGGGGAGGAATTTCATCACCTACATCACAAGTACCACTTTGCTCCACTTGGGAGTCGTTATTCTCGTCAAACTCCATGTTACACGTCTCCTCAATGAGCCCCGTGGACTTGTTGAGGATACAGTAAGCATGAGAGTTTGTAGCATAACCAACAAATATGCCCTCATGAGATCTAGCCTCAAATTTAGACAAACGAACACCTTTCTTGAGAATGAAACACTTACACCTGAACACCCGGAAGTACTTGAGGTTGGGCTTGTTACCGGTGAGTATTCCATAAAGAGTCTTGTTCAAGCCTTTGCGGAGATAGAGCCGATTGCATGCATGACATGCGGTGTTGATGGCTTCGGCCCAAAAGTTGTAAGGAGACTTGAACTCCGCCATCATGATCCTTGCCACATCCATCAACGTCCGATTCTTCCTCTCCGCGACACCATTTTGTTGAGGGGTGTATGGTGCAGAATATTGATGCTTGATCCCTCATCACTAAAAACTCATCCAAGGTGTAGTTTTTGAACTCGGTGCCATTGTCACTCCTTATTGTCAATATCTTTGCATCGTGTTGACGTTGAGCTTCATTTGCAAAGTCGATGACGGTTTGCTGAGTCTCACTCGTCCTCTTGAAGAAATATACCCAAGTATATCTTGAATAATCATCCACAATCACCAAGCAATACTTTCTACCCCAAGACTATCAAAGGATGGAGGCCCAAAGAGATCCATGTGAAGGAGCTCCAAGGGTCTCTTCGAGTAGATGATAGTCATGGGAGGGTGAGCATTCTCATGTAGCTTTCCTTTGATACAAGCACTGCAAGCATGATCTTTGGCAAAACTAACATTTGTTAGTCCACGGACATGGTCCCCCTTGAGAAGACTTTGCAAAGATCTCATATTGACATGGGCTAAAAGGCGATGCCAAAGCCACCCCCATCAACTTTAGCCATTAGGCATGTCGCGGTCTTAGTGGGTCGCTCTGAAAAGTTAATCACATAAAAACCTTTGTTGACATGCCTAACAAAGGCTACTTTAAGAGTCTTGCTCCACAAGAGGTCCACAGTATCAATATCAAAGAATGTGTCAAAGCCCATGAGTGCAAGTTGATGAACGGAAAGTAGATTGTATGCAAGGGACTCAACAAGCATGACTTTCTCGATCATGAGATCATGAGAAATTACAACCTTGCCAAGACCCAATACCTTAGAAGACGAGGCATCACCCCACTCAATGTTGGTGGGCATAGCTGGGATCTTGTGCACGTCCACTACCAAGTCCTTGCTTCCGGTCATATGATTTGTGGCTCCACTATCGAGCAACCATGATCCCCCACCGGAAGCAAACACCTACAAGAGATCAATGATTGGTTTTAGGTACCCATTTTGTAATGGGTCCTTTGATGTTAGTAATAAGGGTCTTAGGAACCCACATAGACCATTGAATGTACTCATAAGGAGAACCAACAAATTTAGCATAAACATGCCCATCACTAGCACAGCACAACACATAAGAAGGGTTAAAGTCGCCGGCTTTGTTGGAAGGGGTGGCATTGCCCTTTTTGACATCGCCACCCTTCACATTGTTCTTCTTATCCTTTGGAGCACCCTCTACCTCCTTCACAAAAGTTTGCTTGAGAGGGGGATGTCGTTTGGTCTTGTCATTCTTCTTCTTGTTCTTGGACTTGGGTGCGAACCCAACTCCCTCCTTGGCCACAACTTCCTTTTGATTGCTCAAAGGTCGTTGAGGTTCTTCTCACCTTGTATGCACGTCACGAGGCCTTTCTCAAGTTGCTCCTTCAACTTGGCATTCTCCTCCACAAGATGCACATGCTCACAACACGGGTTAGTAGCATTTGCATTATCAATTAATACCATATGAGGAAAGGTGGCTTTCTCCTTGGTTAGCTTCACTTGGAGTTGATCATGAGACTCCTTGAGGCTAGCATGAGCACCCTTCAAGACCTTGTGAGCCTTGTCGAGTAAATCAAACTCCTCCTTGAGTCTAGCATGGTCAACCCCAAGTTTAGCCTTCCCGGAATTTAGCACACGAGATACAACAAGAGCATGATTAAGATCTTTCTTTCATTTAGCATGGTCATCATTGTGTGGCTCCTCAAGAGCCAAACTATGCACACGCTCTTCCTCAAGAGCATTAGAGAGATCTGATATCTCATTGGCATAGTCACGAACTATGACCTTCCATCTTAGAGATGGTTTCTTCATGAGCCTCGATCATGTCATTGGCTTCACCAAGTTGTTCCAAGAGAGCAACGAAGTGCTTCTTGGATTTGCCCTTGAGCTTACTCATAAAAGACTCAAATTCATTTACTTCCTCATTAGACCCCTCACTTTCATCAATGCAATATCTGTCAAGGAGGGATTAGTAATGATGGTGGTTTTGATGTTGGGGGTTACCTTGTTGGTGGCTTTAGCCATGAGGCACTTGGCGGTGATGTTCTCATTGGGTGAGTCGAAGAGGGACACCCGTGGAGTTGTGGCCATGGCTTCACTATCATCATCATCATCATCATCCTCATGGTATTCTTCTTGAGCCACCAACCCTTTAGTTGGAGTCTTCTTGGTGAAGTTGTTCTTGTTTGGGAAGGACTTGGCTTTGTCTTTTCGGATGAGCTTGTCACCATTGTCTTCCCTCTTCACGTAAGGGCACTCCGCAACAAAGTGGCTCACATTGCCACAATTGTAGCATGTTCTCACACGTTGCTTGCCCTTGAAGCCACTTGAGTTATTCTTGTTGAAGTTGGGCCTTGTGTTCTTCTTGCTCCAAAATTGCCTTGAAGCAAGAGCCATGTGCTCATGGTAATCATACTTAGTGTCTTCGGGGTTTCTCTCCTCTTCTTCCTCATCATCCTCTTATTCCACACAAACCTTGGCCTTCAAGGCAAGGTTGGGCTTCTTTTCTCTTTGAGAATGCAACACCGCATTGTCAGCGGTCTTGTCGAAGATCCTCATTGCCACAAACTCATCCAACACTTCACTTGAGGACAAAGTGTGGAAGTCCGACTTTTGACAGATGACGGAGGACATGGCCTTGTGGTAGGGCATCATGGCCTTGAGGAACTTGCGCTTGATCCAATTGTCATCCTTATCCTTGCTCCCATGATCTCAGAGTGAGACCGCGAGAGTGGTTAATCTCTGGTAAAGCTCACGAGGTTCTTCATCTTCCTTCATTGCAAACTCATCGGCTTCATCTTGCACCACTTCATAGTTGGAGCGTTGAATGCTTGTGCTTCCCTTGTAGAGCGAGACAACATGGTGCCATGCTTCCTTGGCCACGGTGAAGGGTCGGAGATGAGCAATATCTTTGGGTGGAATAGCATCTTTGAGGATGAAGAGAGCATTCTCATTGAATTGATTATCCGCGGCTTCTCTTGGGGTGAAGTTTCTTCGGTCGTGCGGATAGAAACCTTCTTCAATGATTCTCCAAAGATTAGTGTTAACATGGTTTAAATGACGCTTAAAGCGATAGACCCAAGCATCAAAATCCTCATCTTCACAATCTTGGGAGGAGAACCCGCATGATTTAAATGCGTGGAGGGAACCGGTCCTCCATAAGTGGGAGGTGGTTCAACATGAGAATAGATGCCATTACCACTTTTACCACTAGGCAAAGGAACCTTTTCACTAGAAGCTTCCCCCGTATCGGAGTGGGATCCGCCACCTTGTTAGTGGGAGCAACCACTTCCAAAGGTGTTGTGGATAATTTAAGACCATCAAGGACCTCTTTGAACATGCCTTTGACCTATGTCGTCATGGAGGTTTTCAATGTGTCCAAAGCCACATTGAATTCCTCACGTGAGACCGGGAATGCCCCATCGGTCGTAGACGAGGACGGAATCACACCGGGGTGCTCCTCCTCACCGTCTACGATGTCAAACATACTCTTCGGACGGCAAAGTCCTTAATAAAGAGATATGGCTCTGATACCAATTGAAAGGATCGATATAGTTGACTAGAGGTGGGGGGTGAATAGGCAACTAACAATTTTTAGCTTTTCTTTAACAAATTAAACTTTGCATCAAAGTGTGTTGTCTAGATATGCAACTAGGTGAGCAACCTATATGATGCAACAACAATAAAGAAACAAGCAAGCAAAGGATAGAACACAATATATGTTGCACAAGTAAAGGTAAGATAACCAAGAGTGGAACCGATGGAGGCGAGGATGTGTTACCGAAGTTCCTTCCCTTTGAGGGGAAGTATGTCTCCATTGGAGCGGTGTGGAGGCACAATGCTCACCAAGAAGCCACTAGGGCCAACGTATTCTCCTCATGCCCTCACACAATGCGAAATGCCGTGATTCCACTATTGTGCCCTTGGAGGCGGAGACCGAACCATTACAAACAAGGTTGGGGCAATCTTCGCAACTTAATTGGAGGCTCCCAACGACACCACGAAGCTTCACCACAATGGACTATATATGGCTCTGCGGTGCCCTCAACCGTCTAGGGTGCTCAAACACCCAAGAGTAACAAGTGTAGATCGAGGCCTTCTCAAGCAATCCCTAAAGAATCAACAAGTTTGATTGGCTAGGGAGAGAGATCGGGCAAAAATGGAAGCTTAGAGCATCAGTGGAGCTTGGGGATGGAAGAGGTAGTCAACTCGGAGAAGAAGACACCCCTTTTATAGTGGAAGAACAAATCCAACCGTTATCCACCAACTCAGCCCGCGACTCGTGGTACTACCGCACGGGCCTGCGGTACTACCGCGGGGGACCGCGGTACTATTGCTGGCTTGGCAGAGGCCAGGACTAGACCTGTTCTGCAGAGATAGGGAGTGGTAGAACCGCTGGCGCGGTACTACCGCGCCCCCTTGCGGTACTACCGCAAGGCAGGGATAGTCAAGCCAGAGAAGGCACAGACATAAAAAATTACATCCGTGACTACTTCCGCTGAGTTTAGGACTATGCAAAAATCCGACACGGTACTACCACACGACAAGCGCGGTACTACCATGTAGGGCACGTATGTAAAAAATTACATCCGCCCCTACTTCCGTTCATGCCGCTGTGCCTGGCCAGGGCTTACAGTACTACCGCGCCGAGAGCGCGGTACTACCACGTTGGGTGCGGATGTAAAAAATTACATCCGCGCCTACTACCGCTCGGGTAGCAGCACCTGACCTGAAACCTACGGTACTACCGCGTAGAATGCCGGTACTACCGCAAGGGCATGCAGTAGTACCGCTCAGGGGAGCAGTACTACCGCCTGCCTCAGAACAACAACATTAAGAGTCCTTCATTTTGCCTAGACATGGAAAGACGCAGGATGCTCCAAAGAGCCAAAGGAAAGGCGGTGCAAAAAGTAACAAATGTGTACGTGAGATTCCACCCAAACCTTTCCAACGCGGACTCCCTCTTAATAGTATGGCTTTCCTACGACTCAAATCCACCGAAAAGAAACGTAGAGAAACGCCCTCTTAAATAGTCTTCGAGGGGCACCAAATCGTCTTGTGTTTAGACATGATATATCTGAAATGCTCAAAGCACACGATTAGTCCGCAAAAGCACTATCATCAATCACCAAAACTACTAAAGGATAAATATGCCCTTACAACAGTGCAGCAAAGCAAGGAGCTTAATGATATCTCCATCTTCCGTTTGAAATACCGGTGGCTTTTTCACTGTATCCTAAACTCCGTTGCTCCCAAGAAAGGGGGTCGTGGGATGGTTCGGGCCTACATCATTGATTTGATGTACTACTCACGAAAGGCTCTCGACCGTCCCATTGACATGGCAGATTTCCTTTGGCATGAGATTCGCATGGCTAGTTGTCTGAAGGTTCGTACTCTTCCACATGATCCTTTCATTCAGACAATAATTGACTCTGTCTACCCTGGCCCCATCAACAAGACGACCATTCACTCCATGTGGACTCCGCATGATCAGACTTCTAGGGGCAATGCTCCTACTCCGTTGTGTGGTGAGAGCTCTTCTCGCCACACTAAACCTTTCGTGAAGCCTTTTGACCATCTTCCTCGCTTTATTGGGAAGTCCCATAAGGCTATCTTTGACACCTGTCGTTACGCATCAAAAATATTTACTATTGCTTATTTAATTTTCCGTTGCTGCTGTTATAATCATTACAAAATACCAAAAATATTTACTATTGCTTGCATTGTTCTTTTGTTACCTTTACCACCACTATCATATTACTTTGCTACTAAACACTTTGCTGCAGATACTAAGTTTCCAGGTGTGGTTGAATTGACAACTCAGCTGCTAATACTTGAGAATATTCTTTGGCTCCCCTTATGTCGAATCAATAAATTTGGGTTGAATACTTTACCCGCGAAACTGCTATGCGATACCTTTGTTGGGGAACGTGGCGTAAATTCAAAATTTTCTACGCATCACCAAGATCAATCTATGGAGATACTAGCAACGAGAGAGAGGGGAGTGCATCTTCATACCCATGAAGATCGCGATGCGGAAGCGTTACAAGAACGCGGTCGGTGGAGTCGTTCATGAAGCGATTCAGATCGCGGCCGAATCCGATCTAAGCACCAAAGAACGGTGCCTCCGCGTTCAACACACTGCAGCCCGGTGACGTCTCACATGCCTTGATCCAGCAAGGAGAGAGGGAGAGGTTGGGGAAGACTCCGTCCAGCAGCAGCACAACGGCCTGGTGGTGATGGAGGAGCGTGGCACTCCAGGAGGGCTTCGCCAAGCACTGCGAGAGACGACGAGGGACAGGGTAGGGCTGCGCCAGGAGAGATGGAAACTCATGTGTATGGCAGCCCCAAAACACCCACTATTTATAGGAGGAGGGCAGGAGGGTGCGCCCTCTCTAGGGTTCCCACCCCTGGGGGGGCGGCAGCCCTAGATGGGATAGAGGGGGCGGCCAAGAGGGGGAGAGAGGGGGGTGCGCCCTAGGGTGGGCCTTTAGGCCCATCTGCGTCTAGGGTTTCCCCTCTCCCCTCATAGTTGCGCCTTGGGCCTTGGTGGGAGGCGCATCAGCCCACTCTGGAGCTGGTCCCTTTCCACTCTAGGCCCATGCAAGCCTCCGGGGCTGGTGGCCCCTCCCGGTGGACCCCCGGAACCCTTCCGGTGGTCCCGGTACATTACCGGTGACCCCCGAAATACTTCCGGTGGCCAAAACCTCACTTCCTATATATTATTCTTTACCTCCGGACCATTCCGGAACTCCTCGTGACGTCCGGGATCTCATCCGGGACTCTGAACAATATTCGGTAACCACATACAAACTTCCCTTATAACCCTAGCGTCATCAAACCTTAAGTGTGTAGACCCTACGGGTTCGCGAATCATGCAGACATGACCGAGACAGCTCTCTGGCCAATAACCAACAATGGGATCTGGATACCCATGTTGGCTCCCACATGTTCCACGATGATCTCATTGGATGAACCACGATGTCAAGGATTCAAGCAATCCCGTATGCAATTCCCTTTGTCAATCGGTATGTTACTTGCCCGAGATTCAATCGTCGGTATCCCAATACCTCGTTCAATCTCGTTACCGGCAAGTCACTTTAGTCGTTCTGTAATGCATGATCCCGTGACTAACTACTTAGTCACATTGAGCTCATTATGATGATGCAATACCGAGTGGGCCCAGAGATACCTCTCCGTCATACGGAGTGACAAATCCCAGTCTCAATTCATGCCAACCCAACAAACACTTTCGGAGATACCTGTAGTGCACCTTTATAGTCACCCAGTTACGTTGTGACGTTTGGTACACCCAAAGCACTCCTATGGTATCAGGGAGTTACACAATCTCATGGTCTAAGGAAATGATACTTGACATTAGAAAAGCTCTAGCAAACGAACTACACGATCTTGTTCTATGCTTAGGATTAGGTCTTGTCCATCACATCATTCTCCTAATGATGTGATCCTGTTATCAATGACGTCCAATGCCCATGTTAAGGAAACCATAACCATCTATTGATCAACGAGCTAGTCAACTAGAGGCTCACTAGGGACATGTTGTGGTCTATGTATTCACACATGTATTATGGTTTCTAGTTAATACAATTATAGCACGAACAATAGACAATTATCTTGAACAAGGAAATATAATAATAACCATTTTATTATTGCCTCTAGGGCATATTTCCAACAGTCTCCCACTTGCACTAGAGTCAATAATCTAGTTCACATCACTATGTGATTGTACCGAGTCCAACACCCATTGGGTTTGATCATATCTCGCTTGTGAGAGAGGTTATTAGTCAACGGAGAGATTTCATCTCCTGGATGCAGCTACCACGCTCTATTTGGAGCTATTCCAAATAATTGTTCTACTATACAAATCCGGTTTACTACTCAGAATATTCCGGATTAGTGTCAAAGTTTGCATCGGCGTAACCCTTTACGACGAACTCTCTTACCACTTCCATAATCAAGAAAATTCCTTAGTCCACTAGTTACTAAGGATAAGTTTGACCGTTGTCATGTGATCTATTCCTGGATCACTCTTGTACCCCTTGACTGACTCATGGCAAGGCACACTTCAGGTGCGGTACACAGCATAGCATACTATCGAGCCTACGTCTGAAGCATAGGGGACGACCTTCGTCCTTTCTCTCTCTTCTGCCGTGGTCTTATCTTGAGTCTTACTCAATATTCACACCTTATAACACAGCCAAGAATTCCTTCTTTGTCGATCTATTTTGAACTCCTTCAAAATCTTGTCACGGTATGTATTTATTTGAAAGTACTATTAAGCGTTTTTTGATCTATCCTTATCTCTTGATGCTCAATGTTCAAGTAGCTTAATCCAGGTTTTCCGTTGAAAAACACTTTTCAAATAACCCTATATGTTGTCCAGAAATTCTACATCATTTCCGATCAACAATATGTCAACAACATATACTCATCAGAAATTCTATAGTGCTCCCACTATCTTCTTTGGAAATACAAGTTTCTCATAAACTTTGTATAAACCCAAAATCTTTGATCATCTCATCAAAGCGTATATTCCAACTCCGAGATGCTTACTCCAGTCCTTAGAAGGATTGCTGGAGCTTTGCATACTTGTTAGCATCTTTTAGGATTGTCAAAACCTTCTGGTTGTATCAGATACAACCTTTCCTCAAGAAAATCGTCGAGGAAACTATATTTTTGACATCCTATCTGCAAGATTTCATAAATAATGCAGTAGCTGCTAATCTAATTCTAACAGACTCTTAGCATCGCTACGAGTGAGAAAGTCTCATCGTATTCAACTCCTTGAACTTGTCGGAAAACATCTTAACGACAAGTCGAGCTTTCTTAATGGTGATACTTACCATCATTGTCCGTCTTCCTTTTAAAATCCATCTGTACTCAACAGCCTTACGACCATCGAGTAGTTCTTCCAAAGTCTAACTTTGTTTTCATACATGGATCCCCTCTCCGATTTTATGGCCTCTAGCCATTTGTCGGAATCTGGGCCCACCATCGCTTCTCCATAGCTCGTAGGTTCATTGTTGTCTAGCAACATGACCTCCAAGACAGGATTATGTACCACTCCGGAGTAGTACGTATCTTTCTTGACCTACGAGTTTTGGTAGTGACTTGATCCGAAGTTTCATGATCAATATCATAAGCTTCTACTTCAATTGGTGCAGGCGCCACAGGAACAACTTCCTGTGCCCTGCTACACACTAGTTGAAGTGACGGTTCAATAACCTCATCAAGTCTCCACCATCCTCCCACTCAATTCTTTCAAGAGAAACTTTTCCTCGAGAAAGGACCTGATTCTAGAAACAATCCCTTTTGCTTCCGGAACTGAGACTGGAGGTATACCCAACTGTATTGGGTGTCCTACGAAGATGCATTTATCCGCTTTGGGTTCGAGCTTATCAGCCTGAAACTTTTTCACATAAGTGTTGCAGCCCCAAACTTTTAAGAAATGACAACTTTGGTTTCTCCAAACCATAGTTCATACGGTGTCGTCTCAACGGAATTGCGTGGTACCCTATTTAAAGTGAATGCAGTTGTCTCTAATGCATAACATATAAAACGATAGTGGTAATTTGATAAGAGACATCATGGTACGCACCATATCCAATAGGGTGCAACTATGATGTTCGGACACACCATCACACTATGGTGTTCCAGGCGGTATTAATTGTGAAATAGTTTCCACAATGTCTTAATTGCGTGCCAAACTCGTAACTCAGATATTCATCTCTATGATCATATTATAGACATTTTATCCTCTTATCACGACGATCTTCAACTTCACTCTGAAATTACTTGAACCTTTCAATAATTCAGATGTGTGTTTCATCAAGTAAACATACTCAGAATCTACTCAAATCATTTGTGAAGTAAGAACATAACGATATCCACTGCGTGCCTCAACATTCATTAGACTGCACACATCAAAATGTATTACTTCCAACAAGTTCCTTTCTTGTTCCATCTTACTAAAACCGAGGCTTTTCAGTCAACTTGCCCATGTGGTATGATTTGCATATCTCAAGTGATTCAAAATCAAGTGAGTCCAAACGATCCATCTTCATGGAGTTTCTTCATGCGTATACACCAATAGACATGGTTCGCATGTCTCAATATTTTCAAGAACGAGTGAGTCCAAAGATCCATCAACATGGAGCTTCTTCATGCATTTTATACCAATATGACACAAATGGCAGTGCCAAAAGTATGTGGTACTATCATCACTATCTTATGTGTTTTGGCATGAACATGTGTATCACTACGATCGAGATTCAATAAACCATTCATTTTAGGTGCAAGACCATTGAAGGTATTATTCAAATAAACAGAGTAACCATTATTCTCCTTAAATGAACAACCGTATTGCGATAGACATAATCCAATCATGACTATGCTCAACGCAAACACCAAATAACAATTATTTAGGTTTAACACCAATATCGATGGTAGAGGGAGTATGCGATGCTTGATCACATCAAGCTTGGAAACACTTCCTACACATATCGTCACCTCACCTTTAGCTAGTCTTCGTTTATTCCGCAGCTTTTATTTCGAGTTACTAGCACTTAGCAACCGAACCGGTATCTAATACCCTAGTGCTACTAGGAGTACTAGTAAAGTACACATCAATATAATGTATATCCAATATACTTCTGTTGACCTTGCCAGCCTTCTCATCTACCAAGCATCTAGGGTAGTTCTGCTTCAAAGGATTTGTTCCCCTCATTACGTAAGCACTTAGTCTCGGGTTTGGGTTCAACCTTGGGTTTCTTCACTAGAGCAGCAACTGATTTGCCATTTCATGAGGTATCCCTTCTTGCCCTTGCCCTTCTTGAAACTAGTGGTTTCACTAACCATCAACAATTGATGCTCCTTCTTGATTTCTACTTTCGCGGTGTCAAACATTGCGAATATTTCAAGGATCATCAAATATATCCCTGATAGGTTATAGTTCATCACGAAGCTCTAGTAGCTTGGTGGCAATGACTTTGGAGAAACATCACTATCTCATCTGGAAGATTAACTCCCACTCGATTCAAGTGATTTTTGTACTCAGACAATCTGAGCACAAGCTCAACGATTGAGCTTTTCTCCCTTAGTTTGCAGGCTAAGAAACTCGTCGGAGGTCTTATACCTCTTGACGCGGGCACGAGCCTGAAATCCCAATTTTAGCCCTTGGAACATCTCATATGTTCCGCGACGTTTCAAAAACGTCTTCGGCGCCACAATTCTAAACCGTTTAACATTACTGAACTATCATGTAGTCATCCAAACGTGTATGTCAGATGCTCACAACATCCACAAATGATGTTCGAGGTTCAGCACACCGAGCGGTGCATTAAGGACATAAGCCTTCTACGCAGCAATGAGGACAATCCTCAGTTTACGGACCCAGTCCGCATAATTGCTACTATCGACTTTCAACTAAATTTTCTCTAGGAACATATCTAAAACAGTAGAACTAAAACTCAAGCTATGACATAATTTGCAAAGACCTTTTGACTATGTTCATGATAATTAAGTTCATCTAATGAAATTATTTTATGAACTCCCACTCAGATAGACATCCCTCTAGTCATCTAAGTGATACATGATCCGAGTCAACTAGGCCGTGTCCGATCATGATGTGAGACGGACTAGTCATCATCGGTGAACATCTTCATGTTGATCATATCTACTATACGACTCATGTTCGACCTTTCGGTCTCTTGTGTTCTTAGGCCATGTCTGTACATGCTAGGCTCGTCAAGTCAACCTAACTGTTTTGCATGTGTAAATCTGGCTTACACCCGTTGTATGTGAATGTTAGAATCTATCACACCCGATCATCACGTGGTGCTTCGAAACAACGAACTTTCGCAACGGTGCACAATTAGGGGAACACTTTCTTGAAATTATTATGAGGGGTCATCTTATTTACTACTGTCGTTCTAAGAAAATAAGATGCATAAGCATGATAAACATCACATGCAATCAAATAGTGACATGATATGGCCAATATCATTTTGCTCATTTTGATGTCCATCTTCGGGGCTCCATGATCATCATCGTCACCGGCATGACACCATGATCTCCATCATCATGATCTCCATCATCGTGTCTCCATGAAGTTGTCTTGCCAACTGATTACTTCTACTACTATAGCTAACGGTTTAGCAATGAAGTAAAGTAATTACATGGCGTTATTCAGTGACACGCAGGTCATACAATAATTAAAGACAACTCCTATCGCTCTTGCCGGTTGTCATCCTCATCGACATGCAAGTCCTAATTCCTATTAAAAGAATATGATCAATCTCATACATCACATATATTTCATTCATCACATCCTTCTTGGCCATATCACATCACATGACATATGCTGCAAAAACAAGTTAGACGTCCTCTAATTGTTGTTGCAAGTTTTTACGTGGCTGCTATAGGTTTCTAGCAAGAACGTTTCTTACCTACGCCAAAACCACAACGTGATATGCCAATTGCTATTTACCCTTCATAAGGACCCTTTTCATGGAATCCGATCCGACTAAAGTGGGAGAGCACCTTATGCAACAAGTGCATGTTAGTCGGTGGAACCTCTCTCACGTAAGTGTACGTGTAAGGTCGGTCCGGGCCGCTTCATCCCACAATACCGTCGAAACAAGATATGACTAGTAACGGTAAGCATATTGAACAAAACCAACGCCCACAACTACTTGTGTTCTACTCGTGCATAGAATCTACGTAGTAGACCTAGCTCATGATGCCACTGTGGGGAATGTAGCAGAAATTCAAAATTTTCTACGCATCACCAAGATCAATCTATGGAGATTCTAGCAACGAGAGAGGGAGAGAGGGAGTGCATCTTCATACCCTTGAAGATCGCTAAGCAGAAGCGTTACAAGAACGCGGATGAGGTAGTCGTACTCGTGGCGATTCAGATCGCGGTCGATTCTGATCTAAGCGCCGAACAACGGCGCCTCCGCGTTCAACACACGTGCAGCCCGGTGACGTCTCCCATGCCTTGATCCAGCAAGGAGAGAGGGAGAGGTTGGGGAAGACTCCGTCCAGCAGCACGACGGCGTGGTGGTGGTGGAGGAGCGCGGTACTCCAGCAGGGCTTCGCCAGGCACTACGAGAGACGAGGAGGGAGAGAGGTAGGGCTGCGCCTTGGGAGAGAGAGACTCATATGTTGGGAAGCCCCAAAACCTCCACTATATATAGGGGCAAGGGGGAGGGGGAGGCGCCCTAGGGTTTCCCCTAGGGGGGGCGGCTGTGGCAGATGGGATCTCCCTTTGGGTGACTTGGCCCCCAAGCCAGGAGGTGGGAACCCTAGATGGGGCGCCCCAAACCCCCTGGTCACGTGGGAATAGGTGAGGGGGGCGCACAGCCCCTTAGTGGGCTGGTTTGCCCCCTTCCATTGGCCCATGAAGCCCCCCAACACTTGTCGAGGCTCCCGAAATACCTTTCGGTCATGCTGGTCATCTCCCGGTACCTCCGGAACACTTCCGGACTCCAAAACCCTTCGTCCAATATATCAATCTTCACCTCTGGACCATTCCGGAACTCCTCGTCATGTCCGGGATCTCATCCAGGACTCCGAACAACCTTTGGTAACCACATACTATTTCCCATAACAACTCTAGCTTCACCGAACCTTAAGTGTGTAGACCCTACGGGTTCGGGAACCATGCAGACATGACCGAGACGTTCTCTGGTCAATAACCAACAACGGGATCTGGATACCCATGTTGGCTCCCACATGTTCCACGATGATCTCATCGGATGAACCACGGTGAGAAGAAATCATCATGTTTTACGATACGGAGCCACCGCCAAGCCCTAATCTCTCTCGGGAGGGCTGATCTGGAGTCCGTTCGGGGCTCCAGAGAGGGGGATTCGTCACCATCGTCATCATCAACCATCCTCCATCACCAATTTCATGATGCTCACCGCCGCGTCGTGAGTAATTCCATCGTAGGCTTGCTGGACGGTGATGGGTTGGATGAGATTTATCATGTAATCGAGTTAGTTTTGTTAGGGTTTGATCCCTAGTATCCACTATGTTCTGAGATTGATGTTGCTATGACTTTGCTATGCTTATTGCTTGTCACTAGGGCCCGAGTGCCATGATTTCAGATCTGAACCTATTATGTTTTCATGAATATTTGTGTGTTCTAGATCCTATCTTGCAAGTCTATAGTCACCTACTATGTGTTATGATCCGGCAACCCTGTGACAATAATCGGGACCACTCCCGGTGATGACCATAGTTTGAGGAGTTCATATATTCATTATGTGCTAATGCTTTGTTCTGGTTCTCTATTAAAAGGAGGCCTTAATATCTCTTAGTTTCCAATAGGACCCTGCTGCCACAGGAGGGTAGGACAAAAGATGTCATGCAAGTTCTTTTCCATAAGCACGTATGACTATATACGGAATACATGTCTACATTACATTGATGAATTGGAGCTAGTTCTGTGTCGCCCTATGTTATGACTGTTACATGACGAACCACATCCGGTATAATTATCCATCATTGATCCGGTGCCTACGAGCTTTCCATATACCGGTTCTCGCATATTAACTTTTCCGTTGCTACTGTTATAATCACTACAAAATACCAAAAATATTTACTATTGCTTGCACTGTTCTTTTGTGACCGTTACCACCACTATCATATTACTTTGCTACTAAACACTTTGCTGCAGATACTAAGTTTCCAGGTGTGGTTGAATTGACAACTCAGCTGCTAATACTTGAGAATATTCTTTAGCTCCCCTTGTGTCGAATCAATAAATTTGGGTTGAATCTCTACCCTCGAAAACTGTTGCGATCCCCTATACTTGTGGGTTACAAACTAGGGACATGTTGAAAATATGCCCTAGAGGCAATAATAAAATGGTTATTATTATATTTCCTTGTTCATGATAATTGTATATTGTTCATGCTATAATTGTATTAACTGGAAACTGTAATACATGTGTGAATACATAGACCACAACAAGTCCCTAGTGAGCCTCTAGTTGACTAGCTCGTTGATCAATAGATGGTTATGGTTTCCTGACCATGGACATTGGATGTCATTGATAATGGGATCACATCATTAGGATAATGATGTGATGGACAAGACCCAATCCTAAGCATAGAACAAGATCGTGTAGTTCGTTTACTAAAGCTTTTCTAATGTCAAGTATCATTTCCTTAGACCATGAGATTGTGCAACTCCCGGATACCGTAGGAATACTTTGGGTGTACCAAAGCGTCACTGGCAATCGGGTGGCTATAAAGGTGCACTACAGGTATCTCCGAAAGTGTCTGTTGGGTTGGCATGAATCGAGACTGGGATTTGTCACTCCGTATGATGGAGAGGTATCTCTGGGCCCACTCGGTATTGCATCATATAATGAGCTCAATGTGACTAAGTAGTTAGTCACGGGATCATGCATTACGGAATGATTAAAGTGACTTGCCGGTAACGAGATTGAACGAGGCATTGGGATACCGACGATCGAATCTCGGGCAAGTAACGTACCGATTGACAAAGGGAATTGCATACAGGATTGCTTGAATCCTTGACATCGTGGTTCATCCGATGAGATCATCGTGGAACATGTGGGAGCCAACATGGGTATCCAGATCCCGTTGTTGGTTATTGACCGAAGAACGTCTCGGTCATGTCTGCATGGTTCCCGAACCCGTAGGGTCTACACACTTAAGGTTCGGTGACGCTAGAGTTGTTATGGGAAATAGTATGTGGTTACCGAAGGTTGTTCGGAGTCCCGGATGAGATCCCGGACATACGAGGAGCTCCGAAATGGTCTGGAGGTGAAGATTGGTATATTGGACGAAGGGAATTGGAGTCTGGGATTGTTCCGGGGGTACCAGGTGATGACCAGCGTGTCCGAAAGGGGTTTTGAGGCCCGGCAAGCGTTGGGGTGCCTTATGGGCCAAGGGGAGAGGGCACATCAGCCCACTAAGGGGCTGAGCGCCCCTCCCACCCCATCTCACGTAACCAGGAGATGTGGGGCGCCACCCCTAGGGCAGCCTCCCCTCCCGGCTTGGGGGGCAAGTTTCCTAGGGGGTGGGGGCGCCAAGACCCATCTAGGGTTTCCCCTATGGCCGCCGCCCCTCCCCTAGGTAACCCTAGGGCGCCTCCCCCGCCGCCCGTCCCCCTCTATATAGTGTGGGGGAGAGAGGGCAGCCGCACCTTCCCTGGCGCAGCCCTCTCCCTCCTCCAACACCTCCTCCTCCTCCGTAGTGCTTGGCGAAGCCCTGCCGGAGAACCACGAGCTCCATCACCACCATGCCGTCCTGCTGTCGGAGTTTTTCCATCAACTTCTCCTTTCCCCTTGCTGGATCAAGAAGGAGGAGACGTCCCCGGGCTGTACGTGTGTTGAACGTAGAGGCGCCGTCCGTTCGGCGCTAGATCGGATCTTCCGCGATTCTAATCGCCGCGAGTACGACTCCATCAACCGTGTTCTTGCAACGCTTCCGCTTAGCGATCTTCAAGGATATGAAGATGCACTCCCTCTCTCTCTCTCTCTCTCTCTCTCTCTCTCTCTCTCTCTCGTTGCTAGAATCTCCATAGATTGATCTTGGTGATGCGTAGAAAATTCTGAATTTCTGCTACGTTCCCCAACAGTGGTATCAGAGCTAGGTCTATTGCGTAGATTCTATGCACGAGTAGAACACAAGTAGTTGTGGGCATTGATTTTGTTCAATATGCTTACCGTTACTAGTCCTATCTTGTTTCAACGGTATTGTGGGATGAAGTGGCCCGGACCGACCTTACACGTACACTTACGTGAGACAGTTCCACCGATCGACATGCACTTGTTGCATAAGGTGGCTAGCGGGTGCCGATCTCTCCCACTTTAGTCGGATCGTATTCGATGAAAAGGGTCCTTATGAAGGGTAAATAGCAATTGGCATATCACGTTGTGGTTTTGGCGTAGGTAAGAAGCGTTCTTGCTAGAAACCTATAGCAGCCACGTAAAAACTTGCAACAACAATTAGAGGACGTCTAACTTGTTTTTGCAGCATATGCCGTGTGATGTGATATGGCCAAGAAGGATGTGATGAATGAAGTATATGTGATGTATGAGATTGATCATATTCTTGTAATAGGAATCACAACTTGCATGTCGATGAGTATGACAACCGGCAGGAGCCATAGGAGTTGTCTTTATTTATTGTATGACCTACGGGTCACTGAATGACGACATGTAATTACTTTACTTCATTGCTAAACCGCTAGCCATAGTAGTATAAGTAATAGTTGGCGAGACAACTTCATGGAGACACGATGATGGAGATCATGGTGTCATGCCGGTGATGATGATGATCATGGAGCCCCGAAGATGGAGATCAAAAGGAGCAAAATGATATTGGCCATATCATGTCACTATTTGATTGCATGTGATGTTTATCATGTTTATGCATCTTATTTGCTTAGAACGACGGTATTAAATAAGATGATCCCTCATAATAATTTCAAGAAAGTGTTCCCCCTAACTGTGCACCATTGCGAAAGTTCATTGTTTCGAAGCACCATGTGATGATTGGGTGTGATAGATTATAATGTTCACATACAACGGGTGTAAGCCAGATTTACACACGCAAAACACTTAGGTTGACTTGATGAGCCTAGCATGTACAGACATGGCCTAGGAACACAAGAGACCGAAAGGTCGAACATGAGTCGTATAGTGGATACGATCAACATGAAGATGTTCACCGATGATGACTAGTCCGTCTCACGTGATAATCGGACACGACCTAGTTGACTCGGATCATGTATCACTTAGATGACTAGAGGGATATCTCGTGTGATTTGATGAACTTAATTATCATGAACATAGTCAAAAAGGTCTTTTCAAATTATGTCGTAAGCTCGCGCTTTAGTTCTACTGTTTAGATATGTTCCTAGAGAAAATATATTTGAAAGTTGAAAGTAGAAATTATGCGGACTGGGTCCGTAAACTGAGGATTGTCCTCATTGCTGCGAAGAAGGCTTATGTCCTTAATGCACCGCTCGGTGTGCTGAACCTCGAACATCGTCTGTGGATGTTGCGAACAACTGACATACACGTTTTGATAACTACGTGATAGTTCAGTAATGTTAAACGGTTTAGAATTGAGGCACCGAAGACGATTTTGAAACGTCGTGCAACATATGAGATGTTTCAAGGGCTGAAAGTGGGATTTCAGGATCGTGCCCACGTCAAGAGGTATAAGACCTCCGACGAGTTTCTTAGCCTGCAAACTAAGGGAGAAAAGCTCAATCGTTGAGCTTGTGCTCAGATTGTCTGAGTACAACAATCACTTGAATCAAGTGGTAGTTAATCTTCCAGATGAGATAGTGATGTTTCTCCAAAGTCATTGCCACCAAGCTTCTAGATCTTCGTGATGAACTATAACATATCAGGGATACATATGATGATCCTTGAAATATTCGCGATGTTTGACGCTGCGAAAGTAGAAATCAAGAAGGAGCATCAATTGTTCATGGTTAGTGAAACCACTAGTTTCAATAAGGGCAAGGGCAAGAAGGGATACTTCATGAAACGGCAAGTCAGTTGTTGCTCTAGTGAAGAAACCCAAGGTTGAACCCAAACCCGAGTCTAAGTGCTTTTGTAATAAGGGGAACGGTCACTGGAGCAGAATTACCCTAGATACTTGGTAGATAAGAAAGCAGGCAAGGTCGACAGAAGTATATTGGATATACATTATATTAATGTGTACTCTACTAGTACTCCTAGTAGCACCATGGTAATAGATACCGGTTCGGTTGCTAAGTGTTAGTAACTCGAAGTAAAAGGCTAGGGAATAAACGGAGACTAGCTAAAGGCGAGGTGACGATATGTGTTGGAAGTATTTCCAAGGTTGATGTGATAAAACATCGCACGCTCCCTCTACCATCGAGATCGGTGTTAAACCTAAATAATTGTTATTTGGTGTTTGCGTTGAGCATAGACATGATTGGATTATGTCTGTCGCAACACGGTTATTCATTTAAGGAGAATAATGGTTACTCTGTTTATTTGAATAATACCTTCAATGGTCTTGCACGTAAAATGAATGGTTTATTGAATCTCGATCGTAATGATACACGTATTCATGCCAAAAGATATAAGATAGTAATGATAGTACCACCTACTTGTGGCACTGCCATGTAAGTCATATTGGTATACAACGCATGAACAAGCTCCATGTTGATGGATCTTTGGACTCACTCATTTTTTGAAAAGTTTGAGACATGCGAACCATGTCTATTGGTATGTACGCATGAAGAAACTCCATGCAGATGGATCGTTTGGACTCACTTGATTTTGAATCACTTGAGACATGCAAATCATACCACATGGGCAAGATGACTGAAAAGCCTCGTTTTCAGTAAGATGGAACAAGAAAGCAACTTGTTGGAAGTAACACATTTTGATGTGTGTAGTCCAATGAGTGCTGAGCCATGCAGTGGATATCATTATGTTCTTACTTCACAGATGATTTGAGTAGATCTTGAGTATATTTACTTGATGAAACACAAGTCTGAATTATTGAAAGGTTCAAGTAATTTCAGAGTGAAGTTGAAGATCTTCGTGACAAGAGGATAAAATGTCTATGATATGATCATAGAGATGAATATCTGAGTTGCGAGTTTGGTACACAATTGAGACATTGTGGAAATTGTTTCACAACTAACACCGCTGGAACACCATAGTGTGATGGTGTGTCCGAACATCATAGATGCACCCTATTGGATATGGGGCATACCATGATGTCTCTTATCGAATTACCACTATCGTTCATGGGTTAGGCATTAGAGAAAACCACATTCACTTTAAATAGGGCACCACGTAATTCCGTTGAGATGGCACCGTATGAACTATGGTTTAGAGAAACCTAAGCTGTCGTTTCTTAAAAGTTTGGGGCTGCGACGCTTATGTGAAAAAGTTTCAGGTTGATAAGCTCGAACCCAAAGCGGATAAATGCATCTTCATAGGACACCCAAGAACAGTTGGGTATACCTCCTGTCTCAGATCCGGAAGCAAAAGGGATTGTTTCTAGAATCAGGTCCTTTCTCGAGGAAAAGTTTCTCTCGAAAGAATTGAGTGGGAGGATGGTGGAGACTTGATGAGGTTGTTGAACCATCACTTCAACTAGTGTGTAGCAGGCCACAGGAAGTTGTTCCTGTGGCACCTACACCAATTGAAGTAGAAGCTTATGATAGTGATCATGAAACTTCGGATCAAGTCACTACCAAACCTCGTAGGTCGACAAGGATGCGTACTGCTTCATAGTGGTACGTAATCCTGTCTTGGAGGTCATTTTGCTAGACAACAATGAACCTACGAGCTATGGAGAAGCGATGGTGGGCCTGGATTCCGACGAATGGCTCGAGGCCATAAAATCAGAGAGAGGATCCATGTATATAAAACAAAGTATAGACTTTGGAAGAACTACTTGATGGTCGTAAGGCTGTTGGGTACAGATGGATTTTATAAGGAAGAAAAAGAATGATGGTAAGTATCACCATTAAGAAAGCTCGACTTGTCGTTAAGATGTTTTCCGACAAGTTCAAGGAGTTGACAACGATGAGGCTTTCTCACTCGTAGCGATGCTAAGAGTCAGTTGGAATTATATTAGCAGTTACTGCATGATTTATGAAATCTTGCAGATAGGATCTCAAAACATTATTTCCTCGACAGTTTTCTTGAGGAAAGGTTGTATGTGATACAACCAGAAGGTTTGTCGATCCTAAAAGATGCTAACAAGTATGCAAAGCTCCAGCAATCCTTCTAAGGACTGGAGTAAGCATCTCGGAGTTGGAATATACACTTTGATGAGATGATCAAAGATTTTGGGTTTATACAAAGTTTATGAGAAACTTGTATTTCCAAAGAAGTGAGTGGGAGCACTATAGAATTTCTGACGAGTATATGTTGTTGACATATTGTTGATTAGAAATGATGTAGTTTCTGGAAATCATATAGGGTTATTTGAACAGTGTTTTTCAATGGAAAACCTGGATTAAGCTACTTGAACATTGAGCATCAAGATCTATAAGGATAGATCAAAATCGCCTAATAGTACTTTCAAACGAACACATACCATGACAAGATTTTGAAGAAGTTCAAAATAGATCGGCAAAGAAGGAGTTCTTGGCTGTATTATAAGGTGTGGGTATTGAGTAAGACTCAAGACCTGACCACGATAGAATAGAGAGATGGGACGAAGGTCGTCCCGTATGCTTAGACGTAGGCTCCATAGTATGCTATGTTGTGTACCGCACCTAAAGTGTGCCTTGCCATGAGTCAGTCAAGGGGTACAAGTGTGATCCAGGAATGGATCACAGGACAGCGGTCAAGGTTATCCGTAGTAACTAGTTGACTAAAGAATTTTCTCAATTATGGAGGTGGTAAAAGATTTCGTCGTAAAGGGTTACGCTGATGCAAACTTTGACACTAATCTGGATGACTCTGAGTAGTAAACCGGATTCGTATAGTAGAGTTGTTATTTGGAATAGTTCCAAATGGCGCGTGATAGCTGCATATAGGAGATGACATAGAGATTTGTAAAGCACACACGGATCTGAAAGATTCAGACCCCTTGACTAATAACTCTCTCACAAGAGAGATATGATCAAACCCAATGGGTGTTGGATTCATTACAATCACATAGTGATGAGAACTAGATTATTGACTCTAGTGCAAGTGGGATACTGTTGGAAATATGCCCTAGAGGCAATAATAAAATGGTTATTATTATATTTCCTTGTTCATGATAATTGTCTATTGTTCATGCTATAATTGTATTAACTGGAAAGCATAATACATGTGTGAATACATAGACCACAACATGTCCCTAGTGAGCCTCTAGTTGACTAGCTCGTTGATCAATAGATGGTTATGGTTTCCTGACCATGGACATTGGATGTCATTGATAACAGGATCACATCATTAGGAGAATGATGTGATGAACAAGACCCAATCCTAAGCATAGAACAAGATCGTGTAGTTTGTTTGCTAAAGCTTTTCTAATGTCAAGTATCATTTCCTTAGACCATGAGATTGTGCAACTCCCGGATACCGTAGGAATGCTTTGGGTGTACCAAACATCACAACGTAACTGGATGGCTATAAAGGTGCACTCTGGTATCTCCGAAAGTGTACATTGGGTTGGCACGAATCGAGACTGGGATTTGTCACTCCGTATGACGGAGAGGTATCTATGGGCCCACTCGGTATTGCATCATCATAATGAGCTCAATGTGACTAAGTAATTAGTCACGGGATCATGCAATACGGAACGAGTAAAGTGACTTGCAGGTAACGAGATTGAACGAGGTATTGGGATACCGACGATCGAATCTCGGGCAAGTAATGTACCGATTGACAAAGGGAATTGCATACGGGATTGCTTGAATCCTTGACATCGTGGTTCATCCAATGAGATCATCGTGGAACATGTGGGAGCCAACATGGGTATCCAGATCCTTCTGTTGGTTATTGACCGGAGAACGTCTCGGTCATGTCTGCATGGTTCCCGAACCCGTAGGGTCTACACACTTAAGGTTCGGTGACGCTAGAGTTGTTATGGGAAATAGTATGTGGTTACCGAAGGTCGTTCAGAGTCCCGGATGAGATCCCGGACATACGAGGAGCTCTGGAATGGTCTGGAGGTGAAGATTGGTATATTGGACGAAGGGAATTGGAGTCTGGGATTGTTCCGGGGGTACCAGGTGATGACCAGCGTGTCCGAAAGGGGTTTCGGAGGCCCCGGCAAGCGTTGGGGGGCCTTATGGGCCAAGGGGAGAGGGCACATCAGCCCACTAAGGGGCTGAGCGCCCCTCCCACCCCATCTCATGTAACCAGGAGATGTGGTGGCGCCACCCCTAGGGCAGCCGCCCCTCCCGGCTAGGGGGGCAAGTTTCCTAGGGGGTGGGGGCGCCAAAACCCATCTAGGGTTTCCCCTATGGCCGCCAAGGCCTTTCCCTTGGGAACCCTAGGGCGCCTCCTCCTCCTCCCTTTCCCCTATATATAGTGAGGGAGAGAGAGGGCAGCCGCACCCTTCCCCTGGCGCAGCCCTCTCCCTCCTCCAACACCTCCTCCTCCTCCGTAGTGCTTGGCGAAGCCTTGCCGGAGAACCACGAGCTCCATCACCACCATGCCATCGTGTTATCGGAGTTTTTCCCTCAACTTCTCCTCTCCCCTTGCTGGATCAAGAAGGAGGAGATGTCCGCGGGCTGTACATGTGTTGAACGCGGAGGCGCCGTCCGTTCGGCGCTAGATCGGATCATCCGCGATTTGAATCGTCGCGAGTACGAATCCATCAACCGTGTTCTTGTAACGCTTCCGCTTAGCGATCTTCAAGGGTATGAAGATGCACTCCCCCTCTCTCTCTCTCGTTGCTAGAATCTCCATAGATTGATCTTGGTGATGCGTAGAAAATTTTGAATTTCTGCTATGTTCCCCAACAGTTCGCCGCATCTCTGAGGCAAATGCTCTTAGGGCTCATCTCCGTGCGCGCGTTGGCAAACCTGTCGAGCCTAATGAGCCTATTCCTGATTGGATTCCTCTACCGGAGGTCGATTTTCCTTCTGCCGCTGATTTTCCAGAGTTCTTCCTTGCACCTGCTGATCTGAGTGATGGTGATGATGATGATGGGGATGCTGAGTGATCCTCCTACTTTCTCGACTGTCTTTCCCTTTTTTGGTACTTGCTGTCAAGGGGGAGATGTAAGTTTTAGGAGCATGAGTATGTGTCAGCTATGTTTATCGAGCTCTAGTTAGTGGATTCATTATTATTATTGTAATGGAACTTTGGTCATGTGTTATGATACCTTGTATGAGTTTATGAGTTATGAGTCTATGCTACCATGTAAGAGCTTAATTATGCTATCTTCATTCATTGCTTATCATTGCTTATGTTGATTTTAATGTCTACACTATTGTTACAACATTATATTCCGAATGAGGGTATCCACTTCATATGTGCATGATTTTTTATTTTATCACTTTATTCCTATGCATACATTAAGGGGGAGATCTCCCTAAAACACATCCCTATGCATACATTGAGGGGGAGTTTTTCCTAAAACACATACCAGACTACTCCCCTAAAAATATTCGCATCACATTTCACTTGTTGAGTGCTATATGTAGTTTGTCATCAACTACCAAAAAAGGGGGAGATTGAAAGTGCAATCTTGCTCTTAAAGAATATTTTTTATATCGATGACAAATCTACATATAGGGGAGAAACCGTGTTTGCTAAGTATATACACATGTCGTCAGTCCTCTGGTTTTTACAATGTGCATCATGATCACATCATATGAGATATTACTCAAGCAAATTATCAATTAGGAAAGGAGCAAACAAAGACGAAGCATTGTGATCTTTTATAGTTCTTGAGTAATAGGAATCCCGCACTATTAAGAGGGGATCCGAGGTGTAGGTTCAAGGCTTGCTCACATTTTGTCTCACAAGTAATTTTTCGCAAAGGACCAAAATCCCTAGCAAAACCCCTTAGCCACCTACTACTCCTCTTCATTTTCTCCCACTACTCCTAGCCGGATCATCCGGATGGTGCCCCAGATCATCCGGGCTAAACCCGGATCGTCCGGACCCTGCTCCGGATCATCCTGGTAATGTGCGCCTTCATCACAGGACTCTGGTGGTGAAGCCGGATCGTCCGGATGTTCATCCGGATCATCCGGGTTGTGCCTGAATCGTCCGGATCCTGCCCGGATCATCCGGGACCTTGATGGTTGTAGCCGGATCATCCGGCCAAGCATTCAGATCATCCGGGATCTGCCCGGATCGTCTGGGGTGGCCTCCGGTCTGTCCGGGCTGCTCGCAGCTCTGCTGCTACCATTTGCATCCAGTCCTTCAGCCAGATTATCCGGACAGTGTCCAGATCATCTGGATGGTATCCCAGATCATCCAGGCAGGTCAACTTCTGTCCAAACGGCTTAATTCTGTATGTGGTATAAATAGTCCCTTGCCTCTTCGAGATAAGGTTGAACACTTCATACAAACACGCCTCAAGAACACCAGTGCTCCCTCTCTCTTGATCACACACTAAATCCTAGATCCCGGCTTGATTTGTGAGAGTTTTGAAGAGTTGTTCCAATCAAAAGAAAGAGCTTCTCCCTCTCCTTCTTGTGACCAAAGCAAATCGTGAATTGTGCAAGTCTTGAGCTTTTCCCCTTGGATCTTGTTACTCTTGGAGGTTGGAGACTCCTAGGCGGTAGGAGTCATTCAGAGAAGAATCAACCACTGATTACCCCCGGAAAGTTTGTGAGGGTTTGGAGACCACCCCAATGTCTACCACTAGTGGTTGAAAAAATGCCTTCGTGGTGTTGTCTCAAAGAGAGAATAGGGTGAGCCTTCGTGGCGTTGGTGTGCCTTTGTGGTAACATCCACCTCTCTAAACGGTGACGTAGCTTCCCTCCAAGGAAGTGAACATCGGCATACATCCTCGTCTCTCGGAGTTGTGGTTATCCCTAACTCCCTACTTGTGGTTACTTGTCTCTTAGTCTTACTTATATCATAGTGTACTTGCTTACTCTCCTACTTGTGTTACTTGTTTACCTTGCTTAGCTCATAGCATCATACTTGCAATTGTTAGGCTAAACTTCATATTCCGCATTATTGCCTAAAATTGCTAAGTGATACGTCTCCGTCGTATCCTATAATTTTTTATTGTTCCATGCCAATATTCTACAACTTTCATATACTTTTGGCAACTTTTTATAGTATTTTTTGGGACTAACATATTGATCCAATGCCCAGTGCCATTTTCTGTCTGTTGCATGTTTTATGTTTCGCAGAAACCCCATATCAAACGGAGTCCAAACGGGATAAAAACGGACGGAGAATTATTTTGGAATATTTGTGATTTTTGGGAAATAAAATCAACGCGAGACGGTGCCCGAGAGGGCCACGAGACAGGGGGCGCCCCAGGGAGGCAGGCGCGCCCTGGACCCTCCTGGGCCCCTCGTAATGTGGTTGATGCCCTTCTTTGGCCGCAAGAAAGCTAATTTTTGGAAGAACATCTGGGCGAAGGTTTCAATCCAATCGGAGTTACGGATCTCCGGATATAAAAGAAATGGTGCCAGGGCAGAATCCGAGAACGCAGAAACAGAGAGAGACAGAGAGATAGATCCAATCTCGGAGGGGCTCTCGCCCCTCCCAAGCCATGGGAGCCAAGGACCAGAGGGGAAACCCTTCTCCCATCTAGGGAGAAGTTCAAGGAAGAAGAAGAAGAATGGGGGCTCTCTCCCCCTTGCTTCCGGTGGCGCCGGAGCGCTGCCGGGGGCCATCATCATCACCGCGATCTTCACCAACACCTCCATCATCTTCACCAACATCTCCATCACCTTCCCCCATCTATATTCAGCGGTCCACTCTCCCGCAACCCGCTGTACCCTCTACTTGAACATGGTGCTTTATGCTTCATATTATTATCCAATGATGTGTTGCCATCCTATGACGTCTGAGTAGATTTTCATTGTCCTATCGGTGATTGATGAATTGCTATGATTGGTTTGAGTTGCATGTTTTATTATTGGTGATGTCCTATTGTGCCCTCTGTGTCACGCAAGCGTGAGGGATCCCCGCTGTAGGGTTTGCAATATGTTCATGATTTTCTTATGGTGGGTGGCGTGAGTGTGGCAACCTGAGACCCGAGTAAGTAGGTTGTTTTGCGTATGGGATAAAGGGGACTTGATACTTTAATGCTATGGTTGGGTTTTACCTTAATGATCTTTAGTAGTTGCGGATGCTTGCTAGAGTTCCAATCATAAGTGCATATGATCCAAGAAGAGAAAGTATGTTAGCTTATGCCTCTCCCTCAAATAGAATTGCAATAGTGATTATCGGTCTAGTAAAGTAGTCAATTGCTTAGGGACAATTTCACAACTCCTACCACCACTTTTCCACACTCGCTATATTTACTTTATTGCTTCTTTATCTAAACAACCCCTACTTTTTATTTACGCGTTCTTTATATTCTTGCAAACCTATCCAACAACACCTACAAAGTACTTCTAGTTTCATACTTGGTCTAGGTAAAGCGAACACTAAGCGTGCGTAGAGTCGTATCAGTGGCAGATAGGACTTGAGAGGTTATTTGTTCTACCTTTAGCTCCTCGTTGGGTTCGACACTCTTACTTATCGAAAGAGGCTACAATTATCCCCTACACTTGTGGGTTATCAAGACCTTTTTCTGGAGCCGTTGCCAGGGAGTCATAGCGTGGGGTGATTATTCTCGTGTGTCCTTGTTTGCTTTATCACTAAGTAATTTTTATTTGCTGTTCTAAGTTGTTCTCTATCTTTAGTTATGGCTAGGAAATGCAAAATACCAAAAAAAATTAGTTGTACCTACTGAACCAATGGTTGAAGAACCACTCAAAATCTATCACACTCCTGAAGCTTTTTACTTGGATCATCTTTGATCCCTTTGTGCTCGTGCTGAAACCCCAACTAGCTTAGTTGAGGGCAAATCTTTAGATGAGCATGCTTGTTATGTGTGACACCGTATATCTTAAAAAGGGAAACTTTTACTGGATCAAATTCATCGTTTGCAATGCTATGCTTGGACTTTATGTGAACTATATGATTTTACTTGTTGTTCTGAAAACGCTAAGAAACACCTTCCCTATCAATGCTTATCTAGTGATAATGGAATCGTATTTTCGTATGTTAAAGGTGTTTATAATTATTATGATGTTCAAAAAATTGAAGAATTTGTTGCTTTTAAGGGTGCTTATGAAATTGCTTCTTTGATTGAAAAGTATGATGCTACTCTCTATAAATCTGAAATTTTTGCCATACTTGAATATTGTTATGATAATTATGCTTCTAATGCCTATGTTAAACTATATATTGAGGAATTCTCCGCTGTCCAAGAAGAGACTAATATTTTGCAGGAAGCTATGGAAGAAGAAATTGATGAAACTGTGAGCTCATTGGATGAAAAAGATGACGAGGAGAGCGAAGAACAAAAGGAGGAAGAACGGATTAGCTACCCGTGCTCACCTTCTAACGAGAGTAACTCTTCAACTCATACATTGTTTAATTCCCCTTCGTGCTTACCGAAGTATGATTGCTATGATGATTGTTATGATCCCGTTGATTCTCTTGAAATATCCCTTTTTGATGATGCTTGCTATGCTTGTGGCCAAGATGCCAATATGAATTATGCTTATGGAGATGAACTTGCTATAGTTCCTTATGTTAAACATGAAATTGTTGCCATTGCACCCACACATGATAGTCCTATTATCCTTTTGAATTCTCCAAACTACACTATATCGGAGAAGTTTGTGCTTATTAAGGATTATATTGATGGGTTGCCTTTTAACATTGCACATGATAATTTTGATGAATGTAATATGCATGTGCTTGCTGCTCCTACTTGCAATTATTATGAGAGAGGAACTATATATCCACCTCCCTAAGTTTACAATATGATAAAATTGCAAGAAACTGCTTATACTATGCATTGGCCTTTACTATGTGTGCATGAATTGTTCTTTTATGACAAGCCGATGCATAGAAAGAGAGTTAGACTTCGTTGTTGCATGATATATGTTACTTTGTGCTCACTACTAAATTACAAATCATTGTTAATTAAAATTGGCTTTGATATACCTTAGGATCCGGGTGGATCCATTACTTGAGCACTATATGCCTAGCATAATGGCTTAAAGAAAGCGCTGCCAGGGAGAAAACCCGGAAGTTTTAGAGAGTCATTTATTTCTGTTGAGTGCTTTTATATAGTCTAAAAACAAAAAAAATAAAGAGGGGAACCTAAAAACTTTTTAAAAAGGAAAGTGAAAGTGAGAAAGACAAGCATTGTTGAAGTGGGAGCTAGCTTTGAACTTTGTTCATGCTCACGGAAACTTTGTGAATCTTGATTACAGAAACTTTTCATCAAAAATAATTATCCCCTTGTATAATTCCATTGTATTATAAAAAAATGTGCCAAGGTTTGCATTTAGGATGTTTTCAATGTTTGTTGATTTGTACCGTGCAGGACAGAAACTTTGGCTGTAGTGCGCGATTTTACATTTTTAACTGGAACGTCAAATGGTTCTATTTATTTTTGCACTCTCTTGCTCTACAAATTTTTTATTTTTCCTAATTTTTGTAGAATTTTGTGGTACCAGAAGTATGGTGAATGTTCAGATTGCTACAGACTGTTCTGTTTTTGACAGATTCTGTTTTTGATGCATAGTTTACTTGTTTTGATGAATATATCAATTTATATCAGTGGATTAAGCCATGTAAAAGCTATATTACAGTAGAAAAAATGCAAAAACAAAATATGAATTGGTTTGCTACAGTACTTAGAGTAGTGATTTGCTTTATTATACTAACGGATCTTACCGACTTTTACATTTGAAGTTTTATGCGGATGAAGTGTCTAATCGAGGAGGTCTCGATATGAGGAAAAGGAAGAGAGGCAAGAGCTCAAGCTTGGGGATGCCCAAGGCAACCCAAGTAAATATTCAAGGAGGCTCAAGCGTCTAAGCTTGGGGATGCCCGGAAGGCATCCCCTCTTTCTTCAACAAGTATCGGTATGTTTTCGGATTCCTTTCGTTCATGCGATATGTGCAAGTCTTGGAGCGTCTTTTGCATTTAGTTTTCACTTTTCTTTTATGCGCCATGCTGGTATGAGATAGTCCTTGGTTTATTTATATAATGCTCATTGCACTTCACTTAAATCTTTTGAGTATGGCTCTATAGAATGCTTCATGTGCTGCACTTATATCATTTGAAGTCTGGATTGCCTGTCTCTCTTCACATAGAAAACCGCCATTTGTAGAATGCTCTTTTGCTTCACTTATATTTTTTAGAGCATGGGCATATATTTTGTAGAAAGAATTAAACTCTCCTGCTTCACTTATATCAATTTAGAGAGATGACAGGAATTGGTCAATCACATGGTTAGTCATAAAATCCTACATAAACTTGTGGATCACTGAATATGATATGTTTGATTCCTTGCAATAGTTTTGCGATATAGAGGTGATAATATGTGGGAGGTACTAGTAGATGGTTGTGTTTAGTAAGGATGTTGGTATTAAGGTTTGTGATTCCCGAAGCATGCACGTATGGTCTACTAACTATGTAACCAAATTATGCGCATTGTATTTTGATTGTTTATCTTTGCGTGAAGGTCGGGGGCACGCGATGGTTAACTCCTACCAACCTCCCCCCTAGGAGCATACGCGTAGTACTTTGTTTCAAGGGCTAATAAATTTTTGCAATAAGTATGTGAGTTCTTTATGACTAATGTTGAGTCCATGGATTATACGCACTCTCACCCTTCCATCATTTCTAGCCTCTTGATGCGTGTATTGCCCTTTCTCACCTCGAGAGTTGGTGCAAACTTAGCGGTGCATCCAAACCCCGTGATACTATACGCTCTATCACACATAAGCCTCCTTATATCTTCCTCAAAACAGCCACCATACCTACCTATCATGGCATTTCCATAGCCATTCCGAGATATATTGCCAGGCAACTTCCATCATCATCATATACATGACTTGAGCATTCATTGTCATATTGCTTAGCATGATCGTAAGATAGCTAGCATGATGTTTGCATGGCATGTCCGTTTTTTGATGTCATTGCTACGCTGGATCATTGCACATCCCGGTTGTCAGGGGTTGGGTGCGACATATGCCAAAGGATGGCTTATCATGGTGGGAGCGAGTAGATCGTCGCCGGTGCCCGGAAGCGGGATGAGGTGTAGACACGAACGCCGACGTACTTTACCCAGTTTCGGGGCTCTCCTAGGAGATAACACCCCTACTCCTGCTCTGCGGGGTCTCCGCATGATCACTAAGGCTCAAATGAATACACAGGTGCTCCTCGAGTTGTATGCTGGAGGTAGGATAAGGCAAGGCTAGCTCTTCCCTTTCCTCTATGATCTGGTCTAACTATCTCAGGTCCGGAACCCCTTGCATGGGTGCCCTGGGGGGTTTATATAGGACTACCCCCCAGGGGTACATTGGTAATCCGGCCAGGGTAGGGCCCGGCCGTGAGTATCTCTTGTGACGGCTTCTTCGCCGGCTGCTGGGCCCGCCGACTGGTGGGTCCCGCCGACTGGTGAGGTACGGGCCGACAGGCCGTACCCGCCGCTCCCGGGCTTGTCGGCGGCTGATCACTGTAGCCGCGTCTCTAATGACGCAGGCTTGGTCGGGAGGTCATGGCTACAGCCCCGCCGCCTGGCGGGCGATTACTGTAGCCACTCCCTATATCTCATTGGATTAATGGTGCGCGGGTCCCGAGGAAGGGGCCGGCCGACTCCTAGAGGCCGACCTCCCTCGGGTCCGACTGGTAGGGCTCTTTGCCGTCTTCTGGACTCTCGCTGACTGGCGGGGCCCATCGTCCTTGGGCCATACAGACAAGCTGTCGTGGGAACAGGACTCCGCCCACTCTGAGGTGATGTCGAGAAGCAGTGGCAGCAGTGCGTCTTGAGGCGGAGATCTCTGTCGATGCAGTGCCTTTGTGGCCATGCTTGCCTGATCTGGAGGAGGGGATGGGCTATACTGTAGCCACTCCCCGTCCCGTCCCCCTGACGAGGGCACAGACCCTGCAGGTGTCGCGGGCCGACTCCCTGAGGCCGGCTTCTCTGGAAGCCGCCCGGCGGGAGTCGGCTTGACTCGGCCTTGCATCCAAGACTCGACCGTCCATGGGAAGCCGGCTACTCCTTCAGTCGGCTTCCATAAGGCGGCTCTTCGTCTCGTCGTCTTGAGGGGCGCAGTCAGCCCCGATGTCTTGAAGGGTTTTGGGCCTCGGGTTAGCCTACCTGTGGCCCATTACTCCGAGAGTAGTCCCCGAAGCTGGTGAGACGCCGCGGGCGATCGGTCGAGGAGCCTCCGCCGTTTCCTTCTCTTGGTGCCCGAGGTAGAGCTTCGTCCGTCTTCTGCCAAGCTGACCGGTTGGAGTCGGCCTCGCCCCAACCCGTCTTGACCAAACTTTCGAACGCCTTGGCGGGAGCCAGGTGGCGTGCTAGCTAAACTTTCGTGCCACTGCCCGCTTCGGGCCTGTCACGTGGTGGTGTGCGGCCGGGTCAGTCTGCACGCCATTACCCTCCTCGGCTCTCGAGCGAATCCGCTGCGGCCGAGGTGGGCGGTTGAGATTCCTGCAGAGTTACTACGTGCATTAACTCGCGTGCTAAGGATCGTGGGGGGCGTGGGGTAACGGCGCAGTTAATCCCACGCTCGCCCCCTCTGCTTTGCAGCCCGTGGGCCTATAAGTAGGCGGGGGAGGGGGAGCGGTAGGGCACGCGCGTCCCCCTCCTCATCGCCTCCTCTCTCTTGCCTCCACTTCCTTCTTCCTCTCGTCGCCGCGCCCCCAAGCTACGTCGAGCGTCGCGGCGACCCATTCCCGATGAGCTCCTCTTCCACCGTCACGCCCCCCGCGGTGTGCTCCGGGGAGTGGGACGGCTCCGAGGTTCACGACGACCACATCGACTTCCTCCGCAAGATGCGTCGGCTGCCCCGCGAGGAATTCGTGAAGGTCCGCCTCGCGCCGGAGAAAGAAATCTCACCGGCGCCGGAGGAGGGCGAGCGGGTTGTGTTGGGGATATAACTATTTGTGTAAGTCGCCCAGGAGGGGCCAAGTTACGCAAGGAAGATTCACCAGAAAGAAGCCCAAGGCCAAGCATGAAGATGGCGGTTCAATAAAGGGCCTAAGGCCCACAGGCGACTTAAGGCCCGTTGTAGTAAACCACCATAATGGCATGACTTGTATCATAAGGTAGATTTAACTAGTCACCGAGCCGGACATTGTTTATAAAGCCGGTCGGGACTCTATGAAACCACCGGCGTCAACCCGTGTATATAAGGGGCGACCTGCGGCGGCTTAGGGCAAGAAAGCGACCCATCGAGAGCGGGCATAGCGTGTTCCGCTCCTGGTCATCGAAACATCAAGCAATACCAACCCAACTAGACGTAGGCCTTCCTTCTCCGCAAGGGGCCGAACTAGTATAAAACCTCTCGTGTCCTTTGTCCCGATTAACCCTTTAAGCTTCCTAGTTGCGATGGCTCCACGACTAAGTCCTTGCGAGGAATCTGCCGTGACAATTCCACGACGGTTAGGCGCCCACCGTGGGGCCAGCACACGGTGGATTTGAGTTCTTGAAGGGCAGCTTCAAGGGCTCAAGGGATCTGTGATGGGCGGATGACCAAGAGTCGTCAGCGGCAAGATCTACATCGACAACGAAGGCTGGGGCCCGAGGCCGACTCAATTGAAATCTGGTACGGGTCCCTTTTGGCGGAATCCACGTCTTCATCGGCCGGATTGGTGAGCCGGACCCTGAGCCGGACAACTGCACCGACCTTGTCGAGACGGCTCAGCGTGCGAAACCCGCCTGAATCCAACCCGTCATGAAGCGTGCCTTCATGGGCTGTGTCCACGGAGAGGAACTTCCTGAAGGATCTAAAGTTGGCGGAGAGACGGCCGTCCCATCGGATGATGATTCGTCCTCCGGTTCAACAGATTCTTTGTATTAGGTCCAAGAGGGCATGCTTGGGGGTTGTTCTAACGACTCTAGCATTCTGGATTTCTATGAGCCGCCGAGCTGGGCAGGAGTCTTCATGGCTGGTACTCAACCCGGTCAAAACTTCGGCGGTGCAACAGCAATAACATCCGGGTCGAGGCGGCGGGCGGGAGGCTGTCGCCCGTGGCTCGAAGTCTTGATGGATCTTATGGACAAATCGACGGCCCTGTTAACCACCACGGTTATTCCTGCAAATCCAGATGAACATAACGCGGAGGTGGCAAAGGTGTGTGAGGAGATAGCCCTGGCCAAGGAGGCCTTGGCGGCTGAGGACACCAGGTTAGCTACAGAGCGGGCAGCTTTGGACGCACGCGCACAGCGACTCCAGTCAGAGGCTTTCCAGCTTAATATGAGTCTTAACGCATCCAATGAGGTTATGAGAAGGAGACATCATAAAACCCAGTCCTGTCTGCCTCCGGTTTATGATCCTTGAAATCTTTTCACGACACCCGGAGCTGGTCCCAGCAACCCGCCCGAAGCCAATCAGTTTGTGACACCCGGAGCTGGAGGACCGGTTTAGCCCCGAGAGATGGCACCTCCTCACGGGAGTATGGCCACGCCCCGATACATACCAATACCACCGGGCCATTTCTCCAACCCCATGGAGAACTTGATAGCAGCATCGGCGCTTCTGGCGGGCTCTTCTAGTGGACGGTGATGACCCGACGGCGGTGGAAACCCGAAGGGTCAGAGATATTATTCAGACGGCCTTGGCACAGCAGGAGACCTATTCTTACAGCAGGGACATGATTCATTCAACTCCTCAGCCTTGGCTAGCACCTCGTCAAAACCGGAGCCCGAGTTACAGCCGGGCATATGGAGTCGAAGCTTTATCAAGCAACGCCCAACGCCGTAACCAGCCGGTGGCTATAACCCGATGCTGGACCGATTTGCGTCGGGAGGACGAGCAGGTGGCTCGATTAAGCGGCTCGGCGGACGGCATATGAAGGTCTCCTAGAGTATCAAGCGACTTACATTGGAGTAGGAGTGGCCACTAGAATCGGTGGTGTCCCTTATGCAGTGCGGCTCTGCGGGATGTACGTCTGCCCAAGGATTTCAAGGGACCTCGAAAGGTGCCGAATTACATGGCCGACTTACAGCCAGGGGCATGGATCAAAAGTTACGAGATGGCCATGGAGTTATTGGAGGTCAGCGACGCAACAATTGCTAAGTATTTCATCATGATATTAGATGGAACGGCCCGGTCTTGGTCGAAAAGTTTGCCTCCCAATTCCATCAGTTCATGGGCAGAGCTAAAGGCCCGGTTTATCCAGAACTTCAAGGACACTTGCAAGCAGTCTATGTCAATTGTGGACTTGATCAATTATAAGCAGGAGGAGGGTGAATCCACAACTCATTGGGTGCGCGGGTCAAGGAAATAATACACTCATCGATAAGATGGATGCGGCTCTATGTACTTATGCTCCATCGAAATTGTCATTTTGAGCCGAGGCGGTAGGCGCCTTAAGCGTGATTGCAATGATATGGAGTACGCTGATGGCAGCCTTGGTCAAATCGCCGATTACGATACTACCAATGATCCAGCGTCGAGGAGGAAAAGACAGGAAGGGAAAGAAGAACGACAATGGAAAGGGTCAGCAGCATAACCCGGTAAGTCAAGGAGGCAACAAGCATAAGGCGGAGGGTAACCCGGAGTTTGTGGCCAATGCTAATGCACAAGGTAACAACCAGAAACATAAGGGGAGATCACCCCCTCGATCTGGTGGCTCAGGCCCATCTCTTGAGCAGCTTCGGAAGGAGCCTTGCCCGAGACACGGTACTCAGGAGCGTCCCGCCACCCACTTATGGAAAGGCTGCGCGATCATGAAGGCTTTCAAGAATTCCAACATGTTTGATGGCAATCACGGATCAGGCGGCGGCTCAGGGGCCGGTGGTTTTCATGGCCCGGGTGGCGGTTCAAGTTCCGGACAAGGTGGCTATAATCGTGAGTCACCGGTCAAGGGGGACAACAGCGGCAGTCAGGTTATCAGAGCCATCCAAAGCAGCTGAATGGTGGGCAATACCATGTGTTCACCACTAACTTGTGCAAACATGACCAGAAGGTTCATAAGAGGGCTGTGAATACTGTTGAGCCGGCGGTTCCCCGTTACTTGAGATGGTCAGAGCACCCCATCATATGGAGCAGGGAAGATCACCCCCTCCGGGTTGATAACTTGGTCGGTTAACCTTGGTGGTGGCCCCTCGGGTTGGTGGATATAAATTCACTAAGGTACTCATGGACGGAGGAAGCAGCATCAATATTCTCTATTATGAGACCTTTCGCCGCATGGGTTGGTGATAAGGACTTGAGGGCGTCCAACACCGTCTTTCATGGGGTGGTACCTGGTAAATCGGCATATCCAGTTGGTAAGATCGATCTTGAAGTAGCCTTTGGAGATGAATATGATTCCAGGGCTGAGAAACTGACGTTTGAGGTAGTCAAAATCAGGAGCCCGTATCACGCTCTGTTTGGACGACCGGCTTATGCAAAGTTCATGGCATGACCGTGTTATGTTTGTTTATAGCTCAAGATGTCGGGTTACAAGGGCACCATCACTGTGCATGGGAGTCGAAAGGTAACCTTGAAATGCGAAGAAGGTGATGCAGCTTATGCTGAATCTATTTGTGCCGAAGAGGAGCTGAAGTTTTATCAAAATAATGTTGACCCGGCGGATATGACCTCTTTAAAGAAGCCAGCCATAGAGCAAGACTCGGCGTTGAAATTTAAGTCGGCCGCCGAGACAAAACTGGTCGACTTCACTCCAGGCGACTCTTCCAAGCAGTTCAGCATCAGTACCAATTTGGATCCCAAATAGGAAAGCACGCTCATCGAGTTCATCCATGAGAACCGGGACATCTTTGCATGGAAACCTTCCGACATGCCGGGTGTCCCGAGAGAACTCACTGAGCACACTCTTAATATTGATCCGAAGTATAAGCTGGTCAGGCAGTTTCTTCGGCGGTTCAATGAGGAAAGACGAAAAGCTATCAGGGAGGAGGTCGCTCGGCTCTTAGTGGCCGGGTTCATCGTGGAAGTCTTTCACCCGGAGTGGTTGGCTAACCCGGTGCTTTTGCTCAAGAAGAACGGCACCTGGCGGATGTGTGTAGATTACACGGACTTAAATAAAGCTTGTCCGGCTGATCCCTTTGCTCTACCCGCATTGATCAAATCATTGATGCTCTGACGGAGTTGCGAGTGTTTGAGTTTTTGGATGCTTACTCTGGTTATCATCGGATAAAAATGGCGATTAAGGACCAGGAGAAGGCGGCTTTCATTACTCCGTTTGGAGCCTTCATATGTATCTATGCCATTTGGGCTCAAGAGTGCCCAGCGACTTATCAGCGGTGTGTATGCAATTGTCTCCACAATCAGATTAGGCGCAATGTTCATGCTTATGTGGATGACATTGTGGTGAAGTCGAGAGGAAGGAAACCTTGATATCTGATTTAAAGGAAACCTTTGATAATCTACGGGTCTATAAGATGATGCTTAACCGGACAAGTGTGTATTTGGTGTACTGCAGCAAACTTTTGGGATTCCTGGTCTCAAGCAGGGCATTGAAGCTAACCGGAGAAGATCAAAGCGATTACCTCTCTGGCTAAACCGGCGTGCATCAATGATGTTCAATGATGGCAGGTCGCGTTGCTGCGATAAGCCGATTCATAAGCGGTTAGGTGAGAAGGCTCTACCGCTGTATCGGATGATGAAGAAAGCAGACACTTTTATGCAGGTGAAATTTCTTGATGCTGCCTTTGAAGATTTAAAGAGACAATTGTCTAAGCTGCCGGTTCTCGCGGCTCCCATTGATAAAGAGCCGTTGATGTTGTATGTTGCTGCTAACTCACAAGCTGTTAGTGTTGCCATCGTGGTGGAGCGTAAGGAGGCTTATCATCGTGAAGTTGATGCGGTGGCCGGGCACTTCAAAGGTTACCAAGTAGAGCACATTGATCGAAGGAAGAATGAGGCGGCTGATGCTTTCATTTGGTGGGTCTCGAGCGTAAGCGGTGCTGCCTAACACCTTTCTTGGCGTTTTCATAATCCTTCTATCGGAGTGCCTACAGAGGAAGAGCTAGCGATTGCTGCGGACCGGAGGCACACGGTGGTGGCGGCCCTCCACGCCATCCCAGATTGGACAGTCCCATATTTGGCCTATATGACCCGGGGAGAGTTGCCTGAGGACGAGACCTTGGGAAGACAAATCATCAGGCGGTCCAAATCCATGACAATTGTTCATGGCGAGTTGCATCACCGCAGCATCACTGGGTCGTTTCAACGTTGTGTATCGCCTGTGGAGGGTCAGGAGATACTTCGTGAGATTCATGAAGGAGATTGCGGTCATCATGCCGGTTCAAAATCTCTGGTGGCCAAGGCTTTTCATCATGGTTTCTATTGGCTGACGGCTCATCTTGATCACGAAGGATCTGGTCGACAAATGTGACGGATGTCAAAAATTCTCCTGACGAGCTCATGTCTTTGGCTCAAGAATTGAGGATGATTCCAATTACTTGGCCGTTTGCGATCTGGGGCTTGACATGGTTGGACCGTTCAAAAGGTCTAAGGATAAGAAGACACACCTATTGGTGGCAGTGGATAAATTCACCAAGTGGGTTGAAGCAGAGCCGGTCAGTAAGTGTGATGCAGCCACGGCGGTTCAGTTCATGAAAAAGGTGATCTTTCGTTTTGGCTTTCCACACGGCATTATAACTGATAATGGTACTAATCTCTCGAAGGGTGCCATGGAAGAGTTCTATCAACGAGAGCACATCCGGCTTGATGTTTCGGCTGTTTCTCACCCTCAGTTTAATGGTCAAGCAGAAAGAGCTAATCAAGAGATCTTGAAAGGTATCAAACCCCGGCTCTTAGTTCCCTTGCAGCAAACTCCGGGTTGTTGGGTGGAGGAGTTACCCTCTGTGCTATGGAGCATCAACACAACGCCTAACAGATCTACTGGTTATACACCTTTCTTCATAGTGTATGCGGAGGCAGGCAGTTCTGCCAAGTGATATCCGGCATGATTCATCCCGGGTGGCGGCTTACGTTGAGGCTGATAATGAAAAAGCTCGTCAAGATGCACTTGACTTGTTGGATGAGGAGCGAGACTTGGCAATAGCCCGCTCGGCGATTTATTAGCAAGACCTGCGCCGTTATCACAGCCGCCGGGTTAGAAGCAGAACTTTTCAGGAGGGCGATTTAGTGCTCCGGCTCATCCAGGATCAATCTGATATGCACAAGTTGTCTCCTCCTTGGGAAGGACCCTTTGTGATCAGCAAGAATCTGAACAACGGGTCATATTACCTCATCGATGTTCGAGAGCACAAAGACTCATGTAAGTCGGAGGAAGAGACCCACCGGCCGTGGAACATAGCGCATCTTCGGCCCTACTATACTTAAGCCACCGGCTCTCAGAGTATATTTGTTTTTCTTTTTTTTCTTTTTTGGCAATGTATATATTATATAAAGCAATAAAGCGGGACCTCTTTTCTTTCCACCCTTCAAGGTTTATGTATCTTCTTTACCAGGTGGTGGAAACAACCAACAGGGAGCGGATCATATCTGAATCCGGCTTTCCCTTTGGTCCGGCTTATGATCATATCTGAATCTAGCCATGGTCATTGGGGGCTTCCTGTTCAAACATAGGTTATATTCGAACCAAAGAGAACATAGCTGTCGATACCCAATTGATCGGCATACTACCAAACCCACTTGGGGGCTTCTTGATCATATTTGAATCATAGCTTAACCCCTTTGGGTCTGACGTGGATCGTATTTGAATCAGCGTCATTAAACAACTCTAATGGTCACTTGGGGGCTTCCTGTTCAAAAATAGGACGTATTCGAACCAAAGAGAACATAGTCAGCCGATACCCACTTGATCGGCATCGCCAAAGCCATTGGGGGCTATATGATCGTATCCGAATCTTAGCTTAACCCCTTTGGAGCGGTTCTCTTGATCGTATTGAATCGAGAGGCCTTTGAAAATTAAGTTTATTTTACTCTGTAAGGGTAAATAATATTAAGGGCCAGGTAAACATTATATGTGCCAACTTTCAGAAGTTAAGTTTAACTGTCTGCTTTTTGGGTTCACATAAGCCGGTAAGGTATGCTTCAAATAAGATAGCAGGTATGTTATTATGGTCATGATCATAAACCGGCTGTTTTTTATGATGTTTTGGTTCATACTCCGGGTTATCACTATTCTATATGACCCCGGATGTGGTAAGACGCCAAAGGAATTCTGTTTTTTGTTTTATACACAGGATAAAGCAAGAAAGTTTTGGACGTCAAGGAACAATTCACATAAGCCAGCAGTATACAACGATAGCGGTTTATGACAATATTAAGCACCACAAACATGCGCGAAGGCATGACAGAGTAAGAGGTTTTTCTACCCTATTACAAGACTCCCCGAGTCTGAATAATGAAGCATCATTTTTTTCAAAGACATAGCACCGGTAGGTTACTCCTTTGGTGGGCTTGAAGATTCGGGTTATCCTTCTCCGCCTCTTAAATGCGATGTTTTGTCCTGGAAGGTTGACGAGGTCCAGTCAATGCCGCTTAAGGCTTCAAATTCAGCATCATCATCTATTAAAGCGGCGGGTCAACTTGAGAGCAAAGGTATGCTTACGAGTTGGAGGGATCGGTAGCGTCATCATAATGTGGAGTTGGAATCCTCCGGTTCGTTGTCGTAACCGGTGATACTTAGTAAGATCAATATCATTGCCGATGATGGTGGCCACAGGGCGTCGACTCTCACACGGTGGTGAAGTCTGATTCATTGAATACATAGCCATCCTCCTTCAAACTGGGATATCCAAGAGCAACATCTGCCAGGTCTAGCTCTGGAAGCAACGCTTTGGCCCGGCTTAAGGCGGCTATGGCCCCGGCTCTAGAAGATGCCCGCCTTAGCTCCTGAATCCGTTGGGGTAACACGGCAAGCCGTTTGAGCACATCCTGCAGGAGATAAGGAGCATCATTTGATAAAGCCACAACGGCCAAAGCACGTTGTGACCCGGTGTATAGCTGTTCCACCAGAGTGTACACCGCCTTAAGCTTGATCAGCATATTCTGCTTCAGGTTTGTGGTCCTGGGGCATGCGTTTATACATATAAGGTAAGCCGGAGATAATATTTGAAATAGTCATCAAATAAACCATGGTGATGTTCACGATTATACATAGTAACTTACCGAAGATTGCTGAGACCATTTGAGATATCTGGCGCTTTAAGCCGGATAGCTCGGCGATTCTTCGGCAAGAAACTGCTTCTGCTGTCTCGGCCGGGTCATAAGTGAGGCTTTTTCATCGGCCCGATTTTCTTCTCCGCATCAAAATTTTTCTTCAACTTCTCTTGTTCGTAGACGCTGAATGCAAATTTGGAGTTGGCCTTTTGAATTTCAAGTTCTTGGGCTGCAGACGAGTCTTGGTCAGCAATCTCCGATTCAAATTGGTGGTGGAGGCCTGCGATTGATGCGGATTATAATTAAGGTTATGTTAAGATATCATTAAGTCCCAAGCACTTTGCAAGCAAAGACACTTGACACTTGGGGGCTAATGTATCTTTGAAGAAAATTTTAATTTATAATGCCGGATTAAGTATATTAAAGTCTCAAGCACTTTACAAGTAAAGATACTTGACACTTGGGGGCTAATGTGTATCGCACGTTTTAAGTTATCATATTATGACCGGGTTAAATATCTTTTCTTTTAAATCGGATGAACTAACGATGGCAGGTATCTAAGTCTACAGCATATTTATTTATAAGCGATAGACTTGAGGGGCTGGTCTGATGAAATACGATTCAGGAGAAATAGTATAAGTTATACCTCAGATTTGTGTTGTATTTGTTTCACCATGTCAATTTCAGTCGCGGCTGTTATGCACTTGATTGAGATAACGAGACTATATTACCAATGCTTAAGTGAGCATAATCAGCGATGTCCTGTTTGGTCTTCCGGTGTTTGACAAGTTCTTCATTGGCAGTACATCTGGTAAGGACAGTAGGCCGCCCCGGTTCAACATACTGGCTTTTCAAGATTTCAATTTCTGGGTCAGTCGTCTTCACTGGGCTAGGAATTTCCGGATTATCGGAGCTGTTAAAAGTATCTTGGCGGTGGTCAAGATGGCGTAGGAATTTCATAGGCGGTTCAGAGGCGGTTGATGAGTAGAAGCATCGAGGCGGGCGTTAGAGTTCCGGCTCGATTACTCTACGGGTCTTGGATGGCTTATTCTTTTTGCCCTCTTAATGGGCTTCACCTGCACGCTGTGGACAAAACATAGGGGTGAGTACAAAATATGAGTAAGGCAAAGCATAAGGATAACAAAGGTATATTACCCAGGGGCAGTCTTGAAGGCTGGCATGTTGGATCGCATAGACTCGCCGGAGGAAGGAGAGGTATCCTGATAATTGGAGTCAGGTGAATTGAGAGGTTGACAAATTAAACCTGCCAAAGGATAAACAGAACGTAAAGCGGAGATGACCTCAGTCCGACGCTTCCTGCTCACGTCGGGTAAGCCGGAAGAGAGCTCTGCATCCTTACTGGTCCGGGTTTGCCTCCGGCTTTCAAGCTGTTGTTGCTTCAAAAGAAATTGAGGATCTTGATAAGCTAGAGGATGTGAAAATATACTTTCTGGGTCACCCGTCGGATTTTGTGCTTTGGCAAAGGCTCTGAGTCGGAGGAGATTATAGTTACCTCTTCGCCAGGAGCTTGGTTGTTCCCAGTATCCTCCTGAAAGGCGGAAATATCAATAAAATAATAACAAAGGAGTTAAGAGAGTAAGGGATTACCTCTTCCTCATCTAAAGAAGAGTCATCCAATTTGAGCAATTCGAAGGCGCTGGGTTTCTTCTTCTTTGAAGTTTCCGTCTTGGTGGCTTTCCTTTCGGTTTTCTTGGCTGCCCTGGCTTGTTGGGCAGCATCGTGGTCATATTTGACCTTCCAGAAATTATCACCGGCCTGTGGAAAAAGATAAAGAATTATAAGTACAAAGAAGGTAAACATGTTAAGGAATATTTATTAAGATTGGTAACTTCTTTGCGAGGGTCGGGTTCTTTTGCGGAAGGAAGTAAACGAAGGCATTGCTAATGTGATGCCCTCCTTCAGCGTTGATCGGGTTGTAGCATCCACCACATCATCTGGTAGGTCGTCAGACTATGACGCATTGGGTCGTTCTTTTCGCTTTGTATAAGTACAAATTAAGCGGGCGGCGGCTTAATGGGAGTATTCGCCAAGTGACCCGGACTTCGGACGGATCGATGCCATTTAAACCATTCCCCAAAAGAGCTTTAATCTTCTTGATGGTGGGATTAAGAGGCAGACGTTCAACAGCGGTTAGTTTATCCGCCGGTGGATGGTTGAACTCAAGGCGCAGGGCGCGAAAGCCGGGCAGAGGCTTCCCATCAGCCAGAGAAGTGTCCTGACAGTAGAACCATGTCTGGTTCCAATTTTTTGGATGACTCGGCAACTCAGCATAAGGGAACAGGCAGTCTCTCCGTCGCTGGATCGAGATACCGCCAAGTTCAAGACTAGGCCCGTTGGCACGTTCATTCTGCCGGTTCAAGTAAAAAAGTTCTCTGAACAAAAGCAGACTTGGCTCCTCTCCGGTACACCTCACGTAAGACTTGGAAATTGCAAAGATTTGACACGGAATTGGGTCCAATGTCTTGAGGTCTAAGATCAAAGAAATTCAAAACTTCTCGAAGAACTTTGGTAGGGAGGGAAAATCCCTGGCTCATGCGATCCGTGAAAACTATCACCTCCCCTTCTTTGGGTTGAGGATTTTCTTCAGATGGGCCAGGAACATGATAAGACATGACCTCTTTTTTTGGCAGATGGCCAGACTTCACAAACTCAGCCAGTTTACTCTTGGTGACTGTGGATGGGACCCGATTGCAGGATTCTGAGGAGCTTTGGTCGCCTTAGGTGCCATGACAACAGATTGGCCTATTACAAGATAAGGAGTTTCGGTTCAAATTTTAACCCGGAGGAAATATCCAAATTATCAAGGTAGCGGCTACGAAGGGGCCTAATGATATAAGGATAAGCGTGCAACAATATTTAAGCCGCTACAAGCATCAAGAGCAGTTCAAAAAATTTAGGCATATGAGAAGTAGGCAAAGTTCACAGATCTGTATTATTCATTTAAGCCGGACACCTGGACAGTTATGTTTAAGGGTATTTAACAAGAAGAAGTTTTCCGAGTGATAAAAATAGGTTTCATAATCTTCTGCTAAAATTTGAGATCAAAGGACTGTTCTGATAAGAAAATGTTCTAGACCTAAAAACGGACGCATATGTGTTCATAGGCTCGAATGAGGCTTTCATACAGGGAAAGGGATCTGTTTTTTATCCAAGACAAGTGCGAAAACAACTACCGCGGCTATTTTTATCATTCTCAGATTGGAAGAGGCATCTAGGAGGAAAACTAACAAGGGTTTGGCTCCAATGGTGATGAACTCCGACGAACTCGAGGAAGTTCTAATGCGGATCTAAGCAAGGAAGGGAAGGGAACTTACGGATCTGAAGGAGTTGCGAAAGTTTGCCGTCGTTTTCTGATCCGATTCAGGTTGATGCAGCGGCCTGGGACGGTGAAGACAAGAAGATCGACGGCGGCGGCGGCGGAGCTCGAGAGGAGGCAAGAGGAAGAAGATGACTGGAAGAAGGAGAATGGGAGACCTAGGTCGCGCCTATTTATAAGGAGAGGATAACTGAGACGGCGCGGGAAACGAGGAGATCAGAATTATTATCCAGCGGCCCCGATGCCTCAGTTTTTGGAACAGTCAATAAAGACAGAGATCCGTTGGAGGATATGGTGGAATAAAAAAGGAAAGATGATGTCACGGCGGGTTAACACGGATCCAGAAAATGACGTCATGGCGGGTTAAAGAAAGTCTTTTGCATAGTCAAAAGACTGAAGATTTATGTTTTAAGGTATTTTAAGATTGACATGAACAGGTTCAAATCAATCTTGGACCTAATGTTGGGGATATAACTATTTGTGTAAGTTGCCCAGGAGGGGTCGGGTTACGCAAGGAAGATTCACCAGAAAGAAGCCCAAGGCCAAGCATGAAGATGGCGGTTCAATAAAGGGCCTAAGGCCCACAGGCGACTTAAGGCCCGTTGTAGTAAACCACCATAATGGCATGACTTGTATCATAAGGTAGATTTAACTAGTCACCGAGCCGGACATTGTTTATAAAGCCGGCCGGGACTCTGTAGGCCACCGGGCGTCAACCCGTGTATATAAGGGGACGACCTGCTGGCGGCTTAGGGCAAGAAACGACCCATCGAGATCTGGGCATAGCGTGTTCCGCTCCCTGGTCATGGAAACATCAAGCAATACCAACCCAACTAGACGTAGGCCTTGCTTCTCCGCAACGGGCCGAACTAGTATAAAACCTCTTGTGTCCTTTGTCCCGATTAACCCCTTTAAGCTTCCTAGTTGCGATGGCTCCATGACTAAGTCCTTGCACGAGGACATCTGTCGTGACAATTCCACGACAGGTTGTCTTCCGCTCGCATTGCCTATGCAGCCTCGGTCTGCCGGCGAGCGGCTTCTTCCGCTCCTTCCTCGAGTTCTATGGACTCCAGCTGCACCACCTCACCCCGAACACGGTGGTGCAGCTGTCCGCCTTCGTCACTCTTTGCGAAGGCTTCCTCGGCGTCCTCCCCACCATCGAGCTATGGGGGGAGTTCTTCTACACCAAGCTTGGCACCCATGTCGCAGGCGTGCCGGCTCAGTGCGGCGCGTTCATCGCGGTGCGGAGGACGGGGGCCGACAACCCGTTTCCCCCCATCACGCTGATAAAATCGGTGAAGATGTGGCAGCGGTCGTACTTCTACGTGAAGAGCGTCTTCGCTGAGGGCGACTGGGTCAACCTGCCGGCTTATGCAGTCGGTGCGCCGGCTGGGAGGCAGCCCACCTGGTCGTACCGGGACAGGTCGCTGACGCCTGCTAGAGCCGCTGTCGTTGCCCGGCTCCGAGTGGTGACGCAGTCGGAGGGCCTGACCGGGCCTGATTTGCTGGCCGCCTTCGTGGCACGCCGAGTGCTCCCGATTCAAGGCCGTCCTCACATGATTTGCTAGATGAGTGGCCACTGGGATCCAAGCCAGATGTGCACCAAGGAGATGCCTCATGAAGAGGTGGCCTACATGGTGAACTATCTTGCGAACTGCAAGCTCTCAGAAGAGTGGCAGTTCGGCAAGGAGCCGTATTCGCGCGCCAATCCTCCACCCATGGTGAGTTGTTACTTTTTCCGGTTCCTCTGATTCCATGTTGCTAAGTCCATCTTGTCAGACCTGACCGACCGGTCTTCGGCCGGAGCCCTCTCCTCCGGCCAGCAGCCGGCACCGCGGGGCCGGCCCACGAACTCCTCCCTGACAGGGCGGAAAGCAAAGTCGATGACCCCGACTTGGGGGCGGCGGCCTTGGAAGACGACGCCGAGGGAGGAGGCGGCAGAGCAGACGGCGCGAGACTCGGGGCCAGCCTCGAGGACTGGCCTGACGATGATGTGGGGAAAGTCGCCCCACACCACCAACCGGGGGCCGGCTAGCCAGGCGCGAGCTCCTCTGCTGCGCCGGACGCCCAAGGTGGCGCGAAGAAGCGTAGGGCTGCGTCGAGCTTGTTCGGCAGCCGGCTGTAGGACCTTGATGTATGTCTAGAAGGGGGGGTGATTAGACTACTCGACCAATTAAAAACTTAACATTTTCCCAATTTTATAGTTTGGCAGATTTTAGCTATTTTAGGACAAGTCAAGCAATCATCACACAATTCAAGCAAGCATGCAAAGAGTATATAGGCAGCGGAAATTAAAGCATGCAACTTGCAAGAAAGTAAGGGAAGGGTTTGGAGGATTCAAACGCAATTGGAGACACGGATGTTTTTGTCGTGGTTCCGATAGGTGGTGCTATCGTACCTCCACGTTGATGGAGACTTCAACCCACGAAGGGTAACGGTTGCGCGAGTCCATGGAGGGCTCCACCCACGGAGGGTCCACGAAGAAGCAACCTTGTCTATCCCACCATGGTCGTCGCCCACGAAGTACTTGCCTCACTAGCGGTAGATCTTCATGAAGTAGGCGATCTCCTTGCCCTTACAAACTCCTTGGTTCAACTCCACAATCTTGTCGGAGGCTCCCAAGTGACACCTAGCCAATCTAGGAGACACCACTCTCCAAGAAGTAACAAATGGTGTGTTGATGATGAACTCCTTGCTCTTGTGCTTAAAATGATAGTCTCCCCAACACTCAACTCTCTCTCATAGGATTTGGATCTGGTGGAAAGAGGGATTGAGTGGAAAGCAACTTGGGGAAGGCTAGAGATCAAGATTCATATGGTAGGAATTGAATATCTTGGCCTCAACACATGAGTAGGTGGTTCTCTCTCAGAAATGGTAAGTTGGAAGTGTAGGTTCGTTACGATGGCTCTCTCCATGAATGAAGAGGAGGTGGAGGGGTATATATAGCCTCCACACAAAATCTAACCGTTACACACAATTTACCAATCTCGGTGGGACCGAATCAACAAACTCGGTCAGACCGATTTTAGTAAACCTAGTGACCGTTAGTGATTTTCGGTGGGACTGACATGCATCTCGGTGAGACCGATATGGTTAGGGTTAGGGCATAACGTAATCTCGGTGAGACCGATTACACAAACTCGGTGAGACAGATTTTGGTAATTAGCTAACCAGAGAGTTGGTCAGGTAAATTCGGTGGGACCGATTTCCTTTTTTCGGTGAGACCGAAATGTTACAAAAAGGAAACAGAGAGTTTACATTGCAATCTCGGTGGGACCGATCGCTCACTTCGGTTAGACCGAAACGTTATGAAGGGAAGCAGAGATTGCAACCCCATCTCGGTGAGACTGAGATCCCTATCGATGAGACCGATTTGCTTAGGGTTTGTGGCAGTGGCTATGACTTTTGGAATCGGTGGCACCGGATAGAAAGAATCGGTGAGACCGATTTTGGCTTTAGGTTTAGGTCATTTGTGGATGTGGGAAAGTAGTTGAGGGTTTTGGAGCATATCACTAAGCACATGAAGCAAAAGGCTCATTAAGCAACACCTCATCCCTTCTTGATAGTATTGGCTTTTCCTATAGACTCAATGTGATCTTCGATCACTAAAATGTAAAATGAAGAGTCTTGAGCTTTTGAGCTTGAGCCAATCCTTTGTCCTTAGTATTTTGAGGATCCACTTTCATCATCCATGCCATGCCATTCATTGAGCTTTCCTGAAATAATAGTCTTGGAATAGCATTAGCTTAATGAGCTTTATGTTGTTATGAATTACCAAAACCACCTAGGGATAGTTGCACTTTCAATCTCCCCCTTTTTGGTAATTGATGACAACATATAGATCAAAGCTTCGACAAATGATAATAGAATTTAAATATCATCGTCGCTTTGAGAAGTATGTGATAAGCAAGAGCTCCCCCTAAATTTGTGCATAGTTTTAGATTTGCTTTGGACTGCAAATGCACAATGAATTAGGCTTATGGGTTACTCTTCCATGTCACATACATCTTGGTGGAGCGCTCAAAATAATAAACAATGAATACATGCACTCATCACCAAGCATAGTGAGTGATCACATAAGATAGATAGGATAATATCAAGCATGCATAAGTGTAGCTTATGATCAAACACATGATCATCAATGTCTACATAAGCATAGTATCTCAACCAAAAGCAAACAAAGTTTGAAAAGCCACCAAATAAAGCAAGAGAGATCAAAAGCAACTCTCTCTCTCGAAGCCTATGATCTATACATTTTTCTCCCCCTTTGGCAACAAGTTACCAAAAAGTTCATAGAAAATGCATAGTGCTAGATCGACTCTCGGGCTTGATCTTGGTGGTGGTGTAGAGATGGCTCCTTGGACGAAGACTTGATTGATGTAGATGGAGCTGGAGCTGATGTAGTCTTTGGAGCTGGTGGCACTGAGGCTGTAGCTGGTGCAGATGAAGTTGCTCTTGTGTCGAAATCGCACGGTGATGACCCTCTGGGCTCTAGGCACTCTGGCAAACACATTGGTGGTAGTCTTGCCCTTCCTCTCCTGCATGTCATCTTGTAGTTCCTCCACTGCAGTCTAAATCTCAGTTACTTTTACATCTATGTTATAGAACTTTTGTTCTATGATTCTCTCCAGGCTCTCCTGGTTTTGAGTTAGGGTGGCCAATCCTTTCTCAATCCTCAGGGTTGATGCTATTAAGTAACCAAGCTGCTCCTGCTTGTTCTTCAAGAAATACTCAGAGGCCTCCTCTTGAGTTGGCATCTTGGCAGCCTTCTCCCTCTTTGCCTTCTCCTTCTTCTCCTGAGCTTGAACTAATGATGGATCATTCTCATTCATGACAACCTCATTGTCCTCAAAGTCTAGATAAAGTGGAAAGTGTTCCTTATCCAACTGATATTTTCCCGTGCCCATCTTTGAGTTTATCAATTCTTGAATCTGAGGTGCATATCCACAGGTCCTCTTACGATGCACTCTGATCCTCTTGATTGTTTCAATGATCGGTAGCATGACTTTGAACTTCGTGGCACATCAAACACATGCAACATGTTGATGGCATGCCCTCTGATCATGTTATGGTCACGAGACTTGGGCAACAAAGTGTGCCTCAGAATCCAATTTATGGTTGGCAACCCTGACAGCAGAAAGTGAACTGATCCAAACTTGTGAGTTCCTAGTGCCTTGTCTGGAATTTCCTTGTACATGTGTGCCATGGAATTGTGATCCATTTTCTTCTTGGCATAAATGTCCAGATCATCATGATTCTCCTCTGGGGCATTTATCAACTTTGCCCATTCTTCAACAGTTGACTAGTACCTTGTACCTTCAGACATCCAAACAATTCTTCCATCTGGGTAAAAATGTGTTGTGGAGTAGAACTGCATGATAAGTTCATCATTCCAATTTCTGAGCTTTTGCCCAACAAAATCTGCAACTCCACAACTCACAAAGCTGTCCTGCACTCCAGGATAGTGCTCTTCATTCTCCTTCATGAAATTCCAGTCAACCCACCTCATGTCACAAACTATGGGCTTCTTGTCCAACAAGATTGTCTCATAGAAGTCCTGTTGTTCCTTTGTATGGAACCTGTAATCAACAGCAGTTCTTCTTCTTGTGGCATATGGATATGCCAACCTCCATTTCCTCAATCCTGAGTCCTTCCTGATTCTCATGTCCTCAGCCACAGGATGAGCATCATTGTGATCTGGTATCTTTGGCTTGAGCTTCCTCAGAACTTGTCCTTCTTCATCTTCTTCATCAACCTCAGGCACTGGGGCCTTGTTCTTCTCAGCAGCTGGAATACTCCTGGTATTCCTCTTTGGTCTGAGACTTGGCCTTGGGGGCAGCTTTGGGTGCTTCCTTGGGCTTAGATGTGGCAGCCCACGATCTAATAGCATCACCCATAAGCTTTGGTGCCTTTGGTGCTGGTGCGGCGAGCTCTTCCTCTTCCATCATGGAAGGTTTCCCAATTACTCTGGCCATGGTCATCTTGACCCTTTCCTTCCTCTTCTTGCTCTCAGCAACTGGCTCTTTGGGATCCGGATTTTCAGGTAGTTGAGTTGATATTCTGGCCTTAGACATTGGTTGTCTTCCTGCAGGCATTTTGGTCTTCATGACCCTTTCCTTCTTGAGCACCTCTTTCTTAGAAGTTGTCTCATCTTCCTCAGGTTTGTAATCTTCATCCTCTGAATCTGAAGTTCTTTTCCTCCTTTGCCTAGTTGCAGCCTTAGGCAAATTTCTAGGAGTACTTCTGCTCCCTTCTTCTGAAGTTGAGGGACTAGTGCCCTCACTCAAGTTCATCTGCTCTTCTGACCTGTTATGGCTGTCACTTTGATCAGACATACTGCAAAAGCTGACTGCTGACCCTATGAAGAGTTATAGATGAGATAGAAAAGATGAGCATCACAAAATGCAGAGGTTTTGCAAAAGAATGACTCAAAAGTTCAGTTTTAGCTTTCCACAGAAAGCATTTAGGATCCACCGATTTTCAAACTCGGTGATACCGAAGCAGTTTTGGAACCTAAACGGTTGATCTCGGTTGGACCGAGTTTCAGTTCGGTGGTACCGAGACTGCTAGGGTTTCACAGAATCCTCAAATCGTTTGCACCGATTAGTAATTCTCGGTCAGACGGAGAGTCACTTGTGCAATGGCATAAGACAAATCGGTGAGACCGAGTTTTTCAACTCGGTGGGTCCGAGATGGTTTCAGCGGAAACATAAACCTAAAATTTTGAATCACATCTAATCTATGAACTACTTTGGCTGGATAGATGAGTTGCAATCGTGGCAAGATTCAATATGAAAACAATGTGCCAGGAATCAGACATGGATATCACAAAGATCAAGTCCATACCCTAACTTGGCGGTGGACTTGCTGCGGCGGCAACGGTGGGGATGAAATCCGTTGACGACGGCGAAGACCAGCGACAGGAGGCTGCTGGCGACGAGGAGACGATCCGGAGACCACGATGGCAGAGCGAGCTGTTGTCTTGAGGCGAAGGGGCTGGCTGAAGCGATCGGCCGGATCTCCCCGGCGATCAGATTTCTTTCTTTGGCGACTAACGCCTTACTTTCTTCTTTCTTCTGTAGAGGCCAACGCCGCTTTACAGGAGCAGCTGGGTGAAGCCAACACCGCGCTCCGTGCCAAGGAGAAAGAGTGCAGCCAGCTGGCTGAAGAGCATGACCGGCTGGCCGCACAACTGGCAGAGCAGAAGGAGCTCTTTAAGAAGGCTCAGAAGGAGGCGGAGGATAAGGAGTCTGGTCTCCTTGCTCAATTCACGAGCGAGCGCTCCTCCTGGTCTAACAAGGAGGCGATCCTGACCTCCGGCTTCCATGAGATCAAGGACATAGTTGATGGTGAGTCTTCCTCATTCTTCTTTGCGCCGCCAGCTGTTGGTCAAGCCGGCTTCTTGCCTTTGATTTTGCTCTTTGCTTCCGTCTGGCAGACTTCTTCCTTGGCCACTCGGACGCCGCCAACCGGGCCATCGAAGCTGACCGCGAAGGGTGGAGGGCGGATGGTGCAAAGATCGCCGTCGACGCCCCCCGATCCCTTAACAAGCAGATCCTGAGCATTGAGGCCCGTCTTCGGCCGGCTCATTAGATGCTGCGCCGGCTTCAGCGTGTCGGTGCCCAGGCAATCACCGCCCTGTGGCCGGACATGCTGGCACCACGCACTCCCAGTCGGACTGCCGACTGGCTGGAGGTAGTGGCCGGCCATCTTGAGGCCTGGAAGGGCTCTTCGGCCCGGGCTGGGGCGCGCCGGGCCTTGGAGTTCGTCAAGGCGTGGTACCCTGGGCAGAATCTAGCCCAGCTGGCCACGCGTTCGGAAGGCTCGAGCAGAGTTGGCGGCCGTGGAGGACGATCTTGTCAAGCGCCAAGCGCCGATCGCCGAGTACACCGACACCATCTTCGCCCCAGGCGGGTTGAAAATGGCGACGAGGCGCCGCCAGAATGGTTCGGGCTGAACCCGGCCGACGGCGAGGACTCGGCGGAGGTGATCGACTCCAGCGGCGAGGAGGAAGGCGAGTCGGAGGAGGGAGGTGAAGAGGAGGCGGAAGAGGTTGGAGTGGGCGGCCAGCCTCAGCTCGACCGTGCCTCCAGGAACGAGCCACGTCTGACCGAGCCAGCTGAAGGAAATATGCCCTAGAGGCAATAATAAAGTTATTATTTATTTCCTTATATCATGATAAATGTTTATTATTCATGCTAGAATTGTATTAACCGGAAACATAATACATGTGTGAATACATAGACAAACAGTGTCACTAGTATGCCTCTACTTGACTAGCTCGTTAATCAAAGATGGTTATGTTTCCTAACCATAGACATGAGTTGTCATTTGATTAACGGGATCACATCATTAGGAGAATGATCTGATTGACATGACCCATTCCGTTAGCCTAGCACTTGATCGTTTAGTATGTTGCTATTGCTTTCTTCATGACTTATACATGTTCCTGTAACTATGAGATTATGCAACTCCGTTTACCGGAGGAACACTTTGGTGCTACCAAAGCGTCCTAACGTAATCGGGTGATTATAAAGGAGTACTACAGGTGTCTCCAAAGGTACTTGTTGGGTTGGCGTATTTCGAGATTAGGTTTTGTCACTCCGATTGTCGGAGAGGTATCTCTGGGCCTTCTCGGTAATACTCATCACCTAAGCCTTGCAAGCATTGTAACTAATGAGTTAGTTATGAGATGATGTATTACGGAACGAGTAAAGAGACTTGCGATAGCGAGATTGAACTAGGTATTGGATACCGACGATCGAATCTCGGGCAAGTAACATACCGATGACAAAAAGGAACAACGTATGTTGTTATGCGGTCTGACCGATAAAGATCTTCGTAGAAAATGTAGGAACCAATATGGGCATCCAGGTCCCGCTATTGGTTATTGACCGAGAATAGTTCTAGGTCATGTCTACATAGTTCTCGAACCGTAGGGTCCATACGCTTAAGGTTTCAATGACGGTTATTATGAGTTTATGTATTTTGATGTACCGAAGGAGTTCGGAGTCCCGGATGAGATCGGGGACATGACGAGGAGTCTCGAAATGGTCGAGGCGTAAAGATCGATATATTGGACGACTATATTCGGAGTTCGGAAAGGTTCCGAGTGATTCGGTATTTTTGAGTACCGGTAGTTACGGAGAAGTAATGGGCCTTGATGGGCTTTAGTGGGAAGAGGAAAAGGCTGCTGCGCCCCCCTCCCTCTAGTCCGAATTGGACTAGGGAAAAGGGGCCGCCACCTTCCTACTCCTCCACTTCCTTCTCCCTTCCTCCCCTACATGGAAGGATTCCTAGTTGGACTAGGAAAAGGGAATCCTACTCCCGGTGGGAGTAGGACTCCCCTGGCGCATAAACATAGGGCCGGCCTCCTCCCTCCCTTGCTCCTTTATATACGGGGCAGGGGCACCCCATAGACACACAAGTTGATCCTTGAGATCGTTCCTTAGCCGTGTGTGGTGCCCCCTCCACCATATTCCACCTCGGTCATATCGTAGCGGTGCTTAGGCGAAGCCCTGCGACGGTGAAACATCAAGATCGTCACCACGCCGGCGTGCTGACGGAACTCCCCTCCGGAGCTTTGCTGGATCGAAGCCCGTGGAGCGTCATCGAGCTGAGCGTGTGCCAAGAACTTCGGAGGCGCCGGAGTAACGGCGCTGTGATCGGCTGGATCGTGAGGAGAGCGTCGACTACTTCCTCTCTCGTCATCATCGACTCGGAGGTGCGAATGCTTGGCGCTGGGATCGGCAGGATCGCGAGGAGAAAAGTACGACTACTTCCTCTACGTTGTGATCGCTTCCGCTTCACGGTCTCACGAATGCGTAGACAACACTCTCCCCTCTCGTTGCTATGCCATCACCATGGTCCTGTGTGTGCGTAGGAAAATTTTGAAATTACTGCGTTCCCCAACAGTGGCATCCGAGCCTGGTTTTATGCGTAGATGTCATATGCACGAGTAGAACACAAGTGAGTTGTGGACGATACAAGTCATACTGCCTACCAGCATGTCATACTTTGGTTCAGCGGTATTGTTGAATGACGATCCAGACCAACCTTACAGCGTACTCTTCGCGAGACCGGTTCCCTCGGCGTGCTTTGCACATAGATGGCTTGTGGAAGACTGTCTCTCAACTTTAGTTGAACCGAGTGTGGCTACGCCCGGTCCTTGAGAAGGTTAAAAGCGGAGTCTATTTGACAAACTATCGTTGTGGTTTTGATGCGTAGGTAAGAACGGTTCTTGCTCAGCCGTAGCAGCCACGTAAAACTTGCAACAACAAAGTAGAGGACGTCTAACTTGTTTTTGCAGGGCATGTTGTGATGTGATATGGTCAAGACATGATGCTAAATTTTATTGTATGAGATGATCATGTTTTGTAACCGAGTTATCGGCAATGGCGAGAGCCATATGGTTGTCGCTTTATTGTATGCAATGCAATCGCGATGTAATGCTTTACTTTATTACTAAGCGGTAGTGATAGTCGTGGAAGCATAAGATTGGCGAGGCGACAACGATGCTACGATGGAGATCAAGGTGTCGCGCCCGGTGGCGATGGTGATCATGGCGGTGCTTCGAAGATGGAGATCACAAGCACGAGATGATGATGGCCATATCATATCACTTATATTGATTGCATGTGATGTTTATCCTTTATGCATCTTATCTTGCTTTGATTGACGGTAGCATTATAAGATGATCTCTCACTAATTATCAAGAAGTGTTCTCCTGAGTATGCACCGTTCGCGAAAGTTCTTCGTCTTTGAGACACCACGTGATCGGGTGTGATAGGCTCTACGTTCAAATACAACGGTGCAAAACAGTTGCACACGCTGAATATGTTGGGAAAGCGTAGTAATTTCAAAAATTTCCTACGATCACGCCAAGACCATGGTGATGGCATAGCAACGAGAGGGAAGAGTGTCCGTCCACGTACCCTCGTGAGACCGTGGCGAGCGTTATATCAACGCGGTTGATGTAGTCGTGCGTCTTCACGATCCGACCGATCCAAGCACCGAGCGTACGGCACCTCCGAGTTCTGCACACGTTCAGCTCGATGGCGATCCCGGACTCGATCCAGCAAAGTGTCGGGATGAGTTCCGTCAACGACGGCGTGGTGGCGATGATGATGCTCCACCGGCGCGGGGCTTCGCCTAAGCTCCATGACGATATGACTTCTCCGTAGCGAGGCTTCGCCTAAGCTCATGACGGTATGACCGAGGTGGAATATGGTGGAAGGGGCACCGCACACGGCTAAGGAAAGATCCGTAGATCAACTTGTGTGTTATGGGGTGCCCCTGCCCCGTATATAAAGGAGCAAGGGAGGAGGTGGCGGCCTATGAGGCGCGACCAAGGAGTCCTACTCCCACCGGGAGTAGGACTCCTCCTTTCCTAGTAGGAATAGGAGAGAAGGAAGGGGAAGAGAAGAAGGGGTGCAGCCCCCTCCCCTAGTCCAATTCGGACTAGGCCTTGGGGGGCGCGCAGCCTGCCCTAGGCAGCCCCTCTCTCTTTCCCGCAGGGCCCAATAAGGCCCAATACTTCTCCCCGGCGAATTCCCGTAACTCTCCGGTACTCGAAAAATACCGAATCATTCGAACCTTTCCGAACTCCGAATATAGTCGTCCAATATATCGATCTTTACGTCTCGACCATTTCGAGACTCCTCGTCATGTCCCCGATCTCATCCGGGACTCCGAACTCCTTCGGTACATCAAAACTCATAAACTCATAATATAAGCATCATCGAAGCGTTAAGCGTGCGGACCCTACGGGTTCGAGAACTATGTAGACATGACCTAGAACTATTCTTGGTCAATAACCAATAGCGGAACCTGGATGCCCATATTGGCTCCTACATATTCTATGAAGATCTTTATCGGTCAAACCGCATAACAACATACTTTGTTCCCTTTGTCATCGGTATGTTACTTACCCGAGATTCGATCGTCGGTATCCAATACCTAGTTCAATCCGTTACCGGTAAGTCTCTTTACTCGTTCCGTAATACATCATCTCACAACTAACTCATTAGTTGTAATGCTTGCAAGGCTTATGTGATGTGTATTACCGAGAAGGCCCAGATACCTCTCCAGCAATCGGAGTGACAAAACCTAATCTCGAAATACGCCAACCCAACAAGTACCTTTGGAGACACCTGTAGTACTCCTTTATAATCACCCGATTACGTTGTGACGCTTTGGTAGTACCCAAAGTGTTCCTCCGTAAACGGGAGTTGCATAATCTCATAGTTACAGAACATGTATAAGTCATGAAGAAAGCAATAGCAACATACTAAACGATCAAGTGCTAGGCTAACGGAATGGGTCATGTCAATCAGATCATTCTTCTAATGATGTGATCCCGTTAATCAAATGACAACTCATGTCTATGGTTAGGAAACATAACCATCTTTGATTAACGAGCTAGTCAAGTAGAGGCATACTAGTGACACTCTGTTTGTCTATGTATTCACACATGTATTATGTTTCCTAATACAATTCTAGCATGAATAATAAACATTTATCATGATATAAGGAAATAAATAATAACTTTATTATTGCCTCTAGGGCATATTTCCTTCAGTCTCCCACTTGCACTAGAGTCAATAATCTAGTTCACATCGCCATGTGATTTAACATCAATAGTTCACATCTATATGTGGTTAACACCCATAGTTCACATCGACATGTGACCAACACCCAAAGGGTTCACTAGAGTCGATAATCTAGTTCACATCGTTATGTGATTAACACCCAAAGAGTACTAAGGTGTGATCATGTTTTGCTTGTGAGATAATTTTAGTCAACGGGTGCATTACATTCAGAGCCGTAAGTATTTTGCAAATCTCTATGTCTACAATGCTCACTTGCGGAGCTACTCTAGCTAATTGCTCCCACTTTCAATATGTATCTAGATCGTGACTTAGAGTCATCCGGATCGGTGTCAAAACTTGCATCGGCGTAATCGCTTTACGACGAACCTTTTGTCACTTCCATAATCGAGAAACATATCCTTATTCTACTAAGGATAATTTTGAACGCTGTCCATTTATCTACTCCTAGATCACTATTGCACTCACTTGCCAAGCAGAGTGGTAGGGTATGCAATAGATCTAGGTACACAGCATGACATACTTTATAGAACCTATGGTTGATGCATAGGGAATGACTTTCATTCTTTTTCTATCTTCTGCCGTGGTCGGGTTTTGAGTCTTACTCAATCTCACACCTTGTAACACAGGCAAGAACTCTTTCTTTGGCTGTTCCATTTTGAACTACTTCAAAATCTTGACAAGGTATGTACTTCTTGAAAAACTTTATCAAGCGTCTTGATCTATCTCTATAGATCTTGATGCTCAATATAAGCAGCTTCACTGAGGTCTTTCTTTGAAAAACTCCTTTCAAATACTCCTTTATGCTTTGCGAGAATAATTCTACATTATTTCCGATCAACAATATGTCATTCACATATACTTATCGGAAATGTTGTAGTGCTCCCACTCACTTTCTTGTAAATACAAGGCTTCTCCAAAAGTCTGTATAAAACCATATGCTTTGATCACACTATCAAAGCGTTTATTCCAACTCCGAGATGCTTGCACCAGTCCATAGATGGATCATTTGGAGCTTGCACATTTTGTTAGCTCCTTTAGGATTGATAAAACCTTCTGGTTGTATCATATACAAATCTACATTAATTAATCAATTAAAGAATTTAGACTTGACATACAAATGCCAGAATTCATAAAATGAGGCAAATGCTAACATGATTCGGACGGACTTTAAGCATCGCTCTGATTGAGAAAATCTCATTGTAGTCAACACTTTGAAATTTGTCGAAAACCTTTTTGCGACAAGTCGAGCTTTATAGATAGTAACACTACTATCAGCATCTGTCTTCCTCTTGAAGATCCATTTATTTAACTTGACTTGCTGATCATCGAGCAAGTCAACCAAAATCCACACTTTGTTCTCATATATGGATCCTTTCTCGATTTTATGGCCTCAAGCCATTTCGCGGAATCTGGGCTCATTATCGCTTCCTCATAGTTCGTAGTTTCATCATGGTCTAGTAACATGACTTAGGAACATGATTACCGTACCACTCAGTGCGGATCTTACTCTGGAAGACCTACGAGGTTTGGTAGCAACTTGATCTGAAGTTTCATGATCATCATCATTAACTTCCTCACTAATTGGTGTAGGAATCACTAGAACTGATTTTTGTGATGAACTACTTTCCAATAAGGGAGAAGGTACAATTACCTCATCAAGTTTCTACTTTCCTCCCACTCACTTCTTTCGAGAGAAACTTCTTCTCTAGAAAGGATCCATCTTAACAATGAAAAACTTGCCTTCGGATCTGTGATAGAAGGTGTACCCAATAGTTACCTTTGGTATTCTATGAAGACGCACTTCTCCGATTTGGGTTCGAGCTTATCGGTGAAAACTTTTTCACATAAGCATCACAACTCAAACTTTAAGAAAGCGACAGCTTAGGTTTCTTGCTAAACCATAGTTCATACGGTGTCATCTCAGCAGATTTAGATGGTGCCCTATTAAGCGTGAATGCAGCTGTCTCTAATGCATAACCTCAAAAGCGATATTGGTAAATCGGTAAGAGACATCATTGATCGCACCATATCAAAATAAAGAATACGGTTATGGCGTTCGGACACACCATAATGTTGTGGTGTTCCGGTGGCGTGAGCTGTGAAACTATTCCACTTTGTTTTAATTGAAGACCAAACTCGTAACTCAAATATTCATCTCCACGATCAGATTGCGAAACTTTATTTTCTTGTTACGATGATTTTCCACTTCACTCTGAAATTCTTTGAACCTTTCAACTATTTCAGACTTATGTTTCATCAAGTAGATATACCCATATCTGCTCAAATCATCTTGTGAAGGTCAGAAAATAACGATACTTGCCACGAGCATCAACACTCATTGGATCGCATACATCGGTATGTATTATTTCCAACAAGTTTGTTGCTCGTTCCATTATTCGAACAATGGAGTTTCAGTCATCAAGCGGTAGTGCCACAAATAAGTTGCACTATCATTATTAACTTTGCATCTTTTTGGTTTCAATATTATGAATATGTGTATCACTATGATCGAGATCCAATGAACCATTTTCATTGGGTGTGTAACCATATAAGGTTTTATTCATGTAAGCGAACAACAATTTATTCTCTTACTTAAATGAATAACGTATTGCAATAAACATGATCAAATCATATTTATGCTCAACACCAAATAACACTTATTTAGGTTCCACACTAATCCCGAAAGTATAGGGAGTGTGCGATGATGATCATATCAAACTTGGAACTACTTCCAACACTCATCGTCACTTCCCCTTCAACTAGTTTCTGCAACTCCGTTTCAAGTTACTACTCTCGGCAAGCGAACCAAGATCAAAAATACCGAGGGTTTGCTACGAACACTAGTAAAATACACATCAATAATCTGCATATCAAATATACCTTTGTTCACTTTGCCATCCTTCTTATCCGCCAAATACTTGGGGTAGTTCCGCTTCTAGTGACCAGTTCCATTGCAGCAAAAGCACTTAGTCTCGGGCTTAGGTCCAGACTTGGGCTTCTTCACTCGAGCAGCAACTTGCTTGCCGTTCTTCTTGAAGTTCCCGTCCTCCCTTTGCCCTTTTCCTTGAGACTAGTGGTCTTGTCAATCATCAACACTTGATGCTCTTTCTTGATTTCTACCTTCGTCGATTTCAACATCACGAAGAGCTCGGGAATCGTTTTCGTCATCCCTTGCATACTATAGTTCATCACGAAGTTCTACTAACTTGGTGATGGTGACTAGAAAATTCTGTCAATCACTATCTTATCTGGAAGATTAACTCCCACTTGATTCAAGCGATTGAAGTACCCAGACAATCTGAGCACATGCTCACTAGTTGAGCGATTCTCCTCCATCTTTTAGCTATAGAACTTGTTGGAGACTTCATATCTCTCAACTCGGGTATTTGCTTGAAATATTAACTTCAACTCCTGGAACATCTCATATGGTCCATGACGTTCAAAACGTCTTTGAAGTCCCGATTCTAAGCCGTTAAGCATGGTGCACTAAACTATTAAGTAGTCATCATATTGAGCTAGCAAAACGTTCATAACGTCTGCATATGCTCCTGCAATAGGTCTGTCACCTAGCGGTGCATCAAGGACATAATTCTTCTGTGCAGCAATGAGGATAAACCTCAGATCACGGATCCAATCCGCAATATTGCTACTAACATTTTTCAATACAATTTTCTCTAGGAACACATATAAAAACACAGGGAAGCAACAACGCGAGCTTTTGATCTACAACATAATCTGCAAAATACTACGGGACTAAGTTCATGATAAATTAAAGTTCAATTAATCATATTACTTAAGAACTCCCACTTAGATAGACATCTCTCTAATCCTCTAAGTGATCACGTGATCCAAATCAACTAAACCATGTCCGATCATCACGTGAGATGGAGTAGTTTCAATGGTGAACATCACTATGTTGATCATATCTACTATATGATTCACGCCGACCTTCGGTCTCCGTGTTCCGAGGTCATATCTTATATGCATAGCTCGTCAAGTATAACCTGAGTATTCGGCGTGTGCAACTGTTTTGCACCGTTGTATTTGAACGTAGAGCCTATCACACCCGATCATCACGTGGTGTCTCAGCACGAAGAACTTTCATAGCGGTGCATACTCGAGAACACTTCTTGATAATTAGTGAGAGATCATCTTATAATGCTACCGTCAATCAAAGCAAGATAAGATGCATAAAGGATAAACATCACATGCAATCAATATAAGTGATATGATATGGCCATCATCATCTCGTGCTTGTGATCTCCATCTTGAAGCACCGTCATGATCACCATCGTCACCGTAGCGACACCTTGATCTCCATCGTAGCATCGTTGTCGTCTCGCCAATCTTATGCTTCCACGACTATCACTACCGCTTAGTAATAAAGTAAAGCATTACATCGCGATTGCATTGCATACAATAAGCGACAACCATATGGCTCCTGCCGATTGCCGATAACTTCGGTTACAAAACATGATCATCTCATACAATAAAATTTAGCATCACGTCTTGACCATATCACATCACAACATGCCTGCAAAAACAAGTTAGACGTCCTCTACTTTGTTGTTGCAAGTTTTACGTGGCTGCTACGGGCTGAGCAAGAACCGTTCTTACCTACGCATCAAAACCACAACGATAGTTTGTCAAATAGACTCCGTTTTAACCTTCTCAAGGACCGGGCGTAGCCACACTCAGTTCAACTAAAGTTGGAGAGACAGGTCTTCCACAAGCCATCTATGTGCAAAGCACGTCGAGGGAACCGGTCTCGCGTAAGAGTACGCTGCGTAAGGTTGGTCTGGATCGTCTGTCCAACAATACCGCTGAACCAAAGTATGACATGCGGTAGGCAGTATGACTTGTATCGTCCACAACTCACTTGTGTTCTACTGCGTGCATATGACATCTACGCATAAAACCTGGCTCGGATGCCACCGTTGGGAAGCGTAGTAATTTCAAAAATTTCCTACGATCACGCAAGACCATGGTGATGGCATAGCAACGAGAGGGAAGAGTGTCCGTCCACGTACCCTCGTGAGACCGTGGCGGAAGCGTTATATCAACGCGGTTGATGTAGTAAATGCGTCTTCACGATCCGACCGATCCAAGCACCGAACGTACGGCACCTCCGAGTTCTGCACACGTTCAGCTCGATGGCGATCCCCGGACTCCGATCCAGCAAAGTGTCGGGATGAGTTCGTCGGCCTGACGGCGTGGTAGCGATGATGATGCTCCACCGACGCGGGGCTTCGCCTAAGCTCGCGACGATATGACTTCTCCGCGCAGGGCTTCGCCTAAGCTCATGACGGTATGACCGAGGTGGAATATGGTGGAAGGGGCACCGCTGCGGCTAAGGAAAGATCCGTAGATCAACTTGTGTGTTATGGGGTGCCCCCTGCCCCTCAGATATAAAGGAGCAAGGGAGGAGGTGGCGGCCTATGAGGGGCGCACCAAGGGGCGAGTCCGACTCCCACCGGGAGTAGGACTCCTCCTTTCCTAGTAGGAATAGGAGAGAAGGAAGGGGAAGAGAAGAAGGGGTGCAGCCCCCTCCCCTAGTCCAATTCGGACTAGGCCTTGGGGGGGCGCGCAGCCTGCCCTAGGCAGCCCCTCTCTCTTTCCCGCAGGGCCCAATAAGGCCCAATACTTCTCCCCGGCGAATTCCCGTAACTCTCCGGTACTCCGAAAAATACCCGAATCATTCGGAACCTTTCCGAACTCCGAATATAGTCGTCCAATATATCGATCTTTACGTCTCGACCATTTCGAGACTCCTCGTCATGTCCCCGATCTCATCCGGGACTCCGAACTCCTTCGGTACATCAAAACTCATAAACTCATAATATAAGCTGTCATCGAAGCGTTAAGCGTGCGGACCCTACGGGTTCGAGAACTATGTAGACATGACCTAGAACTATTCTTGGTCAATAACCAATAAGCGGAACCTGGATGCCCATATTGGCTCCTACATATTCTCTGAAGATCTTTATCGGTCAAACCGCATAACAACATACTTTGTTCCCTTTGTCATCGGTATGTTACTTACCCGAGATTCGATCGTCGGTATCCAATACCTAGTTCAATCCGTTACGGTAAGTCTCTTTACTCGTTCCGTAATACATCATCTCACAACTAACTCATTAGTTGTAATGCTTGCAAGGCTTATGTGATGTGTATTACCGAGAAGGCGAGAGATACCTCTCCGAGCAATCGGAGTGACAAAACCTAATCTCGAAATCGCCAACCCAACAAGTACCTTTGGAGACACCTGTAGTACTCCTTTATAATCACCCGATTCGTTGTGACGTTTGGTAGTACCCAAAGTGTTCCTCCGTAAACGGAGTTGCATAATCTCATAGTTACGAGGAACATGTATAAGTCATGAAGAAAGCAATAGCAACATACTAAGCGATCAAGTGCTAGGCTAACGGAATGGGTCATGTCAATCAGATCATTCTTCTAATGATGTGATCCCGTTAATCAAATGACAACTCATGTCTATGGTTAGGAAACATAACCATCTTTGATTAACGAGCTAGTCAAGTAGAGGCATACTAGTGACACTCTGTTTGTCTATGTATTCACACATGTATTATGTTTCCGGTTAATACAATTCTAGCATGAATAATAAACATTTATCATGATATAAGGAAATAAATAATAACTTTATTATTGCCTCTAGGGCATATTTCCTTCGAATACTCAGGTTATACTTGACGAGCTATGCATATAAGATATGACCTCGGAACACGGAGACCGAAGGTCGGCGTGAATCATATAGTAGATATGATCAACATAGTGATGTTCACCATTGAAACTACTCCATCTCACGTGATGATCGGACATGGTTTAGTTGATTTGGATCACGTGATCACTTAGAGGATTAGAGAGATGTCTATCTAAGTGGGAGTTCTTAAGTAATATGATTAATTGAACTTTAATTTATCATGAACTTAGTCCCGGTAGTATTTTGCAGATTATGTTGTAGATCAAAAGCTCGGCGTTGTTGCTTCCCTGTGTTTTATATGTGTTCCTAGAGAAAATTGTATTGAAAAATGTTAGTAGCAATATTGCGGATTGGATCCGTGATCTGAGGTTTATCCTCATTCTTTGCCTGAAGAATTATGTCCTTGATGCACCGCTAGGTGATGGACCTATTGCAGGAGCATATCACGAGGCGTTATGAAGCGTTTTGCTAGCTCAATATGATGACTACTTAATAGTTTAGTGCACCATGCTTAACGGCTTAGAATCGGGACTTCAAAGGCGTTTTGAGCGTCATGGACCATATGAGATGTTCCAGAGTTGAAGTTAATATTTCAAGCAAATACCCGAGTTGAGAGATATGAAGTCTCCAACAAGTTCTATAGCTAAAAGATGGAGGAGAATCGCTCAACTAGTGAGCATGTGCTCAGATTGTCCGGGTACTTCAATCGCTTGAATCAAGTGGGAGTTAATCTTCCGGATAAGATAGTGATTGACAGAATTCTCTAGTCACCATCACCAAGTTAGTAGAACTTCGTGATGAACTATAGTATGCAAGGGATGACGAAAACGATTCCCGAGCTCTTCGTGATGTTGAAATCGTGAAGGTAGAAATCAAGAAAGAGCATCAAGTGTTGATGATTGACAAGACCACTAGTCTCAAGGAAAAGGGCAAAGGGAGGAAGGGGAACTTCAAGAAGAGCGGCAAGCAAGTTGCTGCTCGAGTGAAGAAGCCCAAGTCTGGACCTAAGCACGAGACTAAGTGCTTTTCTTTGCAATGGAACTGGTCACTAGAAGCGGAACTACCCCAAGTATTTGGCGGATAAGAAGGATGGCAAAGTGAACAAAGGTATATTTGATATGCAGATTATTGATGTGTATTTTACTAGTGTTCGTAGCAAACCCTCGGTATTTTTGATCTTGGTTCGATTCTTTGAGAGTAGTAACTTGAAAGCGGGAGTTGCAGAAACTAGTTGAAGGGAAGTGACGATGAGTGTTGGAAGTAGTTCCAAGTTTGATATGATCATCATCGCACACTCCTATACTTTCGGGATTAGTGTGGAACCTAAATAAGTGTTATTTGGTGTTGAGCATAAATATGATTTGATCATGTTTATTGCAATACGGTTATTCATTTAAGTAAGAGAATAAATTGTTGTTCTGTTTACATGAATAAAACCTTATATGGTTACACACCCAATGAAAATGGTTCATTGGATCTCGATCATAGTGATACACATATTCATAATATTGAAACCAAAAGATGCAAAGTTAATAATGATAGTGCAACTTATTTGTGGCACTACCGTTTGATGACTGAAACTCCATTGTTCGGAACAATGGAACGAGCAACAAACTTGTTGGAAATAATACATACCGATGTATGCGATCCAATGAGTGTTGATGCTCGTGGCAAGAAATATCGTTATTTTCGACCTTCACAAGATGATTTGAGCAGATATGGGTATATCTACTTGATGAAACATAAGTCTGAAATAGTTGAAAGGTTCAAAGAATTTCAGAGTGAAGTGGAAAATCATCGTAACAAGAAAATAAAGTTTCTGCAATCTGATCGTGGAGATGAATATTTGAGTTACGAAGTTTGGTCTTCAATTAAAACAAAGTGGAATAGTTTCACAGCTCACGCCACGGAACACCACAACATTATGGTGTGTCCGAGCGTCATAACCGTACTTTATTTTGATATGGTGCGATCAATGATGTCTCTTACCGATTTACCAATATCGCTTTTGAGGTTATGCATTAGAGACAATTTGCATTCACGTTTAATAGGGCACCATCTAAATCCGTTGAGATGACACCGTATGAACTATGGTTTAGCGATGAAACCTAAGTCGTCGTTTCTTAAAGTTTGGAGTTGTGATGCTTATGTGAAAAAGTTTTCACCTGATAAGCTCGAACCCAAATCGGAGAAGTGCGTCTTCATAGAATACCAAAGGTAACTATTGGGTACACCTTCTATCACAGATCCGAAGGCAAGTTTTTCATTGCTAAGATGGATCCTTTCTAGAGAAGAAGTTTCTCTCGAAAGAAGTGAGTGGGAGGAAAGTAGAAACTTGATGAGGTAATTGTACCTTCTCCCTTATTGGAAAGTAGTTCATCACAAAATCAGTTCTAGTGATTCCTACACCAATTAGTAAGGAAGTTAATGATGATGATCATGAAACTTCGGATCAAGTTGCTACCAAACCTCGTGGGTCTTCGAGTAAGATCCGCACCGGTGTGGTATGGTAATCGTGTTACGGAAGTCATGTTACTAGACCATGATAAACCTACGGACTATGAGGAAGCGATGATGAGCCCAGATTCCATGAAATGGCTTGAGGCCATGAAATCGAGATAGGATCCATGTATGAGAACAAAGTATGGACTTTGATTGACTTGCTCGATGATCAGCAAGCCATGTTAAATAAATGGATCTTCAAGAGGAAGACGGACATTGATAGTAGTGTTACTATCTACAAAGCTCGACTTGTCACACAAAGGTTTTCGACCAGTTCAAGGTGTTGACTACAATGAGATTTTCTCAACTGTAGCGATTCTTAAGTCTGTCCGAATCATGTTAGCAATTGCAATCTGGCAAATGGATGTCAAAACTACATTCTTTAATGGATTTATTAAAGAAGAGTTGTATATGATGCAACCCGAAGGTTTTGTCAATCCTAAAGGAGCTAACAAAATGTGCAAGCTCCAGCGATCCATCAATGGACCGGTGCAAGCATCTCGAGTTGGAATATACGCTTTGATGAGTTGATCAAAGCATATGGTTTTATCTGAGACTTTTGGAAAAGCCTGTATTTACAAGAAAGTGAGTGGGAGCACTACAAGCATTTCGATAAATATATGTGAATGACATATTGTTGATCGGAAATAATATAGGATTATTCGCAAAGCATAAAGGAGTATTTGAAAGGAGTTTTTCAAAGAAGGACCTCGGTGAAGCTGCTTACATATTGAGCATCAAGATCTATTGAGATAGATCAAGACGCTTGATAAGTTTTCAATAAGTACATACCTTGTCAAGATTTTGAAAAGGTTCAAAATGGAACGATCAAAGAAAGAGTTCTTGCACTGTGTTACAAGGTGTAAAATTGAGTAAGACTCAAAGCCCGACCACGGCAGAAGATAGAAAGAGAATGAAAGTCATTCCTTATACCTCAGCCATAGGTTCTATAAAGTATGCTATGCTATGTACCGGACCTATTGTATACCTTGTTCTGAATTTGGAAAGGAGTACAATAGTGATCTAGGAGTAGATCACTGGACATTGGTCAAGAACATCCTTAGTGAGGACTAAGGAAATATTTCTCGATTATGGAGGTGATAAAAGAGCCCGTCGTAAAGAGTTACATCGATGCAAGCTTTTACACTGATCCAGATGACTCTAAGTCTCAATCTGGATACATATCGTAAGTGGGAGCAATTAGCTAGAGTAGCCCGATGCGAGCATTGTAGACATAGAATATTTGCAAAATACATACGGCTCTGAATGTGACAGACCGTTGACTAAACTTCTCTCACGAGCAAAACATGATCATCCCTTAGTACTCTTTGGGTGTTAATCACATAACGATGTGAACTAGATTATTGACTCTAGTAAACCCTTTGGGTGTTGGTCACATGACGATGTGAACTATGGGTGTTAATCACATACAGATGTGAATATTGGTGTTGAATCACATGATGATGTGAACTAGATTATTGACTCTAGTGCAAGAGGGAGATCAAGGAAATATGCCCTAGAGGCAATAATAAAGTTATTATTTATTTCCTTATATCATGATAAATGTTTATTATTCATGCTAGAATTGTATTAACCGGAAACATAATACATGTGTGAATACATAGACAAACAGAGTGTCACTAGTATGCCTCTACTTGACTAGCTCGTTAATCAAAGATGGTTATGTTTCCTAACCATAGACATGAGTTGTCATTAGGAGAATGATCTGATTGACATGACCCATTCCGTTAGCCTAGCACTTGATCGTTTAGTATGTTGCTATTGCTTTCTTCATGACTTATACATGTTCCTGTAACTATGAGATTATGCAACTCCCGTTTACGGAGGAACACTTTAGGTGCTACCAAACGTCCACAACGTGAATCGGGTGATTATAAAGGAGTACTACAGGTGTCTCCAAAGGTACTTGTTGGGTTGGCGTGTTCGAGATTAGGTTTTGTCACTCCGATTGTGGGAGAGGTATCTCTGGGCCTTCTCGGTAATACTCATCACCTAAGCCTTGCAAGCATTGTAACTAATGAGTTAGTTATGAGATGATGTATTACGGAACGAGTAAAGAGACTTGCCGTAACGAGATTGAACTAGGTATTGGATACCGACGATCGAATCTCGGGCAAGTAACATACCGATGACAAAAGGAACAACGTATGTTGTTATGCGTTGCGACCGATAAAGATCTTCGTAGAAAATGTAGGAACCAATATGGGCATCCAGGTCCCGCTATTGGTTATTGACCGAGAATAGTTCTAGGTCATGTCTACATAGTTCTCGAACCGTAGGGTCCATGCGCTTAAGGTTTCAATGACGGTTATTATGAGTTTATGTATTTTGATGTACCGAAGGAGTTCGGAGTCCCGGATGAGATCGGGGACATGACGAGGAGTCTCGAAATGGTCGAGACGTAAAGATCGATATATTGGACGACTATATTCGGAGTTCGGAAAGGTTCCGAGTGATTCGGTATTTTTCGAGTACCGGTAGTTACGGAGAAGTAATGGGCCTTGATGGGCTTTAGTGGGAAGAGGAAAAGGCTGCTGCGCCCCCTCCCTCTAGTCCGAATTGGACTAGGGAAAAGGGGCCGCCACCTTCCTACTCCTCCACTTCCTTCTCCCTTCCTCCCCTACATGGAAGGATTCCTAGTTGGACTAGGAAAGGGGAATCCTACTCCCGGTGGGAGTAGGACTCCCCTGGCGCAGCCAAACATAGGGCCGGCCTCCTCCCTCCCTTGCTCCTTTATATACGGGGCAGGGGGCACCCCATAGACACACAAGTTGATCCTTGAGATCGTTCCTTAGCAGTGTCGGTGCCCCTCCACCATATTCCACCTCGGTCATATTGTAGCGGTGCTTAGGCGAAGCCTGCGACGGTGAAACATCAAGATCGTCACCACGCCGTCGTCTTGACGGAACTCCCCTCCGGAGCTTTGCTGGATCGAAGCCCGTGGAGCGCCATCGAGCTGAACGTGTGCCAAGAACTGAGGCGCCGGAGTAACGGGCGCCAGGATCGGCTGGATCGTGAGGAGAACGTCACGACTACTTCCTCTACGTCATCATCGACTCGGAGGTGCGGAGTAACGGCGCCAGGATCGGCAGATCGCGAGGAGAAAGTACGACTACTTCCTCTACGTTGTGATCGCTTCCGCTTACGGTCTCACGAGGGTAATGCGTGACAACACTCTCCCTCTCGTTGCTATGCCATCACCATGGTCCTGTGTGTGCGTAGGAAATTTTTGAAATTACTGCGTTCCCCAACACCTCTACCACTGGAGGCGATCAAGCGAGACCGACCAGCCCGGCCGCTCCCGGCGGCAGCACCGCCGACTCCTCTGATCCTCCGAACCCTTCTGCCGCTTCCTAGGCTGCTGCTTTATCTTTTGTTCCGCCTGTCTATTAGTCTCAAATGAACTTGTTAATTTCGCACAATTCCACCCGCGGGGTGTATCTAAACTTCGTTGAAGATTGACCAAGGGCCCTTATTGTGTAAATATTTTCCCGAGTTCTGATTCTTCTTGCTTCTCGCTCTTTGGCTTTTTCCTTTGCTGCCTTCCCTTGGTTGCCGCCTTGTTAGCCAAACAGCCGCTCTGCGGTCTGTTGCTGTGTCAAGTTCCTGGCTACCTTGGGGAGGCAAGTATTTAGCCGCTTTAGAGTTTTAGCAAGTTGAATAGGAAACGGCAAGCCGACTGTTGAACAGTCAGTTGAAAAAAGGTTGAAAGTCGGTTTAAACTATGCAATGCTTTGAGTCCTTAGCCATTTTTCGTGTGGGCACCCTTTCTACCTTGCTAGTGCCCGCCAATCAGTCGCTCTGCGAGCTGCGGCTTCTGGCATGAGACGGCTTAAGTGCCACACATTACTTGTCCGGCTGCAGGAAGCATTTCATAGTCTAGACGGCAAGTCCCCGGGCCGACTGGTCAAACCCGGTGCCAAGCGGTATAACGAAAAGGTGACATACTTGTAGGCATAACCTTTATCATACAAATAAAAGAGGGTAGTCCCCGAGCTCTTCTCGGGGGACCCGGAGTCTTCGTACTTTAATACAAAAGGTAGCGTGGTACATACTGCATTAATCAGAAATCTTCGGAGGAGATTTGCATTCCATGGCCGTTCCGTCTCCTTGCCGGAGTCGTCCCTCTTGCATGCTCGAAGCTTCTGAGCGTCGATCAGGTAGTAGGAGTCGTTTCCCAATACTTTGCTGATGATGAAGGGGCCTTCCCAAGGTGCTGAGAGCTTGTGCTGGCCGACTGTTCGCTGGATCAGCCGGAGCACAAGGTCTCCTTCTTGGGAAGATCTTGGCTTGACCTTCCTGTTGAAGTATTGGCGTAGGTTCTGCTAGTAGATGCTGGACCGACTGAGTGCCAACAGCCGGCCCTCTTCCAGCAGATCGACGCCGTCTTGTCGTGCTTCTTCTGCCTCCCCCTCAGTGTACATGGTGACTCGAGGGGAGTAGAACTCTATGTATGTTGGGATGACGGCTTCGGCACCGTAGATGAGGAAGAAAGGTGTGAAGCCGGTCGATTTGTTTGGAGTTGTGCGTAGGCTCCAGAGGACGGCTGGCAGCTCGTCGAGCCAGCAGCCGGCCTAACGCTGCAGAGGCTCGACCAGCCGGGGCTTGATGCCGGACAAGATGAGGCCGTTTGCTCGCTTGACCTGGCCGTTTGACTGCGGGTGGGCAACGGACGCTAAGTCCAGTCGGATGCCCTGTGTCGCGCAGAAACGGGCCAAGGCGCCATTGGCGAAGTTTGTGCCATTGTCAGTGATGATGTTGTGCGGTATGCCATACCGGATGGTGATGTCGGAGATGAATGTCACAGCAGTCAGACCGTTCAATTTCTTGATTGGCCTAGCTTCTATCCACTTGGTGAACTTGTCCACTACGACAAGCAGATGAGTCATGCCACCCGTGCTGTTTTGAATAGCCCTACCATGTCCAGGCCCCAGACGGCAAAGGGCCAGGCGATGGGGATAGTCTTGAGTGCAGAAGTCGGCTGATGTGGCTTGGAGCGGAACATCTGACACCCTTTGCATTTTAGGACCAAATCCTTGGCGTCTTCTAGGGCAGTCGGCCAGAAAAAACCATGGCGGAAAGCTTTGGCGACAAGTGCTCTTGAGGCCGCGTGGTGGCCACACTCGCCTTGGTGGATATCTTTGAGAATTGCTTGGCCTTGCTCTGGTTCGACGCAGCGTTGGTGAACACCAATGACACTGCGCCTGACCAGCTCTCTGTTGACTATGGTGTAGGCCACGGCCCGGCGTTGCACTTGCCGGGCCGAGATCTCATCAAGCGGCAGCTCCTTGTTCACTAGGAAGTTGAGGATGGGCTAGGCCCATGAAGGTGTTGCGACTTCTGCGACTGTCAGGACCGCAACTTGGACGAGGGCGGTTGGGCCGGGAGGTGGCGGGTTGGAGTCGGCAGCCGCTTGCTGGGTCGATGAAGTCCCCGGGCCGATTGGTGCAGTCCCCGGGCCGAACTCTGAAGTCCCCGGGCTGGCCACTGCAGTCCCCAGGCCAGGTTCTGAAGTCCCCGGGCCGGGTGCGACTGCCGCTGCCCCCAGGCCGCCTGCCAGAATTCCTGTGCCGGCCGTTGGAGCTCTCAAGTCGGATTCGACTGCTTCAGGAGGAGCCGGCACGAAGATAGAATCTGATTCTGGCGATGGCTTGACAAACGGCTTGAGGAGGCGTTGAAGGGCGACGTCGGTCGGTATTGCTTGACGGGTGGAGCCGATTCTTGCCAAGGTGTCTGCTTGCTCGTTGTCGTTCCTTGGCACATGAAGGAACTCGCACCCATCAAAATATCCATCGAGTTCTTTGTCGCGAGGAAGCGGTAGCTCGCCATGTTTGCATCTTTAGGCGTCGATCGCTGACGATTCTTTGGACCACCAAGTCGAGTCACCATAACACGGGATCCGGCGGATGCCGAGCTCTTTAACAAGCCGGAGCCCGTGAATGAGTGCCTCGTATTCGGCGACGTTGTTGGAGGCGGCGAAATGGATTTGCAGCACATATTTGAGCTTGTCGCCTTTGGGAGATGTGAGGACGATGCCGGCTCCCAAACCGGTGCGCATCTTGGAACCATCAAAGTGCATCCTCCAATGAGTGGAGTCGGTATTTGGTGGCTTATCTTTGGGTCTCGGCCCAGTCGACGAGGAAGTCGGCCAGCGCTTGTGACTTGATGGCGGTGCGAGGCTGGTAGTAGATGGTGTAGGGGACAAAATCTATGGCCCACTTGGCGACTTGGCCCGAGGCATCTCGGCTCCCGATGATCTCGGCTAGCGGAGCTGTGCAGACCACAGTGATAGGGTGCTCTTGAAAATACGGCTTCAGCTTTTTGGCGGCGAAGTGCACGCCGTAACACATCTTCTGGTAGTGGGGGTAGTTCTGCTTGGTGGTTGACAGTACTTCACTCAGGTAATACACCGGTCTCTGGACTGGTAGTGCCTTGCCTTCCTCTTTGCGCTCCACCACGATGACGGTGCTGACCACTCGGCTCGTGACGGCGATGTAAAGGAGCATCGCCTCTTTAGGAGTCGGGGCCGCCAAGACAGGTGGAGTAGTCAACATCTTTTTGAGCTAGAGGAAAGCTTCATCCGCCTTGTCGTTCCACTCAAAAAAGGTGGTTTTCTTCATGAGCTGATGGAGGAAGAGCCTTCTCTCCCAGACCGATAAAACGGGCCGATGGACGCCAAACAGCCGGTGAACTTCTGCACATCCGGCGATGCGAGGTACTTCCATCCTCTCGATGGCCTTGATCTTCCGCAGGTTGCACTCTATGCAGCGTCCGAGACTAGGAATCCAAGAAGCTGGCCGGCTGGTACTCCGAAGACGCACTTCTCTGGGTTGAGCTTGATTTTAAATCAGCACAGATTCTCAAAGGTCTCTTTGAGGTCCTCTAGCAGCGTTCCACGCTTCTCCGTCTTCACCACCACATCGTCCACGTAAACGTGGGTGTTCCTGCCGAGTTGCTTGAGGAGGCACTTCTGCATGCAGCGTTGAAAGGTGGCGCCGGCATTCCTCAAGCCAAACGTCATGGTCAGGTAGCAGAAGGCTCCGAATGGTGTGATGAAGGCGATCTTCAATCTGTCAGCCGGATTCAGCTTGATTTGGTGGTATCCTGAATATACATCCAAAAAGCTCAACAGCTCGCATCCGGTCGTGGAGTCTATCACTTGGTCAATTCTTGGCAAAGCAAACGGGTCTTTCGGGCATGCTTTGTTGAGGCTGGTGTAATCGATACACATACGCCACTGCTTGTTTTTCTTCAGGATGAGGACTGGGTTGGCCAGCCACTCTGGAAAGAACACTTCCATGATGAATCCGGCTGCCAACAGTCGGGCTATCTCTTCTCCAACAACTCTTCTCTTCTCTTCTGACAGGCGGCGCAAGGGCTGCCTGACGGGCTTGGCATCAGGCCGGACGTGTAACTTGTGCTCGGCGAAATCCGTCGGAACACCTGGCATGTCTTTGGGGGACCATGCAAAGATGTCCCGATTCTCACGGAGGAAATCGACGAGCTCGCCTTCCTATTTGCTGTCGAGGCCCGTACCTATGACAGCGTGCCTCTCCGGGTGCTCTGGGTCCAAGGGTATCTTCTTTGTCTCTTTGGCCGGCTTGAACGAGCCCTCAGCTTCCGACTCCTTGGGGTCAGGCAACATCAATGGCCGCTTTCCAGCCATCGCCACAACCCGGTCAAGGAGCCGCTTCTCAGCCGCGATCACGAGGGACTCGACCAACCGACTGCTCTCTGCGCATGAGCGGACGACTTCTTTAGTCGCGGCTATGGTCAATCCCTTGGAACTCGGCATCTTCATCTTGAGGTAGGCGTGGTGGGGACTGCCATGAACTTGGCCGAGCAGGCCGGCCAAGCAGCGCATGGTAGGGGCTTTCAAGGTCCACCACCTCAAACCAGATCTGCTCTCGTGAAAGTGATCTTTGTCCCGAAGAGGGCGTCTATCTGGATCTTGCCGATTGGTGGTGGCGGAAAGACCGGGAACTATGCCGTGGAAGACAGTCCTTTGGTGAAGCTGTCTTTGCTTGATTCCTAACTTCTCCATAGTATCTTTGTACAGGATGTTGGTGCTGCTGCCGCCGTCTATCAGAACCCGGGAGAAACGAGCAGCTCGCCTGTCCGGGGTAAAGGTGGCATCCAAAACCAGAGCATAGGAGCCGGGTTTGGGCATCACCTCTGGGTGATCGGCTCTGCTCCAACTGATGGGTTTCTCCGACCAATGCATGAACTCTGGGACCTTAGTTGCTACTGCGTTCACTTCTTGCTGCTGCCGCCGCCTGCTGCGCTTGTCATCGGCCATGCTGGTGAATATGACGTATGCTCCATGCTCTTCTGGAAACTCGTCCTGTATGGCTCCGGATCGGGTCCGGCCCGGCCGGGGCGGAGGAGGAGGCTGCTGCCCAGCAGGCGGGGGAGGCAGGAGGCCGTCTCCTTGGCGATCCTGGTGAGCCAATGACACTTCCGAGTGGTGTGGTTTGACGGCTTCGCGCCGCTATGGAATTTGCATGGTGCATCGAGTCTGCTTTCGTCAGAAAGCGGCAGCCAATTTGACTGCCGCCCTTCTTCCGCTTGGAAGGAGCCTGACCTTCTGGCCACTGGTCTTCGACTGTCGCCACCTGCCGGCTAGTAGAAGCCGGCTGCAGGGCCTTGTGCTTGTGGTCGTTCTGCTGTTGACGCCGACATGTGTCTCCAGCCGGAGTTCTAGGAGCTTGGGGGGCCATTTTGCCAAATGCATTAACTTGGATCTCCGCCTTCATGGAGGAGTCGGCCATGGTGTATTTGTCTGCTATGATCAGCAGCTCGTCGAGGGTTCCAAACAAATCACGGAAGAATCTTGTGCTTAAGGAGGGTGCCCTCTCGGCATCCCGTGATGAAGTACTCGATGGCCTGCGCCTCGTGCGCCCTCGCAAGAGTTGCGAGGCTCGGCCCAATAGCGTGAGGTAGTCGCGAGTTGACTCGTCGGGGCCTTGTACACACAAGGAGAGCTGGCGGGGCTTGGGTGGCCGCTTGTACGTGCTGATGAAGTTGCGGACGAAGGCATCGGTGAAGTCGACCCAACTGTTGATGCTTCGGGGCTTCAGGCTGTCCAGCCATGTCCGGGCTGTGCCTTGGAGCATGAGTGGAACGTATTTCACGCCAACTCGCTTGTTGCCGTTTGCTATCTTGTGGTGTGGAGTAATCGACCAACCCGGTCGTCCGGCTTCATGGAGCCGGTGTATTTGGCTGTGTCTATTGGGAGCGTGAACCCTTTGGGGAAGGGCTCGTCTCATATGCGGGGGCCGAAACAAGGTGGACATAATTCTTCTTCTTCTTCTAGCTCCAGGGATCGGTTGAGGCGGTCGATCCGGTGGCGGGCATCGTCTTCTCCGATTCCTTCTCGGTGGCCAAGGCGGTCGCCGAGTGATGGGTGATCAACAGGCGGCGGGGAAAAGCGCCTTTCCCTGCAAGGGGGAGGAGGCGGACAGTCATCACGCTGTTCCACTGCTCTTAGGCGGCCGTCTTGGTCGCGCTCTATGGTGAGCCGAGTCCGACTGCGGCTGGCAGCCGGCCCCTTGTCTTTTCTAGCACGGACGCCACGGTCGGCGTCAGGAAGGTCGCACCTTGATCTCGGCGGTGAGGCAGATCGTCGGTTTGCTGGTGCGGCACCTCGGTGCGGCAGCCGGCTTCGTGCTGCTCGGTGGCCGCATCGAGGAGTCGCTGGACGCGCTCCGCCATCAGGCGATGCTCCTCGCCCTCGAACTTGTCCAGCTCTTTCCGCTGTCGCCTAGGCGGCTCCGATGTTTTCAGCAGGCGTCACGTAGACGGAGCGATTTGCCCCGAATAGGTTGGCGATGGCCAGGCCGCGCTGCTGGACCGTGCCAAGGCGGTTGGGCCCAGTGGGAGCCGGTGTGCCGCCCACGGTGCGATCCATTTCGCGATGGTAGGCTTCCGACAGGCGTCTCATGCTGGCCAGCTTCTTGGCGCCTTCGACGAGCTGGAGGCGGCGTGCCTCCAACGTCTCGGCGTTGGCATCTTCGGGAATGGGTGCTGACATGTCTTGCTGCGCCGCGTCGAGCGGGTCGCGAGCACCTCCGTCGGAGTGCTCGCCGTGTCCGATGACTAGCACCTCCGTGACGGTGCTTCCGCCGCTCTCTGCGCAAGGGAGCGGATCATCGTAGACCACCACGTTGGTGGGGAACACGTCGAGCGACGCGGTGTCGGAGTCAACCAACATCGGTCGGTGGAGCCTACCGACTCCAGGTCCACAGCTGGCTCGCTGGTGACGTGGAGCTGATCGAGGAGGCCCGCGAGGAGGCTCTCGGGGCCGTCGGTGCATGCGTCAGATGTGGGCTCATTGGAGAGGCGGACTCCGCCAACGAGATCAGCGAGGCAGCTCGCCGCACAGGCCATTTCCGCGCCATGCAGCGCGTCGACGCAGATGCCGCCAGCTTGCGTCTTGGCTGCGCTTCGCCGAGGAGAAAAGGGTTCCGTCGCCCGCGAGTCTCGGGCGGACGGTGCACCTTGCCCCATGGTGGGCGCCAAATGTCGGGGGTTGGGTGCGACATATGCCAAAGGATGGCTTATCATGGTGGGAGCGAGTAGAACGTCGCCGGTGCCCGGAAGCGGGATGAGGCGTCACTACAAAAAAAATACACTTCTGTGATGATACGTGTTTGTCACAGTAGGTCGCGTTTTTTGTCATGTACATCCATGACAAATTTATGACAGAATCAAGATAGTCAGACCTGTGCTATCATAGAAGTGTTCCATGACATTACCAAATTTATCATCATGGAAGTGTCCACTTCCATGAAAATAAATCACGCGTCAAAGAAGTGCTTTCATCAAGGGTGACCGACACGTGGCATCCACCGTAACGGAACGTCGTTAAGCTATCGGGTCGGGTTTTGGATCCGATAACCTGTTAACAGCCCCGACCAATGGGGATTTTCCACGTGTAAAATCATCATTGGCTGGAGGAAACATGTGTCGGCTCACCGTTGGGACAGATGTCATCCACTCATTGAATGAAGGCGCCTATGATACGTCGACACGTGGCATGGCCCAACAGAGGCCCATTCTGTGAAAAGGCGGCCCGTTTGACTTGGTCAAAAGGTGGCGGGCGGCCCATGTAAAGCCCGTTAGCGGCATGTTCGCATATAGCCCATTTATAGCCCGCTAACCCAAGGCCCGTTACGCCATATCCGAATTAGGCCCAGTAGCGTCATCTGGGCCACCCAATATGATTCCAGCCCGTTTCATTTCTGGCCCATGTATGGCCAATGACGTCTTTCGGCCCATATGAGGCCCTATGTAACTCTTTGCCTATTAACGGCCCGTGGTGGCGGCAGTAATGAACGATGTATTACTTTACACCCATTAACGGCTGTGGTGAAACGGCCCGTAAGAACGATGTATCACTTTATACCCATTAAGGGCCCGTTATTCCGTTGGGCTGTTTCCAGCCCATGTTATCTTCGGCCTTCTCGAGCCCATTTATTCTTGGGCTCATTTCCGGCGATTCGTTTACTTACGGCCCGTTCGTCATTTTACGCTTATGGGCCAAATTCAGCCCGTGGTTCTGATCGGCCTGTTTACGGTCCGTTAACACGTTGGGCGTTTTCATAAGCGTCATGAAATACGGCCTATTAATGATGGCCCGTTATGGTCGGCCCATGAGCAGACGATTCCAACTCTAGACCGTTCACGACCATAATGCGGCTGCTATTGGCCCATGTTTGTGTCGATCATCTTGCCGTATAAGGCCCATTGATGATCTGACCCGTAGAAGGCCCATTGTTTCTCTGACGTAGAAGGCCCATTGTTTCTACTGACCGTAGAAGGCCCACTATTTCTCTGACCCATAGAAGGCCCACTATTTCTACGGCCCGTAGGAGGCCCGATGTCACTACGGTAAATATTAGCCCATGGTTATTGTGGCCTAGTTTTAAAAATAGGTTATTGCAGCCACTAGCAAACCGGCATAAAAAAGAACTGCAACGACTACAAGCAAACAAATAAACAAGACAACAAGGAAATAAATAAGCAAGCAACTTACGCTGAGGCTATCACGGCTATCACACATATTACATCCACTTTGGGCATCAAAGTTCGCCACCGGTGCAAATAAACGCTACCGACAAAAGAATATACAAAAGCGAAACGCACTTGAAGGCACTAGGCACGGCAGTCGGGCCCCCCCAACGGTGAAGAAGCTGAGTAGACCTCAGTTGTGCCAACGATAGATGCATCAACACTAGATTTAAGGCATGATGGTGCGCACGGCAGTCCTCTAACATCTTCATTGCATCTTTGACTTCAAGTCGGAGATGAGCTAAAGCAAGCCTTTCCACTTTAAGTTGAGACTGAAGAAGTCGAACTGATTGAGGCAGCGACTGCACAGAGGTTGTCTCACACCTACTGGTGAGTAGCTTCAACTCATTGTCTTCATCAAGACAGGACCTTGGGGTCATCTCGCTGTCCTCAAGATGGTTTGGCTCACTATCTTCCCTAAAGTTCTGCCTGGCATAAGAGATACGACTCTGAAAGAGAAACAAGGAGACACGTAACAGGTTTCACAATTATATAAGCAAATAAATGGATGCATTACGCATAAGGAACATGTTTTTACAACTACAATTTGAAACTGGTAGTTGTTGCAAACACCCAATCAGATGTAAACAGCAAAGCAAATAGCAGTGGAGGCAAGGATGCCTATCCAAATCTATACTAGAACAAAGTTTGAAGGCTTGAGAAGGATGAACTTACATTACATGTTAACACGGGCTGGACAAAGCCCTTCTCCATGTTGATGGAAGGATAATTCAATAAATTCCCCAAAGAAAATTCTTTATATGCGTTGCCATTATTCTACATTTTGCAAAGAGTAAATATAGATCAAATAATATTGGAAGAAAGCAGAGGATAATGAAGCTCGGTGCGGTGATGATACATAATCAAATAGCAATTAATTAAGTATAGCGTTACAAGGCAAAAGGGAGAGAGGTACTGACAAGAGCAATGCAGAGCCCATTATTGTTTTGAGATCGTATGATCCTTTGAAAAAGGAGATTCATCTGAAATTAGTTTTCATACAAGAGAGAAGGTAAGGCACAGGAAAAAATTTAGGAGTTCAAATTTTGAATTGATATCATAGACAAGATTACATTTGGGCTCCCAGCAGTTCTAATAGGGGTTTGGCCCTTTGGAGTAGGGGTAAACTATAGTACAGTTGGGCCTGTGTTTTACTGTGGATCTTTGGTCTATCTGATTTAACAGTACCACTGCCTTATCCAAATACCTAGTTTGTACTCCTTGAGGATCTGCACTCACCCTCTTCCTTTTGGACATCTATCACGAAAGAACAACATTTGACTGGAAAAACATAGTGTGATGACACATGGAATAGGTACAGAAAATGGATAGTTATGGCATATACTCATATATGATGCTTAAACTAAGAAGATGGTGTAACAAAGTAGAAGAAATGCAAGAGGTCAGATGCAAAATATGTGCGACCAATACAACTTTGCAAAGTTAGAGCAAGCACCTTGATGGGTGAATAAGATAGGCCATCCTCCACCATGCCAAGTTTGTTAGCCAAAGGATCGTTCCATAATATTCCTCTCGTCGCCCATTCTCATATTCATTTTGATAATGTTCAATATCGACATGCATGAAAACATAAAAACAAGTGAGATTTTCTTTGTAATGCGAAGTGATTCTAATCCAATCTTGCCTCCTGTAAACCCCTTTGTGCTATCTCTGCAATCCTTTTAAAAGATGCCATGCATGCTGTAATTTGTTGTGTGCATTAATATAATGTGGCCTACTACTCAAAATATGAGAGCTCCAGAACTGATGACACTTGAGATGATAGCTTCAACATATAGTAAAGAAGAACAAGTCGACCTAACTTTGTGATTCAAAATATACTAAGGAGAACAACTTCGACTGACGATCGACCGCAAGAGATGAGTATCATCTTAAAGAAGAGCAGAAGAGCAAGCAAATTGAAGATATTACAAGTGTTTAAATACAATGTTGGTTGGCCACCCATGATGAACCAGAGTGCACAGAGAAATACTATTCTTTCCGGTCTCTCCATATGTGGCTCACATGCATTTCGAAACTAAAGTAGGAACATTTAGCTAACCAATTAAACATCTCTCGGTTTACTAATATCAGCAATAATATCATATATGACTTTGTACAACTAAGCTTGTTTAGCTCGATGGGTGGAGCAGTGCTATTATGACACGAACCACGTAGGCTGATTGTGGTCATCATAAAATGGGGAAAACATAAGCATGATCAGTACAGTGTTGATCGTGGCAGTGGGATGGCAGATCTGAAGCTGGAAGCCGCGCAAAGGGTAGTTAGCAACCGATGTTTGCTTTGAAATAACAACTAAGATTTGGTATGGACAAGAAAGTACGGTCAACAAGTGACAAAAAATGCAATTATGTTGTCTCTCTATATGTCGCGACATGCATTTGGAAACTCAAGTGGGACCTTTAGCTAACCAATTGAAGGTGTCGGTTAACTAATATCAGTATCATATCACAATCATATTTGAACAACTAAGCTTTCGAATTACGAAGTGTTGTGTTGTTTAGCTTGAAGGGTGGAGTAATGCTAGTACGACGAAAGCACCTCACGGAGATCATAGTAGAGTAGATAAAGGGAAAACCCTAAGCATCAAGAGAAAAATCAGGAAAGTGGAACTAGCTGGACCGATTGGGTGGCGCACATGCTTTTCGAAGCGAATATAGGAACATTAGGTGACCAATTAAACGTTCTTTGTTTTAGTGATATGAGCATCATATCAGATTCGTATTTGAACACGTAAGCTTTGGGTTGAGGTCTTGAGAAGCGGTGCTAGCACGACACGAAGCACCTACGATGATGGTAGTGAATATAAAGGGCGGAAACCATAAGCTTTACGAGTATAGTGCACGTGCCATGGCGGATCTGAAGGTGCAAACCGGACAAAGCTACTTCGCAACCAATGTTTGCTTTCAACTAGCCACTACGATTTGGTACGGACAAGAAAAGTACAGTAAACAAATTATGATCTATTTTCCGGGTGAGATCAATAACTTAAGCACATATGGAAGAGTACCACCTCTCTTGCGAGGTCGTGTAGGCCTATGCTGATATGTTGAGGTGCTTTGCAGTGCGATGGCTGTCGATGGCGAGGAAGAAGACTTTAGACGGCAGACGGCCGGGTCGGGGGATATATCATGTTGTCGTGGACGAGGCGGTCGTAGGAGCGGCAACGGCAAGGTGGACGACGGTGCCGATGAAGCGAGAGGAGGTGATGAAAGGATCCTGGTCCAGCGCCGTTGATGAGAGACGTCCATCTCTTGCAGTGGACGACGGGGTAGGGGTAGCGGCTCCGGCAAGGTGGAGGATGGGGTGGCAGGCGGAGGAGGCTGGCCGCAGTGCAAAGGTTGTTGTGCCGCCAACGGTGTATAAATGGGGAAATGGAGGGGAGGGGGGTGATCTCAAACTTTGGGACGCGCTTCTCTGAAATGGGGGAAAGTTACGAACTTATCCCCCGTTTAAAATTTCAGACATCGCGTCGGTTGGGGATAGGACGATAATCTCGCATCTCCCAAATATTTGCCGGTAACTATTTGAGGCGAGGAGAGGGTGTTTTGCATACGGTTGGCGCCCACGGTGTATGAGCAGGGGCTGACAGGTAGAGGCGGTTGTGTCACGTCGATGGAAGTTACACATCTGCCCTATTTAAAATATTAGCCTACATCGATTTTGGACGACGAGAGTTTGTTTTGCCGCCCACCGTGTATGAATGGGGAAATGGAGGAAGAGACACATGTCTTTGGACGAGCTTGAATCAAATGTGTTTTGCCATACGTTTGGCGCCCACCGTGTCTGAATGGGATCGAGGCCGTCGTGTCATGTCGATTGAAGTTACTAGTCTACCCCTATCGACAGCGGTGTAAATCCGATCGATAAGGATGTCAAGTGTCGGGGTAGACAGTAATTTCCATCTCGCAAACACTTGCTTCGGGCAGCCCACAAATTATAGTGGGTGTTTAGCCGCCGTTCAAAACTTGGGAGAATTAGCATTCACGTTTGCCACAGGACACGGCAAACTAAATTCAAATCCAGTTTGTATTCGATTACGAATATCCACAGATAATTATACATTTTGTTATTTATTTCTTCAAAACCACGACAAAGATTTATTCCACCTTTATATATGATTATGATTTAGAAATGCCGTGATCTTTGAATTCAGTAGGTTGGATACACTCTGATTCAAACAGTTATTTCATCCAATACAATATGTTCACACGAAAAACAGTTCACCTTATGTCAATCATACAAGTATCTTGAGGATTACCTCGCGTAAAAATTCGGATCGATTACAACACATGGACAACATGGAATTACGGACAACATAGGGGTCTTGCAACATAATCCATTCGTAGACATGACACAACATGCAAGTACAATAATCTAATGACAATTTCAACTGGTATCTAAAGAAGAACCGGGATTACCTTGGGCTTCGAGATAAGCGAGAAACAAGCAGGACCTCCTCCGTCTTCAAATGCAACATTCTTACTTCCTCCAATTCTTGGGTTGCTTGCATAATGCGTGCCGCTAATTCCGTAATTTCCAGCCTCAAGATAAAGATTACCTCATTCATGGCAGCCACACCATCTCTTTACGCCTCTAGTAGAGCCTCAAGCACTATAATATATGTGCTCGGGCTGCTCTCCGTGGTGTTGCCTCTGACTGCTACCATCTGGTAACATGGATGGTGCCTTTGCTTCCACAAATAGATTCTGGGGATGTACATTGTGTCCTAGTGCGAGCGGCATCCTGAAAGGTTTCCGCGGACATAAGTAAGAGATAGTTATCGTATGATCCAGGTGATGGCTTACATGGTAAGCAACGAGCAATTACTGCCGAGCATGGCAAACTATATTTAAATGGTTCGAAGCAGCATCAGCCGAAAAGAAATTAAAATGGTAAGATGAAAGTTGAAAGGGAGTGTACAACCACTATATTTGAGTTGCCAAGGCATCTAAGCAGTTTAAATAATCTGAGAAAGCACTTATATAAACTACGAAGACAGTCTTGTGATGAAGTTGAGAGGAAAAGTTAAGGACTCAAATGAAAGAGGCATGCATTTCTTTACGATAGTACAACAGGAACTGCTGACATATTGGCCAACTCGGGTATAACGTTACAACAAACAAGCATTCGAATCAAGCAATACAGCAAAGCAGACAACTGAACTATTTGTAATTCGGTAGGATTACACGTTGAGGGCACAAGCCAAGAAAGCAGCCCACTCGCATTACATTTAACATGTACTAAAACACACTGGCTTACCATATGTTCTTTGTGAAGCCTAGCTGCTGTTGCAATGTTCTTTGAAGATATCGTCAAGATCCCGTGGTTCCAAATCTAGTTGTTGTAGTTTATTACGCACCATCTATTTAGGTAAAATTAATTTTAATCGCATGCACCTTTGGTCCGAATTGATCATCAATGGTTCATCTAAACTAATGAAAGAAGGGTGTGTGCATACACGACAATATATCTGCTTCCCTCTATTTTTATGCTTGTTCGAGGTGCGGCACCAAAAGAACAAATATTTTGCTTGATGGGGTTGGCAGCTCCATAATTAATAGAAGCATCAAATTAGTCATGCAACTTGGGAAGATCAAGAACACACAAACAAGTAATGAACAGAGGATCGGAGTAGTGATGTAATAGCTAGCATCAGAAAATGTAGGGTAAAACGAACAAAAAGTAGCGGAACCACATGCTAGTTTGCTTATGTGTAATTAAGCATAGAGAACATTAAGTAGTCTGATGGAACCAACAGATGGCATCAGAACAAAACTAAAGCATATTAACTATATGTGCACTGGTATGTAATTTAACACATGTAACATGTTCCTTTGCCGTAAGTATGGCCCTACAGGTGCAAGCAGAATAACGCGTCTCATGAAAAACTGAATGATATCCTGAAGAAATTCAAAGGTGCGGTGCGTATACTAGGAAAGTGAATGTAGGCGCCGGCCGTTGGATAATAGTACCTGATTCTCGGCGGCGTATGGGTATCGTTGTCATACTTGATAGCTAAGGATCATCGATGGTGCTCGTGTTGCGGTTGAGTTTGGGCGGTATCATTGTCGGCTGAAGCTGCTCGATTACTTTCGGTTGCGGCGCCTGTCGACATACAAGAAAGCTCATATGTGATAAGTGAACAGTTGCACGATAAAGAGAAAAACCGAAGGAGTACAAATCGAAAAAACCTGATGAGGCTGCGGTGTCGGTAAAGCAGAGCCGGTGGAGTTGAATATGGCGTCCGTGGAGCGGGTCCGGTGCAGTGGACGAAGGCTTCGGCGGACGCATTGTATAGTGCTTTCGGTGAGGCGGATCTGTTGCGTCGGATGAGGTCTTGTATGAAGGGCCAGCGAAGGGGCGGACGAGGGAGTTAGTGAAGGGCCTACGCTGTGGTGGAGGGCGCCGGTTAAGCAGATCCGGTGCGGTGTACCATGATGGCGGTCAAGGAGATCTAGAGCGGTGGACAAGCCAGTCGCTGAAGCAGCTCCGGTGAAGTGGTGAGTTGGCAGTTGGGGGTTCCAAGGTGCGGAAGGTAGATTCGGTGGGGTGTGAGGTCCACCGCTGCGGCGGAGGACTAGATTCGGACTTCTTGCCGGTTGGGGTCGGGGAGGGAAGGGAGGGCTGGGGAAGAATGTTGGGGGCAAAGAGGGGAAAACAATGGAGTTACCAAAGCAGCCCTTTTTCGTTCATGTGGCAGGTGTAAAACAGGAATATCGCAGGGCTAAACTTCCGGGCGCGTGATATTTCGATGTAAGCGGGAAGTTTGAAAGCTTTTGGCGCCTAAAATTATAAGTATTCTGCTCTCGTACGGCCGACTATGGTATCATGGCCGACAATTTGTTTGTTTTGCACGCAAAAAAATGTGCAAGTTTTGAAAATCAATGTCTCCAACTCGAAACTTAGATTGTCCATTCAATTCAAATATGGATCATTGAGCTACTACAAGCAAATACCATCATACGGTCCAATTCAAATGAAATTCCAAATGTGTTTATCCTAAATATGATGACAAAAGCAAAAATGTGTATGTGTATGAATAAAGTGGATGATTATAAAGTTTGAACATGCCCGTATGTGTATATCTCTAGGTTTTATATATGAATTTGAAATCACGTAAATCCCGGCTTAAAAAAAATGTACCTCCATTTAAATGAATTACAAAAAGCTAATGATGGAGTCAATTCCAAAATTCCAATCTTAGGTTTGTAATTACGGTACATCAAGGTATATCACGCATGTTCAAAAGTATCGTTATCTCATAGTACAAACTATGAAACAAATGGATCAACCATGAGTGCACAATATCTCAATTACGCTAAAGTCCCTCAAATATAGACACCTCACTCTTTATGTAAAGTCAACCCCCCCCCCCCCACCACCACCACCACCACACACACACACACACATAGAGAAGTCGTTCTCTCCCCAAACACCAACACACGAGCACATTAACACCTCTCTCTTGTAAAGTCCGGACCCCAACATAGGTCTCTAACACTTTGTCTCTCGGGCATGCACACATCTCTTCCCTCACTCTCTAGGCCTCCCGCTATCTCTCTTACCCAAGCACATGCACTATGTAGAGTGTATATTTCCCATACACACAAAACGTCACCCCAAACGTCTATCTCCCTAGTTATGTGGTTCTCGCGCACTCACCTCACACACCACCCCCACTGCAAACAAGCACACTTTGTCTCCTTGTGCACCACTCTCCTCTTTCTATCTCTCCCACATGCGGACCCCCCCCCCCAGCTCCTTCCCTGCATACATATATGTCGTGACTCTTTGCATAGCTCCCTAATGTATAATCATTCTCGATTTAGACATTGTTCTCTACACCATCTATTCTAGATCTCTCATGAAGTCCCTATCACACACCACGATGACTCGCTTCCCTTGCGTCTCCGTTCATAGGCCAATTTCGGACAACATCAACATTGTCTCCCTATCTATACGCCATTTATGGACACAAACGACCCCTCTCGCCCCCTCTCTTCCTCTCTCTCTCTCTCTCTCTCTCTCTCTCTCTCTCTCTCTCTCTCTCTCTTCATCGCTAGCTCTCTCTTTCTCTCGTTCCCACACCCCTCTCCCACACACACACTCGATGTCTCTTCCAAATAGTCTGCTCCCCCAGACTGCACCCGTGCTATCCAGCTACTACACATGTCACACCATTCCCCCTTCCCTTATACTAGGTTTACATCATCAGTGGTCTCTCTACTCCACGTACACTCTCTCCCTCTCACACACAAACGCGTGCACAAACACACACAAACACGCACAAACACCCATTTATCTGGATCCTCATCTCTCCCCATGTCCGCATGTGTATCTCACACACTCACTCTCTAATTATGTATATGTGTCTCCACGTTACACAACACAAATACCCATGTACATGTCTCTCTCTATCCTCCACACACATAGACACAAAGAATCTGTTATCATTGCCTCAGTCTCTAACATATCACACACGCACATTGTCTCTCTCTCTCTCGCAAACACGCTCATCAAGGGTTTCCCCGTGAATAACTTACCGTCTATTCATCAACAGTCGTGGCTATACGGCGAACACGAGACGTGAAAAAGAATAAATCTACACGTGCTTAGACCACCTAGTATGACTACTAGGACTAGAGCAAGCCAAAAAGCGCCGCCGTCACCCCCTCCTTGTCGTGACGGGAAAATCTTTGTTTTACACAGTCGAGAAGTCATTGTGCTAAGGTCCCACATGCTGAGGCGTTGAATAGAATGTAGATGCTAGTTTACGGAAGCAAGTATCGATAATACGTTTGTATCTTCATACTTATATTTCTTCTCTTATAAAAAACTGAGGTGGTGATGATGGTACGTGTGCCATCTTGCAATATAGACCGTCCGATCTATATCTGGCGGATGGAAATTAAACTAAAAGATACCCACACCCCTCTCCGTATTTGCAGACAAGGCCTTCCCTCGGTCATCCCTATCTCCAACAAACCTCATTGTTGAGCAATTAAGAAAGGAAGCCTCTGGAACAAAGCGGCACAGTGGCCGCCCGGCGTCGTCAATCCCCATGCCTCCGCTCGGTCCGACCACCAACCACCACCACACCCCACTCCTCTTCACCTTATCTCATATTTCTCGAGATATCATTAGTTTTTACACATGGGATTACTCCCGCAAGGGTCAATCACAACAAGTGTTTTATAAAAAATGCATCTTGATGTTCCGTGCAATGCACGGATCTTGCTAATACTCCTACACAAGACTAAGTTGGTGATCTTTGGTGTGTCTACCATCCGTCGTTCTCGACCATTAGATCTACATCTAACGATTGTGAGGTAAGTTGTTGCCTTTTCTCACCAACATCCCACTTGTCTACCAATTTGCAGAAAACCCCATAATTAGTATCTTAAAACCAACCACATCCCTCCACGACCTCACCAAAGCAGCCCAAGGAATATATTCTAATTGAAACATATGTATATCAAAATTAGAGTGTTTTGTACCAAGTTTGTGAATAAGTATTATTCTAATTATGATTCCTTGCAACGGACAAGAACATTGAGTATTTCCAACCATGCATTTTTTCCTAGTATTCCATAGTTTCGAGTTTTCCATCAAGATATTAGTCACTCATGGTTGATATTTACTTTCAATCATGTACACATATGCAGTATGTAACTAGCCTTGCTTATTGGCTTCCAAAGCTTAACTTTCACTCCTACTTACAATATGTAGAGCATTTAACAAAAACTACCACTTTCAACTAGCCCTAGGAAGAATCTATTGTACAAAAATAGCAAAAACATACCCAAAATTTCTTAATCCATGCCAAAAACTACTACCTAGTACTCCTACCGATTAGGTTTGTTTAAACCCATTTATGACAGGTTGGCCCACACGTCCGTCTTGTGAGGCAGCTTAAACCAACACATTTTGTTTGACCGTTGACACGAGGGACCCACATCGACCTTCCATCCTGTTATTCCCCTCAAATCGTTATTTTTCTGAACATTACTTCAAGCAGTCTTGATGCGTGTTCGTCGGTGGCGCCGGTGATGGCGAGTTGGCCGCCGCTCACCGGACGGGCCGGACGCCGCGCCTCGCCTCCGCACGGGTTGGCGGTGGCACGAGCATGACTCACGGCGAGCAAGCCGCCCAGCCTTCGCCGAGCCGGATGGTTGGCTCGAGAGAGGCGGCCTTGAAAGCAAGCCGCCCGCTGCGCCGTGCCAATCTAGCTAGCAAACCTTGCGGACAAGCAGCTGGGCCGGAGCTATCTTGGCTAGCTAGCGGCGCGAGTGTCGGACGGAGCTGGCATCCGGCTGCCGCAACATGGGCTCCGCACCGCCGGCGGTTTTGACCTGCATATGCCGTGGCGATGGCTGCGTCCCATGGCCGAGGATGACTAGGTGGATGGGTCGGAGGTAGGAGGTCACTCAAGGATTTTTGTTGGTAAGAGATGTACAATGGTTGATAAGGTAGTCTTATCTTAAGTCTCCCACGTATGCAAGTGGTCGTAGTTTCTTGCATTTTAGTGGTTTCTTGCATTATTAGGGGTTTCTCGTAAGGAACAATGTACGTACTACTAGCGACAAAAGGCGATTCTAGGTTGCGTTGTACTCCAACGAGTACTACTAGTGGTCGTGGGAATGTATACCTCGTTTTGTGGGTTCGATCCCGGCCGAACGCACGTCGGCCTTTTTTTTAAATAGTACTACTACACTTTGCTGCGAGCCATATTTTACACGGGTAGTTTGAGTTTTGAAGTCGAACGGACGTGCGGCCCCACAATCTGGGTGCACTTGATAGCCTAGCCACGTGAACGGGTTCTCCTTCCCAGCATCCCGTGGCTCGCGTGCTCGCCCTAGCCGCACCTTGCTTGCAGCTTCCTCATCAGCTAGTATCATATTTAAACTAGCGCCTCCAAATTAAGCCCAAGGAGCCGGAAAAGCCTGGCGGTGCATTGGGAACTGTGCAATAAGGCTCCGTACGTAAAGTGCTCTACTACTACTCTGTAGCTTGTGGCGTTGCACGCATGGACTTCACTCCATTATCGGCTCTACTATAAAAGAAATTCCTCTTGACGTGTTTTTTTCTAAACGGAGGCAAAAGCTTTGCTTCATCTCATTCATAAAGAAGGAACTACTAACAAGGTTCGACGAGATCCATTACACCTCCACAAATGGAAGCGAAAAGCCTAGTCTCGCTGTATCAAATAACTCAAATGTTCTGCCCCCGCAGTAACGTCGCTGATAAACAGGCTGCTAGTGTGTGCGTGAGAGGAGCGGCTGAGTAGGTCAGCTACTCCTACATGAGAGGAGCGGCTGAATATAGCACCGAGAGTACCCACTAGGCAACTACGCAGGTGTACTTCCCCTGCATTGATATGTCACATCCCTAGTTCTGGTATGCACTAGGCTAGCCCTTCATGTGAGCATCATGTTTAAATTCAAATGATAGGAATTTTCAAAAGCCTCAGAAGACCTCTAAAAATAACCAAGATTTAAATCTCATCAAATGATTCCAAGAAAATGTTCCCGTTAATCTCTGGAAATATTGGCAAGGGATAAAATTCAAACCAATATTTCTAGAATCTCAGGAACAATTATTTTGGGCCTTTGAATTAAACCAATAAATATTTGAATTGGATCTATATTTATCATATCACAAATATATGTTCAATAATTCTGGAAATTGTTGTGTAGCTTTGGATAAGTCCATTTAGTTCACACAATTATTTTCATGAATTTTGAAAATGGTTTAGTATTTTTATTAAACCAAACAAATGTCAGAAAATAGAAAAGAAAACAAAAAGGGGAAAACCTTACAGACTTACAGGCCACTTGTCGGCTGGCTCTGTCTTGAGCCGACCAAGCCTGGCCCTCGCCAGTCGTCCCTCTCCTCTCGCCAGAGGAGGGCAGGCGTGTGCCCATGGATGCCGGCCACGCGCCTGACCACCGACGGCCACCTCACCTTGCCGCCGCCACAGCCTCCTCCTGGCATCACCACGCCCACCCCCCCCCCCCCCAGGCCCTCTCACTCTCTCCCTGTGCCCTATCCCCCCTCTGTTCGTCCTCTCCCTCGCCCACTCGCCCGAACCGAGCGCTACCGTCGACGCCGCTCACCACCACCGCGCCCACCGCTGTCGCATCCCTCCCCTGAGCTGTCCAGAAGAACCGCCACGGCATCTTTGTCCTCTCCGCCGAGTTAGGCAACGCCGGACGCCCCCGAACGCCGCCGACGCCGTTGTCTTCAACCTCCTGTCCCCCAGACCGCCGGAGATGCTCCGTCGTCGTCCGTGCCTCCCCGAGCTCAACGACCGCACCAGAAGACTCGTCGTGAGCCCCGCCATCTTTCCCCCCCCCTCTCCCGCGTTCATTTGCGTGCTCTAGTCGTGCTAGCCACCGGACCCGAGAGCTCACCGCCGCCGCGCTCGTCGTCGCCGGCGAATAGGCTAGCCACCATTGCGTACGAGCACTGCTACGTGCTCAGCATGTTCCCAGGAACCCAACACCACCATCCTCTAGTCCTCCCGCGCACCGCAGCATCGTTGTCGAGCTTATGCGAGCTTGGCTGCCAGCTTGCCTTCGCCGCCGTCATTACGGTCCACTCCGGCCGGTGATGGCTCTGTTGGATGCGACCGAGCACCAGCTTTCTCCCCAAAGCCAAACCGCCCGCTTCGTTTAAATGCCGTGCTGCGTTTCGAGCAACGGCGCCGCCATCTCGGGCCTCGCCGGCGTCATGTCGCCGGTGGGTTTGACCCATTTGACCATGTGGGCCCCGCCCCTGGCCAAACCTAGATTAGGAGTTAATCTAATATTAATTTAGTTAGTTAAACTAATGACACTGACACGCGGGACCCACTGGCCAGGTTTGACCTGGACCGGCCTCGTTGACTGCTGACATCATAGTGACGCAATGCTGACGCAATAAGTATTTTCTGGATTTATTTTTATACAGGAAATTCCAGAAAATATCCAAAACTTCTAAAATTCATAGAAAATCAACCGTAACTCCAAATCAAACAAATTATATATGGAAAATGATCAGAAAAATCCAATCTATCCATCTGTACCATTTTCATGCATGTTAGAACAACTTATAGCTGCTGTTTAGCACAAATCATATAAATGGCATTTTAATTTCAACATATGGAATTTGAATTTGAATCTTGGATTCAAACTAACTTCATTTAATCTGGTTGCTAGCTGCATTAGCTCAAACCACAGCATATTGCCATGTCACACTCATGCATCATATTGTTGCATTGCATTGATTGTGTTCTTTCTCTGTTCTTTGGTGTTTGTCCCCTCCGAGTAGACGCATCGTCTGAGCGATGAGTTCGATGACACCGATGAAGAACTATATTATCTTCAGAAGTGCCAGGCAAGCAAAACCCCCTTGTTCATTCCGATACAATCCCACTCTCTCGCTTCTGCTCTCTTTTACTGCATTAGGACAACAACGATTCATCTGTTACTTGCTGCGGTAGCTGAACCCCTTTATCCTCTGCATGACTTGTCATTCCACAGTAAATAGATGAAACCCACTAGCATGAGTAGGAGTTGCTTGAGCCCTGTTGTGCCTACTCATTCATGCTTGTGAGTCAGATCTGATTCATCGGGGATGAATTGGAATGGTGATGAACATGTCCTACTGTTGAGAGCTAAGTGTGTGAACACGATTTGGTAAAGGTAGCGGTGAGAGGCCATGTAGGAGTACATGGTGGGTTGTCTCATTGCAGCCGCCCTCGAGGAACTGAGTTTTGTGTTTGTGATCCATGAGCGATTACTACCACGCATTGGAATGCTTAAGTGCCCCTCTCGGCTTATTAATCAACCTGATCTCTGTCCAGGAGTTGCAACTAGTTTCTGGTGTTTGTAGGATATGTGTTGGAGGCTGTGCGTAGCGCTGACCCTAGGGGTGGGCTATGATGCGGTAGATACACCGTGGCTCGGTGTACCGAGCGCCCGTTTGCTGTCTCGGGAACCCTGCACGCATCGTTTGGGTCCGTGAGCGACACCCCGGCCGGATCTCCTTGCGGATGGAACCTGAATAGGCGATAAACCTGGACTAGAGACTGGTGTGGTTAGTCAGGTCGTGGCCGACTCCCTCGCCAGGCTTCCGCTTGAAGGTTGCCGAGATACACGACGTGTACATGGTGATAAGTGGCGAGAGCGTGTGTGAAGAAGTACACCCCTGCAGGGTTAATATGATCTATTCGAATAGCCGTGTCCGCGGAAAAGGACTTCGGGGTTGCCTGTACAGTTCATAGACAAGTGAAAATGGATACTCTAAAATGCGCAAGATAAGCGTGAGTGCTATGGATGGCGTTCTCGTAGGGAGACGGGAGCGGATCCATAGTGGTGTATTGATATGGTGAATATGTGGACTCGTAAAGCGCCACCTCAAAAGAGTTACTTGCGATCGTAGTTCAGGATAGCCACCGAGTCAAAGCTGGCTTGTCAGCGGTTAAACTCCACCACCCCTTTGTTGATAGTGATGCTTATGTAGTTAGTTCTTATGTAAGTCTTGCTGAGTACAATTGTACTCACGTTTGCTTATTTTATGTTTTGCAGAGAGATGTCAGTCTCGCTAGTAGTTCCGTGTGGACTTCGACGTTTAGCTTGTTACCTCAGCTACGATCTTGTGCCCTCGGCAGGATCTGGTAGACCGTCAGGCTTCTCAGCCTTTTTCATTTGTAGACGTATGTACTCAGACATGCTAAGCTTCCGCTTGTGCTTTGACTTGTATGCTCTGTATGTTGGGTCATGAGACCCATGTTTGTAGTATCTCGCTCCTCGGAGCCTAATGAATAAATACTTGAGTCGTAGAGTTATGTTGTGATGCCATGTTGTATTTACACATATCGAGCATATTGTGTGTATGTTTGAAATGCTTGGTATGTGTGGGATCCGACAATCTAGTTGTTTATCCTTGGCAGCCTCTCTTATGGGGAAATGTAGTCTAGTGCTTCCTTGAGCCATAGTTTTCCGCTACAGCCCGGCTCACCGGAGTCCTGCTAGCCCAGCACTACTGCTTAGGACACTTGACTGGCCGGCATGTGTTTCACTTCGTTCGTGTACATCCCTTGAGGAAATGTCACGCAGGTGACATCCGAGTCTGCCTAGCACTGCTACTGACCGGGTTACCGAGTCCTGTTAGCCCAGTGCTACAGCCCGGATTCACACGTTGATGACCGACATGCTTGATGTGATTCATGTATGCCTGTCCCCATGGGTTAGTGCCGCTTTGGGTTCATGACTAGCCATGTCGGCTCGGGTTCTCTGTCATATGGATGCTAGCGACACTATCATATCGTGAGCCAAAAGGCATAACGGTCCCGGGCCATGGTAAGGCGACACCCGTGGGAATACCGTGCGTGAGGCCGCAGAGTGATATGAGGTGTTACCGGCTAGATTGATGTCACTTGGAATCGGGGTCCTGACAGCGTTGGTATCGAGCTTTGTTGCATTAGGATTACCAAGCCAAACCGGTCGAAGTTGTGTCTAGAAATGCTTTAGTTATGTAAGGGAATTGATTGTGGAAGGGAACGTACGGCTCTTTTTACTCCTTATACCTCATGGCCTTCTTATCTGAGTCGTCCTCTTCTCTTCTATGGGGATTAAGAACTAGGCCTTCTCATCTATCTATCAGGATGACGTGTTACTAATCCATAGACTTATAGTATTGATAGTTTCAAATCTCAGTTCAGTTTCTACTACTTCCGTATGTTCATAGCTGGTCTCAGAACCTTGATATTGTGATGTTGAGTGGTCATGCCACTATTTTGCAGGATGTCTCAAATCGTTTTGAGAATTTACAGCCGTTATGTTGTCCGAGTCATCCCATATTTCTAAATAGTCTGATGCATTTGCAAATCCCTTCTTTCCGTTCCCGATGTTCCTTTGGGCCAGGTTAATCACACTAATTGCGGAGTTGAGGTATTCTATTGCCTCAACATATATGTTGGAGTTACTATTATGACCCTAGGTGTTTTAGGGAATCACCTAGTAAACTAGCCATGTTTTGTGTTCCCCGTGTGATGATTCTGGCCATTATTCTCGAAAGCATCCTGTGATGCCATTTAGTAGTAGGTATTCTATTCCTGGGTTCTTGAAACCGAGATTCACCCTACTTACTTCATGTTGATAGTAATTGCTAGCTCCCTTAGGTTATTAGTAACCTTTGCATTAGTCCTGGAGGTCCGTGGTATTTCCTTGTTCCAAATACTATGAACCGCTTATGGCAGATGTTCCTCGCTGAACCGAAGGATCACAATCAGAGTACTCTTGAGGAGTTCTCCATTCATAATTGTGAATCTGCCAGTTCTACCTTTCTGCATGGATTATCTGGAAGAAACTTGTTGAACTTTGTTCGACATACTAATCTATGCATCCACAACTCAGAAAACCGTATGTTCCTTTGAGTTGTCCCTCTTTACTTGTCTTCTGATCCTTGTCTATCAATTGATAGACAGGAGTAGTTGTGCAACCGTGTTCATCGATGCCTATTATTCTCGTAACCCGTCGAGCCATTCTATTCTGGAATGACTAGGAGAAACAAACTCCAGTACCCTTTTCCATTTCCAGGATTGGATCAAAGTAGTTGTATCCCGCAGATCAAAATGCCAATCCAGCTTTTGTTCTGTTCTACCTTGGAGTGTTGCCCTCTTTATGTCAGGAATGTCATGAGAATTGCACCATCTCTTATGAATTCCTGATGCAGTGATACTTCTCACCCTCATTATTCATTCCTCGGTTCCGTGTTGTCGCAACCGAAATGCCGACAAGTGAACCGTGATGTGTGAAATCAATACTGCTAGCAACTCCGTTGCTTGGTAGTTAATGGACAATATTCTCATTCTTAGCGTGTTGGTTATTAAATCAACATCCTAAGATTGATCGTGCTACCTAGTTCTTATTTCTGGTGCACACCTCAATCAATAAGTTAGGATTGTGTCAATCCCTCACTCTTTTGATCATATCTTCTTGCCCTGAAAAGCAAGGTTGTTCTCGAGCTTATTAACATATCGGTGGTTCGTGATTTTCCGAGTATCTTCTCGGAGGTATTACCGGGTTTTTTCCTGACTGATATGTTGAGCTCGTGATCATGTTGGTTTTCTTCTAAACCACCCATTCTCCAAGAATGCGTGTTGAATACCACGAGCTAGTTGGTTAAGCTGAACAACAACTTGGAGAGTTGGAAGATAAAAGCTTGCCTAACTTAGTTCGTTCCAAAGGGATATTCTTGTGTAGTGTGTGTTGAAGAAATATGATATCTTCATCTTTGGTCCCTGTGATCAGTTGTTGGATCTGTTGTCTTGCCAAAACTCTGACTGGAGTATGGGCTATCATCAAGTCAAATCAGAACCAACGATGTTCGTAATGTTGTCTTACTCGTGGTTGATCCCTCGAGCATACACCATTACATCCTTTGGTCTAACCAATGCCAATTACCGTGTTCACATGATGGTGGAAGTCCAGTGATATGGAAATTTCGATGAGTTGTTGTTGAGCCCATCAGCAGCATTTTGTCTCCCCCGTGATTCATGTTGAACATCAGCCTAGTGTTGGAAACTTCATAAGTAATGCCTTTGTGTTCTGTTCATGAAGCTTATGCTTGGATGGAAGAAGTGACTTCCTCTAATTCACGTGCATTAGGTGTAAGTTGCCGCCATGAATTTGAGAAAGGTTTGTTTTGTTCCCTTGGAATCATCCCAAGTCAGTCATGCATACGTGCGAAGTATTCAATGGTTTGGTAGATTAATTACCTCCACTCCATATGAGTTCCTAGCACACCAAGCCACTGATTGATTTGCTCAAGGAAAAGGAGCATGTTGTGTTAATTCTAGATCGTGCACAAGATTCCGTTATCCATAATGATGGTTCCCAACAAGAACTCGGTAGTGTTTTATTATAAGACTACTACGTGGTCATGCTTGTCTTGGACAGCGTGTCCACGGGTTTGTAGCAGAACCAGCTCATGTTTTGGAGCTTGCTATCGTGGTTCATTCCCGAGAATCTCATAGCGTCATCTCGTCGATTTGTGTTGCAAACTTTCATTTCTCTTTCTAGACTTGATGAGTCTGGAATGTCCTGACACCAACCAGATCTGAATCTCAGGCAGGTATGATGGTTGGGTCATTCCCAGTATTTGCATTTTGTTCCCAGCTCACACCCATCATTGTGTCAGTCTGCCATAGGTCCCATTCATTTCTGATGATAAGCAAAAATCATCCATTGCGTTGTCTTCAACAAGGTAGTCCACATCATCCATTCGAATCCGGATGTGTCATTCCTTTGAACTCCGCCAAACGATCGCTGTGATTTGCCTTAGGCTGATATAAAGAGTCTCAATGATCTCTATATCAAAGGTAATTCTTTTTGCCACTTAAGGTAATAATTCTATGAGCCACTTCCTTTAATATGTATCGTTATGGTATCATGGCAATTCAATTCCTCGCTATTCTGAAACCTTGCACCATCTTACCTAAGTGTTATGCTTACCAAATTGAACCCTCGTCATCTGTTACTATCCACCTCTCTCGATGTATGTGTTTGAGTCTCAGCTCAAGAGATGATCGAATGTCTCACTCCATGAGTTGATCATGAGTGCTTGATCTTCGAGGGTATCAATTCATGTAGAGTTTCTCTCTGTCGCCATCATGCTGGATGAAGATCTTGAAAGCAAAGACATCAAAATCAATTGGAGCAACAAATCAACATCTTCGAGAAGGGCTTTTGGATCATGAAGATCGTGTTAGCTTGTGACCCGTCTGACTTCTTACCTCACGTCTTGAATCTCGGGACGAGATTCTTGTTTAGTAGGGGTGAGCTGTCACATCCCTAGTTCTGGTATGCACTAGGCTAGCCCTTCATGTGAGCATCATGTTTAAATTCAAATGAAATTTGAATTGAGGAATTTTCAAAAGCCTCAGAAGACCTCTAAAAATAACCAAGATTTAAATCTCATCAAATGAGTCCAAGAAAATGTTCCCGTTAATCTCTGGAAATATTGGCAAGGGATAAAATTCAAACCAATATTTCTAGAATCTCAGGAACAATTATTTTGGGCCTTTGCATTAAACCAATAAATATTTGAATTGGATCCATATTTATTATATCATAAATATATGTTCAATAATTCTGGAAATTGTTGTGTAGCTTTGGATAAGTCCATTTAGTTCACACAATTATTTTCATGAATTTTGAAAATGGTTTAGTATTTTATTAAACCAAACAAATGTCGAGAAAATAGAAAAGAAAACAAAAGGGAAAACCTTACACGGACTTACCTAGGCCACTTGTCGGCTGGCTATGTGTTACCAGCCCAATCGCCCCTCGCCATCGTCCCTCTCCTCTCGCCAGAGGAGGGCAGGCGTGTGCCCATGGCCAGCCGGCCTGTGACGGCCACCGAAGGCCACCTCCTGCTTGCCGCTTCGCCCTGGCCTCCTCTGGCATCACCACGCGCCCCCCAGGCCCTCTCACTCTCTCCCCGTGCCCTCTCCCCCCTCTGTTCGTCCTCTCCCTCGCCCTCTCGCCCGAACCGAGCGCTACCGTCGACGCCGCTCACAACCACCGCGCCCACCGCCGTCGCATCCCTCCTCTGAGCTGTCTAGAAGAACCGCCACGGCATCTTCGTTCTCTCCGCCGAGTCAGGCAACGCCGGACGCCCCCGAACGCCGCCGACGCCGTCGTCTTCAACCTCCTGTCCCCCAGACCGCCGGAGATGCTCCGTCGTCGTCCGTGCCTCCAGGCTCAACGACCGCACCGAAGACTCGTCGTGAGCCCGCCATCTTTCCCCCTCTCCCGCGTTCATTTGCGTGCTCTAGTCGTGCTAGCCACCGGACCCGAGAGCTCACCGCCGCCGCGCTCGTCGTCGCCCGTGAATAGGCTAACCACCATTATGCGTCTGAAACGCACTACGTGCTCAGCATGTTCACAGGAACCCAACACCACCATCCTCTAGTCCTCCCGCGCACCGCAGCATCGTTGTCGAGCTTGTCCGAGCTTCGGCTGCCGCGCTTGCCTTCGCCGCCGTCATTACGGTCCACTCCGGCACGAGCTGATGGCTCTGTTGGATGCGACCGAGCACCAGCTTCTCCCCAAGCCAAACCGCCGCTTTCGTTTAAATGCTTTGTGCTGCGTTTCGAGCAGCGCCGCCGTCTCGAACCTCGCCCGGCGTCATGTCGCCGGTGGGTTTGACCCATTTGACCATGTGGGCCCCGCCCCTGGCCAAACCTAGATTAGGAGTTAATCTAATATTAATTTAGTTAGTTAAACTAATGACACTGACACGCGGGACCCACTGGCCAGGTTTGACCTGGACCGGCCTCGTTGACTGCTGACGTCATAGTGACGCAATGCTGACGCAATAAGTATTTTCTGGATTTATTTTTATAATAGGAAATTCGGAAAATATCCAAAACTTCTAAAATTCATAGAAAATCAACCGTAACTCCAAATCAAACAAATTATATATGGAAAATGATCAGAAAAATCCAATCTATCCATCTGTACCATTTTCATGCATGTTAGAACAACTTATAGCTGTTGTTTAGCACAAATCATATAAATGGCATTTTAATTTCAACATATGGAATTTGAATTTGAATCTTGGATTCAAACTAACTTCATTTAATCTGGTTGCTAGCTGCATTAGCTCAAACCACAGCATATTGCCATGTCACACTCATGCATCATATTGTTGCATTGCATTGATTGTGTTCTTTCTCTGTTGCTGGTGTTTGTCCCCTCTGAGTAGACGACGTACCGACGATGAGTTCGATGACACCGATGAAGAACTATATTATCTTCGGAAGTGCCAGGCAAGCAAAACCCCCTTGTTCATTCCGATACAATCCCACTCTCTCGCTTCTGCTCTCTTTTCTTTGCATTAGGACAACAACGATTCATCTGTTACTTGCTGCGGTAGCTGAACCCCTTTATCCTCTCGCATGACTTGTCATTCCACGATAAATAGATGAAACCCACTAGCATGAGTAGGAGTTGCTTGAGCCCTGTTGTGCCTACTCATTCATGCTTGTGAGTGAGATCTGATTCATCGGGATGAATTGGAATGGTGATGAACATGTCCCTCTTGTTGAGAGCTAAGTGTGTGAACACGATTTGGTAAAGGTAGCGGTGAGAGGCCATGTAGGAGTACATGGTGGGTTGTCTCATTGCAGCCGTCCTCAGGAACTGAGTTTTGTGTTTGTGATCCATGAACAGTTACTACCACGCATTGGAATGCTTAAGTGCCCCTCTCGGCTTATTAATCAACCTGATCTCTGTCCAGGAGTTGCAACTAGTTTCTGGTGTTTGTAGGATATGTGTTGGAGGCTGTGCGTAGCGCTGACCCTAGGGGTGGGCTATGATGCGGTAGATACACCGTGGCTCGGTGTCTGCGGCGCCCGTTCTTTGTCTCGGGAACCACGCATCGTTTGGGTCCGTGGCGACACCCGGCGGATCTCCTTGCGGATGGAACCTGAATAGGCGATAAACCTGGACTAGAGACTGGTGTGGTTAGTCGGTCGTGGCCGACTCCTCGCCGAGCTTCCGCTTGAAGGTTGCCGAGATACACGACGTGTACATGGTGATAAGTGGCGAGGCGTGTGTGAAGAAGTACACCCTGCGGGGTTAATATGATCTATTCGAATAGCCGTGTCGCGGAAAAGGACTTGAGGTTGCTGTCAGTTCATAGACAAGTGAAAATGGATACTCTAAAATGCGCAAGATAAGCGTGAGTGCTATGGATGGCGTTCTCGTAGGGAGGCGGGAGCGGATCCATAGTGGTGTATTGATATGGTGAATATGTGGACTCGTGCGCCACCTCAAAAGAGTTACTTGCAGTCGTAGTTCAGGATAGCCACCGAGTCAAAGCTGGCTTGCTGCAGTTAAACTCCACCACCCCCTTTGTTGATAGTGATGCATATGTAGTTAGTTCTGATGTAAGTCTTGCTGAGTACAATTGTACTCACGTTTGCTTATTTTATGTTTTGCAGAGAGATGTCAGCCTCCCTAGTAGTTCCGTGTGGACTTCGACGTTTAGCTTGTTACCTCAGCTACGATCTTGTGCCCTCAGCAGGATCTGGTAGATAGTCAGGCTTCTCAGCCTTTTTCATTTGTAGATGCTTGTACTCAGACATGTTAAGCTTCCGCTTGTGCTTTGACTTGTATGCTCTGTATGTTGGGTCATGAGACCCATGTTTGTAATATCTCGCTCCTCGGAGCCTAATGAATAAATACTTGAGTCGTAGAGTTATGTTGTGATGCCATGTTGTATTTACACATATCGAACATATTGTGTGTATGTTTGAAATGCTTGGTATGTGTGGGATCCGACAATCTAGTTGTTTATCCTTGGCAGCCTCTCTTATGGGGAAATGTAGTCTAGTGCTTCCTTGAGCCATAGTAGTTCGCTACTGACCCGGTTCACGGAGTCCTGCTAGCCTAGCACTACCGCTCGGGACACTTGGTAGTCGGCATGTGTTTCACTTCGTTCTGTATACATCCCTTCCGGAAATGTCACGGTGACATCCGAGTCCTGCCTAGCCTGCTACAGCCCGGGTTACGAGTCCTGTTAGCCCAGAGCTACAGCCCGGATTCACACGTTGATGACCGACATGCTCGATGTGATTCATGTATGCCTGTCCCCATGGGTTAGTGCCGCTTTGTGTTCACGACTAGCCATGTCGGCCCGGGTTCTCTGTCATATGGATGCTAGCGACACTATCATATACGTGAGCCAAAAGGCGCAAACGGTCCCGGGCCATGGTAAGGCGACACCCGTCGGAATACCGTGCGTGAGGCCGCAAAGTGATATGAGGTGTTACCGGCTAGATCGATGTGACTTGGAATCGGGGTCCTGACATGATAGTACAGCGATGGTTCTAGAGAACAGTAGTACCCTCCACTTCCAACTGTAGCTCCTTGGCCCTGAGATTCAAGAGTTCAAAACTGGTGCACTATACTAGACTAGACTAGAAGTACAGTACATCACGCTACTAGTTGAGAAAAGTAATCTTTGGTACTACTACGATGCAATCGTACTCCTCCGTCACATAATGTAAGGCGTTTTTTACACTAGTTGGCGTGTACAAAAATGGCAAAACATACCCAAAATTTCTTAATCCACGCCAAAAACTACTACCTAGTGCCAAAAATTTCTTACTAGTGCTATTATTTACGGTATAATGCAATCCCATAACGTTTCATAATGCTAGTACTAGTAGTAAATAATAGCCTCACCCCTTATTTGAGGAACAATCTACGATTGGAAGGGACAAGGCCTCTTTGTTACTACGCTCTTATCTCCTCCTCATGATTCCTCTCCCGAAGAGAAGGCAGTTAAATCGCTGCTCCCATGGATTCGCCAGGCGGTTCTCCTCCTCGTCGGGGCTGGGAGACCTTGGACGACGATCCTCTGGGAGAAATCACACGCCGCTCCGACGTCCTCACCGCCGCAAGACTCGGTGCTTCTTGCACCAACTTTTTCAAGACGTTGCTTAAACAGGCTTGGGAAAAGGCCATGCTTGTTGGTCTTCCATGCGTCCTCAAGGAGAAGGTTCTTCTATGGGACAATCCTTTGAACAGTCCACCGCTCCACAGCCATGGTTGCACGTTGACTCCGCTAGAGTTGCCGGCGTTGAGAGGTAGTCGGATTTTGTCCGATGAGCGTGTCGATAATGGAGTTTGATCATGTAGTACTTAGTTATTCCATTTACATCCCGTAATTTCTCCACTTGCCCACCGTCTTATATATAGGTGCAGGTCGGTGCCAACGAAGATTGGCTTGCATACCTCCGGCGGATACCACCATCATTTTGCACAACATCCACAGAAGTGCAGCCGTTCCGGTGAACCCCTTCTCCACCATTGGGATCGGCCTTCCGGATGGCTGGGCTTGAATACGTATGATGATGCCGACATGAGATTGAAGAAGATAGCAATTGCGGACCCGCCGACAAAGCGACGCGGCTACGACGATTACTATCTCATCGTGGTGTTCGACATAAGGATTGCCATCAATTCAAGACAGAGTAACGGCAGAGGCTGGCGCATGTTGGCGACGGCCGATTTGTACCCCTACACGTTCGAAGACGTCGTGCGCCATCTAGGCCGCATCTTCGCGGTGACAAGCCAGGGGACGTGTTTCATCTGGTTGCCATCCTACGGTACGGGAGATTACAAACGGAATGCACAAACCATCATTTGCATCCCTAACGGTACTCCATTATTTTGCGAGGACCGGTCATCCCCGATCAAAATAAGATCGCCGATCCTGGATGTGCATTTCCATCCACGATTCGGTCTAACACGGAACCTTGTAGCTGACTTCGCATATTGGGATCAACTATCTTAGCAGTCGTTACCCATGGTACCACTGATGTGCAACACGGTCACACAATCTACCACGATCGGACCGTCACCATCTACCCAGGTACTCCATTTTTTAACCCTCTCGCCTTCTCTTTCATTGTTGTACTAGTAGTATACTTAGTAGTACTAGTAGGAGTACTTTTTACCTTGGAGGGCCAGCGTATAGCTAGCTAGGCCCTTGAAGACTTGAACCCACTAGCTGCCACCATTTTTGTTTTTCCATGTATTACTATCTCATCCATGTAGCCAAGAGTGGCTATATATAATAAGCCGGTTATTTTACTTCCTCTATACCGGAGTAGTACTATTTGTTGCACAGTATTACTGGCCGCCATATTTGAGCACAACATTATTATGCATGGACCTTGACTATGTACGTCACCATGTGTCCAGATCTGGGATGCCGCGTGTACCAGATGAACGGCGCCGAGTTCGACCCCCATGATGCTACGTGGGTGCCGAGGAACACTCTTGGAGAGTACTCGCTTTTCATCGGGGACAGCTACCCCATTGTGAAGCGGATGCCACCTTCCGTGCACGACACGGAAGGCCTGCCGTTCATGAAGCATGGTTGTGTCTTCAGTGCGCTTTCACCGGATGAATGACATGCTGGGACACGCTATCCCTGATTTATGCCGCTTCAGCTTGGATGAGTCTCCATCGTGTGGAACCGGACTAGAAAGCTGCGACAATGATTCCCGTTGCCCACCGCTATGGAACGTGCCATCCATGAAGAACACACAGGGAATTTGGAACACGGAGGAGGACATGCATGTAGTCCATCTATAACGTGTCGTGGAGTACGGTAATTGTGAGCAGTGGCCTGTGAATATATGTAGACTAGTCGTGCACAAATTTATCACATGAATTGGAGATGAACTTGTGTGGCGTACTGGCATTTTCCCTTTAGAATTTATTACTAGTAAATGTGTTATGTGTGCGTGCAACTTGTGTGGTTGTTGCACGGGCTCCAACACGCTCTTTGAGAAAAAAAGGTGGCACAGCTTTGGATATACGTGACGTGGCGGCATCATACGGTAGCATCGTTCGCTATAGTTGTAGTACACTCCTACTAGGACGACAACTCCTATAAAACCTTGCTCTTGGCTCTTTGCCTCTTCGGGAGGTTCAACAGTTCGTACTCGTGTGAACCTCGCACTTGGCTCTTCGCCTCTTCGGAAGGTCCAACAATGATGATACTACAGTACAATATGCTTCTGGCAATCTGACACCGATTGAACTGATGCACGTCCATCGCGAGGGCGAGGGCGAGGGCGAGGGAGAGGGAGAGGGAGGGAAAGGGAGAGGGCGCTGTAGTCAAAACCCTCTCCTCGTCCTGCGAACCACCACGCACGTGGGTGAGGGAGAGGAGTAGTAAGCAAGCTTCTCCTCGTTCAGCGAGTTGACGCGACACATCAAAGGAGTACTAGTACTAGTAGTAGTCCATACTGCGTCCTTTCCGATTAATATGGCTTAATTTGAAACGAGAAAAATACCTTTGGCGGTCAACGTATGTAACAATACGCTCTTTACGGTCACTATATATAGTTTTGCGGCGATTATACGATCGCTAGCTCATCGTGAAACACCGTATTGCACCCTCTTGACCGGCCACATAGTCGACACGGCACTTTGTTGACTGGTTAAATTGTCACCTGGTTTACGGGTCCCACTTGTCAGTTAGCGAGCAAAGAAATTAGTTAAACAAAACTTTCTGTTGGCGCGACACGAGTCCAACCCTTGCGCGAGCCGCCACATACATGTGTATGTGAGTGCATGCACATGTCCTCCCTCGGTCTTCCAACAAAGAGTGTACATCGGCTACAAAACAAAGAGTGTGGTACATAATGTACATCTACACTTCCAATGCATTTAGCCTTTAATCTAAATCGATATTGATTGACTAATGCACCAACTTGTGCTGTAGGTATAGGCTACATGTCTATCCTTAATTACAACATGCAACAACCTTCATTTAATCTTCTTATCTCAATGGTCGCATGCACACATAAGTCTGCTACTTTTGGGCGTTAATTATGCCCTTGTCAATGTGTAAATCTCTAAATGTACAGTCTTTCACGGACGTAGGGAGTAGGTTGAGCACTTGAGCGTGAGCTGTGTGTGTTGCGTCATGTGCTGTGTGCCGCATGGGTGTGTGAGTGTTGCGTGCGTCCATGTATACGTGTGAGTGTTGCATGTTGCATGCATGCATGCATGCATGCATGGGGCTTACTCCCTCCCATTGACATGTTCATATTTCAAGCTTCCTCTTTTCCCTCCATATAGTGATACTCCCTCTGTTCCCAAATAGTATGGAGTAAAAGCCTCCCTCACGTTACATTAATACGGAGTATTACGGAGTATTTTTCTTTCTCTGATTTCAACAAGTGACTAGGTACGGAGCAAAATGAGTGAAGTGAGCGTAGAGGCATAGGGATCTTGTAGAAAGGGAGTCATCATGATCCATTATTCCCCATCTCGGTCGGAGAGAACTATTCAACTAGTCTTCGCGGTGAAGTGACAATACACGCAGCTGCGGCCGGATGGGACATGTAATTAATAAGTTGAACCAGCGTGTTGTTGTTACTAAATCAGCCTTACCCAAGTACTGCCATCATGTTTGCCAAGAGAAACGCTTCGCCATAAATACGCCCTCGCACCTATGTCCTCCATTAAGCGACATATGGGCCCTCTTGTGGTAGACCCACATGTCATCGGTGTAACTATTTACACTCAAGGGACGGTATATCGGTAGTAGTACTAGTAGAATTGAGATTTCATGCACTTTCTTCCCGTCTTCCACTCTTCTTCCTCCTCTCTTCTTCTTACTCCTCTCTTCCCCATCGTCGCTGCACACCATTTCCCCCCGCTCACTGCTCGCCCGCCCGTTCCATCTTCCTCGGTAGCTTGCGCGTACCATATCCCCACTCCTTTGCTTTCGGCCACACGAGGAGAAGCTTCTTCGCTTGCCGCCGAATCCACTTCCCCGCCGGCTCGCAGGCACCAAAAACCCCAATGGCGTAACTGATCGACACGTAGAGCCGCGATTGGAATTCCCTCCCCGATGTTCTCTTGGAGCAGATCTATAGTCGTATGGACCTACTCAGCACCGTCCGTCTGGCCGCATGCTCGGTGTCTTTGTACCGTCTACTCGTCTGCGACCGGCCGGCTCTTCTCAAGACACCCTACTTGCTGATGCCCGATCCTCGCAGGTGGCCCAGACACCGACTTGACAATCCTACGGAGGTTGCTGTGGTGCCCCTCGACATGCTACCACTACCCGTCCATCTGTCCTTCATGCGCGGCCACTACTGGGCGGGCATGAAGGCCAACTGGATCATCCTCATCCACCACACCAGTAGTCCGTGGCGTCTCGTGGATATCTACACCCAGCGAGAGATCACCCTTCCATCGTTGGATACCACCGACATCAAGCCTCGCGGCCCGTCGGACACTCATCTACTACACGAGGCAGCGTCAAGCTTTTGGCTCGACCTCTGTTTGCAGAAAGTTGTAATCTGCGAAGTGCCCACACCATCAGAAGACTACATGGATTACAAGCTCATTGCCTTGTTCAACATGGGATTAGTCTATCTGGAATCTGGTCGCCATACATGGTTATGGCTCATCATCAATCCTGTTGAGGCAACATTTCTGTCTGATGCTATAGTGCACGATGGCATCGTTCTGCTTGATCGATGCACGCAGTTGGCTGCCTATACTGGGGGAATCTATCGTCGTGTAATTGTTCTATCTCATCTCATCTTTACCTTATGAATACGTCTGCCTGTTCATTTGTTACAAATTTAGAATGCATAGCATGTCTATAACCACATCATTGCTATGTGTTCCTCTCATTTCCTATATTTTTATGACCACACATGTTATTGTTAGAGTTGATATGAGAACAATTGGCATCTAATGATTGTTAGAATACATATTATGAGCATAACATCATGATTGCTATATGTTACTCTCGTTTACAAGATTTTTATAACAACGCATGTTATTGCTTAGAGTTGATATGAGAACAGTAGTAGTAAGTGCTATGGTAGAATATGAGTAGGCGCCGTCATAGTTGTTTTCCTCTCATTGTTACATGATGTTTGAACCATGACATGTTGCTAGAATATGAAAGCCATTGGCTTATTTTTTTAACTTGGGGTATGATTATGACCACGGCATTGCAATTCTCTGTCTATGATATGTGTCACTGTTATAATAATCTTAATTCCACACATACTATGAACATGATTGTTTATTTTGGTGCTTTTGGTCTCCAATTTGAATTGTTGCAGCAGACGCAAATGCATCGGCCTTCATGATTCGGGACACTGGAATCATACCAGCCGATGGGTGGTGGTTTATCACTCGTTCAGCTGACGGCGGTCATTTGATGCTCATTCGCACGTACCAAATTGGCCAAACCATTACATCCAACCACATGCAGTACAATGCGTGGGGCGTTCGTGACATTGATGGCTATGGTTGCTTCGTGTTCGAGAAAGATCCCAACTCCGTTGGGCCAGGCGTATTCAACTGGAGGCGGGTTTAGAGCCTCGGCAACCACTCCTTGTTCCGCGGGCTCAATTATCCGATCATCCAACCAATCATCGATCATATCACCGGCGATGATTACTGTGCTATGCAACTTCCATTCGCGAGGGGGGCTGTGTTTACACATCATACCATGGGTTTCATGAATCACCATATCCAGAGATTTGTCGACACAACTTGTTGCCAGGTAATCTTCAGTGTGTGAAAGGCATCAAGCTTCCATGCGATGGATGGCTTTTGCAAACCCGACATGCGGCGATGTGGTTCATGCCAACAACAAATATGCACAACTTGATTCGTGTTGATATCTAGACTGAGCCATGTATTCTGCTGCTGTAGCACGACCCTCTTTTGTTGGATATTATGTATTGTTGTTAGTTTGAAGCACTCCTCTGGTTTGAAGGATAGATACCTTCCTGGGATCAAGTGCATCCTAACTCACATGCGTAGGATGTACTGATAATGATGATGGAGATGTTGTGCAGAAGCCATATATAAATATATATATGTATCTATATATATATATATATATATATATATATATATATATACATATATATGTTAGGCTTCAAGTGCGTACTTGTTAGTTAAACCTATGTATAAATTGTGACACTAAATACGACTAGTAAGTAGTACAGTAGCAATACTAGTATACGTCGGTCAAATTATTCATCATGTCCACACATTGAATTGACGTGACAACACGCTGCGCGTGAGGTGACACAAGAATCCCGGTGGCGTGTTCGGGTATTCGGACTTGATTTGGAGTACCACTTATCTGTTGAAATCTTTCATCATTCACTTAAAGCAATTCGATTGATCATACATTGAGTACCATATAACTAGAATTACCGATGTAAGTCGAAGAAGGATTGGCCGGTGCTGCCGGGTGGCGTCAAGTTCGATCCCACGGATCAGAGCTGATCGAGCACCTTGAGGCCAAAGTGAGTCTTGACAACAGCGAGATTTCAGTCTCTCATCGATTTGTTCATACCAACCATCGACAATGAAAGCACAAGATATGCTACACCCAACCTGAGAAACTTCCAGGTAAGACACCGGTCGGCCTTCTACTTGCACAAACATATTCCTTCGTTTATAGCTCTATTTTTATTTTTAGACGCAGACCTGGTGAAGCAATTACAATTTGACAGTTAATAAAAGGTGAAACAAGTGACTACAACATGCCAAAGATGTTATGACAATGCCAACTACGTACACTAAAACATGTATTCCACAATCTGCAGGTATCACTGCGAGTGGCCTAAGGAAGCAATTCTTCCAAATAATTCCGGGGCATTCAAAAGGGCACGTGGACGTGCCGCAAGATACGATCGGTCACGGCATGCACGCGATGTGGCACAAGACCGGCAATACCTTGCCGGTGATGGTCAACGGCCGGCAGACGGGCAGCAAAAAAGGTTCTGGTGCTGCACACCAACAAGAACTTTGACCAGCAGAGGACCAACTGGGTGATGCACCAGTACCACCTCGGGGACCTGGAGCAAGAGAAGGAGCGGGAACTGGTCCTCTGCAAGATTTTCTACCAGACGAACACTAGGGCTAGTAGTAAAAAGATTATAAGTTAGTTAGGTATTGGTAGTTGTACTACCTTGTCGTCCGCAAGTTGGTATTTTTTTTAACGATCTTTTGGTATGAACTTGCATTTGCTTCCAACCATCATGCCGAGGGTCGGCGTGGATATAAAGCTGAATCATTTGTTTCGAAACGAATTTTCAGGCAACTGGTTTTTATTTGATGGGTAGCATAAGCACCCGCCGTTCGAATTCCCAGTTCTCCAATTTTTTCGAAACAAGTGCATGCACTTATTATCACGATAAAAAAACAATATCCATGTTGCATCCCAGTTATCAGTCTGTACTTGCAGAATTCTCTCGTTTATTGAGCACGTATATTGTTTTTTCAGGTCGAGCAAGTTTCAAACTGGCTGCAGACTACCCAGGGTTGGTTTTGTTTTTAACAGGCCCAGCCCATGACGACAAGGGGCACAAAGATCCAGCAGGTATCATCGGCCTCTCGCCCGCCAAATAAGAAGTTATATTTTGTCTTACAACATCTGCAGGCAGTTTTTTTTACTGAATCAAACACACAGCCCAGTTCTATTTTCCTCTTGAAACGCATGTCCTACATCCATTTTCTAATCTCTACCTATAGTTTTACTAGTTCATATACATGTATCATTATATTGAAAACACATGAAATTCCCTTTTCATATTTACATCCTTATTTTTGTTGTTTTTTCCCACCCAGCGCTGATTTTTTTACCACTGGTTTTCCCTTAAACCAACTCAATTGTCCCACGTCTTATTTGCTCACAAAAACAAAATGATTTTTTTGGCAAATCAATAAGTTCTTAAAAAAATATTTATCATTTCGGGATTACAACAGTTCGGACTCCACCGAAATATGCAAAATAAGGTTGAACTTTTTGACCGTGGTCCTGGACAGAAAATGGGCTGTAATAAATTACTTAAGAATTAGCAAATGGGCTGCAAATTATAGAAAATAGCAAATGGGCTTTATGTTGTCTTCCACATTGGGCCTACCAAGTTCATGCGTACACAAGGTTTCACAAAAAAGAAACTTAGTCCACAATCGACTCTACCAGCGTCAGACCGTTAGATGTCAATCTAACGACAATCGTGCTTCTTCGATCTCGATCTTCACCCGCCGCCCAAACCAGCGTCGTCGGAACCTTTGCTCCGCCTCCGTGGCGGCGGTCTTGCCGGGCAGGCCTCACGGCCCCATCATACTCGCATCCTGGCTTGTCTATCCCTCTACTCACCCTCCTCCTGTTAATTTCCGGCTGACGGCGGCCGAACGATCAACCTCGTACTCTCCACGCGTGGGCAGCCACTGCCGTGTCTTCCCGGCTCGTGTCGTTCCTTCATAGGCCTCATTGTCGTCCACCGCCCTGGTGCTCTCGCACGGCGTGGTCAACAATGTCCATCCAACGGCCGTAGTGCTTCTTCAACCTCTGGTCTTCTTGCCCCGGCCGCCCAAAGCGGCGCGGTCGTGCCGCATGCTCCTACCTCCCGTGGCCGGTCTGTGCTACATGCGGAGGCCTCACCGTCCCCATACTACTCCCACCGGGCCAGGCCATCCCTCCACTCACCCACTCCCCTGTTATTCTCGCGGCGTAAGCCTCACACCGCAGCCGAACCAGTGAACCCTCATGCTCCTCTCCGCGTGGGCATCCACTGTCGCGTCTTCCCCGGCTCCGCGTCGTCCCCTTCCTAGGCCTCACCATCATCCACCGCCGTGGTGCTCTCGGCACGGCGTGGTCAATGTGGTCAACGACCGACTTCCATCAGAAGAGTACTGTACATGGAGAGGCTGACAGCTCGGTCCACGTCAGCCGCAAGGAAGTGCCTCCGTATTACGCGCAAAATAATTATTCCTACACCTGACAGCAGGGACCCACCGGACGGGCCACCAGTATTTCACGGAAAAAACATTTCCCCCTGACTGCTGGGACCCACCGGACGGGCCACCGTATTTTGTGAAAAAAACATTTGCCCCTGACTGCTAGGACCCACTGGACGGACCACCGTATTTCGCGAAAAAACGTTCCCCCTGCTGTCAGCTCGGACCCACCGGAAGTGCCTTCTTATTACGCACAGAAAAATGAATATTCCCCTGGTAGCTGGGATCCACCATGGTGGGAGGCTGACTTGTGGGCATACTAAGTTGACGGGGACGGAGGGCTTTGTCAACTTAGTCAATATGAACGATTCTAGCTCCAAAGGACACGTCGATGTCCATCCAACGGCCGCCGTGCTTCTTCAATCTCTGCTCTTCCTGCTCCGGCCGCTCAAACAAGCAGCACCGGCGGACTGCTCGCTCCCTCCTCCCATGACGGCCGTCTTTGCCGCCATAGCCCTCACCGCCCCACCGTACTCCCATCATCGCCTAGCCACCCTCTACTCACCGACACTGCTGTTATTCTCCGGCGACGGCAGACGAACCAATAAACCCTCGTCTGATCGTACTCCCCTCCAGCGTGGGAAACAACTGCCGAAGTCTTCCTGCCTCCGTCGTCCCTTCCTAGGCCTCACCGTCGTCCACCGCCTGGTGCTCTCGGCGCGGCCTGGTCAACGTGGTCAACAACCGACATGCATCTCGAAGTGGGTATGCGTGGAGAGGTTGACACCGGGTCCATGGTCGCACGCAAGGAAATGTCTCCTTATTACGCGCATAAAATAATGATTCCTCCACGACATCGGGGACCCACCGAAGGGCCTCTGTATTTCTTGAAAAAACATTACCGCCACGACAGCTCGGACCCAAAGACTATATCTTCGCAGGCAAGGAAGTGCCTCCTTATTACGCACAAAAAAATGAATACTCCCCCTGTTAGCTGGGACCCAGTATAGTGGCAGGCTGACTTGTGGGCCTACTAAGTTGACGGGTGTAAGTGCATCTAGTGCCCCTTAGTGATTTTGGTGTATTGAAGACTTATAGGTTAAGAAACTAATGTGTTTATGAGTGTACACAGGTCTATAAGTCTATGAGGAGTTTGATATTTACAGAGAAGGTCGACCCCTAAAAATGAAGTTCTTCGACTGAAGACTTTCTGAAGACTTTGAAAGTGAAGAAATTGGTGTGACCTTGAAGACCTGGTATTCATTTGAGGAACATGAAGCGTGAAGACTTTTGTTTTCGTAGTTTCGTTTTCTCTTTTTTGAGTCATAGGAAACACCGTCTTTGTTAAAGGGGTCGAGGAAATACTAAGGAAAAATTTCCATGTGATGCTCAACTCAAAATCCTACACCTACCAATCCCTTCGAGTGAAGCCTTTGGAAATCTCATACGATTCAGTCAATTTCTTCAAAGGATGTGAGACGAAGTTCTTACAGTTCTTTGAGAATTTGTTCTGACTGAGGAGTTAGGAATTCGCCAGTGCGGATTGCCTACACAGTGAGGAACATGATAGCCCTGAGGAATTTGAGATTCAAATTTTCGACCGTTGTTGTGCTGCGCGCCAGTTGTCCAAAAATATCTTATCCACCTAACGGTCATATCATTGAAGGGCATTTATGTCTTATCATGTCGGGCTGCTCCCTAGGCTATAAATAGCCGCCTCCTACAACCACTAGCTGGTTGGCTGCTCGAGAGAAACTTGACACTTGTCATTTGAGAGCAACCCATCCTCCGAGGACTTTGAGCGAAAATCATCGAGTGAGGAAAACCCAAAAACCAAACCCCTACAAACCCAAAGTGATTGAGCATCATCAAGAGATTGATCCTGCGTGGATCCGACGCTTGTTACCTTTGAAGACTGTGCTTCTTCCAGACGGTTAGGCGTCATGGTCTAGAGCATCCAAGAGGAATTGTGGATCGCCGAGTGACCAAGTCTGTGGAAGGTTTGGAAGTCGCTGAAGACTTACCATGAGTGATTGGACGAGGTCTGTGTGACCTTAGTTCAAGGAGAATCTGGTGAGGACTTGGTGTCCTGAGCTGCGTGCTTTCAATGACTGGGTGTCCGGGACTGTGTGTCCTCGAGTTTAAATACTCACCGCTCCAACCAGACGTATTAAACCGAGACAAATAGTTGGAACTGGTCTACCAAATCATTGTCTTCACCAACCTACTGGTTATATTTCCTCAACCCTTTCATTTCCTCATTCTTTGTGTTGAGTGTTTGTTCATATCTGTGTTTGAAGACTTTGATCAAGACTTTCTCAATTTCCTCGGTTCAATGTCTTCACTGTTTGTCTTCATCTTGTGCTATCCTATGTTTACGCTTTCTGCACTCTTTGTTTGTCTTCATTTCATCATGATGACCATGCCCGCATTCTCTTATGCTTACTTGAGTACTTATTCCGCAAGTAGTTCTTCACTAAGGAATTTCCTCACGGCAAATTCCTTAGTGAAGAATTCATAAAAATCGCCTATTCACCCACCCTCTAGTCGATATAACGCACTTTCAATTGGTATCAGAGCAAGGTACTCCCTTTTTCTGTGTGATTTTGATTTAACCACCTGGAGTTTTAGTTATGTCGACCGCAGGTATGATCAAGGTCTCAAAGCGGTGTCCTACCTTTGATGGGACGGACTACCCCTCTTGGAAGAACAAGATGCGAATGCATCTTGAGGCAATTGACAACGATCTACGGTATGTTGTGGAAAATGGTGTGCCCTCGGTCACACCTTCTCTGAATCTTTGCCGATGTGAAGAGATTCAAGCAACTCGATTCTCAAGCGAAGAATATCATATGTGGCCATCTCGAGCAAAGGACAATATGGAAGAGTGAGTGCTTTGGAAACCGCCAAGCTCATCCGGGACAGCTGTCCAAAGTAAATGAAGGAGTCTCAACTCAGCGTGACTCTCGAGTTGATGTTCTTTGCAATATCTTCAACCGCTTCAAAAGACTCGACAATGAAAATGTTCAACAAACCTTCGATCGCCTCACTGACATCTCAAATGAGCTTCAAGCGCTTGGTGCCACTGACATCACCGACCATGAGGTGGTGAAGAAATTGTTGAGATCGCTGATTCCTCATTTGATACTCGCACCGATGATACAAGAGTGTCGACTACAAGTCACTTGATCCAAATTGATATCCTCGAGAGGCTAAATACTCATGAGTTCCAGCTTGCTGAAAAGAGAGATCTCTATGGTTCTAGCTATGGAAAAACACGTGCCCTGAAGGCCAAGGCCGTGTCTGAATCTGAGTGTGAAGACTCTGGTAGTAGCCTTGGAGATCCTGAAGAATTAGGCTAGGAGCTAGCACTGCTCGTAAAGAAATTCCAGAAGTTCTCGAGACGTGGTCGCTTTGAAAAATCCTCAAGAAGCAGTGATTCCTCATCCAGTGACTATAAGAGAAGACTTTGCCACAAATGCAAGAAACCTGGTCACTACATTCAAGATTGTCCTCAGTGGGAAAAGGAATTAAAGAAGAAGAAACATAAGGATTGCAGTTCTGATGGCGCTAAGAAGAAGAAGAAATCGTCGAAATCTTCATCATCAAAATCCTCAAAGCCTTCTTCTCACAAGAAAAGCAGCTCCAAAAGGCTTGGGCATTCATTGGCAAGGAAATGGACTCTGAAGCTGAATCGAGGAACATGAGGAAGAGGAGGCATCGAAGCATCTGAGTCCGGTATGGCGAAGTCTAGCTCTACGCCATCGCATTCGTCAGCAAGTCCATCTTCAACTCTGAAGAAAATGACCTCACCAACAATGCTGATGAAGATAGTGATGACTACGCTCCCACCTATTGCTTCATGGCAAAGGGTGCCAAGGTACTCAAATATACCTCCTCTGAATCTAGTGAAAATGAATCTGATGAAGATCTAAAGCCCAGTTACTCAAAACTTGCTAAGATTGTTGTAAAACAACAAAGGGCTTTTGAAAAGGTTCAAAACATGCTAGATAAGAGTGATGATATGTTAGGTAAGAAACGGATCGCACTAAAGCCCTGACTGAAAATCTTCCGAGACTTCAGTCTAGGTTTGACAGCCTTCAAGGTCATCATAACACTCTCTTGTCTGATCATGAGAAACTTTATTATGAATTTCTTCAAAGAAAGCAAGATCTTGAGAAGCTAAGAGTGAGTTATGAAGATCTTCAGAAGGAGCGCGATTCATTACTTGCTCAACAAATCAGCGCTTCTCGTGAAGAATTTGTTCCTCCATGCTTAAAGTGCATTGAACGTGAATCGCTAATTCTTCACCAATGTTCAAATGCTTCAAGCTGTTACAAATTCTTCACCTGCCTCTGCTATCACTAATTCCTCATCCGAGGACATTGCTAGTATCCTTGACGATGCAGGATGAAGGAATTGTACATGACAGCATGTACAAAAGCCTCAAAGGGCATCAGACTCTTTGTGATGTGCTTAAAAAGTAGATCCTCAATCGGAACCCTAGGAAAGAGGGTATTGCCTTTGAGAGGAAACTCAATCTTTGGTGGAACATATTGGAAGCCTCGAGCGGTATCCCAAAACCTCATGGGTTGCCGCAAAGGGACCTCCGATTGATCCATCTAACTTATCTGGCTTTACATGCGAATCTCCTCATTCTTACGATGAGTCATTTGACTCCAACTATAAACTGTTCAAAAATCGAATGGTGAAGTATTTGCTAGATATGTTGGCACTAATCTGCAGAACGGGTTCCCCTATGAAGAAAATTTGGGTTCCCAAGAAGTGCCTTGAAAGTCTTCAGGTGAATTTCCTCATGACACCACCTGTGAAGAATAGGAACCCCAGATCAAATTCTTCATATGGACCAAATTCTTCATATGGACCAAATTCTTCATATGGATCCAAGTCCTCATATGGACCCAAATTCCTCATGTGGATCAAAGTCCTCATATGATTATCATCGTGCTAACAACTCTGTTTCACAGGGTAGAGCTAAGGGCTATGAATATGTGCATTATTCTTCAAACCAATATGTTCATAAGTCCTCGAAGAATTTCTCCGTATTCATATGCTTACCCTAACCCCTCTTATGTGAAACGAAATGGATTGGCCTCTATGCCACCATTCTCATATGGTGCTCGCAGAGTGATGAACTCTTTGCCACCCCTTCAGATGTGGGTGGTGAAGAAAAAGAACTAACTTCTTCTGCAGGGTCAGGTCTCCAGACGTGCTCGAAACGTCTGAAGAATTTGTTGGGGGCCTGACAAAATTGCCTGAAAGGATGCAGGCTAATCATGATGAAATGAACTTTCATTTCACACGTCCTCATACTGCTTATCTATTATCCTGCCTGATGAAATTCATCTGATGAACTTGATATCATATTCTTCACTGATGAAGTATATGAGATCGTAAGTTGCACTAATTCATCTGCAGGATGATCAACCCAAAGCCACTGAGTGGGTTCTCGATAGTGGATGTACAACTCACATGACTGGTGACAAGAATCTATTGATGTATGCTCCCTTATCACCGTCACATCTGAAGCATATCATCTTTCTTTGACAAAGGCAAAAGTCGGTGTATTGGGTCTTGGTAAGGTTGCGATCTCTAAGGACATACACATGGACAAAGTCATGCTTGTTGAGTCCTTAGGATACAACCTCATGCCAGTCTCAATGCTTTGTGATCTTGATATGGTTGTTACCTTTGGCAAGTATCGTTGTGTTGTGATCATGGAAGCTGACAATTCCAAAGTCGTCGAAGGCTTTAGGAGAGGAGACTTGTATATTGTTGATTTCTCTCTGAGGACCACAACCAGCCGTGTGTCTACTTGCAAAAGCTTCGTATAAGGCTGGCTATGGCATCGGCGACTTGGTCACGCAGGCATGAGGAATTTGCACACGCTTGCAAAGAATAAGCATGTCATTGGCATTGAGAATGTCAAATTCCTCAAGGATCACTTATGTGGAGCCTGTGAAGCTGGAAAAATGACCAAGGCCAAGCATCCAAACAAGACTATCATGACCACTACTCGTCCCTTGAATTGCTTCACATGGATCTCTTTGGTCCTAATCATTACTCAGCGGTCACTAATGATGCATCTCTATATGGCTTTGTTATTGTTGATGATTACTCTCGTTACACATGGGTACACATTGTTACTTACAAAAATGAAGTGCAGGAAGTCTTCAAACGATTTTCCTCGAGGGCTTCAACTAACTTTGGTGTGAAGATCGGACACATCGGGAGTGACAATGGAACTGAGTTCAAGAATTCGGTCTTGATGCCTATCTTGATGAACTTGGTATTACTCATGAGTTATCTGCTCCCTATACTCCTCAGCAAAATGGCGTCGTGGAGCGCAAGAACAGAACTCTTGTTGAGATGGCTCGCACTATGCTTGATGAATACAAAACGCCTAGTCGCTTTTGGATTGATGCAATTGATACCGCGTGCCACATCATCAACAGAGTATATCTTCACAAATTCTTCAAGAAGACTGCCTATGAACTCCTCACTGACAAGAAACCCAATGTGAGTTATTTCAAAGTCTTCGGCCCTAAATGCTGGATTAGAGATCCTCATCACAATTCTAAATTTGCACCGAAAGCACATGAAGGTTTTATGCTTGGTTACGGAAAGGACTCGCACACCTACAGAGTCTTCAACATCGCTCTTCACAAGATTGTTAACACCGTAGATGTGCGGTTCGATGAAACTAATGGCTCGCAAAGAGAGCACCTACCTTCGTGTTAGATGAACCAGCACCGAGGAATCTATCAAGTTCAAGGCAACCGAGGATGTCATTCCTCTTGAAGAATCTGCTGAAGAATTCATTCTCAGACGCTGAAGAACGCCGAGCCGACGACCAAGATAATGTCAAGACAATGGTTCCGAGGAAAATGATCAAATTCCTCGGCGACAACCAGCTCATCCTCGCGTTGCAAAAGAAGTGCAAGTTGACAAGATCATCGATGACATTGAAGCGCCGGGTCCTCTCACACGCTCAAAAGCTTCACATTTATCTAACTTTTGTGGGCACTATGCTTTTGTCTCTATCACAGAGCCCACTAAGGTAGATGAAGCATTTACGGAGCCCGAGTGGATTCAGGCCATGCAAGAAGAATTACATCAGTTCGAGCTCAACAATGTCTGAACTGGTCAAACGTCCGAGATCCTCGCAAGCATAATATCATTGGCACAAAGTGGATCTACCGCAACAAGCAAGATGAAAATGGCCTTGTGGTGAGGAATAAGGCACGACTTGTAGCTCAAGGCTACACACGAAGTTAAAGGAATTGATTTCGATGAAACTTTTTACTGTTGCTAGACTTGAGTCTATTCGATATTACTTGCCTATGCTAACCATGACAATATCACTTTATATCAAATGGATGTGAAAAGTGCATTCCTCAATGGTAAGCTTGAGGAAGAAGTATATGTTGCTCAACCCCCAGGTTTTGAAGATCCAAAGAATCCCGACAAAGTCTTCAAACTCAACAAGGCCCTCTATGGTCTCAAACAAGCGTGGTATGATACATTGAAGGAATTCTTCGTGAAGAATGGCTTCACACCCGGTTCACTCGACCCTACTCTCTTTACTAAATCATATGATGGTGAACTGTTTGTGTGCCAAATATATGTTGATGATATTATGTTTGGCTGTCTTGACCAACGTTATAGTGATGAATTTGCCTATATGATGAGTGAAGAATATCAAATGTCTATGATGGGAGAATTGAAATTCTTCTTAGGTCTTCAAATTAAATCAACAACACAATGGCATATTCATATCTCAGGAGAAATACCTCAAAGATGTCCTGAAGAAATTCGGTATGCAAGATTGCAAAGGCATCAAAACACCTATGCCCACAAATGGCCATCTATGCACTGATGAAAATGGCATTGACTTCGATCACAAGGTATACCGCTCCATGATTGGTTCTCTATTGTACTTATGTGCATCTAGGCCAGATATAATGCTTAGTGTTTGCATGTGTGCCCGATTTCAAGCTACACCGAAGGAATCACACCATAAGGCTGTGAAACATATTCTTCGATATCTAGCACACACACCAACACTAGGATTATGGTAACCCAAGGGCTCTACTTTTAATCTCATTGGATATTACGACTCGACTATGCCGGTGATCGTGTGGACCGCAAGTCAACATCTGGTACTTGTCATTTCCTCGGACGATCTTTGGTCCATTGGTCCTCGAAAAAAGCACTGCGTATCACCGCTTCATCTCTTGAGCGAAATACATTGTCAGCTGGCTCGTGTTGTGCTCAATTGCTGTGGATGAAGCAAACTCTCAAGGACTACGGCATCAACGTGAAGAATGTGCCTCTCATCGTGACAATGAGAGTGCCATCAAGGTTGCTCACAACCCAGTTCAGCACTCGAAGACAAAGCACATTCAAATTTGTCATCATTTTCTTCGTGATCATGTGTTGAAGGGCGACATCTCCATCGAGCATGTGAAGACTGAAGAACAGCTAGCCGATATCTTCACTAAGCCCTTGGATGAGAAGAGATTTAGCAAGTTGCGGTGTGAGCGAAATATCTTAGAATCTTCGAATGTTCTTTGAAAAGGACACACATCCGACACTTATGCAAAATTGATGACTTAGATGTGTAACACATGAAGAAAGCGTTTTCTTCAATCAATGAACAATAACACTCTAAGTGTGAAGAAATTAATGAAGAATTTGATTCTCGAGAACCCTACGACAATTGTACGCTGTATGCGAAATCATCATTCTTATACGGTGGGTCATGCCACCACAAAAGTTGAAAATCTTCAATTTGAGTTTTTCCTAAGTTTTGTAATTCTTCAGTTTTTCAAATTCTTCAACTATGCAAAATCTTCAATGAATTCGTCGTTATTCATCATTGGCTAAATATATATATAAATATAAATATATATAAATATATATATATATATATATATATATATATATATATATATATTGTCACAGCCCTAGAGCTTGCTTGTAACTAGTGGCATTGCATCCATGCATCATGGTTAATTATCATGAAATTTGAAATGGGGATGACAAACCCTAGCACTAAATTAAATGCATTTAGGATCAAAATAAAAATATTTTCAATGAACTCAGAATGCTCTTTAGAAAAATTCATTATTTTTGATGAAGGTGAAAACCTCTGCCAAAAATAATGCACTTATTTTTCTGGCCACTCTGGATTTTTAAATTAACTCATATTGTATTTGAATTGGGGCCTTTAAATGCTATATATATTTTAGATGCTCCAAAAATGTTGGAAATTGTTAAGGGTCCCTGAAATAATTCAGAAAGCACCCATAACTGTTCCCAGGATTTTATGAAATGGTTTGGTATTATTACTAAATCAAAACAAATTGCAGAAAATAGAAAAGCAGAAAAGAAAATGCAATTAAGAAAGGACTACGCGCTCACCTCTCAAAGCCCACTGCCGATTCCAGTGACCCAGCCCATCGCCGCCTCCTGCTTTCTTCCTCCCCGCCAGAGGACAGGCGAGGTGGCAGCGCCAACGACGCCTTGCCACCTCCCCGCTTCAGCCGACGACCCGACCCCTCCAGCGACGCCACGCGCCCTGACCTCTCTCTCTCACGCCCGCAGCTCCCCCTCCTCTGTCTCGCCCTCCTCCCCACAGCAGCTGCCCGTCGCCACCGCTCGCTGCTGCCGCAGCCACCGACCACCCCTCGCCCTTCCGATGAGTCCAGAAGCTCCGCCACGACGCTCTCGCCCTCCCCATCGAGCCATATTTCGCCGGAGGCCCTGCATCGCCGCCATCTGGTTGTCTTCAACCTCGGTACCCGCCGGACGCCGTTCATCGATTTGCCTCGCTCCGGTCGCCCCTGAGCCCACTGATCTTCTCATCGACCTCCCTGTGAGCTCCGCTGCTTTTCCCCTCTTCTTTCCCACGCGTTTGTGCCATGTAGGCCATTGTCCCACCATGGCCGAAGCTCGCCTCTGCTCGAGCTTGTCGCCGGCGTCGCTCCGGCGACCATTTGGTCATACCGTGCTAGCCAACATGTTTGTCGCATCGCGTAGTGCCTCTCTAGCGCCTCAGTTTCCGCATTTGCACGCCGCAGCCCCAACCCCGCACTTGGCCGAACTACGGCCGCCGCTTTGGAGCTCGCCGTCGTTGGCTCCGACCACGATAGACCCGGCCTCCACCACCACTAGATGCGCGTCTGCTAGAGCTCTCCAACGAGCCCAAGAACGGCCTCACCCGTGCCCTGTGGGTGTTTTCTGAGCCGCGCCACCGTCTCGGGCCTCGTCGGCGTCGAGTTGCCGGCGGGTTTGACCCCGCTGACCAAGTTGACCACGGGTGGGCCCAGTTTGACCCCACAGGTCAATGATGTGGGGCCCAAATTTCTAGTTAATTAGGATTAGTACTAATTGAATTTAGTTAAATTAATTACATCGACACGCGGGGCCCACTGTCAGGTTTGACCGGACCGTGTCCCGTTGACCCGCTGATGTCACATCGACGTCAGCCGACGCAGAATACCTTTTTCTGGATTTATTATAATTCAGGAAATTTCAGAAAATACCCCAAACTTCTAAAATTCATAGAAATTCAACCGTAACTCCAAATGAAGTAATTTATATATGAAAAATGATCAGAAAAATATGAGGAATCTGTTTATGCCATGATCATGCATGTTTGAACAAGTTAACCTCACTGAATAGGATGAATCATGATTAGGGCAATTTATGAACTAGCATTTGGAGTTGGAGTTTAACCTTGTTTGAATTCCACTTCAATTAACTTGGCTTACTGCTGCATTAGGTCAATTCAGTACCTTAACATGACATGTCATTCATGTGAATGTGCATTGCATTGATTGTGTTCTTTCTCAGTTGCCGGTGGTTGTTCCCTCTCGATAGACATGGTTCCGACGATGAATTCGATGACACCGATGAAGAACTATATTATCTTCAGAAGTGCCAGGCAAGCAAAACCCCCTTGTTCATTCCGATACAATCCCACTATCTCGCTCCTGCTCTCTTTTACTGCATTAGGACAACAACGATTCATCTGTTACTTGCTGCGGTAGCTGAACCCCTTTATCCTCTGCATGACCTGTCATTCCATAGTAATTAGATGAAACCCACTAGCATGAGTAGGAGTTTGCTTGAGCCATGTTGTGCCTACTCATTCATGCTTGTTTGTCATGCCTGCTACTGCTTAGAGTTGAGTCGTGTCCGATTCATCGGGGATGAATCGGAGGTGTGTGAACATGTCCTCTTGTGTGTGAGCTAAGTGTGTGAACATGATTTGGTAAAGGTAGCGGTGAGAGGCCATGTAGGAGTACATGGTGGGTTGTCTCATTGCAGCCGTCCTCGAGGCCCTGAGTTACGTGTTTGTGATCCATGAAACAGTTACTACCACGCATTGGGCCCGAAACCAATGGACCCTCTCGGCTTCTTAACCACTCTTGTCCTCAGTCCGGGAGTTGCAAGTAGTTTCTGGTGTTTGTAGCATGATGGGGGCCGCACGCAACACTGAACATAGGGGTGGGTTGTGTTGCGGTAGGCACGTGGCCCGGTGTACCGATTCGCCCGTTTGGTGTCTCGGGAACCCTGCACACATTGTTCGGGGCCGTTAGTGGAAACCTCGGCCGGACTCCCTGCGGATGGAACCCGAATAGGCGATAAACCTAGACTAGGGACTTGAGTGTTTAGGTAGGCCGTGGCCGACACCCACGTTGGGCTTCCTCTTGAAGGTTGCCGAGTACATGTCGTGTAAACGGGCGGTAAGTGGTGAGAGCGTGTGTGAAGAAGTACACCCTGCAGGTTAATATGATCTATTCGAATAGCCGTGTCCATGAAAAGGACTTCGTTGCCTATATCAGTTCATAGACAAGTGAAAGTGGATACTCTAAAATGCGCAAGATAAGCGTGAGTGCTATGGATGGCGTTCTCGTAGGAGGACGGGAGCGGGTCCATAGTGGTGTATTGATATAGTGAATATGTGGACTCATGTGCGCCACCTCAAAAGAGTTACTTGCGATTAGTAGTTCGGGATAGCCACCGAGTCAAAGCTGGCTTGTCGCAGTCAAACTCCACCACCCCTTTTGATAATGAGGCATATGTAGTTAGTTCTGATGTAAGTCTTGCTGAGTACAATTGTACTCACGCTTGCTTATTTTATGTTTTGCGAGAGACGTCGGCCTCGCTTAGTAGTTCCACGTGGACTTGACGCTTAGCTTGTTACCTCATTTACGATCTTGTGCCCTCGGCAGATCTCGGTAGATAGTCGAGGCTTCTCGGCCTTTTTCATTTGTAGATGTCTGTACTCGGACATGTTAAGCTTCCGCGTGTGCTTTGTTTTGTATGTTTCAATGTTGGGTCATGAGACCCATGTTTGTAATATCTCGCTCCTCGGAGCCTAATGAATAAATATTTGAGTCGAGAGTTATGTTGTGATGCCATGTTGTATTTACACATATTGAGCATATTGTGTGTATGTTTGAAATGCTTGGTATGTGTGGGATCCGACAATCTAGTTGTTTATCCTTGGCAGCCTCTCATATGAGGAAATGTAGTCTCGTGCTTCCGAGCGATAGTAGTCCGCCATGTACGGTTCACCGGAGTCCTGCTAGCCCAAAGACTACCGCTTTGGACACTTGATCGGCCGGGCATGTGTTTCACTTTGTTCCTATGTCTGTCCCTTCGGGGAAATGTCACGCGGTGATATTCGGAGTCTTGCCTAGCCTACTACAGCCCGGGATACCGGAGTCCTGTTAGCCCAGTGCTACAGCCCGAAATCATACGTTGATGACCGACATGCTCGATGTGATTCATGTATGCCTGTCCCCATGGGTTAGTGCCGCTTTGGGTTCACGACTAGCCATGTCGGCCCGGGTTCTCTGTCATATGGATGCTAGCGACACTATCATATACGTGAGCCAAAAGACGCAAACGGTCCCGGGCCATGGTAAGACGACACCCGTGGGAATACCGTGCGTGAGGCCGCAAAGTGATATGAGGTGTTACCGGCTAGATCGATGTGACTTGGAACTCGTTTTTTCTTCAAGTCGTTTTTTCTGCTAAGTGAATGTGATCGGACCCTTCCCCCTCTATGCTATACTCAACCCAACCTATTCACAAATTCTTCATGTGCGTTCTAATTGAAACTCGTTCAAAATCTTCACTGTGTCCTTGTCAGCTGAAGAAATTGCGAACGGAACTTTAAAACTGATCTTATCCAAACTTTCGGTTTTGCCGCTCAAACCGTTCCGCATCCCATGATGCATTATTTTATTCACCCACGATCGTGACACGATCTCCACTACACAAGACGTGGGTGACACATGTTGTGAGAAGGAGAATGGTCAGGCACGTTCGTCCTAAATCTTCTGCGAACAGTTTTCACCGCCTCTATAAATACCTCTCTCCATCCTCACTTCTTTTACTCCGCCGACCTCTCTCTCGCTCGAGCTTCTCAAACCCTAAGCGCCGCCGCTACTCCATCGTCAGCCGTGAGGAAGAGCTTCATCGCCTCGACCTCATCGCCGACGATTACGCCGATCATGGAAATCCTCACTCCGCCGCCGCCAGAAGCTGTCTTCCTCCGCCAAGTTAGGGCATGGAAGATCTGAATCGACGAACTTCCCAACTGTTCTTCTTAGTTCGTCGTGTTCTTCACTTCGGTAATTAAAAATTACTTTTTATTACTCGCTTTGATTCTCAAACCTTCCTCGAAAATCTTCAAAGGTGTTTATTCTTCAAATCTTCACACATATGAACACCTCAAACAAAATATGCTCTTGATTCGCTTCTCTAAGCAATGATTTTCTTCAAGATTCCTCAATTGTGTGGATCCTCGATCTATACAACTCGAACCTAAGACAAAGATCGCTTAGTGAAATTCTTCAAGGCTCATCTCGTCAAATTCCTCAAAACTTGTTCTTTTGAAAAACCTTCCGAGAACGCATATCACCTCTCCAAATTCCTGGGAACTATACTCTCTGTTCACAGGTACTCATGTCCGTCTTTGAATCACTAGGTTCTCATCAACTTAACTCATTTGCAGCGTTCCTCGAAGAAAAGTTGCATACTTCTTCGTGAGAATTCATTTGTTCAAATTCCTCACCAAGAATATGGCGTATGAAAGAAGCCACGTAATCGGAGGAAAGAGGCCCGAGGTCATGACCGCCTTTGAAATCCACGAGGAAATATATGTTGATTATTGCACACTGATGAAGCCGAGTTCGCAAAGAAAACAAAAATCAGCGCAAGGTGCGCATTCAAAGGATTGAACGGAGATGGGCAAGGGAATGGAGGGAGTATGAGATATGTTACTCCAAATTACATGAAGAAATTCAGACCGAATCCTCCATGCCCAAGAGCTCCATTGGCACCTGGTCAAGAAGTCGACCCCACTAGCATCAAGCGTGGTGAGGACTTTCTGAAGAATGGGCCAAGCGCCAAGCCAAATTGGCAAGACAAGCCAACGAGGCGGAGGAAATTCACCGAGGACTCTGCCATCGCTGCTGCCATCGAGGCCTCTGTCAAGCCAAGAAAATCTATGGCAAAGAAGCCCGCACACAAGCCAAGTGCTTCACCAATAGTGCCCTCACGGCCAAGTTCTCGCCAGTGCCCTCACGGCCAATTCCTCATGCTGCTCCTGCTCCTCCCAAGTCCTCACCGCACCTACAAAATCCTCGCCAGTTCCGACAAAGTCCTCTACACTGCAGCATCCGCCACGTGCCAAAGAACTGCAGGCTTCTCCATTGCCTCCGTGTTTCAAAGAAGTTCCTCACCGCACCAAAGTCTTCATCCGCCCGACTCTGCTGAAGACTAAGGCCACAGCTCGACGAGGTCCTCGGCCAAGTCCTAAGAAGAAACAGGTTGCCTTCCAAGAGCCACCTGAAGATGATGAGGCTGATGATGATGAACTTGCGGAAATCATCAGAGATCGCCAAGAAAGGGCCATAGAGCCAAAGGCACATCTGTACATCTTTGTTGGATCCGAGGAAAATCCTCGATTATATTGATCTCTGGCACAAGGACCCAAACACCCATATGCCTGACTTTCATCTGACTCCTGAACAAAGTCATATGCTTACTCATTTCATCACTGAAGAGAAATGGAAGTTTGAAAAGGCAAGAGAGATCAAGAAAGCTCAATACAGAAAGGAGAAGTTCCTGAAGAAAAACGTTGTCAAAATGACACCTGGGGAACTTCTCAAGGTCCAGACTGAAATCCAAGACCTCAAAGAAAACTTCGATGCTTATTATGCCGATTGGCAAGGAGCCAAGGTCGATTCACTAACCCGACGAAGAAGTTCACCAATGTTGTTGCCCCAACGCAACATGAAATTCCTCAGTGGAGCCTCACCAGCCGACCGAAGAACATGCCAAAGACCACGATGAAGTTCAGGCTCAAGAAAATGCCGATTCTGGTGATGATCCCATTCCAACAATGAAGAAATTGCGTGGCATCCACTAGTGGTGCGCTGAAGAAATCGAACAAGACAGGCAACTACATCGATTGCCATACCGAGGAAATTGAACCAAGTTCCTCAGCTCCTCCTGCGCCAACGCCAACTCCAATTCTTCCATCTGCCTCTGATGTGAGGAAGACCAAGGCTGTAGAACGAGCTGCAGTGAAGAAACGGAAATCATCAGCTGTGTCAAATTCTTCGGCTGCAAAGAAAATGAAGCCAATGACCAGCTCTTATGAAGATCCTATTGATGATGTTCCAATTTCCTCAATTCCATCAAAGGACCTTGTTCCGTTTGATGAAGATTATGTGATCCCAAGCGGATCCGATGAAGAAAATCATTATGCTGCTTCGTCAGAGCAGATTGATGAAGAAATTGAAGTGGAAGCAATCCCTTCAACCCCAATCATTTCCTCACCTATGCCTCGGTTCACGGTGAAGAGGCCGGTGTTGAGGAAATTGAAGAAGATGTGGATATTGGAAGCACAACGCTGATGAACGATGACTTTTGGGAAAGTCAAGATCCAAATTCTCCACTCTTCACCCCAATCCAACAGATACCTCACCCCTCGCTCCAAGCTGCTCAAATGGGCTCAAGAAACTCATCCCATTTCATCTGTCCATGAAGAAATTCCAGCCACTAGCATCGATGAACTCCGTCACGATCCTCGATCAAGCACTCAGAGGAACAAGAAATTCCTCACCAAGAACCCGAGATTGCGATTCCAGAGGTCGTGATGCAACTCACTGACACTCCACTGCCAAAGCCAAAGAATCCCTTCTGAATAAAACAAAAGTTCAAGGCTGAAGACTTCTTCAGCGAGCATGTATTCTTCACTGATTACAATCGATATGATTCTGCTCGCATAAGGAAGAGACGTTTCTGGACTGCCAGTCAAGCCAATTTCTATTCCTCAGTGCTCTTCAACAAAGACAAAGTCTTCGATCATGCACATATTCCTCATGTGGACATGGAGTCTCTGCCAGCTTTGAGCCGGTCCTCGGTGTTCTTCACGACGCAGGACTTCTGAATTTCTGCGACCGATATCTGTGGATCGAATGAAGAACTCATTCTTCAATTCTATGCAACGCCGCACATCACCGGAGACGCTGAAGATGTGAACTCATGAGTGTTAGACCGGATGTCCGAAAACACTCACTACAAGGCACCAAAGATTGAATTGCTTCGTGCCCTACCACTCGATCCTCCACTTGATGGTGCTCGTTGTATCTACAACGAACCGTAACTTTCAAATCACTACATGCAAGTGCCGATGAAGCCTTTGAAGCCGTGGCAGGCCCCAAGAACCAAATTCCTCGTCAGGAATTATTGTATGTGCCTCGGACCGCTCTATCGGATATTGACGAAAACAATGAGTCCTATCAAAGGCCACGACTCAAATGATGAAGAAGTCGTTGGCATCATGAAGAATATGCTTTTCAATATCATTCATGGCATGCCCGTCAACTTCCATGATTTCTTCATGAGGACTCGTAAACATTGCTATGTCACCATTTGAGTCAAGCCCTATGCGCCTTGGATAATGAGATTCATCAGGACAAGGTCTTCACTCAATTACAAGGCTGATACTCTGAACCACTGCAGCTACTTGCCCCCGATTGAAGTCCTCAAGCGGACATTTACCTCACCTGATGACAAGGGCAAGGCTATCTGTGATCGATGAAGGCATTCGTCCATTGGATGGACAAGCCAAAGTCGCATCCTACTCCACCAATGATGACTCGCCACACATGACTCTGCCGCAAATACCTCACCAAGCAAAGTCCTCAAGCCACAAAGACCTGTGGTGATGACTGATCGTGAGTTACTCCTCGAGACTTCATCGGAAGGTTGATCGCAATCATAAATGGGTCAAGCATCGCTTTGGTTCAATTCTTCACAACATGACCTCAACACACAATGCAAGAAAGAAAACCACTACTACCTCCATGAAACCTTCAAACGCACTCTCGCGTTTCTTTCCAATGTCTACCACGCGAAAAGAACCGACGACCATGGGTCTCAAGGAAGAATTTGACCGGTCTGCACCTCCTCCAAGAAATACAAGAAGGTCAAAGTTCCTTCCTTGGTGGCCAACTCCTATTCTTCATCGCGTGACACTGATGAAAATGAAGACTTGGACGACACTGCGGCAGGCCCCACTACAACAACCGACCCCAACAACGTCAAGCGCTCCTTCTTCAACTTGAAATTCTTCGTATGCGTTAGTCCTCGGTTCGATCCTTTTGGTCATTCGATGACAAAGGGGGAGAAATTTGAGTTATTCTTCAAGCGGGTCTATTATATGGGCAAATTTTTGTTAAGTTACAACTCTCGTTCTTCTGAAACTTTTTATTGGATCGAGTTGTAATCTTAAACCCGATGGTGCTCTGATACTTTTGATGCTCCAAGCTCTGATTCTCTTGAGCTCTGATACTCTTGATGCGCTATTTTGCATGCATGTTCCTCATTAATGTTATTGCACGCATGCTGAATTTCATCAAGCACCATATTTCATCATGCATTTCAAATTCTTCATATTATATGTCAAATGCGTGTATGAATTACAAGATATAGGGGGAGATCTCCATGATTCAACTCTTCAAATGTGCAATTGCCTCAAAAGCAAATTCCTCACTATGCACATCTTCAGGGGGAGTTCTTCTATATCTTGCAATCAAATTCCTCAATTTTAGTATTTACACTTCATATGTTTATCCCCGTTGAAAACTTAACCTATATTGTCATCAATCACCAAAAAGGGGGGAGATTGTAAGTGCATCTAGTGCCCCATAGTGATTTTGGTGTATTGAAGACTTATAGGTTAAGAAACTAATGTGTTTATGAGTGTACACGGGTCTATAAGTCTATGAGGAGTTTGATATTTACAGAGAAAGTCGACCCCTAAAAATGAAGTTCTTTGACTGAAGACTTTGATATTCTGAAGACTTTCTGAAGACTTTGAAAGTGAAGAAATTGGTGTGACCTTGAAGACCTGGTATTCATTTGAGGAACATGAAGCGTGAAGACTTTTGTTTTCGTAGTTTCGTTTTTCTCTTTCTTGAGTCATAGGAAACACCGTATCAAGTTAAAGGGGGTCGAGGAAATACTAAGGAAAAATTTCCATGTGATGCTCAACTCAAAATCCTACACCTACCAATCCCTTCGAAAGTGAAGCCTTTGAAATCTCATACAGTTCAGTCAATTTCTTCAAAGTGATAGAGACGAAGTTCTTCCGGTCACGAGGAATTTGTTCGACCGAGGAGTTAGGAATTCGCCAATGGATTGCCTACATAGTGAGGAACATGATAGCCCCGAGGAATTTGAGATTCAAATTTCCGACCAATGTCTTCTTGGCCACCTGTCCCAAAATATCTTATCCACCTAACGGTCATATCATTGAAGGGCATTTATGTCTTATCATGTCGGGCTGCTCCCTAGGCTATAAATAGTCACCCCTACAACCACTAGCTGGTTGGCTGCTCCGAGAGAAACTTGACACTTGTCATTTGAGAGCAACCCATCCTCTGAGGACTTTGAGCGAAAATCATCGAGTGAGGAAAAACCCAAAAACCAAACCCCGAAAAACCCAAAGTGATTGAGCATCATCAAGAGATTGATCCTGCGTGGATCCGACGCTTGTTACCTTTGAAGATCTGTGCTTCTTCCAGACGGTTAGGCGTCATGGTCTAGAGCATCCAAGAGGAATTGTGGATCGCCGAGTGACCAAGTCTCAGAAGGTTTGGAAGTCGCTCAAGACTTACCACGAGTGATTGGACGAGGTCTGTGTGACCTTAGTTCAAGGAGAATACGGTGAGGACTTGGTGTCCCGAGCTGCGTGCTTTCGGCGATCGGGTGTCCGGATCGTGTGTCCTCGAGTTTAAATACTCAACCGCTTCCAACCAGACGTACAACCGAGACAGCAGTTGGAACTGGTCTACCAAATCATTGTCTTCACCAACCTACTCGCTTCTATTTCCTCAACCCTTTCATTTCCTCATTATCGTGTTGAGTGTTTGTTCATATCTGTGTTTGAAGACTTTAATCAAGACTTTCTCAATTTCCTCAGTTCAATTTCTTCATCTGTTTGTCTTCATCTTGTGCTATCCTGTGTTTACGCTTTCTACATACTCTTTGTTTGTCTTCATTTCATCATGATGACCATGCCCGCATTCTCTTATGCTTACTTCGAGTACTTATTCCATTGCAAGTAGTTCTTCGCTAAGGAATTTCCTCACGGCAAATTCCTCAGTGAAGAATTCATAAAAATCGCCTATTCACCCCCCCCCCCCCTCTAGTCGATATAACGCACTTTCAACGGGGACGGAGGGCTTTGTCAACTTAGTCAATATGCACGATTCTAGCTCAAGTGACCGTACGATGTCCATCCAACGGCCGTAGTGCTTCTTCAACCTCTGGTCTTCTTGCTCTAGCCGCCCAAACCAGCGCCGGTCGTGCCTCGTGCTCCCGCCTCCCGTGGCCCCAAGAATGCGCGGAGGCATCACCGCCCCTACTACTCCCACCGGCCGCCGTGCCATCCCTCTACTCACCCACACCCCCGTTATTCTGCCGACGGCAGCCTCACAACGCAGTTGAACCAGTTGAACCCTCGTACTCCTCACGCTGGGCATCCACCGCCGCGTCTTCCCCGGCCCGCGTCGTCCCCTTCCTAGGCTCGCCGCTGTCCATCGCCTGCGTGCTCTCGGCCATGCGTGGTCAATGTGGTCAAGGAACGGCTTCCATCGACATGGACTATACGTGGAGAGGTCGATACCGGGTCCACGGCCGCAGCAAGGAAGTGCCTCCTTCTTACGTGCAAAATAATTATTCCTCCACCTGACAGCGGGGACCAACCGGACGGGCCACCGTATTTCGTGAAAAAAAATGTTTCCCCCTGACTGCTGGGACCCACCAGCTACATTTCGCACGCAAGGAAGTGCGTCCGGGCAAACAAATAAAACAATTCGCCCCCCTGACTGCTGGGACCCACCAGCTACATCTTCGCAGGCAAGGAAGTGCATGACAGTCGGGACCCACCAGGTCGAAGCGTACGTAGTGTTGTCATTCTGGTCGACGTGTACGTACATACTGGTCGATGTAGAGGCGCGCACGTGTCGTAGTAGAGGCGCGCACGTGTTGTAGTAGAGGCGTGCACGTAGCATGTACACGTACGTACAGCAGCGAGGGTGCAAGAAAGAAAATACGGACACATACATACATACGGGCAGGGTCTCGAACGCCTACTCACGCATACGTACATGGTTGGGTCGAAACGGAGAAACAGCGTCGTCGTGTTCATGGGGAGCCAACCGGCTGGGTCGGAACGGAATGCATGGTCATGTTCATCAGGAGGGCTTGGACGGAACAGGCGATGGAAACGAGGCCTGGCGTACCGCACAACGGAGGAAACAGACCTCCTACGTTTGGAACAGGGTCCTGTTGATCGGGAGGGGTGTGGCGTACCGCAAAACGGAGGAAACGGACCTCCTACGGTCGAAACGGGGGTCCTGTTGATCGGGAGGGGTGTGGCGTACCGCAAAACGGATTAAACGGACCTCCTACGGTCGAAACGGGGGTCCTGTTGATCAGGAGGGGTGTGGCGTACCGCAAAACGGACGAAACGGACTTGTGTTGGAGCGCTACGGTCGAAACGGGAGTCCTGTTCATCAGGAGGGGTGTGGCGTAACGCAAAACGGGACTCCATGGGATATTGTTCATATCCACCGTCGACCTCCTCCAGCCTCCACGGGCTCCTGTTCATCCAGCCTCCACCGCGCGCTACTCCACCGGCCATCGCTCAACCACCCCTCCACCGCTCACTGTTCATCCAGCCCTCCACCATCTCATCGCTCATCCAGCCCTCCACACCACGGGTCCTGTTCAACCACCCCTCCACGGCCACCCTCCACCGCTCATCGCTCATCCAGCCCTCCACACCACAGGTCCTGTTCATCCAAAGGCAACGCCACCTCTCACTGCTCATCCAACACTTCGCAACCCTCACTGCTCATCCAACCGATCGGCTTCAGCTTAGCAGCAGAGTAAAGGAATCGCTCCATCGGGTTCGATTAACAACCATCGATCGATCGCTCGGGTTCGATGAACGCCAGTAACTGCAGTGTAATCGCTCGGGTTCAGTTAGAGCCCAACGCCTCGCTCGGGTTCAGTTAGAGCCAACGCCTTGCACACACGTGCGTACATGTATGAGAGAAACGCGCATCGCTCGGCCCCCAACCTCCCACCGTAACCGGCAACTCCCCGAAATTTTCCTCCCCCTCGCTTCTACCATGTTTTTTTCCATCATGGACGGCCCAAAGAATGTCATGCAGCTGCGTCTCCGCCCGCCTGTGACTTAAAAGCCCATTTTATGTCATGATTTTTTTGTCATAGAAGTAGGAGCCCACCACATCTATGATGATACCGGGTTTTGTCACAATTATCGTCATAGAAGTGTCATATGTATGACAGAAAAAAAAATTCGTTCGGCCCAAAATGTCACGGATGTGTCTTTTTTTTGTAGTGCGTAGACACGAACGCCGGCGTACTTTACCCAGGTTTGGGGCTCTCCTAGGAGATAACACCCCTACTCCTGCTCTGCAGGGTCTCCGCATGATCACTAAGACTCAAATGAATACACAGGTGCTCCTCGAGCTGTATGCTGGAGGTAGGAGAAGGCAAGGCTAGCTCTTCCCTTTCCTCTATGATCTGGTCTAACTAGCTCAGGTCCGGAACCCCTTGCATGGGTGCCCTCGGGGTTTTATATAGGCCTACCCCCCAGGGGTACATAGGTAATCCGGCCGGGGTAGGGCTCGCCCGTCAGTCTCTCTTGTGACGGCTTCTCCGCCGGCTGCCGGGGCCCGCCGACTGGTGGGTCCCGCCGACCGGTGAGGTATGGGCCGACAGCCGCACTCCGCCCCGGCTTGTTTGGCTGGTGATCATCAGAGTCTCTAATGACGCATGCTTGGTCAAGAGGTCATGGCTACAACCCCGCCGTCTGGCAGGCGATTACTGTAGCCACTCCCTATCTCGTCGGATTAATGGTGCGCGGGTCCCGAGGAAGGGGCCGGCCGACTCCTAGAGGCCGACCTCCCTCGGGTCGGACTGGTAGGGCTATTTGTCGTCTTCTGGACTCTCGCTGACTGGCGGGGCCCATCGTCCTTGGGCCGTATAGACAGGCCGTCGTGGGAACAGGACTCCGCCCGTACGGGGTGATGTCAGGGAAACAGTGGCAATAGTGCCGCGCCGGGCGGAGATCTCTGCCGGTACGGTGCACTGTGGCCATGCTTGCCTGATCTGGAGGAGGGGATGGGCTATACTGTGGCCACTCCCCGTCCCGTCCCCCTGACGAGGGCACATGCTCTGCAGGTGTCGCGGGCCGACTCCCTGAGGCCGGCTTCTCTGGAAGCCGCCCGGCGGGAGTCGGCTTGACTCGGCCTTGCATCCAGGACTCGGCCGTCCATGGGAAGCCGGCTACTCCTTCAGTCGGCTTCCAGAAGGCGGCTCTTCGTCTCGTCGTCTTGAGGGGCGCAGTCAGCCCCAATGTCTTGAAGGGTTTTGGGCCTCGGGTTAGCCTACCTGTGGCCCATTACTCCGACACCGGTACACCGTCGGAAGCATTCATATAGAGTCATATCTTTGTTCTAGTATCGAGTTGTAATATTGAGTTGTAAGTAAATAAAAGTGTGACGATCATCATTATAGAGCATTTGCCCCATGAAAAAAAAAGAAAAAAAGAAAAAAAGGCCAAAGAAGCCTAAATAAAAAAGGGGGACAAAGAAGCCCACCCAAAAAAAGAAAAAAAAGACGAAAAGAAAAGGGGCAATGTTACTATCCTTTTACCACACTTGTGCTTCAAAGTAGCACCATGTTCTTCATATAGAGAGTCTCCTATGTTGTCACTTTCATATACTAGTGGGAATTTTTCATTATAGAACTTGTCTTGTATATTCCAACGATGGGCTTCCTCAAATGCCCTAGGTCTTCATGAGCAAGCAAGTTGGATGCACACCCACTTAGTTCTCAGTTTGAGCTTTCATACACTTATAGCTCTAGTGCATCCGTTGCATGGCAATCCCTACTCCTCGCACTGACATCAATTGATGGGCATCTCCATAGCCCGTTGATTAGCCGCGTCGATGTGAGACTTTCTCCCTTTTTGCCTTCTCCACATAACCCCCACCATCATATTATATTCCACCCATAGTGCTATATCCATGGCTCACGCTCATGTATTGCGTGAAGGTTGAAAAAGTTTGAGAATACGTATCAAACAATTGCTTGGCTGACACCGGGATAGGCATGAGGGGTACCTTGTATTAAGAAAAAGGAGCATACCAGACTATATGATTTTGTAGGGATAACGTTCTCGAAGCACTGATATTTTGAAAGTCATGATTGTTTGTTGGGATGCCCTAAGTATTATTTTTTTTGTGTCAAATGATATACTATTGCTTTGAATCACTAGTGTCTTAATATTCATGCCATGATTAGATATATGATCAAGATTATGCTAGGTAGCATTCCACATCAAAAATTATCTTTTTTATCATTTACCTACTCGAGGACGAGCAGGAATTAAGCTTGGGGATGCTGATACGTCTCCGTCGTATCTATATTTTTTTATTGTTTCATGCCAATATTCTACAGCTTGCATATACTTTTGGCAACTTTTTACACTATTTTTTGGGACTAACATATTGATCCAAAGGCCCGGTGCAGTTCACATGCATTGCATGTTTTATGTTTCGCAGAAACCTCATATCAAACGGAGTCCAAACGGGATAAAAACGGACGGAGAGTTATTTTGGAATATTTGTGATTTTTGGAAAGTAAAATCAACGCGAGACGGTGCCCGAGGGGGGCACGAGACAGGGGGCGCCCCAGGGAGGCAGGCGCGCCCTGGACCCTCCTGGGCCCCCCGTAAGGCGGTTGATGCCCTTCTTTGGCCGCAAGAAAGCTAATTTTTGGAAAAAGATCTGGGCGAAGGTTTCAATCCAATCGGAGTTACGGATCTCCGGATATAAAAGAAACGGTGCTGTATGTAATCCGAGAACGCAGTAAACAGGGAGAGACAGAGAGATAGATCCAATCTCGGGAGGATCTCGCCCTCCCACGCCATGGGAGCCAAGGACCAGGGGAAACCCTTCTCCCATCTAGGAGAAGGTCAAGGAAGAAGAAGAAGAAGGGGGCTCTCTCCCTCTTGCTTCCAAAGTGGCCGAGCACCGCCGGGGCCATCATCGTCACCGCGATCTTCACCAACACCTCCATCATCTTCACCAACATCTCCATCACCTTCCCCCATCTATATTCAGCGGTCCACTCTCCCGCAACCTGTTGTACCCTCTACTTGAACATGGTGCTTTATGCTTCATATTATTATCCAATGATGTGTTGCCATCCTATGATGTCTGAGTAGATTTTCGTTGTCCTATCGGTGATTGATGAATTGCTATGATTGGTTTGAGTTGCATGTTTTATGAATTGGTGATGTCCTATTGTGCCCTCCGTGTCGCGCAAGCGTGAGGGATCCTCATTGTAGGGTTTGCAATATGTTCATGATTTGCTTATGGTGGGTGGCGTGAGTGTGAAGCCTGAGACCGAGTAAGTAGGTTGTTTTGCGTATGGGATAAAGGGACTTGATACTTTAATGCTATGGTTGGGTTTTACCTTAATGATCTTTAGTAGTTGCGGATGCTTGCTAGAGTTCCAATCATAAGTGCATATGATCCAAGAAGAGAAAGTATGTTAGCTTATGCCTCTCCCTCAAATAGAATTGCAATAGTGATTATCGGTTTAGTAAAGTAGTCAATTTCTCAGGGACAATTTCACAACTCCTACCACCACTTTTCCGCACTCGCTATATTTACTTTGTTGCTTCTTTATCTAAACAGCCCCTACTTTTTATTTACGTGTTCTTTATATTCTTGCAAACCTATCCAACAACACCTCCAAAGTACTTCTAATTTCATACTTGTTCTAGGTAAAGTGAACACTAAGCTTGCGTAGAGTCGTATCAGTGGCAGATAGGACTTGAGAGGGTATTTGTTCTACCTTTAGCTCCTCGTTGGGTTCGACACTCTTACTTATCGAAAGAGGCTACAATTATCCCCTACACTTGTGGGTTATCACTAAGTAACAATTAAAATTTGTAATTGTACCTATTCCCCCCCCCCCTCTAGGTCCATCTCGATCCTTTCAAATATAATATCATGAAACAATCAAAATTATAGATACGTTGGAGACGTATCACTAACTCTTACAACTTTGGCAAATAAAAACAAGCATGGTCATTTTAAAGGAATGCCTAATAGAACAATATTTTGATACGCAACACATAAAGAACAGGAAAAAAAGATTTAAAATGATGAATGACCATAATCATGCGAAGTACAGTGGTACACAGTGATGTACCGGTCTATCACAAGTATTAATCAAGTTTTTGCATGAAGAGGACCTCCCTCATCTATGCAGCGCCCATTTGTAGGGCGACCAAGCTGTAAAATCTTGGATTTCAAATAGCGGCATTCTTGAATTCCAACTTGACATAGTTGTACTTTGTTCTGCACCAAAACAGAATGGAGGAAAGCTAATACCTTATTGCACTTGTACCTTATAAGGTATCAAAAAAGGAACAATTTCATTTCTACCCCTAACTGGAACCCACTACTTAAATTTGTCCCTAATTTCAAGGTGTGCTCAAATTTGCCCCTCTGCCGTTAGTTGCCCTTATAGAAATGTCCTTCTGTGTCGTTACCGTCCGGTCAAATAACTTTAACCATCTCGAAAAAATAGTAAAAAAACTAAAATTCGGTAGGATCGAAGGTACTCAAGTTCGCAAGGTGCGTGCAAGTTTTCATGCTGTTTGGGCATTCTAGGAGCTCGTGGCAAAGGAAAAACAGTAAATATGTATGCCTGTGAACAATAAATTCAAAAAAATAGCAAGAAAATTCAAAAAAATATGAATCCTTTTGGCATCCAAGATGCTCAGGTGCGCAAGGTGTGTGCAATTTTTTGTTGTGTTTGGACATTGTAGGAGCTCGTGGAGAAAAAACAAAATTTGTCTCGAAAAAAACTTTGAAAAATACACTATTTTGGTTTTTTTGCTAGAGGTCCTCGCATGTCATTTGATAACAAAATTTTGCGCACACCTTGCGCACCCGAGCATGTTGGATGCCAAACAATTTCATTCAAAGATGTATAGATTTATTGTTTTCCTTTGCCACGAGCTCCTGGTATGTCTAAATAGCACGAAATTTTGCACGCACCTTGCACACCTGAGTATCTTTGATCCCTCAAAAATTTAGATTTTTTAAATATTTTTTTGCTATTTTTTAGAGATGGTCAAAGCTGTTTGACCGGATGGTAACGGCACAGAAGGGCATTCTTATAAGGGCAACTAACGGCAGAGGGGCAAATTTGAGCACACATTGAAATTAGGGGCAAATTTGAGTAGTGAGTTCTAGTTAGGGGCAGAAATGGAATTGTCCCATCAAAAAAGCTGGAAGGAAGACAGATAAATTCCTACTCGTAGTTTATCAAGTTTAACACGACTTATTTGCAGCGTTGCCTTTTCATATGAAAGCTTGCCATGGAGAAATTTTGCCTCAGCTAGTCTGGAATCTTGAATCCTCTGTGTTTTAAAAATGAACACATCAAATAAGTGAAAATAATTTTCCTAACAACGACAGACAATATGACAACTAATTAATGATAGCATACCACAACAACAGATAACCTCTTATATGTACTAGCCACACGAATCTTCTCCATCAAATCTCCTAACATATAAAACTTCATTAAAACAAAACAAGAAGAATGTATAAGATACAATAAACTCACGCTCCATAGAATATTTCCACAAGATATTTCAAGTGCTAGATCATTAGGTTGAACAATATATAATTAAACACATTATAAGAATAAATCAACTCACAGAAAAGAAAGTTCACAAAAGAGATACAGAGAACGGATATATAATTGAATCCTATGCGTTTTGAAGATCAATTAGTAACTGTACACAAACTCTGCCAAAACTTGTTAGGGGAGGAACTCACTTAAGACCGCAACTTCCAGATTTGCGTATAGAAACGAATATGTTTGGAACAATGAAACGATGTTTGAAGGAATAGTTGCCAGAACTAATTCTAGATTACTTTTTCAAGCCACCTTGTGTTTATTAGAGAAGATAATGCTACCTCAAAACTCTTGAGAGTGAACTCTGTGGAGCCAAGGTTTGATCCTACAGATCACAATAATATATTTGCTCAGCTAAAAAATTGAAGGAATAATCAAGATCAAGAAAAACAAGTTGAGTATGAGATCGTGATGCAAGAATCTATAGGACTAAAGAATTGTTTCCATAGTGCGCTAGATTTTTCATCGAAACAGTATAAGCGGATTTATTCACTTGAAGAGTTAGCATAGTCAAAAACGGCGCGCCTAGGCAGTAGCTTAAGCACGCCTAGGCTCTAGGTGATAGCAAAACGTCTAGCGCTTAATATGCGCATACCTGCGCTGAAGTATGCGCTTTGGCCAGAAAAGCGCAAGGCGGTACCAAAACGCACAATTAACTCCTAGCTATTTTTTAAGTTTGAGAGTTAGTGAATTATACCTAAGTTTGTAACTACTTTTGAACAGAACCAACAAAGTGAATAATTCGAGTAGAATAATGCACTCCTTTCAGTAGGAGCAATTAGCGAAGCACATCAAAATAGAATAAGGCCCTCTTTGATTCGTAAGATTCTCAAAACGCGGGAATAGGAAAAATAAAGGATTGGAGTGGCATGCCCACTTGAATCCCATAGGATTAGTACAGAGTGTTTGATGTCACAGGAAAAACAAAGAAAGTGAAAAAAAGAGGTTGGAGTGGATTCTAGATTTCCAATGAAGGGCTTCTTTGATTCAAAGGAATTTTATAGGATTTCTAGAGGATTGAAATCCTTAGGATTTTTTCCTACGTTGGTCCTTTGATTCATAGGATTGCACTACTGGAATCAGCTTCTTTGCCGTCCGCCATGGCAGACGGCAAAGGCATAGATCCCGGATGGCAAACTTCTTTGTCGTCCGCCAGCAGACGGCAAACTGTCTGCGAAGCGAGTGCCGACAAAGGCCTTCTTTGCCGTCCGCTTCCATGAAACGGACGGCAAAGGATTGTGTCGTCCGCCATCTGAGGCCAGCAGACGACAAAGACAACGGATGACAGTGGGGTGGCGTCAGACCCGTTAGGGGGTTAACGGCGCTCTTTGCCGTTCGCCAGCAGACGACACAGAGTCGAAGCTCTTTGCCGTCGGCTGACGGATGGCAAAGAGCTCAGTTAGGCCAGCACTGGGAAGCTGCCACGTGGCCAGCTATGCCGTCTGCCAGTAGACGGCAAAGATTCAAAGGTCTTTGCCGTCCGCCAATGACGGCAACCGTCAAATAGGCAGCCGTTCTCCCAGCTTCTGTAGTTGTTATCGTGTCCTCTTTGCCGTCTGCTGGCAGACGGCAAAGCTCTTTGTTGTCCGCTAGCTGACGGCAAAGAGGCTATATATCCCCAGTTTTTAGTTATATCCATTTAATTTCACTGGAATTCACACACAGATATACATATTTTTTCACATGCACAACAGACATATGATGTATCCAACACATAGCTCCATCCATGACAATATACATACATAAGAAACACAGTTTCATCCATACATCTTACACTAATATCATAATGTTCATCCAACACATTGTTCCATGCATCCATATAAGAGGTTCCACATTAGTCTTTGATACAAACGAAAAAAAGAACAGAGAAACAAGCACTCCATCCATGCCAGCTTCCATATAGTGAATTAAATCTGCAAAATGGGAAACAAGAAAGTTAGAAGAAGAAGAAAACTAGAAGAAGAAGAAGAAGAAGGAGGAGGAGGAGGAGGAGGAGGAGGAGGAGAAGACTAGAAGAAGAAGAAGAAGAAGAAGAAGAAGAAGAAGAAGAAGAAGTCCTACTTCTTCTTCTTCTTCTTCTTCCTATTCCTTCTTTTCTTCCTCTTCCTTGATTTTATTCATCTTATTATGTCATTTGTGGACTAAATAGGCTAAATTATGTCATAAATTGACTAAATAGGCTAAATAAGAAGAAAAATGCCATTTTTTGAGCTAACGTAGCAAATTATGCCATTTTTACCTAACTAAGCTTATTGTGTCATTTTAGAGGACAACAAGCTAAGTATATGACATTAATGAGGTTAGCAAGGTTATGATGCATTTACGAATAAAAACAAGTAAGAGGAGGAAAAGAAGAAAAGAAGAAGAAGAAGAAGAAGAAGAAGAAGAAGAAGAAGAAGAAGAAGAAGAAGAAGAAGAAGAAGAAGAAGAAGAAGAAGTCCTTCTTCTTCTTCTTCTTATTTTCTTCCTCTTCCTTGATTTTCTTCATCTTATTATGTCATTCGTGGACTAAATAGGCTAAATTATGTCATAAATGGACTAAGTAGGTTAAATAAGAAGAAAAATACCGTTATCACGGAGGTGTAGGAATGGTCGGGGTTGCGCCAGTGGCAGACAGAGGTGAAGGACCGGTCGGGGTTCCGGCATTGGCGTATCGCTAAGGATTGGTCGATGCTTGTCGGGAGCCATGTCAACCAAAGATCATTTCCAATAATGCCTCGTTAGCATGATGCAAACTGAAATGTGAATAGTAGTAACTACGACCATTCAAATCAAACTTACTGTGGTCACGGAGCAATATGGGGCATCGGCGAGGGGCTCGACCGCTTTTTCTCGCACATGGTCTGCACATTTGGTTCTCACGAGTCAGTCATATTAGTTAGTAATGCGAACATTACGTGCATGATTGGGCTAATATGCACGAGAAACGTACCACGATGAGCTTGTATAGGGCCCGGTGAGACGCCTCATTCCGGTTCCTCTCCTCCTCCAATAGCTTAGCCGTGCTCTCCTCCCTCTCTGCCGCCTTCCTTTTTGCCTCCTCCAAAAGCGCATGGGTCTTCAATCTCTCTTTCTCAACCGCTGCCTGCAACATAGCACTCCTCGTTAGCATTGTAATCATCGACGGACGCACACACAATGTAATGGAGGAAAGGTCAGAGAGTCCGTATAACTAACCGCCACGGTGAGCTCCGCGGGCCGTGCACGAGGCGTTATCTCGGGATCAGAGCTACTCAGGCGCTTCTTGATATGCGGGAGAGTCTTAGGACAACGTATCAGTCCATCACCAATGGCTTGAGAGCCATGGGACCTCCCGCCACCAGATATCATCACCACCAGTATCAAAAGGATCCTTGCTCGGGTTAAAGTCCTCCCTTTCCTCATCTTCCCTCGCTCTCAGACTTCACAAGCTTGTGGTGGAGGAGATGTTGGTGAAGCTCTCTGGATGATCTAGGTCGACTCGTGAATGCCTTGGCCTTCTTGTATGCAGGGCCATATGGGCCATGCCATAGAGGTCGAACAGACTTGGCACATGCTTCTTGTGGTAATCGCTACCGAGAGAGAGGAACAAAATATTAGTTAAGGGCTCAAGCTAGCATGAAGAATGATATTGCTATGTAAATAGGTCATTTTGGAGCTAAGAAAGGTTATTATGTCATTTTCGAGGAAAATAAGCTAAGTTTAGATCATTTTCGAGGTAACAAAGATTATTATGCCATTTTGACCAAAGTATGTTAATTATGTCATTATTGAGCTATCCAAGGTAGTTATGCTATTTTTAGCTAATTATAACATATTTAGGCATTCTATAGAGCTATCTAAGGTTATTATGTCATTTTAGAGCTAATTATGTCATGAATGAACTAGCTAAGATTAGTTTAGGTCGTTATTGAGCTAGCGAAGGTAGTTATGCCATTTTTAACTAACTAAAGCATATTAAGTCATTTTATAGAGCTATCTAAAGGTTATTATGTCATTTTAGAGCTAAATATGTCATAAATGAACTATCCAAGGTAGTTATGCCTTTTTTTAACTAACTAAACATATTAAGTCATTTTGGAAAGGATAAATGCTACCATGAAGAATGAAATTGCATGAATCATGTAGCAAACCACATACCCAGTTATCCCCGTACTCAAACAGGTTGGAGCTCCCTTGATGGTGTGGCACACCTTCCATTTGGTCGCGCTTATCCTTGGCCCTT